>JAVIAB010000124.1:64541370-65141370 GCA_032433765.1 Megaustenia siamemsis
CTGTACAAATGTGATTTTACAGAAGAATGTTGAGAATACCATGGACAGCTAAGAAGAGTAATGAAAACGGTCTGAGAGCTAGTTTCCAATATTAGGAAGAAACAATCATCATTTTTTGGCCTTGTAATGAGAAAGGAAAAGCTGGAATATATTGTAACAACTGGGAAAATTGAGGGACGAAGAGATATAGGAAAGCAAAGAGAAAAGATACCAGACAGCCTAATAGAATGGCTTGGCAGAAGGTCAATAACCGAAATGATAAATAACTCTCGAGATCGAAAGTTATTGAGCGACATGATCACCAACGCCAGCAGGCCATGTACTTGATGATGATGATGATGAAATGATTATATAAGTAAAGCATGGTGGGGGGGGGGGGGGGGCTGAGTGGTCTAGAGTTTCGATGTCATCCTCGTGGCAAGAAGGACTAGGGTTTAAGCCCACCAGAAACAGTTGCGATTGCTCACAAAAAGGAAAAACGTAATCCCTGCTTTTTTTATGAAGTGGTCCTCGCCTGGTCTCTTGGGTAGTGAGATCTAATGTCCCTCTCCGATAACGGCAATAAACAGGAGGTCTCGTGTGCATTCTCGCACGTTAAAGATCCCGTGGCTAATAAAAAGAGTAGGCCATAAATATGGACGCTGCAACGGAAAAGTGTCAGCAAAACCCTACACCCACCGTGGATCCCAGGCCGTGCTACGGAGTTCGTGCACATGGGCCAGGATTCAGCTAGGATTTCCTGGAGATTTTCGGAGGGGATATCGGAGCACCTATGGATTGATCCGGTGTGCAGTGATGCTGATCCTATCAAGAAACAAACAAGTAGCAAGGTGACCAGACGTCCCGATTTTTCCGGGACAGTCCCGATTTTTTACTCTTTTTTCAACCTTTGTCCCGGATTTGTTACTGTCCCGAATTGTCCCGATTTTGGCAGATTTTTTAGCTTTTGTCCCGGATTTGTTGAAATACATTAGGGACACAAACGTTTACCAATGTTGCCAATATGGTAAACGTCTCTTCGACTTAAAAATATACATTATTCCGTTGTTGTGTAGAAAATATTTAAAAAGTTGAACTGGCTGTTCATTTAGCGAAATAGTAACAGTAAAATGCGCTCCAAGTTTTAAATCTTTTATACTGAAACTGAAATACTGATCAGAAAAGTACAACAACTCTGCTTCACCTTCCATTTAAGTGAGTATCACTAATGTTTGGTTTTTTTTTAATCTCCTGATAACGATTTATAAGCCTATATTTGTAGGTGTTTTAGTTAGTTTATATATATATATATATATATATATATATATATATATATATATATATATATATATATATATATATATATATGTATTATTCACTTTAAAAAGACAGAAGAAATTTCATTTTATTGATGGGAAATTTATGTCAAATTAATCCGTCCCGGATTAAGGTTTCAAAAATATGGTCACCTTACAAGTAGAGCATGTTTGTGTCCAATAAAATTTACCGTTCGGAGGAGACATATTCATTTTACGCACTATACAAGTTGTAAAGTGTTGGAAAAAGGAAGTGAAAAGAGAAGAGTAAGTATGTTAGATTTGTTTAACATTCGTTGTTAAATGAGTGTTAACAAAAATAACGTACACAAGAAATTGGTGATACTGACAGTCCGGAGAGCTCTAAGAAAGAAAAAAAACGCAGGAACAGCGAGCTAGATGACTTGTGAACAAACCTAGACAAACTGAGCAATAACTTCCAGAGAGTGGTTATCCAGTGGATACAATCACACTGTAATATACACGGAAACGAATGCCAGACAAACTAGCTAAAGAGGGATGGAGATTGCCACAAGAGAACCATCTGGTCAGCTACGATGAAGCCAAATTCATCACAAAAGACCAGTATCATGAAAAATGGAAAAATAAATACCCAAAGTGTAACGAGAGGGATGGATGCATCCAACTATCAAGGAGGGATCAGGTCAACATACATCGCCTACACACTGGCCACAACAGAATGAGAAACCAAATGTTCGCTAAACTCAGAATAGGAAAAACAAGCGAATGCCGCTGTACCCTGGATAACTTGACAACAAAACATGTTCTACACGATTGCCCCCATTGGAGGACAATGTGGCCCACACCCAACTGCTGGATGAGAAACTATGTGGCCCACACCCAACTGCTGGATGAGAAACTATGTGGCCCACACCCAACTGCTGGATGAGAAACTATGTGGGGCACACCCAACTGCTGGATGAGAAACTATGTGGGGCACACCCAACTGCTGGATGAGAAACTATGTGGGGCACACCCAACTGCTGGATGAGAAACTATGTGGCCCACACCCAACTGCTGGATGAGAAACTATGTGGGGCACACCCAACTGCTGGATGAGAAACTATGTGGGGCACACCCAACTGCTGGATGAGAAACTATGTGGGGCACACCCAACTGCTGGATGAGAAACTATGTGGGGCACCAACATCTTTTAGTTCTGTGAATAAGTGTTGCAGTCCGACCACGAGTCTGATTCTTGATCTACTCTCTGTCCTATCACATCCTGTCCTGCCTGCTTGTCTGTCTATCATGCATATCTGCCACCTCTCTGTCCTGTTGTGTCTATATTGTGTCTCCTGTCCTGTCTCTGTCTATCTTCACTATCTGCAATGCCCTCTCTGTCCTATTATTATCCTGTTTCTACGTCCAGTTAGTTAGATTATAGCCCGTCTCGTCGTCTCCGATAATATCTCCTTCTTTTCTGTCGTGTATTTTTCCGAGTCTTGTCTATCCTGTCTTGTCTCTCCTGTCCGTCTTGTCTGTTCTTTCATTTTTCGTCTCTCTTGTTCTGTTCTGTCTGTCAAGTCCAGTACTCTCTAGTCTGTCGGTCATATCCCTATATCATATCTGTCCTGACCTATCCTGTCTGTCGTGCAGTGCTGTCCAGTCTGTCGGTCATATCCCTATGTCATATCTTCTCTATCTGCCTTACTTATCCTGTCTGTCGTGTCCAGTACTGTCCAGTCCGTCTGCCATATCCTATGTCGCGTCTTCTCTACCTTTGCTGATCCGTCCTGTCTGTCGTGTTCAGTTCCGTTTTCTGGCCTGCTTTTTCTGTCTACTTGCATGTTTTTTCCCCCCCATCCTGTCAATCCTGCTGTCATATTTATCTGTCTGTTGTACCATCCTGTTCTGAATCTCTCCGCCATTCTTTCTCTCGTTATCATGTCCTGCATGTCTACCTGTCAATTAACAGCTCACCACATTGGTGTCACAGAGAACCTGCTTGAATGCAGCGCTGAAAACAAGACCAATGCAGTTGTTGGATTCTTATTCAGTTTGCAGGGCAGGTTTATTCTGCACTCGAGTCATGGTATAAATATGTGCAGCGCGGACGTACTAGAAAGCTACCTACACTAGTTCTAAAAGAATGTTTTACCGTCGCCTCCGATATCTCTGAGCATGCTCCTGAGGGGGTTTCTTCCAAAAAGACCCGAATGTTTATGTTGTCTTGAACTGCGCGGGCTATAGACGGCTAACGTCATTTTACACACAATCGCCCTTGCTCGCAATGTTAAAACGTCACAACCTTTGGGCGGTGCCTAATCAGCGGGCAAGCTCAGAGATATCTGTAGTAATGGTTTCTACGAGCCCAGTAGGTTTGGTGAGTCAGGCTTCCACGGACACAAGAAGATGTCTAGATGTGTATTGTTTTACCTTTAAGACTGGCAGTGGACTGTATAGAATAGGTAGAACTGGATGGAAAGAATAGAAAACAAGAAGATGTCTAGATGTGATATTGTTTTACCTTTAAGACTGGCAGTGGACTCTATAGAATAGGTAGAACTGGATGGAAAGAAAAGAAAACAAGAAGATGTCTAGATGTGGTATTGTTTTACCTTTAAGACTGGCAGTGGAATCTATAGAATAGGTAGAACTGGATGGAAAGAAAAGAAAACAAGAAGATGTCTAGATGTGGTATTGTTTTACCTTTAAGACTGGCAGTGGAATCTATAGAATAGGTAGAACTGGATGGAAAGAAAAGAAAACAAGACGATGTCTAGATGTGGTATTGTTTTACCTTTAAGACTGGCAGTGGACTGTATAGAATAGGTAGAACTGGATGGAAAGAAAAGAAAACAAGAAGATGCCTAGATGTGGTATTGTTTTACCTTTAAGACTGGCAGTGGACTGTATAGAATAGTTAGAACTGGATGGAAAGAAAAGAAAACAAGAAGATGTCTAGATGTGGTATTGTTTTACCTTTAAGACTGGCAGTGGACTGTATAGAATAGTTAGAACTGGATGGAAAGAAAAGAAAACAAGAAGATGTCTAGATGTGTATTGTTTTACCTTTAAGACTGGCAGTTGACTGTATAGAATAGGTAGAACTGGATGGAAAGAAAAGAAAACAAGAAGATGTCTAGATGTGGTATTGTTTTACCTTTAAGACTGGCAGTGGACTGTATAGAATAGGTAGAACTGGATGGAAAGAAAAGAAAACAAGAAGATGTCTAGATGTGGTAATGTTTTACCTTTAGACTGGCAGTGGAATCTATAGAATAGGTAGAACTGGATGGAAAGAAAAGAAAACAAGAAGATGTCTAGATGTGGTATTGTTTTACCTTTAAGACTGGCAGTGGACTCTATAGAATAGGTAGAACTGGATGGAAAGAAAAGAAAACAAGAAGATGTCTAGATGTGTATTGTTTTACCTTTAAGACTGACAGTGGACTGTATAGAATAGGTAGAACTGGATGGAAAGAAAAGAAAACAAGACGATGTCTAGATGTGGTATTGTTTTACTTTTAAGACTGGCAGTGGACTGTATAGAATAGGTAGAACTGGATGGAAAGAAAAGAAAACAAGAAGATGTCTAGATGTGGTATTGTTTTACCTTTAAGACTGGCAGTGGACTGTATAGAATAGTTAGAACTGGATGGAAAGAAAAGAAAACAAGAAGATGTCTAGATGTGGTATTGTTTTACCTTTAAGACTGCAGGCAGTGGACTGTATAGAATAGTTAGTACTGGATGGAAAGAAAAGAAAACAAGAAGATGTCTAGATGTGGTAATGTTTTACCTTTAAGACTGGCAGTGGACTGTATAGAATAGGTAGAACTGGATGGAAAGAAAAGAAAACAAACGATGAAGTTTTAAAACAACTAAAATTGAAAAGAGAACTACTAAACACAATTAGAACAAGACAAATGACATTTTTGGGGCATGTTAAAAGACACAATAGCCTACTAAAAGTAATCATCATCATCAAGTACCGGGCCTAGTGGCGTAGGTGATCATGTCTCTCCATAACTTTCGATCTCTGCAGCTATTTATCATTTCTGTTGTTGACCTTCTGCCGAGCCATTCTCTTAAGCTGTCTGTTATTTTATCTATTTACTTCCCTCTATCTCTTCGTCCCTCAATTTTTCCAGTTGTTACAATATATTCAAGTTTTTCTCTTCTCATTACATGGCCAAAAAATGATGATTGTCTCTTCCTAACATTGAAAATTAGCTCTCTTTTTGCTTTGACCTCTCTCAGAACCTCTTCATTACTCTTCTTACCTGTACATGGTATTCTCAACATTCTTCTGTAAAACCACATTTTTACAGACTCCAGTGATTTTCTTGTCTGTTGTCCTATTGTCCATGACTCGCATCCAACATTTAAGAACTCTTTTTCTTGTTTCTATTGTCAAAAATGGATTGCATAGTATTTTCCTCATTTTTTGGAAAGCTGCTTTTGCTTGAGCCATTCTGCATCTCACCTCTTTTGTACATCTTCCGTCTGAGGTTAACAAAGTTTCCAAATATTTAAATTCATTTACCTGTTTTAATATTGTTCCACTTGTCTTTATTTTGCACTGAGGTGATGCCTTTTTCTTGTTGATACCATAACTTCTGTCTTTTTGCTATTAAAGTTGAGTCCTTTATTTTTGCTTTCTTTCACTATAATGTCCAACATTTCTAGTAACTCATTTTCACTCTTAGCTATTAGACTGTATCATCAGCATACCTTAGATTATTTATATTATGACCTCCAATTGTTATTCCAGGCATGCCCCTTATGGATCTTAAAATAATCTCACTATAAATATTAAACAAATCTGGTGACAGCACACAACCTTGTCTAACACCCTGCTTTATTTGTTGAAACATTCCCAATTGGTTTCCAGTTCTTATGGCCGCTGTTTGTTGCCATTACATGTTCTTTATTATTCTTAGATCTTTGCTATATGTTTATGCTTTCTAAAATGTTGATTATTTCTTGGTGCTTTACTTTGTCAAATGCCTTGGTGTAATCTATGAATCATAGGTATAGAACTAAAAGTAATATTGGAAACGAAAATACAAGGTAAAAGAGGCAGAGGCAGACCAAGACTAACATGGGCGAGTGACATCAAAATATGGACAAGTCAGCCTATTACAACCTGCACTATCACAGCAAGAGACAGAGCGGGGCGGGGCGGGGCGATGTGGGGTAGGGTATGGTAGGGTAAAAGTATAGTACAGTGAAAGTAAAGTACAGTAAAAGTAAAGTTAAAGAGCCCCCGTCACGCCAAGTGGCGTATAGTGAATATGGTCTTAGTGACCATAAATTTTACAGACCATCATCACATGAATTTTTGGGAAAATTACTGTATTACGCCCGTGCCGCTTTACTTTCCCAGAAAGAAATCCGGTACTGAACCTCGCTGCTGAGACCAGTGGTGGTTGCCGCAGAGGGAAATCACAAATACAAATCGAAAATGGTGCACCCGGGATTTGAACTGACATCATCTCTGTCTGGAGAGCAACGTCCTGCTTCGAGACCAACCAGTCTCCCCCTCCCCACGCAGTTTAACTCACATGTGATAAGTATCACTTGGCAGAACATGAACAATGAGTAGACGATCATTTCCATGGTTTCTAGAACGGACGGCAGTGATGCCACTCCAAATTAATAAGGACAGTTTCAAACTGTTAGCGGGGCTTTGATTCATTCAGTTACACCTTTCAGTGCTCAGGGAGCCGCGATAGCTCAATGGTTAGTGAACTGGACTACAAAGGACAAGAGGTAGGGTTCGAACTCAACAGGCGGGTTCCGGTTCACCCAGCCTTTAAAGGGTACCTGATTTTTTTTCTGGGAAAGTGAAGCGGCACGGGCGTAATACCGACCACATTACCCCAAAAATCATGTGTCGAAGGTCTGTAAAATTTATGGTCACTAACACCATATTCCCTGTACGCCACTTGGCGTGACGGGGGTACTTTACTTTTACTTTACTTTTACTTTACTTTTACTTTACTTTTACTTTACTTTTACTTTACTTTTACTTTACTTTTACTTTACTTTTACTTTACTTTTACTTTACTTTTACTTTACTTTTACTTTACTTTTACTTTACTTTTACTTTACTTTTACTTTTACATTACTTTTACTTTACTTTTACTTTACTTTTACTTTACTTTTCAGTGCTCATCTGCCACTACCTCCAAGTCTAGTCTTCTAATCTCAACCAGTAATACTTGAGCTATTTATCTCCAGACCAACACGCAGGTCATTTCGAAAGTTTTGTGCATGTTATTGTGTTGTGTTGATAGCATAGTGGGTCAGACGAATGACAGGAAATAGTCTGAGAGATAAGATCAGAAATGAAGAACTGAGAAAAAAGCTAGGAATAGCCCCCGCCATATAAATAAACAACAGATAGAATGGTTTGGCCACGTGACAAGTCAGCATAATCAAAACACAACGAGTCCCCAACAAACGTTGCGAGAATACCAGACCCAAGGGTCGACCACGAAAAAAGATAGATCAATGAAATATTGGAAGCACTAGGAAACATATAACAGAGCAGAGGCGAACAGAAGAGCAAAAGACCGCAAATTATATCTCCCTGGACGCTGAAAGGAAAATGAGGAAGGAAAGAAGCAGATGTGTGGCGATCTGATCTGAACTATCCTTCTGAAGCAAATGTTGCTAAAAGGGCTGCAGTCCCTAACTGTTATCGTCCATGTTTCTCATCCATAAATTGGGACTGATAGCACAATCAAGTTTTGAAACATTTTCTTAATGTTTTAACAATTTATACTAAAAGAAATGTCAATTATAGAAAATAATTTGTACACAAATTTGAACTTGATGACACTAAACGTTTCATAGTTTCAAAAGAGGTTTATAGTTTCATCACGCAAGGCCTAACTCTTGCGCTTGGTAGCAAGGCATCATGATAAGTCAGTAGTTTGGTAAAGCATTGGTGTCTCATACTGGGTGCTGCTTTACTGAACATCTTTTCTCGTGACTGAATCTGCCAATCCTGGACAGACGGATCCATCAACAGAACAAGCAAGGTGTGCCCGCAGTACCTTGCCTTGTCTCCTTTATCTTGCGCCTTTTGTCTTCTGAATCTGACATCAGCACTGTCTCGAAAGTTGCTATAGATTTAAATATTACGTGCTGATAGTTTAGTTTGACAGTAGATTCAGTCGGAATGTTTCTCGAATCTTAAGGTTCAGAATGCAGTAGAAGCCGACGTCTGGAGGATATGGCCTCAGAGGGGGACCCTTCCCTTATCCCTTAGAGTGTTAAAAAGCAGAAAGATCGAAATACTTGCTTCTAGTGTCAATTTCTGATGATCAGATTCCCTCCTGCTGCAAGTTCTTTTGAAAAGTTGCCTGTCTTACATCAATAGACCTCACAGTGGGGACTACAGCGAGTTCGCCTCACAGAGCAGTCTTTTTTTTTTTAGGGGGAGGGGGAGGAGCCAGAGAGGTGAAAGTCAAGTCCTGAATTTGCGACACAACAACAACCAGGTAATACTAGGAAAAAAACAACAACCAGGTAATACTAGAAAAAATACAGTATAAATATGAAATTGTATGTAACAATTTTACAGAACAAGGAAACAACAGAATAACTAAACTTTTTCTATCACACGCTTTCATCAGTAGAAGATGGCCCCGAACTTATGGATTGATGTGATCGTGTTGTCTACACACGAAAATAACCTAAGATATGCTGATGATACTGTACTACAAGTAGAAAATCCTAAAGATCTACAACAATTACTTAATGTAATAAACATGACAAGCAAAAAATATGGACTAGATATGAATATCAAAAAGACTAAAACTATGATCATAAACAAAGAAAATTATCAAGACCTACAATTAAATATCAAAGTGGAAGGAATACATCTGGAGACAGTCCAGAGTTACAACTACCTGGGACATACTATAACTAGTGATGGAAAATATACAACTGAAATAAATAAAAGAATAGGTATGGCAAAAAGTAATTTCAATGTCATGAAAATATACTAACATTAAAACAAATAACACCAGGGCTAAAACTAAGAATAGCAAAATGTTACATCTTCTCAATATTCCTGTATGGTGCAGAAACATGGACATTAGACCAGAAAATATAAAAGAAAATTGAAGCCTTTGAAATGTGGATTTATAGAAGATTAGGTAGAATTGGATGGAAAGAAAAGAAAACAAACGAGGAAGTTTTAAAAAACTAAAAATGAAAAGAGAACTACAAAACACAATTACAACAAGATAAATGCAATTTTTGGGGCATGTTAAAAGACACACCAGCCTGCCTAATAAAAGTAATATTGGAAGGGAAAATACTAGGTAAAAGAGGCAGAGGCAGACCAAGACTAACATGGACGAGTAACATCAAAAGATGGACAAGTCAGCCTATGACAATCTGCACCATCAAAGCAAGAGACAGAGTGGAATTGCGCTCCATGGTAGCCAACCTTTGATGCGGGGATGGCACATAATGGTGATGATCGTGTTGCTGTCTTGTATTTGTTCTATGTCGTGTTCTACAGATGAAGGGCTGTAGCCGATGAGTTATGTTATTTTGATTTGCTCTCATCCTGTACCCCCTTATTTTTATGTTTTCACATGCCATTAGTTTCATGTTTTATTTTTTTCTCTCTTGCTTCCTCCAACTTTACCGCAGCGTAGCACGATATCACATATGTGTATGTGTGAGTGAGTGTGTGTGCGTGTGTCTCTTTCCAGATTAATTTAAGACCTAACAAAGAATCAGCCACCAGGTAGAAACGAAGTGAACCGAGGTCAACTTATTTGAATATAACAATAGTTGTTGTTATCGTCGTAAATATGTCGTCTGGAACTGTTGTAACTCCAGTGGTTGTAGAAAAGGTGCGACATTGTGTTCAAGTTCAGAACATTACATCTGAAGAGAGGCGTAGACAATGTCGCTAACTTCTCCTCAATGTGGCTGGTCTAGTACGTCACACGCGGGATTAGAGCTCTCAAATGAGGCTCGTTTGTGGGCGAACTGAAAAAGGGGAAGCGATAACAATGGGGGTGGAAGTAGATGTTCATTCAATGACACATTAAAACTATGTTGTATTAAAGCTGGTGATTTGTAGAGTTGCGGTTAATCGTCCTGTCGGACCCAACCAGCCTGTTGTAAATATGTGTTATGAAACAGAAATAAACGACACTGTCCATAAACGAGCCCTTTGCAAGTGACCCTTGGTACAGTATTCCTCAGCGTAGCCAAGACTCAAAACAGTAGAAAAAGGTAGAGATAATCCAATATAAACTACCTGAGTAACAAAGTGTTAGAGAATTCAAGGTACTACACCTCAGCTTCATGATGTGAAGTGGCCAGTTTACTTCCACGCTACCTTTCCCTCTCAGAGAATATCACTAGTACCCATTTGTAGATGATATGTAGACACAGAGAGAATTTTTAAGTCAGAAAAATTATTGCCTCTATCGGCACTTTAATAATGTCTCTGTCGGCACTTTAATATTGCCTCTATCGGCACTTTAATAATGTCTCTGTCGGCACTTTAATATTGCCTCTGTCGGCACTTTAATATCGCCTCTATCGGCACTTTAATAATGTCTCTGTCGGCACTTTAATATTGCCTCTATCGGCACTTTAATATTGCCTCTATCGGCACTTTAATATTGCCTCTATCGGCACTTTAATCTCGAATGTGTGTGTCGGCAGGCGAGAACACTTACAACAACGCTACACGTCTCTCTCTCTCTATCTACCTCTCTCTTTCTATCTCTCTCTCTCTCTCTATCTCTCTCTCTCTCTCTCTATATATATATATATATATATATATATATTTCTCTCTCTCTCTGCATTATCGGTTATGAAAACAATCATTGACAACAAAGATGTCTACAAGCGTTAGGATCAGTAGGCTAAACCTTAACACGATCTCTTGCTGTAGTCCAGGTAACAGATTAGTCTGGTCAAACGAGTAGAACGACCACTTGTTGAGCTGAATACGTAAATGTCCTTATTTCACAAATCGTTCATGTCTGCATACATGTTGTTATGTTATTGTACTGAAACATACATCAAATAAGAAAACAGAGCAGAAAATATAAGCATTTGAAATGTCGATCTATTATAAAAATGGAGAGAATTGGCTGAAATGAAAAGAAGACAAACAAGGAAGTTACGAATCAGGTGAAAAATAACAACAAAAACAAAAAGGATTTCTTTAAACAATTCGAAACAGACTGAAATTATTGGGGCTTGTGAAGAGACCCTGCTAAAGGTCATACCGGAAGGGAAAGAGCAAGTTTGACACGCAAAGGCAGACCAAGACTAAAGTGGACTTATAACTCAAAGGATTGCCAGGTGTACCTATGACAACGTGTACCATCAAGACAAGAGACAGAGTAAAATGGCTTTTCTTAGTTGCCAACCATTAATGTGGAAGCTCACCTGATGAATGAAAGTTTTGTTACATTAGAATCATCATACCTTTATTTCTGATAAATCCACACGTGTTCTCTCTCTCTCTCTCTCTCTCGCTCTCTCTCTCTCTCTCTCTCGCTCTCTCTCTGCGATCAAGACTCAATCAGAGTAGGATTCCATACTCTCTCATGAAGTCAGCTGTCTGTTTAAGTGAATCGATTGCCCCATATAGTTTCTCTTCCAGGAAGGTGGGTGTGGACCACATTGCTCTTCTCAAGACCGTGTAGTGGGGGCAATCCTGTAGAACATGTTTTGTAGTCATATTGTCCAGTGTACAGTGGCATAGGCTGGTTGTACCTATTTTGAATTTGGTGAACATGTGATTTCTCATTCTATTGTGGCCAGTGCGTAGGCGAAGTATGATGACTTGATCCCTCCTTGATAGTTGGTGGTATCCGTCACTCTCGTTATGCTTTGGGTGTTCTCGTTTCCATTTTTCATGGAACTGACCCTTGAGGATGGATTTGGCTTCATCATAACTGAGCGGATGGTTCTCTTGTGGTAACCTCCCTCCCTCTTTAGCTAATTTGTCTGCGCGTTCATACCCGTGTATATTACAGTGTGATGGTATCCACTGAATGACTACTCTCTGGAAGCTATTGCATAGTTGGTCAAGGGTGAGATCCTCCATGATGATTTCAGCTGCAGTTTCAGCTCATTACTTCTATTCTGAAATTATTTGTGGACATATCTGTTGCCACTGACAGCTTTTTCTATGTTATTCTTTCATGATAAGAATGTTGACAGTTTCTGAGGTAGGACGTGTGACCGTTTTCCGGTGCGTAAATTTCGATAATTATCTGAGCTAGAGCGTGCTGAGACAGAGGCGGTGGCCTCATTTCGATTGTGGAAACAGCTGTCTTTGCGGCACGCTCACTTATCACAGAGTCCACGTTGATTCAGCGCCAGCGCTTGGAGAACTTATCGCAAGCGGTGACCGTTAAAGCGGTCCGGATGTTTACGTCACAAGCTGCTAAACTCTTTTATTTTAAATGCAAAACGAAACGCAATATCCTTAGACAAATACTTTAATGTTTGTTGAAAAGGGCTGCGTGGAAAATATGGCAATATTCCGATTGTGGTGACACCACTCCGTTTGAGAAGGAACGGGAACAAATATTACTTCCCCTTCATTTACTGTTGCATAATTGCTGTTCATTCTGTGTCCATGCATCCAGGTGATGTTTGATACATTTTTATGAATAATAATTCGTTTTAATACGCTCCATTTAGTTTTTGAATAAAACAAAAACATATTAACTATTGAGCAGTATAATACTTCGCTAAGTTGACGCCACTTGTACAAATAGTAAAAAAAAGTAAAGAGCCCCGTTACGCCAAGTGGCGTATAGGGAATATGGTGTTAGTGACCATAATTTTTACAGACTTTCGGCACATGATTTTTGGGGTAATGTGGTCGGTGTTACGCCCGTGCCGCTTTATTTTCTCAGAAAAAATCAGGTATCCATTTAGGGCTGGGTGAACCTGGAAGCCGTCGATCAGGATCGAACCCGACCTCTTGTCCTTTGTAGTCCAGTTCACTAACCACTGAGCTATAGCGGCTCCCACTTGTACAAATGGCAGATGTAAATCAATAAAACTACAATATTACGTTGAAATATATGGAGGTGAAAATAGCCGTCAAAACTTAATTTCTCACTGATGGTTTATTTCTAGTGGAGTCGACTGAATAATGATTGCAACATTGGTAGTCTGACGCGCAACGATGTGGTGGAAGACAGCTGCGAGGGCTATCGTTAACGTGTTTAGTTTAGTTTGCACAACTCCATAATGCTCAGATCTCAACATGAAATTGAGAATACCATGGACAGTTAAGAGAAGTAGTGAAAACGTTCTGAAAGAGGACAAAGCAAAGAGAGAGCTAATTTTTAATATTTAAAAAAAAAAAAAAAAGTAAAGTAAAGTGCCCCCGTCACGCCAAGTGGCGTATAGTGAATATGGTAGTAGTGGCCATATATTTTACAGACCTTCGGCACATGATTTTCGGGTAATGTGGTCGGTATTACGCCCGTGCCGCTTTTTTTCCCAGAAAAAATCCGGTACCCATTAAAGCTGGGTGAACCCAGAAGCCGTCGGTTGGGATCGAACCTTTCAATATTAGGAAGAAACAATAATCTGTTTTGGGCCGTGTAATGAGAAGGGAACAGTTGGAATATAATGTGATAATTTGAAAAGTTGAGAGACGAAGAAAGAAATAGAGTGAAGCAAAGAGAAAAGAGATGGCTTAAAAGAGAATTGCTTGGCTAAAGGTCAACAACATAAATGATAAATAACTATCGAGATCGAAAGTTGTGGAGAGACATGATCATCTACGCCAACAGATCACCTATGTAATGATGATGATGATTCCTGTGTAATTCATGTTTGTCTTTTGCCTCAGACTTTTCCCATCATCATCATGTGTCACATCCGTTAGAGTGGGCGATACTCCTTATCCATAATTGCAGCTGTCCTCATTGCATTGTATAAATTCTCTGGTTGTCTGTTTACCGTGCCACGACACAAAGCTGTATAGTATTTTCGCTTCACGTCCGCGATGTGTTTCTTTGTATTTATCAGTTTAAAACAAGTATTCCAACTTTCCTCCGAAAAATGTCGATTATTTCTTTCCGATGTTTTTAGGAGCCTTCATTTGTGTTGTCTTAGAGAATGTTCTTGTTGTTCTTTTCCTCGCTGCTCTTTGCCCATTGCACTCTTAACATTCTTCTGAGAAATCGCATTTCAGTGGATTATAATCGTCTTTTTATTTTTTTATTTATTTATTTTTTTTTGCGTTCGCCATTGACGAAGTTTCTAGAGACAAGGTACTAAATCTTACGAGTTAATCCATTTCTTCCTGCCAGTCGCATACCGGCGTTTTGCCTCGAGACCAACCATTCCCCCATCTTTTTATTTGTTTATCAACTATTCATGATTCTCTTCCTTAGGTCACAATGGGTTTCACGTAGCACGTATGATCTCTCTTTCTCACTTCTGTTAACATAAACTTATTGCACAAGATATTTTTTTCATTTTCTAAAATGCTGCATTAGTCTGTGATATCCTGCTTATTTATGTGGTGCATTCCTTCGGACTTCCCACAGTAATAAATTGTTCTTTATGTGTTGGTATTATCTTTAAAAAATAATCATTATTCTCCTCACTTGTTAAAGCATAGTGCTGTGTACTGTTACAATGATTGATAATTTAGGATTGTTTGTGTTCCGAACAAATTAGTCTTCATTGTCATCTCTGTTGTGCTACCTTACAAATATTGAAGACTCATAATAAGAATAGCTGGTGCATGTAGCACTCAAATCTCTCACCTGAGCACAGTCAATGAACTCAACACGAAGCACGAACAAAGAAAATCCGGTTAGTGTCTGGAGAATAATTTTAGAATTTCATATTTTATCTTCTATATAAAGGTAAAGTACGAGACTTGAACCGGCGTCTTAGCACGCGAGTTAACACCCATATGTTCTCGGCCGCCTATCCAGAAATGTTCGGATATAACTGTATAGTGTCGCCTCAAGCATTGAAACTCAGATGCGAAGCGACATTCCTCACCTTCCCAGGGTAATACCCTGGAACCCATTTCTGCCAACGGCTGGGTCGACTGTGGGGATATTTTTTTTTTCCAACCACGAGTACAATTCACACTGCTCCCAGAGGGAATCGAACATGGGTTGTCCGAACGTCGGTAGTCCAGTCGGGTGGTTTTCCCAACTCTGCTACCGAGGCCCCTATATTTTCGCCATTAACGACATGCTCCTTCTGGAGGATATTACACACCTTAACAGTCTTCTATTCCAAATTGCATGATGGGTCTATCAATGATCTGAAATGTTTACCTCTCCATTTGGCTACAAAGTGTGCCTCTCCGAAGCTTAATGGTGACCGTTTTGAATTTAATGTTTTCTATTTTCTGAATTCTCCACAAAATATCGCTTGTTTGTCTCTTTCTGTACATGTATTGTCTGGGTTTACTCAGGCCTGTTCTTAATTAAAGTATAGCTGCTTGCTTCTCGCTTGTGAGTGAAAGATAACGTCATTTATGAAATAGCTTGGGTGCAAGTGTTTTTTAATTATTTTTCAAATATTTTATATTTATAATAGTTTCCAGGCTTCTAGTGTTGCCGAATGTACCAATTGTGTGTATGAGCTATCATATTTTGAAAACTTCTCGGCCCTTTCAGTTTGATAACCACTGTACCTATGTCTAAACACAACGAAAGCGCATTTGTTTGCAACATCATCATCATCATGTGTCTTACCGGTTGGCGTAGGTGATCATGTCCCTCCACAATCTTCTATCCACAGTGCATCGTATCAGTTCTGTTGTTGACTGTTTTCCATGCCATGACACCAAGCTATCCAGTATTTTCTCTCTTTGTCGTCCGCGATCTCTTTTTCCTTTTATTTTGCCAGTTGTAACCAAGTATTCCAACTTTCCTCTTCTCATGATGTGCCCGAAAAAATATTGATTGCTTCTTTCTGATGTTTTTTAACAGCTCCCTTTTTGTGTTGGCCTCCTTGAGAACTTCCTCGTTGGTCTTTTTATCTGTCCAGGGAACTTTCAACATTCTTCTGAGAAATCCCATCTCTGTGGCCTCCAATCGTCTTTTCATTTTGCAACATATACAAGAAAAATAACACTGATATATCTTTTAATGGACCAATATTGGAAAGAGTAGATAGTTTTTAATACTTTTTCTGAGAGAAAACAAATGATGGAAGAACTGTGAAGGAGATCAAGCGAAGGCTTCAAATAGCTACCAATAATTTTTTTTTTAATGCTTAGCATATGAGAAGGAGCTGCTACAGCAACAAAACTTCAATTATTAAGAGAGGCTTAATC
This sequence comes from Megaustenia siamemsis, assembly GCA_032433765.1. Classification (NCBI taxonomy): domain Eukaryota; kingdom Metazoa; phylum Mollusca; class Gastropoda; order Stylommatophora; family Ariophantidae; genus Megaustenia; species Megaustenia siamemsis. The sequence goes on from JAVIAB010000124.1 coordinate 64,557,972, forward strand.
TTTCCCACAGCAATATATGACTGTGAAGCATGGACAGTCAACGAATTCTTGAAAAGTGCAGCAATATCTTTGAATGCAAGTATTGCAGGAAAATGCTCAGAATACCGCGGACGGAGACTAGAAGAAACATTCAATTTCGCAAGAATTAAAAATTCAAGAGGACTGGTTGATGAAGAAAACAAAAACAAGGAAGATGTTGGTCATGTAAAACGTCATAATGGAGAAAATAATTGTGGAGGGTATAGTTCTTAGTAATGTGGGAGAGGAGAACAGGAAGAATGTGTTTGCAAGATGAACTTGGATCGGCTGCTGCAGAAACTTATATCTTGAACAGGACAAAGGAAAAGATAACCTATCATGTTGAGCTATTTCATTTCATTGTGTTTTGATGTCCAAATATAATTTGGAGATCCACTATGTGTGATTTCTATTTAGTCGCGTCAGGTTTTTCATTTCATAAAATATGATTTAGTCGCGTCAGGTTTTTCATTTCATAAAAGATGAATATTATTTAATAAAATTTCAGTGATAGTAGATAATATACAATAACGCTTTAGATGAGCATCACATTTCGATTTTCAACTACAAGTGGTTAATTTACGTGCGCTACTTGAACCATCATTCCGTCTACAATAGAATTAAGAGCCTCGGTGGTTGAGTGGTTAATGCACTCGCTTCCTGATCGGAAGGATCCGGGTTAGATTCCCAGAAGTGGCGGATTAATTTTCGAATCGACAAGGCTCAAAGTTTAATCAAGCAATACAAAATTGGTACCATGGACATTTCTTGGAAGTAAAGGCGATTTAGCATGATATTGACCACGTCATCCAAATATGTACCGTGGTCATGGAAAGATATGGTTTTCCTCTTCTTCTTTCCTTCCTCGTTTGCCTTTCAGTGTCGAGGGGAGATATAATTTGCGGTCTTCAGCTTTTCAGTTTTCCTCTGCTGCTGTTATGCTTCCTAGTGTTTCTAATATTCCGTCGATCCACCTTTTTCGTGATCGTCCCTTGGGTCTGGTGTTCTTGCAACGTTTATTGAATGCTAGCCGTGTTGTGTATTGATCATTCTGCTTTATCACGTGGCCAAACCATTTTATCTATTGTTTCTTTATATATTCTAAACAAAAGTAAAGTGCCCCGTCACGCCAAGTAGCTTATAGGGAATATGGTGTTAGTGACCATAATTTTTACAGACCTTTGGCACATGATTTTTAAGTTAATGTGGTCGGTATTACGCCCGTGCCGCATTAGTTTCCCAGAAAAAAATTCGGTACCCATTTAAGGCTGGGTGAACCTGGAAGCCGTCCATCAGGATCGAACCCGACCTCCTGTTCTATGTACTCCAGTTCACTAACCACTGAGCTATCGCGTCTCGTTTATACACTCTTTGGCGGGGGTTATTCCTAGCTATTTTCTCAGTTCTTCATTTCTGATATGGTCACCCTATTCCCTGTTCGCCTAGCTAAGTGTGAAGGGAACCTTTACTAACGGTTAGATTTGGCTTAGATTATGTCTGTCTTGATATTAAGGAGTTGCTCGATGGTTAGAGGGGGGAGTGCGGATATACGCAATCACTCCAGGTGAGATGTGAATCATTTCTGTCCTGGTTTGTGAGGCGAGACATCTAAACTTTGAACGCTACAATGATCCCACGCGTCTCATTTTGTCTTCTAATTTCTGCTTTGAAAGAAAGAAAACTAATCTTACAACTCGTTTTCGAGTCAACACTGAAGGGTTGTAAATGTGAACCATTGATCCATTTGCTAACAATTAAGGGCAACAAAAGACGAGGAAAACAATAAAATAAATATAAAAACACACAGAATAAAGTAAACTAAATAACAAACTTATTTAGAATGCTGGAGACGCGCCCACAGAGGCCGCGTCCGTCCTTATTGATGAAGCCGCTGTTGCATGGAACATAGAACTGGTTTTGCTGTATTATCTCTCTCTTCCCCCACCCCCACCCCCACCCATTGTTTACCTTTTCGGTATGATAGTTTTAAGTGAGCTGTTAATCACGTGCCGAGTACACTAGAGCATACGGCCCATATTCCTCAGCCCCCACAAAAATCCTCCGGAAAACTCCAGAAGCAGGATAAATACCCCTTCTTTTATTATTTTTCTCCCAGACCTTTATGACATTAAAGCAAGCATCAAACGCAAACAAAGGATTGTAGAAAAATAAAGTGATTCTGTCATCTCGTGACGTTAGAGCGCAACCAGCTATCATTACGCGTCTACAGTAGCAGATGACTTGGCTTCAAGGCTGGAGAAAGACCATACATCAGATGGACAGACAGTGCTGCAGAAATCTTGAGGAGTCATGTTTGTCTTTTGCCTCAGACTTTTCCCATCACCATCATCATGTGTCATATCCGTTAGAGTGGGCGATAATCCGTATCCATAATTGCAGCTGTCCTCATTGCATTGTATAAATTCTCTAGTTGTCTATTAGTCACAGGCTAACCATAATTATCTGCTCGATAAGGTAGTATACAGCACTGCGGCTTCCAACAACATTTCTCGGTTTATGTGGATAATATAAGAAGTAATTTACTGATGTAGAAACAAAACTTAAAGGTATTTACGAGCCTTTATTTTTCCATACTAACATATGGTTGTGAAACAGGGACAATGGACTGATGTGCTGAAAAATACATCAACGATTTTGAGTTCAAGTATTACAAAAAACATTCATAATACTACGGATGGAACAAAGAAGAAAATTGTCAAGTTTTTCAAGAACTAACAATTTACGAAGATAATCTGATGAAGATCATAAAAATACATAATGGCCTTGAAAAAACAATTGTGGATGGCATAGTTCCTTGTAAATTAAGAAATAGAAGAAGGTAGTTGAAAGATATCACTGCTATGCTGGGATTGACTGCTGCAGACGCGGGACAACTCACGTAGGGCAAATAAAACTCAAGAACGACTGTCATGGGAGGTAAGTTTCAAAAGGGACAAGCAGTTTTATAATGATGATGCTGGTGATGATGATAATATGATGATGATGACGATGATAATAATGATGAAATAATAACTATTGTATATTGAGTATATATTATATCCTCTTATATGATTGTTGAGAGCTGTCAACGACCCACAGCTGATGGCTTGCGCCAGAATCGGTGAACCAGAACCATCCAGACCCTACTCCACCTATCCGCGGTGCTTCTAGAAACAGACTAACCTGTCTAGTCTGACCAAGAGTAGGGATCGAAGAGGGAAGACAATCCGGTACTAAAAAATAACATGCTGAAGTCGGATGTGTTGGGCGAAAATTTCACAGTTTAATTGCAAACGACAACACAACGTATATACGCCGCTTAAAATCCTTTTAAAAGCGGATGATGAAGAGGTGTATTTCTTTAGTTATCGAGCGAATGAAAACAAGCAACATATCCTCTTAGAGCTCTGGCAGTATACGTTCCGGGGGTGGGGGGGGGTGGTTGCTGACTAGATTGCTGTAAGGACTTTGTTTTTGTTTGAGAGAGCACTGAGACTTTGTGCGTCAGTTCCTCTAAGATTATCATAATATTGCTACTCTTTAGTCTACCTCTGTCATAGCTGGTTAATCTTTGCTCCATATGACCGTTCAGAAGTCTCTGATATTTCCGCGCTTGATGTATTACTTTTATTTGTCGTCTGTCTTCCATTGGTTGGAGGTCTTGTACGGTTTCTAGAGTCTGTATAGGTGAGGATTTCATGGTCCCGGTAATAACACGGGCTGCCTGGTTCTGCACTCTATTAGTTTTGCTAATATGTGTTGTGGATTCCGTTGCTGTGACACCCTATTCCAAGACTGGTCTAACTTTCCCAGTGTACAGTCATTTCAAAATGTTGCTATGTGCTCCCCCATTTAGTTATGCTAGTTTCTTTATTATGTTCATTCAATTTCTGACTAATTAACAAAAATTAACATCTATTTGTTTTGCCCATGCCGTATTATGCGGTTCATGGTGATGCCCATAGAAGTAGTGTTACGGTCCGCAAGGAGTAGATGATTTGTTATTTTTATTTTGTTGCTGGGGATTATTTAACAAGCTCAAGATTGTGTAGGATACAAGACGCGCTTATTTATGAGTTTTTTGTTAGTGCGCAGCCAGGGAATGGAGACGAAGAATAGGAATAGTAGTTGTTGCATTAGTAGTAGTAGGTGTTGTTGTATTAGTAGTAGTAGTTGTTGTATTAGTAGTAGTAGTTGTTGTTGTATTAGTATTAGTAGTAGTAGTAGTTGTTGTTGTATTAGTAGTAGTAGGTGTTGTTGTATTAGTAGTAGTAGTTGTTGTATTAGTAGTAGTAGTAGTTGTAGTATTAGTAGTAGTAGTAGTAGTTGTTGTATTAGTAGTAGTAGTAGTTGTTGTATTAGTAGTTGTTGTTGTATTAGTAGTAGTTGTTGTTGTATTAGTAGTTGTTGTTGTATTAGTAGTTGTTGTTGTTGTATTAGTAGTTGTTGTTGTTGTATTAGTAGTAGTTGTTGTTGTATTAGTAGTTGTTGTTGTATTAGTAGTTGTTGTTGTTGTATTAGTAGTTGTTGTTGTATTAGTAGTAGTTGTTGTTGTATTAGTAGTTGTTGTTGTATTAGTAGTTGTTGTTGTTGTATTAGTAGTTGTTGTTGTTGTATTAGTAGTAGGTGTTGTTGTATTAGTAGTTGTTGTTGTATTAGTAGTTGTTGTTGTATTAGTAGTTGTTGTTGTATTAGTAGTAGTAGTTGTTGTATTAGTAGTTGTTGTTGTATTAGTAGCAGTTGTTGTTGTATTAGTAGCAGTTGTTGTTGTATCAGTAGTAGTTGTTGTATTAGTAGCAGTTGTTGTTGTATCAGTAGTAGTTGTTGTTGTATTAGTAGCAGTTGTTGTATTAGTAGCAGTTGTTGTTGTATTAGTAGCAGTTGTTGTTGTATTAGTAGTTGTTGTTGTATTAGTAGCAGTTGTTGTTGTATTAGTAGTTGTTGTTGTATTAGTAGCAGTTGTTGTATTAGTAGTTGTTGTTGTATTAGTAGCAGTTGTTGTTGTATTAGTAGTTGTTGTTGTATTAGTAGTTGTTGTTGTTGTATTAGTAGCAGTTGTTGTTGTATTAGTAGCAGTTGTTGTTGTATTAGTAGTAGTTGTTGTTGTATTAGTAGCAGTTGTTGTTGTATTAGTAGCAGTTGTTGTTGTATTAGTAGCAGTTGTTGTTGTATTAGTAGCAGTTGTTGTTGTATTAGTAGCAGTTGTTGTTGTATTAGTAGTTGTTGTTGTATTAGTAGCAGTTGTTGTTGTATTAGTAGCAGTTGTTGTTGTATTAGTAGTTGTTGTTGTATTAGTAGCAGTTGTTGTTGTATTAGTAGTTGTTGTTGTATTAGTAGCAGTTGTTGTTGTATTAGTAGTTGTTGTTGTATTAGTAGCAGTTGTTGTTGTATTAGTAGCAGTTGTTGTTGTATTAGTAGTTGTTGTTGTATTAGTAGCAGTTGTTGTTGTATTAGTAGCAGTTGTTGTTGTATTAGTAGTTGTTGTTGTATTAGTAGTTGTTGTTGTATTAGTAGTTGTTGTTGTATTAGTAGTTGTTGTTGTATTAGTAGTAGTTGTTGTATTAGTAGTTGTTGTTGTATTAGTAGTTGTTGTTGTATTAGTAGTAGTTGTTGTATTAGTAGTTGTTGTTGTATTAGTAGTTGTTGTTGTATTAGTAGTAGTAGTTGTTATATTAGCAGTTGTTGTTGTATTAGTAGCAGTTGTTGTTGTATTAGTAGCAGTTGTTGTTGTATCAGTAGCAGTTGTTGTATTAGTAGTTGTTGTTGTATTAGTAGCAGTTGTTGTTGTATTAGTAGTTGTTGTTGTATTAGTAGTAGTAGTTGTTGTATTAGTAGTTGTTGTTGTAATAGTAGCAGTTGTTGTTGTATTAGTAGTTGTTGTTGTTGTATTAGTAGTTGTTGTTGTTGTATTAGTAGTAGTTGTTGTTGTATTAGTAGTTGTTGTTGTTGTATTAGTGGTAGTAGGTGTTGTTGTATTAGTTGTAGTTGTTGTTGTATTAGTAGTAGTTGTTGTATTAGTAGTAGTTGTTGTTGTATTAGTAGTTGTTGTTGTTGTATTAGTAGTAGTTGTTGTTGTATTAGTAGTTGTTGTTGTTGTGTTAGTAGTAGTTGTTGTTGTATTAGTAGTTGTTGTTGTATTAGTAGTAGTTGTTGTTGTATTAGTAGTTGTTGTTGTTGTATTAGTAGTTGTTGTTGTATTAGTAGTAGTTGTTGTTGCATTAGTAGTAGTAGTTGTTGTTGTTGTATTAGTAATAGTTGTTGTTGTATTGGTAGTAGTAGTAGTAGTTGTTGTATTAGTAGTATTAGTTGTTGTTGTTCTATTAGTAGTAGTAGTTGTTGTTGTTGTATTAGTAGTAGTAGTAGTTGTTGTATTAGTAGTAGTAGTTGTAGTTGTTGTATTAGTAGTAGTAGTAGTAGTAGTAGTAGTAGTAGTAGTAGTAGTAGTTGTTGTATTAGTAGTAGTAGTAGTTGTTGTATAAGTAGTAGTAGTAGTTGTTGTTGTATTAGTAGTAGTAGTTGTTGTTGTATTAGTAGTAGTTGTAGTAGTAGTAGTAGTTGTTGTTGTTGTATTAGAAGTAGTAGTGGTAATAGTTGTTGTATTAGTAGTAGTAGTAGTAGTAGTTGTATTAGTAGTAGTAGTAGTTGTTGTATTAGTAGTAGTAGTAGTTGTTGTTGTTGTTGTATTAGTAGTAGTAGTGGTAGTAGTTGTTGTTGTATTAGTAATAGTAGTGGTAGTAGTTGTTGTATTAGTAGTAGTAGTAGTAGTTGTTGTTGTATTAGTAGTAGTAGTTGTAGTAAGTTTTGTTGTATTAGTAGTAGTAGTGGTAGTAGTTGTTGTATTAGTAGTGGTAGTAGTAGTTGTTGTTGTTGTATTAGTAGTAGTGGTGGTAGTAGTTGTTGTTGTTGTATTAGTAGTAGTAGTTGTTGTTGTTGTATTAGTAGTAGTAGTGGTAGTAGTTGTTGTTGTATTAGTAGTAGTAGTGGTAGTAGTTGTTGTATTAGTAATAGTAGTAGTAGTTGTTGTATTAGTAGTAGTAGTAGTAGTAGTTGTTGTTGTTGTTGTATTAGTAGTTGTTGTTGTATAAGTAGTAGTAGTAGTTGTTGTTGTTGTATTAGTAGTAGTAGTAGTTGTTGTTGTATTAGTAGTAGCAGTAGTAGTAGTTGTTGTATTAGTAGTAGTAGTAGTTGTTGTATTAGTATTAGTAGTGGTAGTAGTAGTGTTAGTAGTAGTAATAGTAATAGTAGTGGTAGTAGTAGTAGAGGTATTAGTAGTAGTTGTTGTATTAGTAGTAGTACTACTTGTTGTTGTATTAGTAGTAGTACTACTTGTTGTTGTATTAGTAGTAGTAGTGGTAGTGGTAGTAGTAGTAGTAGTAGTAGTAGTAGTAGTAGTACTTGTTGTTGTATTAGTAGTAGTACTACTTGTTGTTGTATTAGTAGTAGTGGTAGTAGTAGTGGTAGTGGTAGTAGTTGTTGTATTAGTAGTAGTGGTAGTAGTAGTAGTAGTAGTAGTTGTTGTTGTTGTTGTATTAGTAGTAGTTGTTGTATTAGTAGTAGTTGTTGTTGTATTAGTAGTAGTAGTGGTAGTAGTAGTGTTAGTAGTAGTAGTGGTATTAATAGTAGCAGTGGTAGTAGTAGTGGTAGTAATAGCAGTAGAGGTGGTAGTAGTAGTAGTAGTGTTAGTAGTAGTAGTAGTAGTAGTGGTAGTAGTAGTAGTGGTATTAATAGTAGCAGTGGTGGTAGTAGTGGTAGTAATAGCAGTAGTGGTGGTAGTAGTAGTAGTAGGTAGTGTTAGTAGTAGTAGTAGTAGTTGTAGTAGTAATGATAGAAGCAGTAGGAGCAGTGATGGTAGTAGTAGTATTAATGGTAGTGGTAGTAGCAGCAGTAGTGGTAGTAGTAGTGGTAATAGTAATAGTGGTGGTAGTAGTAGTAGTAGTAGTAGTAGTAGTAGTAGTAATGGTAGTAGTCGTCGTAGTAGTAATAGTAGTGGTAGTAGTAGTTGTAGTAGTAGTGGTAGTAGTAATAGTAGTGGTAGTAGTAGCAGTGGGTTTAGTAGTAGTAGTAGTGGTAGTAGTAGTAGTAATGGTAGTAGTGGTAGTAGTGGTAGTAGTGGTAGTAGTAGTAGTAGTGGTAATAGTGATACTAGTAGTAGTAGCAGTAGTAGCAGTAGTGGTATTAGTGGTAGTGGTAGTAGTAGCAGTAGTAGTGGTGGTGGTAGTAGTAATAGTAGTGTTAATAGTAGTAGTTGTAGTGGTAGTAGTAGTAGTGGTGGTAGTATTAGTAGTGGTAGTATTAGTAGTAGTGGTAGTAATAGTAGTAGTGGTGGTAGTAATATTAATAGCAGGTAGTAGTAGTAGAGGTATTAGTAGTAATGGTGGTAGTAGTAGTGATAGTAGTGGTAGTAGTAGTAGTAGTAGTAGTGGAAGTATTAGAATTGGTAGTGGTAGTAGTGGCAGTAGTAGCAGTATTAGTAGTAGTAGTGGTAGTAGAAGCAGTATTAGTAGTAGTAGTAGTGGTGGTAGTAGTAGTAGTAGTAGCAGTAGTAGTAGTAGTAGTAGTAGCAGTATTAGTAGTAATAGCTGTAGTGGTAGTAGTAGTAGTAACAGTAGTAGTAGTAGTACTAGTAGTAGTGACAGTAGCAGTAGTAGCAATAATAATAGTAGAGGTAGTAATACTAGTATCAGGTAGTAGTAGCAGTATTAGTAGTAGTAGTGGTAGTAGTAGCAGTATTAGTAGTAGTAGCTGTAGTGGTAGTAGTAGCAGTATTAGTAGTAGTAGCTGTAGTGGTAGTAGTAGTAGTAGTAGTGACAGTAGCAGTAGTAGCAATAATAATAGTAGAGGTAGTAATACTAGTATCAGGTAGTAGTAGTAGCTGTAGTGGTAATAGTAGTAGTAGTAGTAGTAGTAGCAGCAGTAGTAGTAGTACTAGTAGCAGTAGTGATAGTAGTAGTAGTAGCAGTAATAATAGTAGAGGTAGTAATACTAGTAGCAGGTAGTAGTAGTAGTAGTAGTAGTAGTAATAGTAGTGGTAGTAGTAGCTATGGTTGTTGTAATAGAAAAAGGAGAAGTTAAAAAATAAAATGAAGGAGGAAGAGAAAGAAAAGAAGAAGGATGAGAAGTACCAGATGGAGGTGTGTGAAGGGGAGAAGTAAAACGATGAGGCATGAGGCGTAGACGTAGAAGACCGAAAAGAATGAGTAGGGTGAAAGACGAAGAATACAAAAGACAGCAAAGTAGAAAAAAATGCATTTTATCTCCTCAACAACTATTCTGACCTATTATACCGATGATTCTCCAAAACCGTATCCAAAGCCTCCTTACATTACTACATGTCTCGATGTGTCAAAGCGTCAATTACCGCTCCTTTTCCGTAAAGCTCATAAATAAATGTACGACTATTTGTAACAGAGAATCAGACCTTCCTGAAGCGATCAATAAAGTTGACACTTCCTAGCAAAATGAACCGCTTTATCAACAAACTTTCGTGAAGCACCCCAAGTTACAAGAGGCATGTTTACAACTTTATGGCCGCTACCGGGAGAAAAAACTGGCAGCAGTAATTGCTTGACACTGCAAGTCAATATTTGTCATATCTGTCAATGGCTGTTATTGGCTGTCGAGAGATTTCACCATCTTTTTGTAGGGATTCCTTGAAGAAAGATGGTGTAAAATATTAAATGGTAATTATATGTAATTGTTCACGCACGTACGTTTGGGGAGTAACATTTTAAATACTATTTTTTTTGTTAAGTATTAAGTTGTACTTTTTACATAAATAAATGAAGTTACAATTCGTTACAACTCCCACACCAATTGTGAAAATAACGAGCTCACAAAAATTATATTCCAGTCCCCTCCTCCAACAATGAAGATACTAATTTGAAAAAAATATAAAATAAAATATTTCAAACAATATTAATTATTTTGTATTTGATGTATTCCAATATCGTGGGCGTTGATCACAGCTTCGTCTCTCTTTCTCTCTCTCTCTCTCTCTCTCTCTCTCTCTCTCTTTGTTGTTCTCTTTAGGGTTTTGTTTACTTCTTGGCAAGGGACGATCTGTTAAACCTCAAATTAAAGTTTCTATTTTATAACAGACAGCAAGTGCCATCCCCTAACGGGGGCACACTATAACCAGTGATGGAAATATGTACAAATGAATGGAATAAACAAAAGAATAGGTATGACAAAAAATAATTTTAATGCCATGAAAAATATACTAACATAAAAACAAATAACATCAGGGCTTAAATTAAGAATAGCAAAATGTTACATTTTCTCAATATTCCTATATGCTGCAGAAACATTGACATTAGACATGAAAACAGAACAGAAATTGAAGTCTTTGAAATGTGGATTTATAGAAGAATATGTAGAATAGGATGGAAAGAAAAGAAAACAAACGATGAAGTTTTAAAACAACTAGAAATGAAAAGAGAACTACTAAACACAATTATAACAAGACAAATGAAATTTTTGGGGCATGTTAAAAGACACAACAGCCTAATAAAAGTAATATTGGAAGGGAAAATATAAGGTAAAAGAGGCAGAGGCAGACCAAGACTAAAATGGACCATGAACATCTAAAGATGGACAAGTCAACCTATGACAATCTGCACCATCAAAGCAAAAGACAGAGTGGAATTGCGCTCCATGGTAGCCAACCTTCGATGCGGAGACGGCAGTCAATGATGATAATGAAGTCTTCTTCCTCTTCTACCTTTTTAGCTCCCAGTGGAGCATAGGTCTTCAACAAGCACTTTCCAAGTCATTCTGTTTCTTGCCATTCTTTTAAGATCATTCCATGTCTTCCCCATCATCTTCATCTCTGCTTATATCTGTCTTCTCCAAGAATTCCTTGGCTTTCCTCTTTGTCCTTTCCCTTGGGGATTCCAAAAAAGGGCCTGTTGTGTAATACTCTCAGTTGGCTTCCGTAGTGTGTCCTATCCAACGCCATCGTCTTCGCTGTATCTCTTTATCCACTGGTGCTTGACTGGTACATTTCCATAATTCTATATTAGTGATTTTGTCCTGCCATTTCCATCCTTTTATTCTGCGTAAGCATCCATTAATGAAAGTCTGTATCTTCGTGATTGTCAATTTTGTTGTTCTCCATGTTTCACAGCCATATAATAGGACCGACTTAACATTTGAGTTGAACATTTTTATTTTTGTATTTCACGTAATTTCTTTGGATTTCCATAAGTTTCCCAGTGCAATGAAAGCTCTTTTTGCTTTTGATATCCTTATTTAGGTATCATTTTCTGTTCCACCCTCTTTATCCATATTACTGCTCAGATATATGTAAGATTGTACGTCTAGTAGAGGTATTTCTCCTAGTTTTATTTGGTTATTGCCAACTGTATTAATTCTCATAATGTTGGTCTATTAATCTTCAGTCCTAGCTGTTGTGATCTCTCATCAAGTATGCTCATTTTATCCTGCATTTGTTGATGGCTGTGTGATAGAAGAGTTATGTCATCAGCAAAATCTAAATCATCAAGTTGTTTGGTCAGTGACCACAGATCCCATTTCTGTTGTTTTGAGTTATTTTCATAATCCAATCTATGGCCAGTAGAAAGAGAAATGGAGACAGAAGGCACCCCTGCCTTACTCCTATTCTTATTTCAAATGTTTCTATAAGCTGTCCTTTATGCACCATACTACATTTCGTTCCTTCATACATTGTTTTTATCAGGTTAATAAACGTTATGGGGATTCCGTAATGATTCAACAACTTCCAAAGCATTCTTCTGTCTAAAACTAATGATGATGAAGTGCCATCCAAAAATGATGATACGATATCAAAATATATCAAACTTCTCTTTACTTCACTTCCTCTTATACCCCTTCCGGCGTCGAGTCGGAAATATATCAAACTTCTCTTCACTTCACTTCCTCTTATACCCCTTCCGGTGTCGAGTCGGAAATATATCAAACTTCTCTTCACTTCACTTCCTCTTATACCCCTTCCGGTGTCGAGTCGGAAATATATCAAACTTCTCTTCACTTCACTTCCTCTTATACCCCTTCCGGTGTCGAGTCGGAAATATATCAAACTTCTCTTCACTTCACTTCCTCTTATACCCCTTCCGGTGTCGAGTCGGAAATATATCAAACTTCTCTTCACTTCACTTCCTCTTATACCCCTTCCGGTGTCGAGTCGGAAATATATCAAACTTCTCTTCACTTCACTTCCTCCTATACCCCTTCCGGTGTCGAGTCGGATAAAAGTTCCAGTGCTAACCATTCTTGCAGGCTCAATCATTGTCAATTGATTTTGTGGCGTTTCCCAAATGTTGCCAGTCCATTTTCTTCGATGCCTACCATTATCGCTTCTTCAGTGTCCTATTTTAATATATGGCTTGTATGGTGAATAATCTGTTGACATTCTTTCCAGAGTAGCAAAACTTTTCAATTGATGTCTCGGTATATAGTTCACAAGCGATTCAATGTCAAATCACTCTCGTACGACATCATTTCTAATCTTATCTCTTCCAGACAACACAAACGCTTATCTCAAACATATACTTGTCACTGGTACTGTATCTGTCTTCCTCGTTTGTTCACTTGATTAAGAGTACCTGTATTGATTACACTGATAGTTGATTATAAGAAGGTAAATCTTCGTCAGCTTCTTTTGCTCGAAAGATCAAAACTACAAAGTAACTACCAAGGGATGTTTCATCGTGTTTTGTTGGGGGGGGGGGGAAGAGTTGTCGTTATTTGAGAGGTCCAACCAAGGATTCTTCATCGTGTTTTGTTGGGGGGAGTCGTTATTTGAGAGGTCCAACCAAGGATTCTTCATCGTGTTTTGTTGGGGGGAGTCGTTATTTGAGAGGTCCAACCAAGGATTCTTCATCGTGTTTTGTTGGGGGGAGTCGTTATTTGAGAGGTCCAACCAAGGATTCTTCATCGTGTTTTGTTGTGGGGAGTCGTTATTTGAGAGGTCCAACCAAGGATTCTTCATCGTGTTTTGTTGGGGGGAGTCGTTATTTGAGAGGTCCAACCAAGGATTCTTCATCGTGTTTTGTTGGGGGAAGTCGTTATTTGAGAGGTCCAACCAAGGATTCTTCATCGTGTTTTGTTGGGGGTGAGTCGTTATTCGAGAGGTCCAACCAAGGATTCTTCATCGTGTTTTGTGGGGGTGAGTCGTTATTCGAGAGGTCCAACCAAGGATTCTTCATCGTGTTTTGTTGGGGGGAATCGTTATTTGAGAGGTCCAACCAAGGATTCTTCATCGTGTTTTGTTGTGGGGAGTCGTTATTTGAGAGGTCCAACCAAGGATTCTTCATCGTGTTTTGTTGGGGGGAGTCGTTATTTGAGAGGTCCAACCAAGGATTCTTCATCGTGTTTTGTTGGGGGAGTCGTTATTTGAGAGGTCCAACCAAGGATTCTTCATCGTGTTTTGTTGTGGGGAGTCGTTATTTGAGAGGTCCAACCACGGATTCTTCATCGTGTTTTGTTGTGGGGAGTCGTTATTTGAGAGGTCCAACCAAGGATTCTTCATCGTGTTTTGTTGGGGGGAGTCGTTATTTGAGAGGTCCAACCAAGGATTCTTCATCGTGTTTTGTTGGGGGAGTCGTTATTTGAGAGGTCCAACCAAGGATTCTTCATCGTGTTTTGTTGGGGGGAGTCGTTATTTGAGAGGTCCAACCAAGGATTCTTCATCGTGTTTTGTTGGGGGAAGTCGTTATTTGAGAGGTCCAACCAAGGATTCTTCATCGTGTTTTGTTGGGGGTGAGTCGTTATTCGAGAGGTCCAACCAAGGATTCTTCATCGTGTTTTGTTGGGGGTGAGTCGTTATTCGAGAGGTCCAACCAAGGATTCTTCATCGTGTTTTGTTGGGGGGAATCGTTATTTGAGAGGTCCAACCAAGGATTCTTCATCGTGTTTTGTTGGGGGGAGTCGTTATTTGAGAGGTCCAACCAAGGATTCTTCATCGTGTTTTGTTGGGGGGAGTCGTTATTTGAGAGGTCCAACCAAGGATTCTTCATCGTGTTTTGTTGGGGGGAGTCGTTATTTGAGAGGTCTAACGAAGGATTCTTTTTGTTTGGGGGAGTCGTCATTTGAGAGGTCCAACCAAGGATTCTTCATCGTGTTTTGTTGGGGGTAGTCGTCATTTGAGAGGTCCAACCAAGGATTCTTCATCGTGTTTTGTTGGGGGTAGTCGTCATTTGAGAGGTCCAACCAAGGATTCTTCATCGTGTTTTGTTGGGGGGAGTCGTTATTTGAGAGGTCCAACCAAGGATTCTTCATCGTGTTTTGTTGGGGGAAGTCGTTATTTGAGAGGTCCAACCAAGGATTCTTCATCGTGTTTTGTTGGGGTGAGTCGTTATTCGAGAGGTCCAACCAAGGATTCTTCATCGTGTTTTGTTGGGGGAATCGTTATTTGAGAGGTCCAACCAAGGATTCTTCATCGTGTTTTGTTGGGGGAGTCGTTATTTGAGAGGTCTAACGAAGGATTCTTTTTGTTTGGGGGAGTCGTCATTTGAGAGGTCCAACCAAGGATTCTTCATCGTGTTTTGTTGGGGGTAGTCGTCATTTGAGAGGTCCAACCAAGGATTCTTCATCGTGTTTTGTTGGGGGGAGTCGTTATTTGAGAGGTCCAACCAAGGATTCTTCATCGTGTTTTGTTGGGGGGAGTCGTTATTTGAGAGGTCCAACCAAGGATTCTTCATCGTGTTTTGTTGGGGGGAGTCGTTATTTGAGAGGTCCAACCAAGGATTCTTCATCGTGTTTTGTTGGGGGGAGTCGTTATTTGAGAGGTCCAACCAAGGATTCTTCATCGTGTTTTGTTGGGGGGAGTCGTTATTTGAGAGGTCCAACCAAGGATTCTTCATCGTGTTTTGTTGGGGGGAGTCGTTATTTGAGAGGTCCAACCAAGGATTCTTCATCGTGTTTTGTTGGGGGTAGTCGTCATTTGAGAGGTCCAACCAAGGATTCTTCATCGTGTTTTGTTGGGGGGAGTCGTTATTTGAGAGGTCCAACCAAGGATTCTTCATCGTGTTTTGTTGGGGGGAGTCGTTATTTGAGAGGTCCAACCAAGGATTCTTCATCGTGTTTTGTTGGGGGGAGTCGTTATTTGAGAGGTCTAACCAAGGATTCTTCATCGTGTTTTGTTGGGGGGAGTCGTTATTTGAGAGGTCCAACCAAGGATTCTTCATCGTGTTTTGTTGGGGGGAGTCGTTATTTGAGAGGTCCAACCAAGGATTCTTCATCGTGTTTTGTTGGGGGGAGTCGTTATTTGAGAGGTCCAACCAAGGATTCTTCATCGTGTTTTGTTGGGGGGAGTCGTTATTTGAGAGGTCTAACGAAGGATTCTTTTTGTTTGGGGGAGTCGTCATTTGAGAGGTCCAACCAAGGATTCTTCATCGTGTTTTGTTGGGGGGAGTCGTTATTTGAGAGGTCTAACGAAGGATTCTTTTTGTTGGGGGGAGTCGTCATTTGAGAGGTCCAACCAAGGATTCTTCATCGTGTTTTGTTGGGGGTAGTCGTCATTTGAGAGGTCCAACCAAGGATTCTTCATCGTGTTTTGTTGGGGGGAGTCGTTATTTGAGAGGTCCAACCAAGGATTCTTCATCGTGTTTTGTTGGGGGGAGTCGTTATTTGAGAGGTCCAACCAAGGATTCTTCATCGTGTTTTGTTGGGGGGAGTCGTTATTTGAGAGGTCCAACCAAGGATTCTTCATCGTGTTTTGTTTGGGGGGGGGGGGTCGTTATTTGAGAGGTCCAACCAAGGATTCTTCATCGTGTTTTGTTGGGGGGAGTCGTTATTTGAGAGGTCTAACCAAGGATTCTTCATCGTGTTTTGTTTGGGGGGGGGGGGGGTGTCGTTATTTGAGAGGTCCAACCAAGGATTCTTCATCGTGTTTTGTTGGGGGGAGTCGTTATTCGAGAGGTCTAACCAAGGATTCTTCATCGTGTTTTGTTGGGTGAGTCGTTATTCGAGAGGTCTAACCAAGGATTCTTCATCGTGTTTTGTTGGGGTGAGTCGTTATTCGAGAGGTCTAACCAAGGATTCTTCATCGTGTTTTGTTGGGGAAGTCGTTATTTGAGAGGTCCAACCAAGGATTCTTCATCGTGTTTTGTTGGGGGTGAGTCGTTATTCGAGAGGTCCAACCAAGGATTCTTCATCGTGTTTTGTTGGGGAAGTCGTTATTCGAGAGGTCCAACCAAGGATTCTTCATCGTGTTTTGTTGGGGGAAGTCGTTATTCGAGAGGTCTAACCAAGGATTCTTCATCGTGTTTTGTTGGGGGAAGTCGTTATTCGAGAGGTCTAACCAAGGATACTTCATCGTGTTTTGTTGGGGTGAGTCGTTATTCGAGAGGTCTAACCAAGGATTCGAAGAGACAAATTCTCACAGCCTGTGGCGGAAAGCTAACCCGAGCTCTTCATCTACAAAGGCCAACGTCTTATCCTTAAAACATCCCACTGGCCCCGATGAATGAATTATTTATTGGACTATCACTAAAATGCAACTTTCTCGTTAATTTAACCAACAATTTTTTTTTAATTTAAATATTTTCAAGGATTATGATGGTTTGAGAATAAGTAAAATAAATACGATGACAAATGTATCCATGTCAGCACTGCACTAGAACATATCATCTTTTATTTTCTAGCCCCACTCCCACCCTTTCTACTCTCGGTCTCTCTCACTTTCTCCCTCTCTCTATCTCTCCCTCTTCCTCCATCTTGCTATCTCTCCCTCTTTCTCTGTTTCTCTCTCTCTCTTTCTATCTTCCTTTTTATCTCTCTCTCTCTCTCTCACCCCAGGTTGGTTGGCCTTGGATTTTTGCCTTCCGGCGAGGGACGTTCTGATCAGCAACAGGCTAAACTGTATATCTTCTAGGTCACATTAGACAGCAACTGTCATTACAAAAACGCAGTGTAATATACATATCATCATCATCGAGTGCCATCTCCGCATCGAAGGTTGGCTACCATGGAGCGCCATTTTGCTCTGTCTCTTGCTTTGATGGTGCAGGTTGTCATAGGCTGGAGACAAATAATAATAAATGAATATTATTGTAGAGGGAAACTTCCGATAGGCTGGTTTGTCCATCTTTTGATGTTACTCGTCCATGTTAGTCTTGGTCTGCCCCTGCCTCTGTTATCTTGTATTTTCTCCTCCAGGATTACTTTTAGTAGGCTGTTGTGTCTTTTAACATGGCCCAAAAATCGCATTTGTCTTGTTCTAATTGTGTCCAGTAGTTCTCTTTTCATTTTTAGTTGTTTTAAGACTTCATTTGTCCTCTTTTCCTTCCATCCAAATCTACCTATTCTTCTATAAATCCACATTTCAAAGGCTTCAATTCTCTGTTCTGTTTTCTTGTCTAATGTCCATGTTTCTGCACCATATAGGAATGTTGAGAAGACATAACCTTTTGCTATTCTTAGTTTTAGCCCTGGTGTTATTCATTTTGATGTTAGTATGTTCTTCATGATATTAAAATTACTTTTTGCCATTCCTATTCTTTTGTTTATTTCCGTTGTACATTTTCCATCACTGTCTATAGTATGTCCAAGGCAGTTGTAGTTCTGAACTGTCTCCAGGTCTACTCCTATTTTTATATGCGCTTGTGGTTATGAGTATGAGTATTTTCTTTGTTTATGATCATAGTTTTAGTCTTTTTGAGATTGATATCTAGTCCATATTCTTTGCTTGTCATGTTTATTTCATTAAGTAATTAATTAAGGAAGTATCTTATATATATATATATATATATATATATATATATATATATATCTTCATTCCAAAGTACTGCTATCAAAGTCAGACCAGGACAATGGACTCAAGAACAATAAAAAAAAATTATCGTTACCAAAATGATATATGTAACCACGTGACATAAAATAATATAACCTTTGGCGTCTTCGCAGACGATTGATAGCAAGTAATCATGATAAGTCAGTTGTTTGGTAAAAATATTAGTGTTTTATGCTGGACACTGTTTGCTGAACAGCTTCTCTCGTGGCTAAATCTGCCAATACTGGAAATATATATATATATATATATATATATATATATATATATATATATATATATATATATATATATATATATATATAGCAGGGAGGGTCCGGAAGGCGTTCCCTTAAACATGCAGGGCTTCAATAGCTCCGAGATAAATTTTAAAAGAATTTAAATTACCGCCAGAGTGCATATGCCATTACTTCAGAGGCGGGCTAAATAAGGAATTTTTCGTTGTATGGAGTGGTAATAGGAAACTTTATACAGAGCTTTACAGCAGGAAGCAATCTGATCATCAGAAGCGTACCTCGTCGCGCGATTGTTTCGGCCGTTGATATTCTATAGGAAGTTGGCCCACCTAGCTTATGACTCCAGGACGTCGACCTCCTGTTGCATTGATCTCTTAAGTTTAACACTATATTCTGCATATAAAAACTACACTTGCGCTGTGCAACACTTCAGATTGAATCTACTGTCTATAATCGGTCGCACACGACTGTCTCAGCTTTCTTTACCCTATGACGAAATTCTGATATTTTTTTTCCTTTCCTTTTTTCTTAAAAATATATAATATAAAATAAATATTACTAATTTAAATAGTTTATATATATATATATAAATATATTGTGGGGCATGTTAAAAGACACAACAGCCTACTAAAAGTAATATTGGAAAGAAATACAAGGCAAAAGAGGCAGAGGCAGACCAAGACTAACATGGACGCGTAACATCAAAAGATGGACAAGTCAATCTATGTCAGCCTGCACCATCAAAGCAAGAAACATAGTAGATAGGCGATCCATGGTAGCCAACCTTCGTTGCGGAGAGGGCACACGCTGATGATGATGACATATATATATAATTGTGTGTGTGTGTGTACACTCGTACTTACGTTGAATGAAAGTTTCATTGCTTTCTCTTGTATCTGTAATAACGTGTCTTGTGCTTGGTTGCCGTTAGTCGAATGGAACAATAGGCGAGGCTGTAAGCAAAGTTACCTGCTCATAGAAACATAATGGTAGTCAGTATTTCTGTGTATTATTCTCGTGCAATCAGGAGACACTCACAGAGAGTAGTAGTTCGTTATTCTCAACAGGCTATTATTCTTTTCCAGTGAACTATGGATTTCGGTGTGGAATGACGAAACAAATCACACGATATAGAGTTTGAAGCAAAACGCTCATTGTACCTGTTGCTGTAGCCTGAAGAGTGCTATAGTTAATTGGGTGAAGGGGCTATGATGTAGAATAGGCAGTTTATCGTGATTGTTCTTGTTGGCATGGTTGGGGGGTTAGAAGTGAAGGGGGACTGGTGAGAAGGCGTTGATTCAAACGCTAGTAATGGACGTGATTTTGTTTAGTCTGTTTTTCTTTGATTGTACAGATTGGACAATTTCTACAGAAATGAAAAGAGTTACATGTAAATCATGAGAGAGAGATAAAGAAAGAAAGAAAGAAAGAAAGAAAGAAAGAAAAAGAAAGAAAGAAAAAGAAAAAAGAAAGAAAGAAAGAAAGAAAGAAAGAAAGAAAGAAAGAAAGAAAGAAAGAAAGAAAGAAAGAAAGAAAGAAAGAAAGAAAGAAAGAAAGAAAGAAAGAAAGAAAGAAAGAAAGAAAGAAAGAAAGAAAGAAAGAAAGAAAGAAGAAAGAAAGAAAGAAAGAAAGAAAGAAAGAAAGAAAGAAGAAAGAAAGAAAGAAAGAAAGAAAGAAAGAAAGAAAGAAAGAAAGAAAGAAAGAAAGAAAGAAAGAAAGAAAGAAAGAAAGAAAGAAAGAAAGAAAGAAAGAAAGAAAGAAAGAAAGAAAGAAAGAAAGAAAGAAAGAAAGACGGGGAGGGAGGGAGGAAGGGAGGAAAAAGGGGTGGGAGAAAGGGAGGGAGGAAAGCATAAAGCTAAATCATTCTTTATTAAGCCAATTAAAAAGTCTGCACAATTAAGTAAATGGTCTTACGCGTGCCCAGTCTAACAAAGAAAGAGATTGACATTTATAAAATGATAAGAAAATTTTTTTAAAAACATTTAATAATAAGAAGAATGGAGAAAAAGAAGAAGATAAAAGATGAGAGAATCTTTTCTGGAAGGTGAGAGAATCGATAATGTGATTGGTAGAAAAAAATGAAGGAGAAGAAAATGAAACACTAGAAGAAGAAGATGTGGAGGAGGAGAATGCGGAGGAGGGTGAGAGAGAAGAGGGAAAAAGAAGCAGCAAATGGAGAATTTAAGAAAATGAACGGTTCGTAATTAGCCACGGTGATTTTCTGACAGATTCCTGGTTAATTGAGCCATGTGTTATACTATACATGAGATGAACGCCCTCGCCTTACAAAACAGTTGGGCATTCCTCGTTATACGTGCACGCAGCTCCCTTAAAAGATTCACAATTTATTTAACACGGTGTTTACATTATTGCAGGCACTCCAGACATGGTTTGGTTGTTTGTTTAAGATGAACAAACAGACATCAGTTTGACAGCTCAAAGGAGATGACAGCAATCAACTTCAGAGAAACTTTTCTCCGCAAACCGGCTGTTTTCTTCCCTCTGCTAACTTGTTTCCAGAGCTCTGTGCAGGGGATAAACGTGGATAGCGTATATATTTGTTTTATTTATAAGGTGTTCTATTAAATGTTGAAAGCAGTTTTTGCAAAGAGAACTACTAAACACAATTCAAACAGGACAAATGAGATTTTGGGGGCATGTTAAAAGACACAGCAGCCTACTAAAAGTAATCTTGGAAGGGAAAATACAAGATAAAAGAGGCAAACCAAGACTAACATGGACGAGTAGCATTAAAAGATAGACAAGTCAGCCTATGACAAATAGTACCATAAAAGCAAGAGACAGCGGAAGGACGCTCCATGGTAACCAACCAACCTTCGATGCGGAGACGACACTCAATGAAGAGTTGTGCAATATAAAAGAGTTTCAATTACCATAATAAAAATTTCGTTTGTATACGATCACTATAAACTCGCGGAGATAGCACAAATATAAAATATATGAAATAAAAAATACTGTTCGGGGCCGCGAGTAGAGTTAATAGTAGAGTAGAGCTAATTGTAGAGTAGAGCTAATAGGAGAGTAGAGCTAATAGTAGAGTAGAGCTAATAGTAGAGTATAGCTAATAGGAGAGTAGAGCTAATAGTAGAGTAGAGCTAATAGTAGAGTAGAGCTAATAGTAGAGTAGAGCTAATAGTAGAGTAGAGCTAATAGTAGAGTAGAGCTAGATATCTACCATATCTAATTTATTTGGTTTCTTTCATTGCGCCATTTATATGTATTCTATTTATGGGGGTCTGCCAATAGCAGACTGTAGAGCTGGAGAATACAGGTCGTATACCCAATGCAGTCGTCACGAGGTGTTCAAGATGAAGTCTTTATTTCACTCCAAGAGTAAAGAGAGAAAACTGATCTAACATGATCCCAACCCGCTTCCTCCTGAACTGGAGGACAATGGTTTTGATCCCTTCAGCCGCACTTTTTCAATAAATATCATGAATGGACGTAAATAATCACGTGCTAATACTATTATGTTGCATTCATTTGTTGCATTAGTTCATTATTTAGTTACAATAGTAAAGTAAAGTACCCCTGTCACGCCAAGTGGCGTATAGGGAAATATGGTGTTAGTTACCATATATTTTACAGACCTTCGGCACATGATTTTTGGGGTAATGTGGTCGGTATTACGCCCGTGCCGTTTTACTTTCCCAGAAAAAAAATCCGGTACCCATTAAAGGCTGGGTGAACCAGAAGCCGTCGGTTGGGATCGAACCCTACCTCTTGTCCTTTGTAGCCCAGTTCACTAACCACTGAGCTATCGCGGCTCATATAGTTTCAATAAACTTGTAAATTGTTATATGTTGTTGGAACTTATGTCCCACTTGTCGCCTTTATCGACGTACTCCTAAATGTCCTGGCTTTCTTTGGGTACACGTAAACAAGGTTGAGAATCACTGACTTAGATGAACTATCCATTTCTGATTGCTTTATTTAAAAAAAAATAACAAACAATAATTGAATAAAAAATAATAAGCAATAAATGAAGAAAATAAATCATAAAAAGTAAAATACAAGAAGGCAAACAAAATCAACATTCCAGAAATAAAAGTAAGCTTTGCAATAAGTTTTGATAATTTATAATGATAATGTAATTGTCTTAAATTTCACAAAATGAAAACAAAACCATGAATATTAAATTCATAAATAATAGAAACAGTTCACGAGAGTCTACTAGCAAAAATTCCGGATTCGATTGATCAGTTGAGGATGCCACGAGTGAAACTATCTTACATGAGAAGTGTTCATCATCATCATCATCATCATCATCATGTGCCATACCGGTTGGCGTAGGCGATCACGCCCTTCCACAGTCTTCTATCTACAGTGCATCGTATCAATTCTGTTGTTGACTGTTTTCCATGCCATGACACCAAGCTGTCTAGTATTTTTTTACCTCTTTGTCGTCCGCGATCTCTACTTCCTTGTATTTTGGCTGTTGTAACCAAGTATACCAACTTTCCTCTTCTCATGATGTGCCAGAAAAATGTTGATTGTTTCTTTCTGTTTTTTAGGAGCTGCCTTTGTATGAAAAGTGAGTGTGCTACTTGTTTTTAAAATAGAGGTAAGAATCAGTCTCCCCCTCCCCCAAAACTGTATAGATATGAATGAATGTATACAAGGCAAATGGGTCAGCCAGACTAATGTAGACTGACAACATCAAGAGATGTACAAGAGAACAAAGAACGGCGGGCAGCATTCAAGAAAGAAATAAGATGAAATGGCGATCCATGGTTGCCCTATCTCGAGGCTGAGACGGCACAAAATGGCCGCGAGAGATATGATTATAGACATGCGAGCACCAAATCACATTAACTTATGCTACGTTATTAATATCTGGGTACAATGTTAACCTCAGATGGTAGATGTGCAACATAGGTGAGATGCAGAATGACTCAGGCAAAAGCAGCTTTCCAAAAAAAAAAAAAATGTGGAAAATTCTGTGCAATCCATTTTTGACAATAGAAACAAAAAAAAAAGAGTTCTGAAGAGTTTTTAGAGCAAGTCTTAACATATGGATGTGAATTTTGGACGATAAGACAACAGATAAGAAAATCACTGGAGTCTGTAGAAATGTAGTTTTACAGAAAAATATTGAGAATACCATGGACTGCTAAGAAGAGTAAAGAAAACGTTCTGAAAGCGGCCAAAGCAAAGCGAGAGCTAATTTCCAAAATTTGGAAGAAACAATCATAATTTTTTGGCTTTGGAATGAGAAGGGAACAGCTGGCATATACTGTGACAACTGGGAAATTATAGGGACGAAGAGATAGAGAAAAGCAAAGAGAAAAGATACAAGACAGCTGAAGATAATGGCTTGGCACAAGGTCAACAACAGAAATGGTAAATAACTGTCGAGATGAAAGTCATGGAACGGACAGACAGGATCATCTACGCCAGCAGGCATGGTACTTGATCTTCTTCTTTTACCTTTTAGCTCCCAGTGGAGCATAGGTCTTCAACAAACACTTTCCAAGTCGTTCTGTTTTTTGCCATTCTTTTAAGATCATTCCATGTCTTCCCCATCATCTTCATCTCTGCTTCTATCTGTCTTCTCCAAGAATTCCTTGGTCTTCCTCTTTGTCTTTTCCCCTGGGGATTCCAAAAAGGGCCTGTTGTGTAATACTCTCAGTTGGCTTCCGTAGTGTGTGTCCTATCCATCGCCATCGTCTTCGCTGTATCTCTTTATCCACTGGTATTTGACCGGTACATTTCCATAATTCCACGTTAGTGACTTTGTCCTGCCATTTCCATCCCTTTATTCTGCGCAAGCATCCATTAATGAAAGTCTGTACTTTCGTGATTGTCAATTTTGTCATTCTCCATGTTTCACAGCCATATAATAGGACCGACTTAACATTTGAGTTGAACATTTTTATTTTTGTATTTAGCCTAATTTCTTTGGATTTCCATATGTTTCCCAGTGCAATGAAAGCTCCTCTTGCTTTTGATATCCTTATTTTGGTATCATTTTCTGTTCCTCCCTCTTTATCTATATTACTGCCCAGATATATATAAGATTGTACGTCTAGTAGAGGTATTTCTCCTAGTTTTATATGGTTATTGCCAACTGCATTAATTCTCATAATATTGGTCTTATCTCTATTAATCTTTAGTCCTAGCTGTTGTGATCTCTCATCTAATATACTCATTTTATCCTGCATCTGTTGGTGGCTGTGTGATAAGAGAGCTATGTCATCAGCAAAGTCTAAATCATCAAGTTGTTTGGTGAGTGACCACTGGATCCCATTTCTGTTTTGAGTTATTTTCATAATCCAATCTATGGCCAGTAGAAAGAGAAATGGAGACAGGAGGCATCCTTGCCTTACTCCTGTTCTTATTTCAAATGCTTCTGTAAGCTGTCCTTCATGCACCACACTACATTTTGTTCCTTCATACATTGTTTTTATCAGGTTAATAAACTTTATGGGGATTCCGTAATGACTCAGCAACTTCCAAAGCATTCTTCTGTCTAAACTATCAAATGCCTTTTCGTAATCTATGAATCCAATATATAGTGGGGATTTTAGTTCTAAACTTTGTTCAACTATTATACGTAGGGTAGTTATTTGATCAGCACATGATCTGTTCTTCCTAAAACCTGCTTGTTCATCTCTCAAGTGTTTCTCTATAGCCTCTTTTAGTCTCTCCAGAATGATTCTGCCTAATATTTTTCCTGGCACTGATAGTAGCATAATTCCCCTATAATTTGTGCACTCCTGTAAACTTCCTTTCTTTGGTAGTTTGATCATATAACCTTCTCTCCAGTCTTTAGGTATTTCTTCCCTCTCCCAAATTTTATCCAATAGATCCTGTAACATCTTGGTAGAGGTGTTAATATCTGCTTTGATGGCTTCCGAAGGAATTTCATCTGGTCCTGTGGCTTTACCATCTTTTAATAATTTGATGGCTTTCATTATTTCTTCTTTGCTTGGTTTCCGCAGTTAACGTGTAACTCTTCTTCTGCTGGTAGTATATCTGGAGGATTATTTGAGCCGGGTCTGTTCAAAAGTTCTTCAAAGTGTTCTTTCCATCTCTCCATTTGTTCCCTTATATTACTAAGCAGATTTCCTTTCTTGTCTTTGATAAAGGCGTTGATCTGTTTGTATTTTCCACCTAATTTCTTTGTGCTGTTGTACAGTTCTTTCATATTCCCTTTATTTGCTGCTTCTTCTGCCTCTTTAGCTAGTTCATCTATATATTTCCTCTTATCCCTTTTAATGCATCTTCTCACTTCTTTGTTCACCTCTGTGTAAGCTTCCTGTGTCTTGGCTTTATTACTTCTTGTTTTGCTTTTATTTATGTCTGCTTTCTTGTTCTTTCTTTCTTTAATTTTATCCAGGGTCTCTGCTGTCATCCATGCCTTATTCTGGCGTTCTCTTTTCCCCAGTGTTTCTTCGCATGTCTCTTTCCATATATTTTTTACCTGTTTCCAATGATCTTCTATATTTATTGTATTTTCTAGTTGTTGGAGGACTTGGTATTTGTTTGATATTGTGACTGCGAATTTATCTTTAATTCCTTGTTCTTTAAGAAACCCTAGATTGAAATACTTTCTACCCTTATTCGTTGTATTATACCTTTTTAATTTAATTTTAAGTTTGGCTAACAGAAGATGATGATCAGAAGCTATATCTGCCCCTCTATATACTTTTACATCCTGTAAGGATGACTTAAACTTATTATTAATACATATGTGACCCAGGGGAAAAAACAAAGAGGAAGACCAAGGAATTCTTGGAGAAGACATGGTACTTGATGATGATATTAAATTATGTTATATGCACTTTTTAATTTGTTTTCTCACAACGAGGCTGTTCATTTTTTGTGCTTAACTTGACCCACTCCTATCCAGTCTCATGGAATGACAGATAATTTGACTTTTTTCGAACGTTTCATTGATTAACTATTTTTTGACATTTTTGTTGACTGACTATTTTTGCAGTTTTATTGATTTACTTTGTTATGTTTCTATTGATTTACTATTTTTTTTATTACTTTTCTATTGCTTTACTATTTTTGACGTTTCTATTGATTTACTATTTTTTTATTACTTTTCTATTGCTTTACTATTTTTGACGTTTCTATTGATTTACTATTTTTTAACGTTTCTATTAATTGACTTTTTTTACGCTTCTATTGATTGACTATTTTTGACGTTTCTATTGATTGACTATTTTTTGACGTTTCTATTGATTGACTATATTTTGACATTTCTATTGATTGACTATTTTCTTACTTTTCTATTGATTGACTATTTTTCGACGTTTCTATTAATTGACTATGTTTTGATGTTTCTATTGATTGACTATTTTTTACTTTTCTATTGCTTGACTATTTTTCGACGTTTCTATTGATTGACTATTTTTTGACGTTTCTATTGATTGACTATTTTTTTTTACTTTTCTATTGATTGACTATTTTTCGACGTTTCTATTGATTGACTATTTTTGACGTTTCTATTGATTGACTATTTTTTTACTTTTCTATTGATTGACTATTTTTTTACTTTTCTATTGATTGACCATTTTTCGATGTTTCTATTGATTGACAATTTTTTTGCGTTTCTATTGATTGACAATTTTTTGCGTTTCTTTTGATTGACTACTTTTCGACTTGTTAATGACTATGAATGTCAAGACACATTGAGAATAATAAAGAAATAAAATGGATAGAACTAGTCGGAAGATTGAAATCATGAGGGAGGTGAGGTATAGAGAAAACAGGAAAGGAGAAAGATAATGAAGAAAAGGAGAAATTAGGTGAGAGGGCTCGTGGGAGAGAGAGAAAAGATGTAGGGGTATTGAGGTGTGGTGAATGACTGTGACAGATAAAGGGAGAAGGGCGGAGGAGGTAGAGAGCAACACATGAAAAGGAAAAAAGGGAGAAACAAGAAGGTTTGAAAAAAAAAATAGAATAAGAGAGAAAAACACAGAAATGAAAAGAAAGATAACAAATAAGAGAGAAAAACGCACAGAGGTGAAAAGAGAGATAACAAATAAGAGAGAAAAACGCACAGAGGTGAAAAGAAAAAAATAAGAGAAAAGACACACAGAAACGAAAAGAAAGAAAAAAATAAGAGAGAAAAAGACACAGATGTGAAAAGAAAGAAAGAAAATAAGAGAGAAAAACGCAAGATGAAAAGAAAGATAACAAATAAGAGAGAAAAACGCACAGAGATGAATAGGGAAAAAAATAAAATAAGAAAGAAAAACGCACAGAGATGAAAATAAAGAAAAACATAAAATAAATGCGGAAAAGGCACAAAGATGTGAATAAAGAAAAAAAAAATAATAAGAGAGTGAAAATCGCAGCGACGAAAAGAAAGAAAAAAATTAAATATCTTTAACCATGACCTCATTTTGTCTCCACCCGATGACAATTACTCAGATATGCTGTCCGCGACCTGTCAATCACTCGTTGCCTTTGACCTTCACGCTGGATAAGTGTCCGATACGACCAGAGAGATTAAGATAAGAGAGATAAGAGTGTATTGTCAGATGTTTTTGAGTGCATTCATTCGTTGGTCTTCTGTCCTTTTCTTCAACCTGTAACGTTTCTACCCATCTTTTTTTTCCTTATGAATTAGGACACAGAACAGGTGCCTGGTCAACCAGGTTGGCCACCTGTGGTCTCCGTAAAGTGACCGTCGAACAATGGACTCGTCCTTAAGATTAATGGATTTGCAGTTGTCGTCCTTACCTAGGGGGACTGATAAGCAATCACCTCGCTCAGATATTACGAAACTTTTACTTGATTAGAGTTCCCTTACTAAATGGATTCCCCTAGGGTATGCAAGGCAGTTTGTTGTTGAGTTCAACATCATCATCATCATCATGCCAAGTGTAAATGCGTGTTGACGATCACTTATGTCCGTTCATCATCATCATCGAGTGCCGTCTCCGCATCGAAGGTTGGCTACAATGGAGCGACATTTCGCTTTGATGATGCAGGTTGTCATAGGCTGACTTATCCATTTTTTTTATGTTACTGGTCCACGTTAATCTTGGTCTGCCTTTGCCCCTTTTACCTTGTATTTTCCTTTCCAAGATTAATTTTAGTATGCTGTTATGTCTTTTTTAACATGCCCTAAAAAACTCATTTCATTTTGTTTAAATTGCGTTTAGTAGTTCTCATTTAATTTTTAGTTGTTTTTAGACTTTGTCATTTCTTTTCTTTTTTTTTTCCACCCAATTGTGTCCATTCTTCTATAGAATCAAACAGATCAAACGCTTCAATTGAAGTCAATTAATTACAAACTATCTTTAACAAAAGATCTTCATGCTTATATATATATATATATATATATATATATATATATATATATATATATATATATATATATATATACATGTGTGTGTATATGTGTGAGAAGGAGGGAGAGAGAGAGAGAGAGAGAGAGAGAGAGAGAGAGAGAGAGTGGGAGCACTCGTATGAGTTTGTGTTCCATTTGCATATGTCAAGAACTGATTGGGGACGTTTGTGTTTAGCAACAAAATAAAGATGTGACTGCGATGTATGCCACTATTGTTGATTGTTTTTATGGCCGCATCACAAGCAAACAATGTGGGACAAAGTAATTCAAAATGTGAAATAAATTCAGTTGATGTAACAGGCCTAGTACATGACTCACTGAATTTACTTGTTTTTTTGTTTGTCCCTCAATGAAGGTCAGATGTAGTGTATGAGCGCGGAGATGGTCCTAGGGGCAGTTACCAGGATCCAAAAGATATGTAGGGTACATTTGCAGGCAAAAAAAGAAGAAGAAAGAAACGAAAATAGAAATAAAAGATGAAAAAGTAGCAGTTTTGGGGAGGGGTACTTGTCTTGATCTGCAACTCGCTGCAAATGCTACTCCACTGGTTAGATAAGCGAGTGTAATAGTATGATTAGAACAGTTACAAATATTTAACAAAAAATATTAATGAGAAACATGAGACAACTACAAAACATTTATACTTGTGGACAATTGACACGGCGAAAACAGAAACTACAATGATGCATTAATGATGCATAAATCAATACATCCACTTAATGATCACAGTACATCAGACTACAGTACATGCATAAGTTATGAACTATTTCACAAGGAAAATATGACCTCAGAGAATGAAAGACTTAATAGAAATTGATACAAGGTGCCAGAATGACGTCATGGGGTGTACCATCTGCACCATTATTCACAAACACACACACATCTTCGTGCTATAGTAAAATAAAAAGTAAAGTACTCCCGTCACGCCAAGTGGCGTATAGGGAATAATAGAACGAAGAAGTATGTGTTAGCACTCGGAAATAATGACAGACAAACAACAACAGAAAAAAACAAAGAAAAATATATGGTCCGCAGCGGGATCGAACCCGTACTCAGTGGCACCGCGCCTTGCCACGAGAAGCCGAACGTTGGTACACTGCCACGCAGCCAACTAAAAAAATTGGCTATTGTAAGCAGTGTCTTACACGAAGGCGTTCTCAATGACTATAGCATAGGGTTACGATCACAGATCGGAAATAAATTGTATATCTGTACTTTCCTATTAATGCAAGTATCCCCTATTATCGCCTCGGAAGTTCCCTATATAATAATATTTATTTATTATTATTTGTATCCAGTATATAACCACTGGAAACTACTATTCGTGCTGTTTCGTCCAATAAATGTTTGTCTGCAACACAAGTATTCAGCCCTACTGGGAGATACTTGCATTAATAGGAAAGTACAAATATACAATTTATTTCCCATCTGTGATCGTAACCATATGCTATAGTCATGGGAACGCCTTCGTGTAAGACACTGCTTACAATAGCCAATTTTTTTAGTTGGCGGCGTGGCAGTGTACCAAGCGTTCGGCTTCTCGTGGCAAGGCGCGGTGCCACTGAGTACGGGTTCGATCCCGCCTCGGACCATATATTGTTCTTTGTTTTTTTTCTGTTGTTGTTTGTCTGTCATTATTTCAGAGTGCTAACACATACTTCTTCGTTCTATTATTCCCTATTATCGCCTCGGAAGTTCCCTATATAATAATATTTATTTATTATTATTTGTATCCGGCGTATAGGGAAATATGGTGTTAGTGACCCTACATTTTACAGACCTTCAGCACATGATTTTTGGGGTAATGTGGTCAGTATTACGCCCGTGCTGCTTTACTTTCGCAGGAAAAAATCCGGTACCTGTTTAAGGCTTGGTGAACCCGGAAGCCGTCGGTTGGGATCGAACCCTACCCCTTGTCCGTGGTAGTCCAGTTCACTAACCACTGAGCTAACGCGGCTCCCTTCGTGCTATAGTGGGAGAAAGAATCCAGCATGGAAGTTATGAGGAACTGGTGTTGACCCCAAATGCACCGCTTTATTCGTGACCCAAGCTGGTCTAAATGTCTATCTATCTATCTTTTGTTCGCCCGAAGTATTGTCTATATCTGCAATGTCGTTTCCAGTATAAATTTTACTGTCTTTTGTAATTCTTGCAGTGGTCCATATAGTTTTGTCTGTAGTGTTGTATCTATGGGCAATTGGACTTTCCTCAGTCTACTATATTCAGTGAGGTCTGAATGTCTAAGCGCACGACAATAAATGATCACTGAAGAAGAATCCTAAATTGGACGTTCATGCGCTGTGACATTAGTCTACGACAAAGCTGCGATATCTGCGCCTTTCCATATCCGCCTTCGACATGGGAGGACTTGCCATATAAATGTTGCCTCGCATTGTTCTCGGCTATTCTTTAACTGCCAATGGGTTATTTTTAATGATCACAAGGGACTACTGTTTGTTACTCATCGGCTATCTGAAATGGCCGGATATCGGATCTCACTACCCAAAGATCGGGGGATACTAGAGTCACGAAGAAACCACGACAAAAACTTGCCACTGCCTACAGTAGAATTTGAGCCCGAATTCTTCCCGCATAGAGGGTATAGAGGCCAACGTCTTACCTCTCGACCACCAAGCCCCCCCCCCCCCCCCCCAAAAAAAAAAAGCACACAAACATATGGCAACAACATAACAAATTACAACATTCTATTTTCACCACCCTTCTGTGATCCATATGTTATCATCATCATGTGCCATACCGGTTGGCGTAGGCGATCATGTCCCTCCACAATCTTCTATCTACAGTGCATCGTATCAGTTCTGTTGTTGACTGTTTTCCATGCCATGACACCAAGCTATCCAGTGTTTTCTTTCTTTGTCGTCCGCGATCTCTCTTTCCTCTTATTTTGCCGGTTGTAACCAAGTATTCCAACTTTCCTCTTTTCATGATGTGCCAGAAAAATGTTGATTGCTTTTTTTCTGATGTTTTTTAAGAGCTCCCTTTTTGTGTTAGCCTCTTTGAGAACTTCCTCATTGGTCTTTTTATCTGTCCAGGGAACTTTCAACATTCTTCTGAGAAATCCCATCTCTGTGGCCTCTAATCATCTTTTCATTTGTTTGTCTACTGTCCATGATTCGCTTCCATAGGTCAGAATTGGTTCTATGTAGCACCGATAAACTCTCTTTCTCATTTTTACTGACATAGATTTGTTGCATAAGATATTTTTCGTTTTCTGAAATGCTATTTTGGCGTGAGCTATTCTGCTTTTTATTTCTGTGGTGCATCTCCCATATGATGTTATTATTGTGCCCAAGTATTTGAAACGTTGCACTTGTTTCAAATGTATCTCTTTTTTATATGCTGCATGATGGTGGTGATTGTTTCTTCGATATAACCATTACTTCTGTTTTCTCACTATTCAGACTGAGACCTTTCTTGTTGCTTTCTTTTACTATTATATCTATCATTTCTTGTAGTTCATTCTCTCATATGTTATCGGTATAAAGTAATGTTACGGCATATATAATGTCAGTATAAAGTGATGTAATCATGGACAGTAGACAAACAAATGAAAAGACGATTAGAGGCCACAGAGATGGGATTTCTCAGAAGAATGTTGAAAGTTCCCTGGACAGATAAAAAGACCAATGAGGAAGTTCTCAAAGAGGCCAACACAAAAAGGGAGCTCTTAAAAAACATCAGAAAGAAGCAATCAACATTTTTCGGGCACATCATGAGAAGAGGAAAGTTGGAATACTTGGTTACAACTGGCAAAATAAAAGGAAAGAGAGATCGCGGACGACAAAGAGAGAAAATACTGGATAGCTTGGTGTCATGGCATGGAAAACAGTCAACAACAGAACTGATACGATGCACTGTGGATAGAAGATTGTGGAGGGACATGATCGCCTACGCCAGCCGGCATGGTACATGATGATGATGATAAAGTGATTCCTCGGCATATATAATATCAGTATAAAATAAAGTCACGGCATATATAATGTCAGTATAAAGTAATGTTTTGGCATATATGGTGGTTGGTTGCGTTCGCCCGATGACTAAAGTATTCTAGAGTATCGTGGTTGACTAGAATATTCCTCTTCATCATTGCCCTTACAAGGACGTAGTGGACGTGTCTGCGTTGTGTTGTGGTTTGCAGTGTAACTATTATATTTGCGCCTTTCGGCCCAACACATCCGACTTCAGTACGACATTTTTGAGTACCGGGTTGTCTTCCCTCTTCGATCCCTGCATGCTTGTCCAAACTAGACAGGTTAGTCTGTTACTGGAGGCACCACGGAGAGGTGGAGCAGGGTCTGGATGGTTTTGGTTTACCGATCCTGGCGCAAGCCATCAGCTGTGTGTCGCTGACAACTTCCAGCTGTGGTGCTGGCTTTTGCTTCCGGACTTGCCTTTGACTTTTCCTCCTTTTCCTCGTCCGGACATTTTGTGTGTTAAAATACAAAGTATATCGTTTTGGCATATATAATATCAGTATAAAGTAATGTCACGGCATATATAATTTCAGTATAAAGTAATGTCACGGCATATATAATGTCAGTATAAAGTAATGTCACGACATATATAATTTCAGTATAAAGTAATGTCACTGCATATATAATGTCAGTATAAAGTAATGTTTCGGCATATATCATCATCAAGTACTGGGCCTGCTGCCGTAGGTGATCATGTCTCTCCACAACTTTCGATCTCAACAGTTATTTATCATTTCTGTTGTTTACCTTCTGCCAAGCCATTCTCTAAATAAGCTGTCTGGTATTTTCTCTCTTTGCTTCCCTCTATCTCTTCGTCCCGCAATTTTTCCAGTTGTTACAATATATTCCAGTTGTTCTCTTTTCATTCATCATCATCATCGAGTGCCGTCTCCGCAACGAAGGTTAGCTACTATGGAGCGCCATTCTGCTCTGTCTCTTGATTTGATGGTGCAGGTTGTCATATGCTGATTTGTCCATCTTTTGATGTTACTCGTCCATGTTAGTCTTGGTCTTCCTCTTTTACCTTGTATTTTCCCCTCCAGGATTACTTTTAGTATGCAGTTGTGTCTTTTAACATGGCCCAAAAAATCCAGAAATTTGGCCCAGAAATTGTTCTCTTCTCATTACATGGCCAAAAAATGATGATTATTTCTTCTTAATATTGGAAATTAGCTCTCTTTTTGCTTTGGCCTCTTTCATGACGTTTTCATTACTCTTCTTAGCTGTCCATGGTATTCTCAACATTCTTCTGTAAAACCACATTTCTACAGACTCCAGTGATATATAATGTCTTAGTAAAAAGAAATACAATTTCACCGCCCAAAGTTAATGATTTTCCTCGCTGTCATTACTTTCCTCAAAATCTGTGTGCTAGGCAGCCATTACATTTATATGTTTGTCAACTGTAGAGCATCAAGCAGTTTCCGTACCAAAGTTCGATGTATCACCAAGACAGCGCGTTTACACCTCGCAAAAGACGCTCCCCAGTGTGTTATCAGTGTGTTATCGATATGCTATCAATGTGTTATCAGTGTCAAAGGCGGTCTTTGTCTAAGGCACCAGGAGGTAAAGAAGATCGCAATGATGAAATGAGATAAAACTATCTACCATTGCGCAATTCCAGGACGACTAAGTTAATTCTTTCTTGGCTGGTACCGTATCGTCTCTATGGCCTTGGAGTGATTACCTTTTTCTTGGCTGGTACCGTATCATCTCTATGGCCTTGGGGTGATTACGTTTTTCTTGGCTGGTACCGTATCATCTCCTTGGCCTTGGGGTGATTACGTTTTTCTTGGTTGGTACCGTATCATCTCTATGACCTTGGGGTGATAACTTTTTCTTGGTTGGTACCGTATCATCTCTATGGCCTTGGGTGATTACTTTTTTCTTGGCTGGTACCGTATCATCTCTATGACCTTGTGGTGATTTACCTGTTTCTTGGCCGGTACAGTATCATGTCTATGGCCTTGGGGTGATTACCTTTTTCTTGGCTGGTACCGTATCCTCTCTATGGCCTTGGAGTTATTACATTTTTCTTGGCAAGTCACGATCCTCTTAACCTCCGACTATGTCTTGTAGGTTATATTAGACTATAATTGTCATTACAAAATAAACTGTACTGAAAAAAAAATACATTAAAAAAAATAATATAGACTTGTTTTAATTTGAAATATAAAGTAGCCTGCGTTAGGAGAACACGAAAAACATAAAAATATTGTAAGTTGTGACATCTCATGAGAACTGAGAAATTCTACCATTAGGAGTATTATTACAACAGTCAGTGATGTAACTTCACTACTGAAGGAACATCTCTAGATGGAATGACTCCATTACCTCATTACGTTTTTTCCAAAATTTTCCCACCATGATAGATAGAAAGTTTGTCGAGCTCGTGCCTACTTTCGAATCAGTACAGACCCACATCACCGCTGTTCTAATTGTGAAATTATAAGTACAGAAGGTATCAGGTTGGAAAGAGGAAAATCATGAATTCAGCAGGCTATGGATATTGTTCTGCCGGTGTGTTCAATCGAGTACATAGAACCCAGAGAAGACTGGGTATGGGTGCTGTCAGAGAACATCCTCACATGCCGTCATCACGCTGGACAGAGAATGTAGACAACAAAACGTCGTTGAGGCAGAAGGATTACATTTCTAAACTCTTCTGAGAGTGACGCATTCATTGACACAGATGGGTCTGTTATTCATCGCGTGATAAGTTCGCGGGCTTTCCACTGCTAGTGTTGGAAGTAGAACTGTAAGGGAAGACAGTGGTGCTGTTGCATTGACTACAACTAGTTTGTCCATGGAAAATGTGGCAGTTACTAAAACATTATCATGGTTTTAGATACAGACATATACATACGTGCGTTTATTATGTGGCTCAATGAGTATACACAGAAAGACCGCAACTGGTAAGGCTCGACTGCAGTGATTAGAGTTTCAGGGGAGGTCAAGTCTAACAAAAGTCTGCTTCTTGTTTCATGCCGGGGCATGCGGATGTAAAAGGCTATGTGGGTGTTGACAGGTTTGTCGGTTTGGCTGATGTTGAGTGCGGAAGGGCAATGGACCACGATGACATTCTGAAAACCCTTAGGGGCGCGAGACAAAAAAAAAAACCGACTCAAAATATGACCATGAATCCGCAACCATGAACAAACCGCACGAATGTCACGTCAAGGTGAGAGATGTCAGATGAGAGTGGTACGCAGGAATCGGAAGAAGACTTGTCAACCAACACAACACAGGTGTCGTTAGTCGCTACACTTTGAGGAATATACTTTAGAGGAGATCTTGGCATTTATGTAATTGTCTGATGTTCTATTAGGATGACCTATCAACTAAACTAAACTAAACTAAACTAAACTAAACTAAACTAAACTAAACTAAACTAAACTAAACTAAACTAAACTAAACTAAACTAAACTAAACTAAACTAAACTAAACTAAACTAAACTAAACTAAACTAAACTAAACTAAACTAAACTAAACTAAACTAAACTAAACTAAACTAAACTAAACTAAACTAAACTAACTAAAACTATAACTAAAACTAAAACTAAAACTAAAACTAAAACTAAAACTAAAACTAAAACTAAAACTAAAACTAAAACTAAAACTATAACTATAACTATAACTATAACAAAACAAACTTCTGCTTCTTTTTCTACCTTCCAGCTCCCAGTGGTGCATAGGTCTTCAACAAACACTTTCCAAGTCGTTCTGTTTCTTGCCATTCTTTTAAGATCATTTCACATCTTCCCCATCATCTTTATCTACGCTTCCATCTGTCTTCTCCAAGAATTCCTTGGTCTTCCTCTTTGTTTTTTCCCCTGGGTCACATATGTATTAATAATAAGTTTAAGTCATCTTTACATGATGTAAAAGTATATAGAGGGGCAGATGTAGCTTCAGATCATCATCTTCTGTTAGCCAAACTTAAAGTAAACTAAACTAAAACTTAAAAAAACTAAACACTATTATAGAAATAATGCAGGAGCGGCGCGGTCTAACAATTATCAGCGCAGCATGAGTGAATGTTATTCACTATAATATTATTACTATAATATTTATATATATATAACTGATAATATACTTTTTATAGTATTATCTTTGCTACTATTATTATTACAAATGCTGCTGTGTTGTTATCACATTTATTTTAGCACTACTTTTATTACTATATCAACTACTACGATTACTGGAAATGTTTCTATTGCTACTGCTACTACTACTACTACTGATACCAATTTTGCTATTGCGACAACTACTATAGTTCTCTTCTGCATTACGGTTTTATGCTGTTCACATCTCGTTGCTTTTAGCAACTACTCTTACTGCTGCTGCTGCTACTACTACTACTACTATTTTTGAAAGTAACAACCTTGAAAGGAATCACTGTGTCTCCAAGCAATGTTTGGTCACCTGATATTAAAATTCTCGTCATAACTTTTGAATTATCTTCCACTGCTGCTTCAACTGTTGTTACTTTTGTACAAATGTCTGAGAGAGAGAGAGAGAGAGAGAGAGAGAGAGAGAGAGAGAGATTGAAGGGGAAGGAAAGATAAATAAAAAGTTGGCAACGACAGTAAAGGAAAGACAGAGAAAGACATTGAAAAACTGTAAAGAAGAGAAAGAGAAAATCAGTCACGTAAACAGTGAATGAAAGCAAGAGAAATAGAGGGAGATGAAAGCTAGGATTTAGTTTATGTAAATGCAATATGGAAAATAAAAGGTAACGATATGGATTCGAAAGTAAACGAAATAATAGATGCCGATGATAGTAGAAGTGATGTGTTGTCTGTGAAACATCGCTTTCTCGTTGGATTAACTCAAGCTGTCAATATCATTTCTGTTTAATATTAGTGTGTAAGGTATGCATGTACTTTAGCTTATGCTGTTGATCATGTGACTACAGCAGATTACATCGCTAACACCAGCAATCAGTGTTAACACTCTCCCAGGTATGTAAGACTTAACGAATGTAATATAGGCTTCCAAACGCTTAGAATTCTTTAGGGCTATCTTTGTCAACAAAGAGATTTGGATATTCCCTGTCACCGAGCCAGGTTTTCTGCGCATTTTCACGTTCATGAACAAACTCTGCTGCTGCAACACCAACATATTTCGTCAACAACCACAACACCGACGCGTGCTGTCTTATTTCAATTTTTTTTTCCTCCCTGAAAATTTATTTCCCGAAGGCGGAGCTTACTAATCCGATCCACTCGCGACGTCTCTGCCTGGCAGTTCAGGGGGCGTAGCCAAACATTTCTATTGGTCGCGGCAAACTTGGGGTCTGATAATGAAGACCTCACTTCATTACTCTTCATGCTAGTGGCTAGAGACGACTGTTGTGAGGTCATGCGTGCTGTTTGATCCGGCTTAGAAGGACTACAAAAATCCGTTCCTTTCGTGTTCGGCATTACTTCATCATCATCATCATCGTCTTCGAATTATTAAGAGAGACTACGAGAATATCGGCTTCCCCCACAGCGGCGTGGCTAGCGCAGTGGCACAGAGGGTTTACCCATGAATTGTTACCGCCCAGGCTCACTCGTGGCTCCGAAATTTAGCCTCCACCCCGAGACGGCAGAGAGGATTAT
Organism: Megaustenia siamemsis; assembly: GCA_032433765.1. NCBI lineage: Eukaryota > Metazoa > Mollusca > Gastropoda > Stylommatophora > Ariophantidae > Megaustenia > Megaustenia siamemsis. The sequence continues at coordinate 64,595,933 of JAVIAB010000124.1, forward strand.
AAATTCGTGGGCAGACGTCTGCATGAAAGCCACTTTAGATTAGAAACTGGCTCAAAAATCGGATAAGGAGAGATTTCTATCAGCGGACAGAAACCAGTATGATTAATTCTGAGTTTTGTCGATATTAATAAGAACAAGCAAAAGACAAACAGATTATCCTAGGATTCAAGTCAGATGTGGAACTTAATGCATAATCTGAAGTCAATACTATAATAGTGATTATCTCCCGGAGTAGATCTGTGTTTATAAGATTAATAGGTGAGGACAAGTGAAATAAGACTTGTGAAGATACAAAAAAAAAAACATAGTGATTAATGTTATTCAGTGTTCTTGTGTTCTGGGTATTATCTTGATAAGCGGAGAATCATCGGTATATCAATTATCAAGATATTGACGCCAAATCTTCTGGATGACGAGGTTTCACGGATGCAGCTTGTGTGGAGAGAGCCAGGCCAATTGTGTGTGCAAAAACTGTAAGTTTGTATTCCTTGCATATTCTTATTAAAGTTACTCATCGCCCAATACCGACATATAAACGGTATATATGTTACAACTCTCGACCGATGTGAATATTATGTTGTTACACTTCATCTACTTTCTCTTTCAACTTTTCATTTTTAATCTCAATCTTATCCTAATAGGTTCAAATTCAAAGAAAGCATTGGCCACCTCTAAATCGTTACTTTTATGCAATTATGATTAAATGTACGGTAAATAACCTTACATATATCTGTTACAATAAATGTTTATCTACGCATTAAAATAAGTTGAAAGAGCTTGTATTTTAGCAGAGCAGATAAAGGATGACTTAACATTGGTGAAAACTGAGGGATGAAGATATACATTTTGTAAAGCTGACGACATAACTCTGAGACCAGAGATACATATTACCATATATAAAATACAGTTTAACAAAGCTATTTCAGATCGGAAATGAATCAAAAAATAATTAACGCTAAATCTTTACTATAGTAAGAAACATGAAAATAGAAAAAGCAAAATAGTGAAAAATATGTAACCCGGCGAAACAGATGATGATATATTTAATTTTTCATAAAATTAGATATTTGTATTTATTTGGTTTTCTTTAGATGTTTTCCTGTCAGTGCACCACTTGTTCAGTGTCATGATATCAACTATCGTATCAGTTTATAAAGTCATGCTTTTATTTATTTTATTCGGAACCTTCATTCTGTATATTGATTTAAGTTTGCAGCACTGTTTATTTAGAGATTTATCCGTTTTTCTTTTATAATTTGGTGTGAACTCAATTAAATCAGTATGGAAATGTCCATCATTGGACCAGGATAATAACTGATTCATTGCAGGTACAAGTCGATGGAAAATAGTTTGTATGCATGGAACCACGAACACGAATATTGTATGTATGGGTCACAGGAAAAGAATGTTGTATATATGAACAAGACAATATATTAACAAGATATGTCACAAGAAGATAATATATTAACAAGATATGTCACAAGAAGATAATATATTAACAAGATATGTCACAAGAAGATAATATATTAACAAGATATGTCACAAGAAGATAATATATTAACAAGATATGTCACAAGAAGACAATATATTAACAAGATATGTCACAAGAAGACAATATATTAACAAGATATGTCACAAGAAGACAATATATTAACAAGATATGTCACAAGAAGATAATATATTAACAAGATATGTCACAAGAAGATAATATATTAACAAGATATGTCACAAGAAAATATATTAACAAGATCTGTCACAAGAAAATATATCAACAAGATCTGTCACAAAAAGATAATATATTAATAAGATATGTCACAAGAAGACAATATATTAACAAGACATGTCACAAGAAGATAATACATTAACAAGGTATGTCACAAGAAGATAATATATGAACAAGAATTGTTACATCACATATCTCGGTCCAGCTATAAGTATTTACCTATATATATATAAGTATTATTATAATAGTATAAGTATTTTTGTCCGGGTTTTGCTGCTAGAATTTACCCACTGTTTGTGTGTATTTTGCTGCTAGAATTTACCCACTGTTGTGTGTATTTTGCTGCTAAATTTTACGAACTGTTTGTGTGTATTTTGCTGCTAGAATTTACCCACTGTTTGTGTGTATTTTGCTGCTAGAATTTACCTACTGTTGTGTGTATTTTGCTGCTAGAATTTACCCACTGTTTGTGTGTATTTTGCTGCTAGAATTTACCCACTGTTTGTCTGTATTTTGCTGCTAGAATTTACCCACTGTTGTGTGTATTTTGTTGCTAGAATTTACCCACTGTTTGTGTATATTTTACTGCTAGAATTTACCCATGTTTGTCTGTATTTTTCTATTAGAATGTACCCACTTTTTGTCTGTATTTTTCTGTTAGAATTTACCCACTGTTTATTTTGCTGTTAGAATTTACCCACTGTTTATTTTGCTGTTAGAACTGATCTTCTAAATGTATTAGCCCAACTGTAAAATTAGATCCACTGTTATGCCCTTTCTTCTATTCTGTCTGAGAGTAAAAGGATGTATGACTACATACACTGTATGTATGACTCTCGCAATAAGAAGCGTTTATATCAATAGTTAGGGGGACAAGTGATGTAGCTTAACATCAAATTGCTTGCTGAAATAAAAGTTCTCTGAACAGAGGGATTTCAATGTTACGATTCTCCATTTACACTTTACACAAACTACACAACTGGTAATCGCATAACAATTTCATATGAAATAAAACAAATACATTTTCTTAAGTTATCCCGTTCACCCTCATCTGTACTACAGTTAGCTCAAATGTTATGCCTATGATGGAGTTGGTGATCTGCACAACTTTGTAGTATCTGAACTTTTTTCGTACGGAGGCTTTCTATCAATTCAATGGACGAGATTTCAGAGACAACATTATTCGTGGTTTTAAGAATCAATCTTTCAATAAGTATTTAGGCACAATGTTCACAGAAGATTGAAAACTAGACAGAGAAATTGACATGAGAATACAAAAAGCAAATGCTGTCACATACCAGCTCTCACCATTGCTAAGACATCCAAACATTTCTATGCCAGGTAAACAACAAATGATAAATAGCATCTTCATACCAACTTTGTGCTATGAAAGTCAAAAATGGACCCTTTCTAAATCACATTTAAGAAAGATCAATACATGTGAGATACGATGCTTGAGAAAAGTAACAAACAACACAAGAAGAGATAGAATACCAACTGAAACCATAAGAAAAATAGTAGGAACAAAACCCTGCCAAGAATATATAGAACAACAACAACTTAAATGGTTTGGCCACCTGGTCAGAATGAATCCTTATCAATCACCATCAAGGGCGTTCTTCTCGAGAATGCATGGGAAAAAGACCAAGAGGAAGACCCAGAAGAAGATGGATAGATGCAGTGACAGAGACATGTAACAACAAAGGAAAATCACTAATTCAGACAGTTCGAGCAGCTCAAGAACGACAAATGATATAAACCACGACACCTTTTAGGTATCAGTGAAAAGAGAAAAGAGGAAGAAGAATAAATCTACATATTAATATAACATATTATATATGAAATGTTAGATAATTGAACAAGGTACTAGATTTCACCAATACCAAAATTATACAAGACAATGTCAAAAGTATATGATTTGTTGATGGTTCATGCTAATCAAACTGGGAGTGACGCACTCTGCGACGAAACGTACGGAAAGAGTTCACAGATCCTTATCTATATTGTTTTTGACTTTTTACCATAAATTCTCAGAGTATTTTATTCTCGCTCCACTTTGCTTGATTTCTCTCTATTTATTGCTTTTATTAACTCTCACGTACCGTATATTCCAACTCAGTAAATGAAAAAAAAATATGGTGTTAGTAACAATTACTCTTATTTTTGAACGCCTTTAGAACATCCTTGTTACTTAATTGAGTTTCATGTCCTTTTTATGAAACAATTACCTGAATTCGATATGAAAAAGACAAAAGTAATCCAATAGAAATTACCGTTGCGCAATGTGGCCTGTTCCCTTCCTCGCTGTCTTTCCTTCACAGAGAATATCTCTGGTCGTGCTGAAGTCGGATGTGTTGGGTCGAAAGGCGCAAATATTAATCATACTGCAAACCCCAACACAATGCAGACACGCCCACTTAACGTCCTGTTAAGGGCGGATGACGAAGAGGTGTACTCCTTTAGTCATCGGGCGAACGGAAGCAAGCAAGCAATATCTCTATCTATCTATCTATTGACCTTTCGAGCCGTAGCCGGCCCATAGCGCGTAGACCAAGATACTCCCTCTCTTATCTGAATATTTGTTCTGGCAGTCTTTAATTCTTTTTAAGCGTTATCTTTATCTCTATTATCCAATATCTCTGGTACCAATGTAAAAAGATGAAGATCGTCTGTGATGCTGTAAAGCTGACGATAAAGATAATAAGAAATGGCGACAATCATATGGTTGCAACTTTAATATGTTTCCTGCAGAAGGTTTACTTCACCGCAACGTTGAATTGTTTTATTTGTTTATTATCAAGTTGCAACCATTTGTCTCAATTAAGTGTTACTAATTTAAAGACACCAGACATATCCCATGTTTCTTTCAGGTTTTGATAACAAAGTCTCGATTGTTATTTGAACTTCAAAAAGTCAGGTCGGGGCTTGAGCGCATTGACCACACCACTGAACTCTCTATAACTAACAAGAAATGAATGCGTTCCATAAATATAGCTTTTGGAGCTTGCCTCAGTCAAGTATTGCTTTAGTTTTATCTATATTCTAGCTTACTAATTTTCACATATTACCTATTTTCTATCTTACGATATAGAGCCCATCTCTCCTTCGTTTCATTATTTCATCTCTTATACCTCTGTTTATTTCTCTTTGATTTACCTGTCCCGCGCATCCAAGATATTGTAGAGTATCCTTATTTCGTTGTTCGTTTTTGCTGGTCTTGTTTTCTGAGGATGGCCGCATGTGGGCCAAAACGTCAGTATTTTGTTGTGTTCATTTTTTGTAAAGCTGTCGCGATACCTTGTAGGAGTGTACGTTACACCCCACTACTTTCTCCTTCTGCCAGCTTTACCGCAGCTCTGCAGTAACTTGCCTGTTCCCTATTTATAAATGTAACGCAATCTTATGTAATGTACCTCTCCATCAGGGCCCACCATTTTTGTTCATCTAAAAGCATCACTTTGTTCTTCATGTTCAGGTTAAGCACGGCATGTTTTTAACTTCGTGGGTATATAAAGAGAGCAAGATTTGTAGGATACTTTGACATAACACTCCCTTCTCCTTTTCTTAGCGCTCAATGCGTTGTGTCACTAATTTACGATAACGTCGTGATATTCGCGCCATTAGGTCCGATACATTCAAGTTTGGCATTGGCATATTTACTTAACAACTTTAATTTTAGCAGTGCCATTTTCGGTTTACTTTTTCTTCTACTTTTAACGTGCGCGAGCTGCACACTGGACCTGTTCGATCCTGCTTCGGACCATATATTGTTCTTTGTTTTTTTTCTGTTGTTGTTTATTTGTCATTTTTTCTGAGTGCTGTAATACATACATCTTCCTTCTATAATTCCCTGCACACTGGACCTTCTGTTTTTCTCCGTTCTCCGACTAGCTAGATATGCGATCTTGTTACCCAGAGACCGTATTAGAGTAAGGTAGTAACCACGGACTAAATTTTGAAAATTTCTCATCGCATGTGGTGGGATTTGAACCCGAGGACCTTCCTGTTCAGAGGCAGACGCCTGACCTCTGGACCACCCAGCCACCTCGCTTTGAGACGGCAGCTTGTATATTCACTGTTCCTTTCTTTCTACGTTCGACCAAATCTTAGCGCGACTTTAAAGAGTCTTTATAAGGCGTACACGCGATGTGTTGTGGTTTACGACAAGCTGAGATATCTACACCTTTTGACCGGACACTCATCTGAACCTGACGCATTTTGAGTACCGGATTGGCTTCTTTCTTCGATCTTTACTCGTTTAGCTAAACTGGATTAATCTGATTCAAGGATCATTACAGTGAGGTTTAGTTAAATCTTAGTTATTTCTGGTTCGCTGATCTTAGCGTATAGACGCTAGTGATATCTTTAAAACGAGAACAGTAACAGATGGCCAGATAGCACGTGCTGTGTGTCAGCTCTTATCCCCTCTTTCCCCACCTCCACTATGTGTTTGTTGCTTTGTATTTTCTCTAACGCCTGATATTAGAAAATGTAACAGTCGATAACAAATGTGGAGAGAAAAGGATATTAAAAAAATTGTTACAAATTGAGAGATAAAAATGATAGTGTAACAACACGTTCTGAAGAAATAAATGGTCGCGTAGCAGAATTGATTTGGAAAATTCAAAACAAAAATCAGCCCTATTATGTTTCCATTCGATGGTTTACCTAGGACATCATTAGAATACCTCGGATAATGAAATGAGATTTGAACACATATCAAAAGACCTAAAAAATGAGAACTGGCTCATAAACATCTTACAGGGGAAATTAAAATACTACGTTCACGTCAAAAACACAGTGAGCTGGAAAAAAACAACAATGAGAGGCATGGTTCTAGGAAGGGGAGCCGCCATAGCTCAATGGTTAGTCAACTGGACTACAAAGGACAAGAGGTTCGATCCAAACCGACGGCTTCCGGGTTCACCCAGCCTTAAATGGGTACCGGAATTTTTTTCTGGGAAAGTAAAGCGACACGGGCGTAATACCGACCACATTACCTCAAAAATCATGTGCCGGAAGGTCTGTAAAATTTATGGTCACTAACACCATATTCTCTATACGCCACTTGGCGTGACGGGTCACTAACACCATATTCTCTATACGCCACTTGGCGTGACGGGTCACTAACACCATATTCTCTATACGCCACTTGGCGTGACGGGTCACTAACACTATATTCTCTATACGCCACTTGGCGTGACGGGTCACTAACACCATATTCTCTAACGCCACTTGGCGTGACGGGGGGGGGGGGGGGGTCTTTACTTACTTTACTATGGTTCTAGGATGACGAGACTGGCAGACCAAGGTGAAGGTAATTTCAAGATGTAAAAGAGACCTTGAACTTAGCAACAGAAGTGGGAGACCTAGCTAGAGACAGAGTTTCTTTCAGACTGGTTCTGATGAGCGCATCGTTCTGACGTTTTAAGCTAGTGGGTATATTTGCTGGTAAAAGTTGTACATGACTAGCAACGTTTTTAAATGAAGTTGCAACAAGACTATCGGCTCAGCCACCAACTGGTAATAGTAAAACTCTCTCTACGTTAACATTGTATATAAGGAAATGAAGACAGCATAAACGAAAAACAAATATCTACTTTTGGGAGGAACTAGGTGGCGAGTCTTCGGTGTGAATTTCTCCAAGTGACTAGTAAAGTACTTCTACTTTCCTTCTTCACTTTACTTTTAAGGTCCAGAGAGATGTGTTTTTCTGATGACCTCTTTTGTTATGTTTCCTAGTGTTTCTGATATATCCATTAAGCATTTTTTCAGCTGTCGGCCCTTGGGTCTGGTGTTTTGGCAATGTTTGTTGAAGGCTCGTTGTGTTGTTTTGATATCGGAATCCGATCACGTGGCCAAGCCATTTTATGTGTTATTTCTTTATGTGTTCAATTGCGGGAAATATTCCTGTTATTTTGTTTTCTCACTTCTCCATTTCCGATTCTATCTCTGCTGCCGTGCGTCTAACACAGCGCTTCTCAAACTGTGGTTCCCTGTCTCCCAGGGGTTCACGGTGCCGTTACAAGGGATCCGCGAATGCACGAAGAATAGTATGATATGTTGTGGCTCAATGGAAAAAGAGAATGGATGAATTAAAGCACACAGGAAAATAAATCGTAAAAAGAACTCTTGAGATGATGTTGAATCTTGGAGGTCCGCGACTACAAAACGTATTTAGTAGGGGTTCGCGATAATGGGAGGTTTGAGAACATCTGGTCTGATACATTTAATCTCATTAGTTGTTATTTTTCTTATTGTTCTTGTCTAGAGTCCAGATCTGGCATTGGTAACATAACGTGAGGATAACGATTGTGTGCCCGTAGTGCTATTTCCTTGTTGGACATAAACGGTGAAATCTGTTCAATGATTTGACAAGCTGTGTTGTTTCTTGAATCTATTTCTCTTGCTTGTAAACCTTGTTTGTTACTAGCTCTTCTACATATTTCAATTCACCCGCTGTTAAAATACTTAACCTGTGAAGTTTATGCAGTAAAGCATCGATATTGCATTCTAAATTTCAAATTTGTACGGCAACATGTTAACAAATTAATATTTTAATTATATTAAACTTCAACATTTAGTTTGATTACGTTAATAATTGTGTTTATTTTAAAATATGCATTAATTTCTTCTTCTTCTACCTTTTTAGCTCCCAGTGGAGCATATGTCTTCAACAAACACTTTCCAAGTCGTTCTGTTTTTTGCCATTCTTTTAAGATCATTCCATGTCTTCCCCATCATCTTCATCTCTGCTTCTATCTGAACTTCTCCAAGAATTCCTTGGTCTTCCTCTTTGTCTTTTCCCTTGGGGATTCCAAAAAATTATGCATTAATTTGCTTACAGTAAAATGCTTAAGTCACTGCTTATCTACCAGTAATGTTTCAATACTTGAATTCACTCGCAGTTATTATAATGAATTACCACGTGCTTGCCTGCAATAATATTTTAATGTTTTTTGTTTGTTTGCTGTTAAAACATATATCTATAGCTGTACATTAATAATTTAACACTTTATTTTATCTACAATAATTATTTAATCTATTCATGTTTTTAAATGATGTCACCTATAAACGTGTTAATGATCATCGGAATATTAAAGGCGCTAACTCCATATACCCCCACCGCAAAGCAGTAACGAGCGCCCCTTACTTTAATATTTCGGTGGTGCTTGTTTTTCAAGGCAGACTTTTGTAGCCCATCAACATTATCGTAAATCAAATATAAACAATAAATTCAAAGACATTTACAAGAAAACATGGAAGAACTGTTGTTTACTTTTGTCACGGCGAGACAAATAATGTTTTTGTTCTTGTCCGCATTACGAAATAGCATTGACCGGAGTGACAAATGAGAAGTACCATATTTCTGCTAATCTACTGCGGTTGCAATCGGCTGATTTAGTATGGTTGAGTAAGGGTGGGGTCGAAAACTATAACAAAGAAGAAAGACTGTTTTTTCGTCATCTCTCCTTCCTCATTTGTCTTTCAGCGTCGAGGGGAGATGTTATTTGCGGTCTTTTGCTCTTTTTTTTCGCCTCTGCTGCTATTATGTTTCCTAGTGTTTCTAATATTCCGTCAATCCATCTTTTTGGTGGTCGGCTCTTGGGTCTAGTGTTCTCACAACGTATATTGCAGGCTCGTTGTGTTGTTTCCATCTTTCTGCCTTGAAACCATATTTTATGTTGTTCCTTTATTCATTCTATGGCGGGAGTTATTCCTAGCTTTTTTCTTCATTTCTCATCGCATCTCTCAGACTGTTTCCTATCATTCGAAAAAAACGACTTCAAGTGTGTACAATCTGTATATTTTCAGTTGTCTGCGTTAGTTGTTCTAATCCATATGACTACGGGGTCCTGACCACGGTTATGGGGAAATAAAGATTAGAGTTACAGTCACCTGCCACGCTTGTCGTTATGGTGCGACTAAGAAAGTTCGGTTGAAGATCTTTCCTTGTGTTACATAATTCATTCATCTGAGTTGAAGCCACCATCAGTGCTTTCGCTAATGTGTTGTGGCCGTGCTTCATACTGAGGCACTTGCTGGGGAAGTGGTCTGAGCACTAGGTTCATTGTGCAGCGAAGATGATCTGTCGTTTAAACTAAACTAAGTTCTAGATATAAACTAAACTATGATCTAGATATAAACTAAACTAAGTTCTAGATATAAACTAAACTAAGTTCTAGATATAAACTAAACTAAGTTCTAGATATAAACTAAACTAAGTTCTAGATATAAACTAAACTAAGTTCTAGATATAAACTAAACTAACTTCTAGATATAAACTAAACTAAGTTCTAGATATAAACTAAGCTAAATTCTAGATATAAACTAAGCTAAGTTCTAAATATAAACGAAACTATGTTCTAGATATAAACTAAACTAAGTTCTAGATATAAACTAAGCTAAGTTCTAAATATAAACTAAACTAAGTTCTAGATATAAACTAAACTAAATTCTAGATATAAACTAAGCTAAGCTCTAGATATAAAATAAATTAAGTTTTAAATATAAACTAAACTATGATCTAAATATAAACTAAACTAAGTTCTAGATATAAACTAAACTAAATTCTAGATATAAACTAAGCTAAGTTCTAGATATAAACTAAGCTAAGCTCTAGATATAAACTAAACTAAGTTCTAGATATAAACTAAACTAAGTTGTAGATATAAACTAAATTTTGAGACAGTCGTCAATCAAAATGTTCACTACACTCAGCTTGGACTGTGCATGCGGCCCTCATTGTCAGTACGCTATTACACTTCCGGGCAGACACCATACATTTGATTGTGAGGTAATAAGCAATATTTTCATTTTGTAGGTAATTAAAAATGTATTCATTATTTTTGTAGACTGATAGGAAAATCGCAATCATTATATTAATATTGAATGTTTCGCTCATAGCCGTAGACGTTGAATGAAGTACTCATTAAAATGATTGACACGTGACATCGATAGCAGATACAGCACTAATTAAGAAAGAAGATATCACTGAGATAGTCAACAAAATAACCAATAGAAAAAAGGACAACAACAGGATCGCTATTTTACACAAACGCGCTATGTGGTATAATGTGATGTCTGCCCTTTTATTTGTGGTGCAGTCGCACGTTTGTAGACAGTAAATAAATGTTTACAGCTGCATTTTCCTACACAGTAATCATGTAAAATATGTGACCAATTACTGCTGTCGCGAGTCGGTGAACACATAAATGAACATTAGCGTCAATTTCCGAGTCGTTAAGACTCTATTTTTTGCATCTTTAAGAGGTCTATTTTAAAGTGGTTAAGGTGTCTATTTTGTATCGTTATGTTTGCTCGAATTTGTCAGTCGTTAAGAGGTTTATGTTTGCGCCTTTGAGATGTCCATCTTCTGTCGTCAAAAGGTCTACTTTTCAGTCGGCAAAAGGTCTACTTTTCAGTCGGCAAAAGGTCTACTTTTCAAGCGTCAAGAGGTCTACTTATTAATTGACTAAAATCTATTTTTGAGCTAGCGAAACATCTCTCTCTATCTCACTCTCTCTCTCTCTCTCTCTCTCTCTCTCTCTCTCTCTCTCTCTCTCTCTCGCGTCCATCCGATGAATAGTTGATCTGGATAATTCTGATTCACTTATCCCGACGCAAGTTATCCCTCTTCGTCATCCGCCATTGAATGGACGTTAAATGGGAGTAAATGCGTTGTGCTGATTTTTTTTTTGTAGTAAAAGCTGTGATATTTTCACCTTTCTGTCCAACACATCCGTCTTTAGGATGACGTTTTTTTTTTGGCCTTCCCTCTTGATCCTTAACCATTTGACAAGACAAGACTAATTAGTCTGTTGCTAGAGGCACTACGAAGAAGCTGAATAACATCTCGTTGGTTGATTCACCGATCCTGGTGCTGACTTATCAGCAATGAGTCGCTGACTCCAGCACTGTTGCTGCACGAGCACCTTGTCTAGTTAGCGAAACATCTGTAAGGTCTGTTTTGTATGATATTGGTCCAGCTGTTAATATAACATTTTGAGTCACTTGACGCACAGCTTAATTGAACTGTAAGAAGTTAGTCACCCATAATTGCTTCAACGTTATGATCAACAAACGATAACAGTATAATACTCAACTTCATTTAGGGTCATCTTGAAAAGCTTGCTAATTCGCACATTCACTTCGACCGTTCACGCTGCGGAGCTGCCGCGATACTAGGCATTGTAGAGAGAAAACAAGATAATGAAGATATGGTTATAGCTGTACGGTGAAGGAAAACGATATAAAACTATCCGTCGTTGCGGTCAGGAAAGGACATCTACAGGGACAAATATAACACACACATAAATTAAATGTATCTGTGTTAACGATGGAGACCATTTGCACTCTCATTGTTGGAGAGATTTTGTATCGTCTGTCTTCAACATAAAGCTTTACTGGAATATATTTAGCACTGCATTCTCATTGTGTACACGTGGTCATCGTCATCATAATCATTGAGTACATCGTGTGCTGGTGTAGGTGATCACATTTCAACACAATTTTCTATCTTGCCACAAATACTTCAGTTGCCACAAATACTCCAGTTGCCACAAATACTCCAGTTGTCACAAATACTCCAGTTGCCACAAATACTCCAGTTGCCACAAATACTCCAGTTGTCACAAATACTCCAGTTGCCACAAATACTCCAGTTGTCACAAATACTCCAGTTGCCACAAATACTCCAGTTGCCACAAATACTCCAGTTGTCACAAATACTCCAATTGTCACAAATACTCCAGTTGTCACAAGTACTCCAGTTGTCACAAATACTCCATTTGCCATAAATACTCCAGTTGTCACAAATACTCCAGTTGCCACAAATACTTCAGTTGTTACAAATGCTCCAGTTGTCACAAATGCTCCAGTTGTCACAAATGCTCCAGTTGTCACAAATACCCCAGTTGTCACAAATACTCCAGTTGTCACAAATACTCCAGTTGTCACAAATGCTCCAGTTATTCATTTCTCATCAATGGCCAAAATATAGCGACTGTTTCTGAGATAGGATATTGCATAAATGTATATATATAAAGACTAAAGAACAGTGGAATCCCCGACCCAGTCCCCCCACCACAGAACATCGTTTGTTGTTGTTGTTTTGTTCTCTAATGTTAAACTGTGATAGTTCACTGTGGTCCCATCGCTCACGACAACTCACGGGATACGTCTTGGGCAAAGGTGACACATACAGTTAATCATACGTCAGTATGGTCTTGTGTCAGTGGTTAGTGAATTGGACTACAGAGGACAAGAGGTAGGGTTCGATCCCAACCGACGGCTTCCAGGTTCACCCAGCCTTAAATAGGTACCGGATTTTTTTCTGAGTAAGTAAAACGGCACGGGCGTAATACCGACCACATTACCCCCAAAAATCATGTGTTGAGGGTCTGTAAAATTTATGGTCACTAACACCATATTACCTATACGCCACTTGGCGTGACGGGGGCTGTTTACTTTTTTTACTTATGGTCTTGTGCTGTTTCGGGTAAACATTTGTTCACTGATAACATACACAATTTGTTGAAACATGTTTCTCTTGGGAAAAAAAAATACTTTCTCTATCAACACATATAAAACAAAATCGAGCTACTGACAACACAAACTCAGCTCGGTGACAGGAAAATGTGATTTTTAAAACCTTTATCGCGGTTTTATTTATATTTGTATTTGTTTTTTGCACAATCTGTGACTGCCACACAATATTGCATCTAGTTGGTCTATGTAACACGGCATATGTGACCTTGTTACTGGCTGCTTAAGTGATGGATGCTCATTTGTTTTTTCTTATATATATATATATATATATATATATATATATATATATATATATATATATATATATAGAATGTTGAGAATACCATGGACAGCTAAGAAGAGTAATGAAAGTGTTCAGAAAGAGGTCAAATCAAAAAGAGAGCTAATTAGGAAGAAACAATCATCATTTTTTGACCATGTAATGAGAAGAGAACAACTGGAATATATTGTAACAACTGGGAAAATTGAGGGACGAAGAGATAGAGTGAAGCAAAGAGAAAAAATACCAGACAGCTTAAGAGAATGGCTTGGCAGAAGGTCAACAACAGAAATGATAAATAACTGTCGAGATCGAAAGTTGTGGATAGACATTATCACCTACGCCAGCAACGCTCGGTACTTGATGATGATGATGATATATATATATATATATATGCAATGCGACATTTTTTGCTTGTCGTATCCTGTTATTATATGCATGTGTTACATCATGCAAGGACAAGTTAAATGGTGTGTGGTATTAGTACTTGACCCAAGCATGAATCACAGCATATGTTGTGTTATTTTCTTCACAAGTTGCTGCATTTTTTAACGAGCTGCATCGTCATTTGAAGTATAGCTATGGCTCAAATATTGTATGGAGAACTTAGGGACGGAAATAGACCAAAGGGCAGACCAGTGTTGAGATACAAGTATGTTTGCAGGGCTTCCTTGAGGGATTTTTCTATAAGTGAAAGGAGCTGGGAAAATGTGGCTGCGGATCGTAGCACATGGAGAGCAAACATAGCAGCAACTTTCGAGACAGTGCTGATGTCAAATTCAGAAGACAAAAGGCGCAAGAGAAAGGAGACAAGGCCGGGTACCACGAGTACACCTTGCTCGTCCTGTGGATGGATCTGTCTGTCCAGGATTGGCAAATTCAGCCACGAGAAAAGATGTTCAGTAAAGCAGCACCCAGTATGAGACACTAATGTTTTACCAAACTACTGACTTATCATGATTGCTTGCTACCAACCGTCTGTCAAGACGCCAAAGGCCATGTAGCTATGGTATCTGAATTGGTATTTTGTTACTCGAGGTTTGGTCATCAAATTGAAGTATGGCCATCGTGCATCAGAAGTACTATATACATATAACAAGGCTTATTTTGTGCAATGGTTTTTCTTCATATATATGGTCATATTGCTTAGACTAGGATTATGTTACTCAGACTGGGTTATTTTACTTAAACTGATGTGGTTATATTGCTCGGGCTGCTACGGTCACGTTGCTTAGGCTGGATTCATATTCTTCTTTTGCTGCTGTTTAGCTGGACGAGTTTTCGTTTTGTCTTCCGTCTTTAAGAAGCCGCTAACTGGGAGTACATGTGTGATGTGGGGGGGGGGGATATATTGCAAGCCGGGATATCTACGCTTTTTGGACCAACACGTGGAGTATTTTTGAGTCTCGGTCTGCCTTACGCCTTCGATCACACTAATTGGTGTCAATACCAAGATGAGGCTATATAAGTATAAACTGTAAGTACGGGCTGGCGTGACGGACAAGTTCTCCTTTGTCTGAAAATTGGTACCGAATACTTTCTTTATGAAGTGGGGCTTCTTTCAGAGCGTTGGTAGCATAGTGGTAAAGTGATGATTGGTGATAAAGTCTTTTTATTTTTCTACATTAAAACTCATTTGTAGAGCATAGGTCTTCAACAAGCATTTTCCACGCCGTTCCTTTTTTTTTTTTTGTGCCACTCTCTTATGATCGCTCCATGGCTTCTTCATCTCTTGGCGATAAAGTAGACGCGAGTTAAACCCCCAACGTTTGATGGTTCTCACACGACCCAGCTTAAGAAACGAAAAGAAGAATGGGTACCTATTGAGAAAGTAATAGAATTAGCATTCTCTACGCCAAATCTGTGTCCTCGTGCGGTGAATTTTAAAACGTTAATTCCATACGACGTTGTATAGCATAGGACATCCTTTACCGTTTAGTTAAAACCACTAAAAACTATAAAATTGACCTATAAATACCATTATGGAGAGGAATTAAAATACTATGACCACGTTAGACACAGAGGGCTGGAAAGAACAATAATGGAAGGCACAGTATCTGGGCGACGAGAACCAGACCAAGAAGGGGTGTTTGAGTCTCGTGGCAAGGCGTTGTCCACAGACTACAGGTTCGATCCTGCTTCGGACCATCTGTTGGTCTTTGCTTTTTTCTGTTGTTGATTATTTGTGATTTTTTTCCCCAAGTGTTGTAAACATATCTCTTCCTCTGAAATGATTATCTGACCTATCGTCTCAGAAGTTTCCCTCTATAATAATATACATTTATTATTTGTGTTGTCTCCTGGTTTCAAGGAGAGCTTGAACGTGACAATAGAAGAAATGGGAGATATGGGTAGAGACAGAGATTCTTTCAGGCGGACTGTGGTGAATGCAACATTCAGCAAATGACATGCGACCAAATAATGTAAAAAATTATTTCCACATAAAAAAAAATATGCACATGAAAACATATAAATATGTATGTTCTCTTTACCCACTCATTCCAGATGAACTGTTTCCTATATGCACTCTGTGCTAGGGTAGAGAAATCTGAACAAACAAAAAAAAAAAAAAACCTCTACACTTCACAGAAATATAATTTATTGCGTTAGGCAGTATTCTAAAAAAAAAAAAAATGGAGAAAAGTCGACATGATGTGACTGCAACTATAAAGAAAACATGTTAATAATTTTCACGTTTTTTTTTTTTTTTTTTTTTTTTTTTGGTTCCATTTAAACCAAATTTGAAGAAATTATCAACTAAACACAATGTAACAGTGTTACGGTTTTTAAATAATCATGAATTTTAAAAATAATGAAAAAAAAATGCTGAATGTAGATTTCCGGTATTCAGGAAAAAATTTTTTTAATAGTCCAAAATTGTTGTTTTGTTGCTTAGGAAGCCTCGGTGGCTAATGTGTTTGTTTCCTGATTGGAAAGACTTGGGTTCAGTTTCCAGCAGTGGCAAGAGTTTTTTTAAAGATGACTCCGGGGGTTCACCCAGCCTTTAAAAGTTTGCCTGGTGTGATAACGACCACGTGACCGAAAAATGTGCCGCATCCATGGAAAAATATAGTCACTAACATTATATTCCCTGTACACCCAGCAAAGGCTGGAAGAAAGATTTACTCTTTTCTTGTTCTGCTCAAAGCCTGGAAGAAAGATTTACTCTTTTGTTGCTCTGCTCAAACCCTGGAAGAAAGATTTACTCTTTTGTTGCTCTGCTCAAACCCTGGAAGAAAGATTTACTCTTTTGTTACTCTGATCAATGCCTGGAAGAAAGATTTACTCTTTTGTTACTCTGATCAAACCCTGGAAGAAAGATTTACTCTTTTGCTAATCTGCTCAAACCCCGGAAGAAAGATTTACTCTTTTGTTAATCTGCTCAAAGCCTGGAAGAAAGATTTACTCTTTTGTTACTCTGCTCAAAGCCTGGAAGAAAGATTTACTCTTTTGTTACTCTGCGATCTAGTAGAGGCAAATAGGTAATTAAGAACAAAATACTAGGGAAGCGTTGCGAATAAAAGAGTCATAATGACGGATACTCTGGGCCGAAAGTGCAAAAGCTAGTGCACGAATTGAAGATTGCTTTTCGCTAAAGCAACAGTGTATTCAAATTAAAATATCATGGTAGCGTTAAAAGACACAGCGGGCTAGAAAGAACAATAATGGAAGACACAGTTACTGGGCGACGCATCGGGCGCAGACCAAAAAGAAGGTGGTCTCAATACATCAAGAAGACGTTGAAGATGTCAACAAAAGAAGTGGGAGATCTGGCTGGAGACAGATTCTTTCAAACTATCTGTGATGAATACAACGTTCTGCAAAGGACATGCGACCTGATGATGAGCATTGTATACAATTTTCGTCATTGGATAAAGAAAGAAATAACTGATACAATGGTTTGACCACGTGATGAGAATGAACGATCAAAACACAACTAGCCTTTAATAAACTTTGGAGCCGCAATAGCTCAGTGGTTAGTGAACTGGACTACAAAGGACAAAGGGTAGGGTTCGATCCCAACCGACGGCTTCCGGGTTCATCCAGCCTGAAATGGGTACCGGATTTTTTAAATGGGAAAGTAAAGGGGCACGGGCGTAATACCGACCATATTACCCCAAAAATCATGTGCTGAAGGTCTGTCAAATTTATGGTCACTAACACCATATTGCCTATACACCACTTGACGTGACGGGAGCTCTTTACTTTTTTTTTACTTTAATAAACTTTGCTAGAACAACAGATAGAAGGGTCGACCATGAAAGATAGGATTGCTAGAATATTAGAAACAATATGAAAGCGAACAGCATGAAAATTCAACAGAAGGGCAAAAGTATGCAAACTATATCTCATCTCGACGCTGCAAAGTAAAAGTGGAAGGCATGGAGAACTTGTATTCAGCTTTTATTTTTAATAGTTATTTTCCCCCTCTTTCGCCATTCACAGTCATAATGTTAGTTGCGCACGGAATAAACAAGAATGCAGAATTTAAATGCAACACTCTTTTATATGGTTACTTTGCTGTGTCTTTTTGGTTCCTTGGCTCCATTGAGAGCGTTTAGGGTTCAGACATAAAAATTGTTTATGATTTTTCCGTTTTGCCAATTTCAGGGTTTGTTCGAATGCTTGTTTTGCCATCTCCAGTCTGTGAAATTATCAGTTTGTTCTCAATGTGCCGTGAATAATGGGTTTTTGTTCTAGGCCGTTACGTCTTTAGTAATGTAGTACTAATTTAATGTTTCTTTTATTTACCGGTAGTTTGTTTACATTCACCCAAAGACTGAGGAAATCTACACTTGCTCCTCTTCGTCGTCCGTCCTTGAAAAAAAAGTTTCTTAAGCGTAGCAATGCGTTGTTTTCGTTTAATGTATGCCTATACGGCACGACATAGCCGTCTCCAGTATGGATCATCATAATGAAAGACGCTTAAAGTTATATATGATAGCTTTATGTTAAATTTGTTTATGTGGGCCTTATATGAAAAGCCTACGATCATACAGTAATGTAACACTTCATGTCGGTTTGTATTTTCCGTTATAATTCAGGATTTATATACCACCCTTCGCAGGCATATCAAGATATTACCATCGTGCACAAAAATGTATCTCGTATTTTAGATTGATTAATTTTCATTTTCACAATCCTTGTAAGTCTCTTAATACAGTTAATGCAAATATTATTTTTTTTACCTTCAATGTTTAAATACATTTTTAAAGATCTACTTTTACGGATTTTGTTTCCCTTTTCCTGAGTCTTTTGCGAGGATTTCCGTTGTCGGCTGGAAATGTTTTGCCGCTTGTTCTAGAAATGTCACAAAGTTTACAAACTAGAGAGCTCTTACTTTTATTTTAACTTCTCTACCGACTTTATACACGCTAACATTTAGAGATACGCTAGGATATATAACAATTTGAATTATACGTAAATTAACACATATTTCAGAATGCTGTGCGTGTGTATAAAGTATATATATATATATAGTTATCTCTTAAACTCTAGAAATGTTTCGCAGGTTTGGGATTTGGACACGACTGCATTGTGACCGACATGTTTTTATATAAAACCGACACTAACTGAATACATTTATTCCAACACAAGAGTGAATCAGAATAAGTACAACTTGAGAAATTGGTTAGTTAGAAATAATAACTCGAACATACAAGTTTTGGAAAGTAATATGAATTTGTTCAGATTTAAAGAAAAGACAAAAAGAAAAGTACCCATATTATTAGACTTTCGGCATATTTTTTTTTTTTTGGGGGGGGGGGGAATAATGTGGTCAGTGTTACGCCTATGCTGATTTTCTTTCCCCCCAAAAATGTAAGTGCTCATTTAAGTTTGAGAGAGCCTTCAATCAGGATCGAACCTGAGTATCGTGTTCACTAACCAGTGAGCTATCGCGACTTCAGAATGAAAGAGCTAAAAGATCATAAATGAAGTATAAGAAATAATTGCATGTTTAATACTGAGAGTGATATGATGTGTGTGCATTATTAAATAATTGAAACAAAAAAAAATGATTTTTTTTTTTTTAACGATGGGAAATTAAGTTTATTTATAAAACTATGATGCAAATATAATCAGGAAAGTTTAGAAAAAGCACGTCGTAATTTGTGTTTATGAGGTGTTAGTTTTTATCTATATATAATGTGGACGAATCATTATCATTATAAACCTTTGTACGAATCATTATCATTCTATACTTTTGTTTGAACGACTATATAGTTTATATAAACATTTATATATATAGTTTGTGTAAATAAGATTATTGTTTTAGAGAAAAAAATCAAAATGAGGCTATTGAACAAGTCAATTGGCCTATTGGCAGATGAACAAATTAATAATGAACATACACACATAATTATTCACGTACCTTCTGGGCGTCTCCTAGAAAACTGAATAAATACATTCTTGTTTCCTGTTGCATAATTAGCAATAAACACATGCTTAGTTTAGTTCCAAGTAGATGTAGATATGGTATCCTAATAGAAGTTGATTGAATATTAGTTAACTTATGTTGTGTGTAGTTTACATCCAAATGCGTGTTAGAGAAAGATGTCATTCTAATAAGGGTACAAATGTAAACTACTGATATGACAATGTTGCAAAAATATCCAGAAATATAAAAAAAAAAAAAACAAATGATTTAACATGAACACGATTAACAACATATGGGAAATTCGTATACTGAATCGCATAGTAATCCTACACGTTTCATGTGAAAACTGAGTGATTCGACCACGAGTACGGTAGTTTTATGTAGTGATTTAATATATTCATCGTACAAGGATTTTAGTTTAAAAAAAGAAAAAGAAAAAAAAAAAGCAGGATACGAAAGAGGATTCAACACACATCCCTTAGTATGTCTATCCGATTAAGGATCAAAATAGGAAATCTCTGGAGGAGCGCTGAGAACAGCAAAGAAGATTAAAATCCTATGCAAAGGAGAATTTCCCATCCGGATTACAATCCGTGCAGTGCGAGTGTTGATTAAGCGCCTCTGTCGAACTTAAAGAAGATCATTTTGAAACGTCTTTGCTGGAGCCTTAGTTTGTCTTTGCTTCTTTTCTTTAACGGAAATTTTAGTTCGGCCATCAATGATCCCACGCGCATAGATGCTCTTCTCTTTTATCTTTTATCTTTTATATTATTTATTTTTGCTATTGTCGTTATTAGATCACCAATATGTTGTCTTTATTTTAACAAAGAAAAAGAAATTAAGGTAAAACTTTTGAGGTTTGCTATAATATTTATAATGTAATATATATATATATATATATATATATATATATATATATATATATATATATATATATATATATATATAGGATGGCAGATTAAATTACTTTAGATCGGTGTGCAACCCTATAAGGGTTAACAATTTAAATTTTGCATTGTAATTGAGGTCTAATATAACTTGAAATACTTCATTCTGTGGTTGAACGGATCGCGCTTCACCAAGAAGCAGCCACCCCACACCCCTTACCGCGAAAGACAACAACAGTTTTAATGTGTTACAAATGTGAGTGTCGGTCGTGTGCATATAACGCACTGTCTCGGCGATCCAGTAACATGGGCTCGAATGGAACTTGATACACTCAAGTCGGCCCAGCGGGTAAAAGATGGGGTTCATTGAGCTGGGGGGAGGTAATGGCAGAAAGAAAGAGCAATGCCATCCCTCATATCCAAATAGTGGTGATCTGGTAATTATATACATAATTTAGAGCTCTGCTTGTTTTATTACAAATGACTGCAGTGTCTTATATTGGTGTATTTGTTCGTTCCAGAAATATAACGAGTTATGTTATTCTACTGTATATATTCAAGCTGATTAGCAGAATGGTATATGTTACACAGCGGCACGGGCGTAATACCGACCACATTACCCAATAAATCATGTGCCGAAGGTCTGTAAAATGTATGGTCACTAACACCATATTCCCTATGCGCCACTTGGCGTGACGGGGGTACTTTACTTTTTAAAAAAAAATGTTACTAGTATCTAATATTTGTGTTGAAACAACGAATATCAAACACCAGAAAATGTCACACTTGTCCAAGATTTCAGTGTTTCATAGAAACATCAGTATACATCTATCTCTCTCTCTCTCTCTCTCTTTCTTTCTTTCTTTCTTTCTTTCTTTCTCCCTTTCTCTCTCTCTCTCTCTCTCTCTCTCTCTCTCTATTTGTATTGTTGCCACATCAGGTGCCGTGAGAGATAGAAAACTGGTCTATCCTAGCAGCCCAAGTCATCGACACTTGATGCTGCTATATAGTTTCTTTGATGTTGTCAGAAAAAAAAACGAAGCAACATGATGATTCTACAATAATAAATTAGCACACCACGGGAACAAAGTAGCAGTTTTTACCTACAAAATAAGTAGCCTCTATAATCTATAAAGTAAGTATCTGATATGAACATTAAAGACGAACTAAGTTTAATTCAAAAGGTGTTTGATAGGGCCTTCGACATGAGCTTTAAAAAGAAGTCAGTTACATCAATTAATGTAAAGGGACATAACTAACACCCACAAGATAAAATCCGTGCCTGTTTGAGGCATATAAAATGATGGCTCATAACGACAGGGGTATCATGTTATCAAGAGTAGACGCATTTTTATCACATTGCATTATACTGTATTAATAATAGTCAATGAATTCAAATAAAAAATCTCAGTAGTGCACGCAAATTTTACGACAGCCGACAACTGACAGAAGTCGTGGGACTTTAGCATCAGCGCCATGACTCGTGAAAATAAATGTATTTCTGCTTCAAAACACAAACACTTTACACTTTTCAAATGCTACTTCGGTTATAAAATAGCGTTGTTCTAGTACGACATTTAAAAAATAGAGCACTTATCGTGTTGGATGTTGAGTCAATGCTTTGGAAAGATCAAATGGGTGACATGACTAGATGGGACATACACACACGTCAGCCATTCGGGGTCTCTCCGTAATCTATTATCATCAAACATTAAATTTTAAAGCAACGAGGGAGATGTTAGGCTTTCCACTGCAGGCGAAGGTAAAGAGATATTGCAAGGATTTGCTCCGCGGCTTAAAAACTAATGAGGAATACTGGGTTAGTGCCCATATTTTGTTGATCTACTTATCAACGACACATATTACGGGCGAGTGGTCGGCATCTCGCCATGCCTTATCCCCTCCCAACCCACAAAAATTCGGTTACACTTTGTCAGAGGTTGACAAAACCATTTCAGTTTGAAATAAATTCATCATGTCTGGGACTTGAACCCGAAACCTTTTAGTTAATATCGAAAGCACTAATCACTTAACCACCGTGCATTCATGAGTGAATGTGTCCTGTGGCATTACTGCCGTTGGAAATTCTAAGGCCACCACTTCTCTGAACACCCCCACACTTAATAGACTGGCCATGCCAGTATCTCCAAACCATTGGCAACACATCATCAGAATGAGGGGGGGGGGGGGGAGGGGGAGAGCATGTACCTTTGTAAGATAGGCATGGCCTGGTAGGGGTAGCCAGCTTGTAGCTGGAACGGATTATATCAATTCCTCGCTGTTGTTTCTCAATGACGTGTGTATTGTCCACTACTAGCCACCCAGCAATATTCCTGGCTCTCTTATGAGACAACACTCAATTATTCTGAGCAAGGACTAAGTGAAGTAAGTAAACTCTGCTTCCCTATAAGACAGTAACACTTTATTTCGTGGCAATCTGTACATCTATGAGTTATGTGATCACAACTACACTAATCACTTTATTTCGTGGCAATCTGTACATCTATGAGTTATGTGATCACAACTACACTAATCACTTTATTTCGTGGCAATCTGTACATCTATGAGTTATGTGATCACAACTACACTAATCACTTTATTTCGTGGCAATCTGTACATCTATGAGTTATGTGATCAGAACTACACTAATCCGATCCGCTTACGCTAAAATAAATTAATTTCCACATATGTCAAGTTGTGAGAAATATGACAACGTTTTGGACAGAAAATACAAACTCGAAACAACCGAGAGTCGGTCACTTGATGATCGTCGAGTACATAACCAATTTAAGTTCAGTGAACATGTACATTCTTCCATAGACATGGATCCATGCATCTTTGCTCTTGTCACTTCTAAATGATAACCATTGTCTCGGGAGGCGGGGACTTTGCAAGGACACATGATGATGGTTGCAATTAGGAAATAGATGAAGTCAATAGAAGTCATCGATGTTGCCAAGGCAACTCTCAGGATTATATGAATAGGAAGAAAGGTATGAAGTACGAAGAGGAAAGAGGATAATATGAAGCTACGAAGAAGGGGGGAAATATGAAAGTATGAACTGGAAGGTGGGTAATATGATAGTTAGGACACGAAAGAGGGTAATATGAAAGTACAAAGAGAAAGGAGGGTATGATAGTGTGATATAGGAAAGTGGTAAGAGAAAGGGAGGTAATATGATGGTAGGAAGAGGAAAGAGGTTGAAACTGTCTCTGAGTGTAATTGCACGTAGCACAAGCAATGAGTTAGGGAAACTCAATCATTAGACGTCATTCATAACAAGAATGTGTAAGGCCTGTTGTTGTTTTTTTTTCAATACTACGTGACACAACAGCTGGTTACATGAGTCAATGAGTAGCGCACTTTACTTAATTTGAAAACAAACAGGTGAACCCAATGTGGTACTCTTCTCCCTCTAACCATACGTTGGTATATATTATACGCATCTGTCTATCTGTTAGCTACGTACATAAGGTGAGCTCCGATGGTCTTCACGTGTTATCATCCTTATCATCATCATCAAGTACCGGGCGTGCTGGCGTAGGTGATCATGTCTCTCCACAACTTTCGATCTCGACAGTTCTTTATCATTTCAGTTGTTGACTTTCTGCCAAGCCATTCTCTGAAACTGTCTGGTATCTTTTCTCTTTGCTTCCCTCTATCTCATGGTCCCTCAATTCTCCCAGTAATCACAACATGTTCCAGCTGTTCCCTTCTCATTACATGGCCAAAAAATGATGATTGTTTCTTCCTAATATTGGACATTAGCTCCCTTTTTGCATTTGGCCTCTTTCAGAATGTTTTCATTACTCTTCTTAGCTGTCCATGGTATTATCAACATTCTTCTGTAAAACCACATTTCTACAGACTCCAGTAATTTTCCTGCCTGGTGTCCTATTATCCATGATGCACACACATCCATTTGTTAAGACTGGCTCTACTGACTCTCTGACTGACTCTCACTCGTAATGGAGTCATATATTTATAAAGCAATGAAAACGTGGAAATTCATATTGAAGGGATAAGTAGTAAAGACATTACCGCAGTGACACGGATTCAAAACAAAAATGTCTGTGATACGTCTCTGTCGTTCACGCAGCTCGTTAGATGGGTCTGTCTGTGCTGGGATGTTCTTATGTGTGGGTTACTTGTTGTCGTGCCTTGAACAAAAATGTCTGTGATACGTCTCTGTCGTTCACGCAGCTCGTTAGATGGGTCTGTCTGTGCTGGGATGTTCTTATGTGTGGGTTACTTGTTGCCGTACCTTGAACAAAAATGGTGCTGACGTATCCGAACTTCTTGGAATGTGTTTGCTGCTTACTCTTGGACTGTGCTGATGTTCAGACGAGGAACCTTTAATTGATATTGCCGCTCCAGGTCAAACAAACAGGTGGTTAAGTGTGTACCTGGAGATTGCATATCCTTCATAACGTTAAGTGGCATCACTTCGCTATGACGCTAAAAAAAAAAGTAAAGAGCTCCCGTCACGCCAAGTGGCGTATAGGGAACATGGTGTTAGTGACCATCAATTTTACAGACCTTCGGCACTTGAATTTTGGGATAATGTGGTCGATATTACGCCCGTGCCATTTTACTTTCTCAGAAAAAAATCAGGTACTTATTTAAGGCTGGGTAAACCCGGAAGCCATTGGTTGGGATCGAACCTCACTTCTTGTCCTTTGTAGTCCAGTTCACTAACCACTGTGCTATCGAGGCTCCGTTATGACGCTAGTTTACGGTTATGTGATAATTGCGTCTATGGGCACGACATATCCGTCTACGGTTTGACTCGATTTGCTTGATAATTTTGCCAGGCGTTGCCTTTTTGGTCTATTCTTTTCGGCTTTTTATCTGCAGAGGGTTCTTTAACGTGCGCGAGTACACACGAGACCTCCCGTTTCTTAGCCGTTGTCCGAGAAGGATAGACATTGGATGATACAATTCAGAGACTGGGGGAATATAAAACTACAGCGAAATATCAAATTCGAAGTGACAAATTCCCACCGCCTGTGGAGGGATTCGTACCTAATATTTTCAATTTGAAACATGCCTCTAGACCAGGTAGTCCAATGGAGATAGTATCAACGTTCAAACATTACAAAAATATACAAGAACTAAGTGAAGCTTTCATTCTGCACACCGTCACTTTCTTCAAGCACACCAGGTGGTCGTTTAAGATGAGAGAAGTTTGGCAGAGAATGGCAGCATGAAAGTGATTACTGAAAGTTTGTGTATCTCCAAAAGTCAACATTTTCTTAAATTTATTTCATTTCAAATGTTTAATTACATTAATGACGTCTTGACTATTTCTTGCAGACTGGCAGGGCGACTCGTATCCTAGCCAGGGGGACCCACGGCCGTACGCCTCCATCTTTCCACATATTCAGCATCATCACCTGCAGCAGCACGGCCTGGATCATAGCCATCACAGCGCCCTCGATCAGGTAACGCAACACTCACTCACTCACTCACTCACTCACTCACTCATTTAATAGTCTTATTAAATATCATTCACAAAATGAAGATGTTCCAAAGGAACTAAACGTATTCCTCTTGAGTTCATGTTCTTTCGTGCGTGGAGGCTAAGGTTTAGATTTATAGCTTGTATGTGGTGGAGACTGTGGTACAGTGTTCTAGTTTTGGTGTGGTGGAGGCTGTGCTACAGTGTTTTAGTTTTGGTGTGGTGGAGGCTGTGCTACAGTGTTTTAGTTTTGGTGTGGTGGAGGCTGTGCTACAGTGTTTTAGTTTTGGTGTGGTGGAGGCTGTGCTACAGTGTTCTAGTTTTGGTGAGGAGGCGACTGTGCTACAGTGTTTTAGTTTTGGTGTGGTGGAGACTGTGCTACAGTGTTCTAGTTTGGTGTGGCGGAGGCTGTGCTACAGTGTTTTAGTTTTGGTGTGGTGGAGGCTGTGCTACAGTGTTCTAGTTTTGGTGAGGAGGCGACTGTGCTACAGTGTTTTAGTTTTGGTGTGGTGGAGGCTGTGCTACAGTGTTCTAGTTTTGGTGTGGTGGAGGCTGTGCTACAGTGTTCTAGTTTTGGTGTGGTGGAGGCTGTGCTACAGTGTTCTAGTTTTGGTGTGGCGGAGGCTGTGCTACAGTGTTTTAGTTTTGGTGTGGTTGAGGCTGTGCTACAGTGTTCTAGTTTTGGTGTGGTGGAGGCTGTGCTACAGTGTTCTAGTTTTGGTGTGGTGGAGGCTGTGCTACAGTGTTCTAGTTTTGGTGTGGTGGAGGCTGTGCTACAGTGTTCTAGTTTTGGTGTGGTGGAGGCTGTGCTACAGTGTTTTAGTTTTGGTGTGGTGGAGGCTGTGCTACAGTGTTTTAGTTTTGGTGTGGTGGAGGCTGTGCTACAGTGTTCTAGTTTTGGTGTGGTGGAGGCTGTGCTACAGTGTTCTAGTTTTGGTGTGGTGGAGGCTGTGCTACAGTGTTCTAGTTTTGGTGTGGTGGAGGCTGTGCTACAGTGTTCTAGTTTTGGTGTGGCGGAGGCTGTGCTACAGTGTTTTAGTTTTGGTGTGGTTGAGGCTGTGCTACAGTGTTCTAGTTTTGGTGTGGTGGAGGCTGTGCTACAGTGTTCTAGTTTTGGTGTGGTGGAGGCTGTGCTACAGTGCTCTAGTTTTGGTGTGGTGGAGGCTGTGCTACAGTGTTCTAGCTCTCGCTGCCCTGGCAGGCATAATCCTTGTCACTTGATCTGTTTGTATGGACGTCTATTATGTTCCCACTCCATCTTACTCTTCTCCGAGTGATGCTCTTTTCCCACATTTTGTACGTGCATATGCTGTTGGCCATACTGTACCAACCCTTTTATGAAAAGAAAAGAGCCTGTCATACCACGTGGCGAATCGGCAATACTATCAGTGTCCGTATTTTTTTTTAAATAGACGAACGGTCCATAATCTTCGGAGTAATGTTGTCAGTATTACGCCCGTGCTGTTTTTCTTTCAAAGAAAGAAATCTGGACCCTTTAAAGGCTGGGAGAACGTAGAAGCTGTCGATCAGGATAGAAACCGACCTTTTGTTCTTAGTTCATGTTTGCTGTACATGCACTGTGTATCCTGTAAGCCATACTGTACCAAGCTTATTAAACTAATTGCTAGCCACTGTAGTGACAGATCAACTGTGTTCGTGTTGGATTAAGATCAAATGATTTTTCACACCCGGAAAATAAATGCTCGCGAAGAGTGGCAATTATCAGTTTGAATATTTTCAAATAACATTTTAAAAATTGTTGAAGAAGCGAATCAAACATGTTTCAGCCCTTATAAAATTAGCAAAATCGTGACAGGAAATCGAAATAATGAATGATTATAGCCAAATCCCAATGGCAGCTTTTATTCCGACTGTCATAATGTCCCGAATCCAAAATTATAGCTAAGAAGACCAACTAGGAAATGTTCAACAAGACCAACACAAAAAGAGAGCTCTTTAAAAAAAAAAAAACTCAGAAAGAAACAATCAACTTTTTTCAGGCACATGATGAGATGAGGAAAGTTGGAATAATCGGTTACAACTGGCAAAATACAGGGAAAGTGAGATCGTGTACGACAAAGAGAGAAGATACTAGATAGTTTTGTGTCGTGGCACGGTCAACAACATAATTAATACGATGCACGGTGAACAGATATTGTGCAAGGGCATGATCGCCTACGCTAACCGTTATGACAATGATGACGATGAAGCCAAATCTAAATGTGCTAGCTTTTCACAACTAACCAAGGCGACTGTTACACTGATATAGAGAACGTGCTCCACACTTATGTCATCATATCACCAGGAAAGATGTCCCACTAGAAAATACAAGTTGAATGGGCAATATCTTCCATAGCATTGCATGTTGCTTCATCTTCTTTTCGGCACATCTTCTTTCTGGAGAGTAAGTCCGTTGTTCTCTTCCCTAATGTTTTTTTTTCCACTTTAACAGATCAGGTACTGTTTCTGTTAGAGGTCACTGGAGGGTGCGTGTTCGAATCCAAGTGTTCTGTATGAAGAGCCCAACTTCGCTAATTTGTCATCCGGATGATGAGATGGAATACAGTGATGGGAGATAAAACATAATCACACATCGAGTGTGGAGTAACAATAAGAAAAAAATAACCTCTACTGAGGTGAAATGTGTTAGACGAATGATAGGAAACAGTCTGAGAGATAAGATCAGAAATGAAGAACTGAGAAAAAAAGCTAGGAATAGCCCGCGCCATAGAATACATAAGGAAACAACGGATAAAATGGTTTGGCCACATGACAAGGCAGAAAGAACAAAACACAACAAGCCTTCAGCAAACGCTGTAACAACACAAAACCCAAGGGTTGACCACGAAAAAGATGATCGATGGAATATTAGAAGCGCTAGGAAACATACCAACAGCAGAGGCGAAGAGAAGAGCAAAAGACCGCAGATTATATCTCCCATGGACGCTGAAAGGCAGATGAGGAAGGAAAGAATAAGAACAAGAGTATGGAGTTTTGCTTTCTATTTGTTTTTGCTCTCAGCCGATTTTTGTGGTTAGATTGTACAACCATCGTCTATCACTGTTGTTTGTCATTTATATTTTTGCTGATTTGTATCTTTGTGTCTTCTAATTGCTTCTACTATATACATTTAAATTGACTAGAAGAAGGTGTATCTCACAATGTAAACACTTTTATTGTTACAAATGGAATGTTTCATCATTCGAAACTCTCCGATTTGCCAGTCTTTTATATTTTTGTTACGAGCATTCCTCTTCTTCTTCTATCCTTCCTCTGCTGCCGTTGGCGTCGAGGGGAGATACAATCTGCGATTCTTTGCTCTTCTGTTGGCCTCTTCTGATGTTATCCCTCCTAGTGACTCTAGTATTCCCTTTATCCGTCTCTTTCTCGGTCTTCCTCTTAATCTGGCGTTTTCGTAGCGTTTATTTAAGGCTCTTTGAGTAATTGTTAGTTCTTTTTGTCTTGTTATGTGGCCGAACCAATTTATCTGTTGTTTCTTTATGTATTCGATGGCTGGTTCAATTTCGAGTTTCTTCCTCAGGTCAGTGTTACTTACTCTGTCCCTTAAGCAGTTTCCTGTCATTCTTCTGACACATTTCATTTCGGTGGTCGTTATCTTTCTTATTGTTCTAGAGTCCAGCGTCCAATTCTGGCACTGATAACTCAGAGTTGGTAGAAAAATTGATTTGTATATTGCCCTTTTTGCTTCCGTAGTTATTGCTTTGTTACGAGCATTAATTTATTAATTATCATTCATCCAGAAATATCTACTTTAGCTAAAAAAAAATGTAGGTTTTGTGTCTGATGCCACAAATTGACACCACTTCCATCAAATATTCAGTTGGGGACTGGTTGGTCTCGAGGCAAGACGCCGGCAACAAGACAGAGAGGTTGTGGGTTCAAATCCCGGCTGCACCAGTTGGGATTTTTTTTTATGATTTCTCTTTGCGGCAACCATCCCTGGTCTCAGCAGCGAGGCCCAGCTTGAAATTTCAGTTACTCATCGACAGAAAAAAATATTGAGTACCTCCGAAGACGGCGTTATCTGCCTGTGCGGCGAGGGACCCCTGTGCCAGGACTGCCAGGGGAAAAAAATAGATTAACATGCAAAATTCAGTTCCTAGTCTCTAGGGACTTCGCCAGAGGTAAAAGCCGGCGAACGTAATATATATATATTTATTCAGTTTATCAATCAGTGCAATGTATCAGGCTCATGGTATCTTCATCTACAAATCTTTTCACGTATCCTAGGTTAGAACTAAAATATTACTTTGAGATGATAACAAACAACTGTGTTTTCCCTAATTTGTTTATCTTTAACGCTAAATGATCACAGAAACCCTTGATCAAACTCAAACCAGATCATGTCATCAGTAGACCAATCGAGTAACCGCTTCTATGTTGAGACTCCTGACTGCAGTGATGAGTGTTCTATATTCGGAAGCTAAAACAATATGCTGTAGGTAGACATCATTAACAAATTCTGTTTCATTTAATTTCAGGTACATTCAATTTCACAGTTAACTAGTCTGTCACAAGGACTTCACGGCGGCCACGCCCAACTCGGTGACGTTGATTCTTTGCCAGTCACGACTCACGACTCTCGCACTATGGCCAGCATGGCATACCAACCAACTTCGCACAGCCACGCCCATGTTCATGGTCACAACCACGCCCTCTCTCATAGCCACTCGCCGAAGCCCAGTCCATACAGCGTCAACGGGCTTTCACTTAGTGCACCCAGTGTTGACCTGCTTCATCCGGCCATGACCTACCAGAATGACATGTTCTGTGAGCATTTACCATTTTATTTTATTTTCATGTTAGCATAAGAAATGTTCAAATAAATGGGTAGATGGACGGACAAATGAGTTTCAAGATTGAATGGGGAAAGGAGGAATACAGTTAATTCATAAAATTATGAACGAAATTATCGCAACTAAAGAGAGTTAGGTAGAAGGAAATGAGACTTTTAACAAAAATAAGGAGAAAAAGAACGAAAACAATACAGAAAAAGAGAGACGGAGAATGAGAGAATGAAAGAACGAAAGCAATAGAATGAAAAAAGGAAGAAAGAAAGAACTGAAGAATATAAGAATAAGGAAAAACAAAGGAGGGAACAGAGAAAGAGAAATGTATCATGACATTATAAAGAGAGAAGAAAGTCTATGTATATTTTTACTATTTATGTTTGTGTTAAGTCCTTGTTATCTTTCCAAAATGGGGGTGTCTCTTTAATTGTATTGGACACCGGATATCTTGCGAAGGTCTTCTCTGTTAATGTCAGGAGGTTATATCTTGCGGAGGTCTTCTCTGTTAATGTCAGGAGGTTATATCTTGCGGAGGTCTTCTCTGTTAATGTCAGGAGGTTATATCTTGCGGAGGTCTTCTCTGTTAATGTCAGGAGGTTATATCTAGCGGAGGTCTTCTCTGTTAATGTCAGGAGGTTATATCTTGCGGAGGTCTTCTCTGTTAATGTCAGGAGGTTATATCTTGCGGAGGTCTTCTCTGTTAATGTCAGGAGGTTATATCTTGCGGAGGTCTTCTCTGTTAATGTCAGGAGGTTATATCTAGCGGAGGTCTTCTCTGTTAATGTCAGGAGGTTATATCTAGCGGAGGTCTTCTCTGTTAATGTCAGGAGGTTATATCTAGCGGAGGTCTTCTCTGTTAATGTCAGGAGGTTATATCTTGCGGAGGTCTTCTCTGTTAATGTCAGGAGGTTATATCTTGCGACGCCTTGCTTGTGGCCGTAGAACCGTCAACTATAGCGTCAATTTGTAATGGCGTTATGAACGTCCAATTCATGAAAGAGAAATTGTAACGTCTGTTTGAGTTAGTGCAATACTAGTTCTTCTTTATTATAGCGAGAGGTAGGTAGGTATATAAATAGGTATGTGGATAGGTAGGTGAGTAGGAAGTTATATGTAGGTATGTAGGGAGGGAAAGAAAGAAAGAGTTACAAGACGATGTTTTTTTTTTTATTTAGCAAGTCTGTTAACAGCTCATACTATTTTCATCTAATTATACGAATTAGTGAAATGAGGGCTCGGTCAACTTTGGGTCGTTAGTCTGTCATCCTTAAATCTGCTTAGCATTCACCGACCTGGGGATACAACTGATTCTATCATATTTATCCAATGTATCCATGCAGTAGAGAAGAATGTAACTTTCCAGAGACGAATGTAAGTTTCCACCACATGAAATGAAAGGAAGAAGTAAACAAACCAATTCACTCCGGCAGAGGTTGGAATACAAACTACTAGTTCTAAAATTGTTGTTTCACTTCCTGTATTCTCTGGAAACATTTCTCTTTGTTTTCTCTTCTTTCTACGGCGTTTGTCTATTCATTTGTAAATATAAATCTCAAGACATCTTGGATTCAACTATTGTTCTACATTAATACTTTCGAGATCCCCATCGGTACCACAGAGCTCGTGTACTGTGCTGAACATCCTACTATGATATCAATAAAAGGTCGGAATGGTAGTGAGCATTGTCTGAGTATAAGGGTAATGCTCTGATATATATATATATATAATCATCTTGTGCCATACCAGTTGGCGTAGACGACCGTATCCTTCCAATTCCACAATTATTCTGTCCACATTGAATCGTATCAATTCTCTTGTTGATTGTATTCCGTGCCATGTCACTGAGCTGTCTAGTATCTATTCATCTTTGTCGTCCTTATCATCCTCTTTCCTTGTATTTTGCGATAATATTATAATTTTCTCCTCCTTATGAAATGCCCGAAAAATGTTGATTGTTTGTTTCTGATTTTTTTAAGGAGCTTTCTTTTTGTGTTGGACTTCTTGGGAGTTTCATCGTTTGTCTTTTTAGCTTTTTATGGAACTCTTAACATTCTACTGAGGAATTCCATTTTCGTGGCATCTAATCGTCTTTTAATTTATTTGTGTACTGTCAATGATTCGCTTCTATAGGTCAGAATTGGCCCTAGATAGGACATATGAACTCTTAGTTCTGTTTGTCATGGACTTGCAGCATACGGCGTTTTCCATTTTTTAATATGCTATTTTGGCCTGAACTATTCTGCTTTCTTATTTCTGTGCTGCATCTTTCGCCGTCTGATGTTATTATGGAAACCAAATAGTTGACTCTCTGTACAGTCAAATATACATATATATATTTGTTTTTCCTCTACTGTACTCCCCGAGACCCATCTGAGATCAATTCAACAGTGATTCTTTTTCGTGCGCTGTTTGGGTTAAGACCAGTGATCTTTTTCCTGAAATAAATTTTACGGAACGCTTTTATCCCATCTCTCTCTCACTCTCTCTCTCTCTCTCTCTCTCTCTCTCTCTCTCTCTCTTTCTTTCTCTCTCTCCCTCCCTCCCCCCCCAAAAAAAAAATAATAAATATAAAAATAAAAAATAAAAATAAAAACAATTTAAAATATTGAGCAAATAGTAATATATTATTCCACTGGAACTGTGTTGTACCTCCTGTTATAGTGAAAGTTAAATTTATGAAATTATTTTAAAAATGTGAAACAAGACAGTGAAGTTCAGGACGGTTACTTAATGCAGAACTTCCAGTACTGAAATTTTACCGAAACGCGCGTTCCGGACTGTTCCGGCTGTAAAATAAAAAAAAATGTTTAAAAATCTTGGTTGGGACAATTATCATTACGGCCTCGGTTTCAAACATTCTCATCATTCCGAGCTCGGCCATTGTCTGTAGCTTTGAGAATCCACAGCTTTATCTGACACAACTCTTACAAATGACTTACTATTGCCATTTTGTTTCCAGCGTCATGATACACGCAAGACACACAATTAAAACAAATAATGTATCCCCGTCCGCACTGGCTGCGTCACAAGTGCCAGTCCCCGATAAATAGACGTATTCCCACTTCGCACTAGGCTAACATTTTGATTATCTTTCTTCTATTCTTGGGCTTTTTGTAGAGCCGGTAGTGGATTTCAAAGTCAAAACAAACTTTACAATTATATTAGATCTCCGAAGACATTCTGCATACGACGGGTCGTCAGTGAGGCGTCGTTTATTCTCTCCTTATATGTATTTTTTTTTGGCTGCTCCTTTTGAGAATATCGTGCCCTCGTTCGTTCCTCGGAGCAGAGCTGCTTTGACGGAATGTCTTCAGCGTTGCTTTTGCCATTCATACTGTCACGACTCGCTCCTTCTACCTCGCTCGTGCGTTTCAATGGGCAAATTGCATTTTTATGAGGGTGTCACTTAGATCCCGGCCACTGCAGCGAGAGAAGACGGACGGAGGTGAAAGACGAGGACTTGTCGACCACCGGAAAATAATAGAAAGGAGAAAATTGAGGAGGGAGTCGGCAAGGGAATATTGAGGAAGAGGAACGAAACGAAGGACAAAGGCAAGGGGAGGAAAGTGCTTATCACTTAAGAAGGCGAGAGAAGTGTGGAGCCAGATTCTAGTTATTGTGTTGAAATTATAAGTCAAGTTTTTTTTTCTTACTTCTTGCTTCAATGCAAGGGTACGCCTGGAAGCGTCTTCATAATGCACGGAAGAACCAAACGGGACCTAAATTATTGAATGTAAATCTAATGTAGCATTATAGAATATGGTAGTATATGTTTCCTTCTTCTTGTTCATCCGCACGGTTGTTTGTTGCAACTTCAAATGGAGATTTTAGTTCTGGTTCTAAAAATTGTGCAGCACACAGGGTTATGCTACGTTTCATTATGTTCAGATCATGATCACTGTATTCACGACATATTCATAGATACTTCAATCTTCTCCTTAAAACACCAATCAGCCCGCTGCGATTATTTGTCAGTTCGGTATTGGTTGAAAATGTCTCCCGTTCGTCTGGTTTGTCTTTCTTTCTTTACTGGCAAAGTGATTCTTTACCACCATCACCACCACCCCCCACCCTTATCCCTAGTTGATGCAATGTAGAATCCGCTTTATACGTGGGACGTTTATCTCATTAATTAATGATTAGCTATAAGAACAATTGGCCAGATGACAGCTAAAATAACAAAAGTCAGGTGGACTCATGAATGACTGCTTTATCCTGGCACAATTCTTGTGCGAATAGCGTGACCTAGATCACTTGACACTCAGCGAAATTTTCCACTCATTTTTGCATAACGGCGCATGTCTTCTGTCTTTTTTCCCCTTCTTGTTAAAATCCCCCCAAAATCACTTGACAGTTTCTATTCGTCACCAATCGGATGCTAATTTGGATTCTCATCGAAATTCCAAACTCCGGGAGACCCATCTGCAAATGTGTTTGCAAACCTGGTTACGTTTCCCGCACATTAGGGGTTCTCCCATTTGCCTTATTTGTGAAAAAACAAGGCGCGCGTTTGAGATTTGTGTCGGGAATTAAACAAACATACACACGGTATAGTATATACATATTTCATCGGTAAATGTTGTTCTTCTTTAATAATCTGACAGGAGAACACATTTCACAAGTAATGAGCTATATGAAAATAATTGATTCTCATCCGATTAATTCATTTATAGTTAGGGTATGTTGCATGAATGAGGTTCGTTGAGTTCAATGTTTCAACCTACGACACAACACGATATGATATGATGTGCCATAACATAATATAATATAATAAAATATAACTGCAATACAATACAATGCAACATAACGCAACACAACACAATACAATACAATACAATACAATACAATACAATACAATACAATACAATACAATATATATATATAAACTGAAACAGAAACAATGTTAGGAAAAAATAACTATTGTTTATATATATATATTGCACAATATACATGTACAATACTTCGCTGGTACTTTGTTTTTCAAAACATGTTTTTACCTCGTCTCATGTAATTTCTTTTGAGATTTCCTCCGTATTTCCTTCGATTTTCTATATTATTTTTTTCATTAACATCATCATTATTAATATTACTGTTATTATTAGCTATGCTTGTATTTTATTGGTAAGTGCTATTTTATAAATATTGCTTAATATAATTCTTTATCTGTCTACGGTTGCAAGATTTCTACAAAAAAATGTTTGTTATAAATTTTACAGAGATCTTTTGCACATGTTACAAATTTATAATTGGTTCATATTGTCTAATAACTCATTTCTTTGGGCGGCCATAAAACCCACGGTGTGAGAATCACTTCTTGAACATCATCCCACATCGCGACATCTTTCTGTGCCGTAGTTACTGACTGTGCTCCAGGCTTTGTTTTCTGCAGATTCATGGCCTAGTTTGAAAGATGGCAATTTAATTGGTCTCTCTTGACACACGGGGAGAGTTAGCCGTGGTCTACACAGACCGCTTAATAAGGATCGAGACAAGCCAGCGAAGGAGACTGTAGAAGTAGACAAGGAGAGAATTAGAAAGAATGTGTGCCAGAGAGAGAGAGAGAGAGAGAGAGAGAGAGAGAGAGAGAGAGAGAGAGAAAAGCATTTATTTTAAATATCCCGACTGGTTTGTACGGATATGCCTTTCTCTCCTTTACCTTTTTGAATGAAGATAATACAGAAAGTAGAGTTTTAAAAAATAAAACTATTTCTCTTATGGCTCAACTTGACGTCACAGCAACAATACTTCAGGTTCCTTAAGAAACTTCATCCGTTTGTCTGTTTAAATAAACTCAACGTTACATAATTGTTCGTGTTCATTGTGCGCATGTACTGTTCTTTATTTTTGCACGCCTTTTCATCTTTCTTTCTAAATAAACTTGCAGTTCATTTGTCGACTCCGTTCCCTTCCCTCCACCTCTAGTTAAATGTTTAATCTGATATGTTGTAAATGGCTGGAATATTCCAGAAATTAATTATTAATCTTCTAGCCCTTCGCAAAACGGATGTCGGAAATAAAAATATTTCATGATTTGGTTCTTTGGTTATGGAAGGCCCCGGTATCACTGCAAACGAATTAAAATCCATAATTGCTCAACCGCCCGTGCCAGTGGAATCATCCGAATTACTAACCCATCTCCAAAAAAAAAAAAGAAAGGTAGCCGTAGTCCCCATCATAGCAGTTTCAGCACACGCCAAACGACATAGGCGAAACCGCACAGAAAGTGAACACAGCCAACTATTCCCTGCCATACCATATCATCATTCATCGTAAACAATTGGAATATCGAAACATTATTTCATGATTTGTTAACATTTATCGAGTGTTGCGTTTCTACTGAATTGGTCTGTGGTGTTCAGGGTGTTGTACATGTCCAATCCTTATATATGAATATATGACGTAAGGCGAGAATAGTCATAGTAAGCGTTCGAGGAATAACGAAGCTGCAGTAACGGGAGCATTTAGTTATTTCGTCTACTAGATGAACTTCCTTAATTTCATCACATCGCTCGTATCTTTTGAGTTTTAGATGTTAATATATTTAAATAAATTTACAAATTGCAAAGAAATGTGTTTCACTTTTGCTGTGAAACATTTTTACTTTGGTTCTTCTCGCTCTGCTATGTAACTTTCTTTACTAATAGGCCTCTCAGTTTCGGTAGAGAAGTAGCTTTACAAAAATGTATTATTCGTTGGCTTTGGGAGCTACCCTTTCAAATATGTGTAGAGTTGCTCCTTTAAAAAAAAAAATACATAGTTATCTGAAGTAAGTAAAGTAAAGAGCCCCCGTCACGCCAAGTGGTGTTTAGAGAATATGGTTTTAGTGACCATAAATTTTACAGACCTTCAGCGCATGATTTTTGGGGTAATGTGGTCGGTATTACGCCCGTGCCGCTTTACTTTCCCAGAAAAAAATCCGGTACCCATTGAAGGCTGGGTGAACACGGAAGCCGTCGGTTGGGATCGAACCCTACCTCTTGTCCTTTGTAGTCCAGTTCACTAACCACTGAGCTATCGCGGCTCCCATAGTTATCTAAAACATAAAGTTATCTTTACAAACGATTATCGAAGTTGTATTATTATAGTTTTTATAACAGTATTATCACTTCTGTAGCGGAGCTACCGTTACAAATGTTCGTCTTAGTTGGACATAAATTACCTTTACACGTACTTCTACTTTTGCTAAGTGCCTACCTTTGTAAATAGTTCTAGTTTTGCTATGAAACTATCTTTACAAATACTTTTACTTTTGCTAAGTGTCTACCTTTGTAAATAGTTCTAGTTTTGCTATGAAACTATCTTTACAAATACTTTTACTTTTGCTATGTGCCTACCTTTGTAAATAGTTCTAGTTTTGCTATGAAACTATCTTTACAAATACTTTTATTTTTGCTATGTGTCTACCTTTGTAAATAGTTTTAGTTTTGCTATGAAACTACCTTTACAAATACTTCTCAAAGTTTTGCTAATAAAATGACTATCTGTAGAGATACATCTCTTGGTGTTACCATGGTACTGCTTTTACATTTACTCCAAGTTACTTATAATGTTGGAAGTCGCAATAGCTCAGTGGTTAGTGAACTGGACTACAAAGAACAAAAGGTCGGGTTCGATCCTGATCGACGGCTTCCAGGTTCACCCAGCCTTAAATGGGTACCGGATATTTTCTGGGAAAGTAAAGCGGCACGGGTGTAATACCGACCACATTGCCCCAAAAATCATGTGCCGAAGGTCTGTAAAAATTAAGGTCACTAACACCATATTCCCTATACGCCACTTGGCGTGATGAGGCTCTTTACTCTTTACTTACTTATAATGTTAACCATTTTTGTTTCAAAAATAATTTTATCTCGAGCTCTTTTTAAGAAACCCCAAAACCTGCGCTCTAGCCCAGTTGCTTGTTTAACCTTTAAAGTGGCACTTTAGCACCAGCCCTACTAGTAGAACTGAATCTGTACTTATTGTTTATACACCCTTGGTTTGGAACATTCCGCTTCTCCTACAAAAGGAAGAAGGGAATAGGGGTGGTTCCAGTCTGTGATATTGCTACAAATATTAATTTTGTAGATGATTTATTTTTGTTGTTAGTGATATTTTAGTGGATCTGTGCTTAGAAGACATTGTAAAATGTGACAGATGACACATTTCAGGTGTCAAATATTTCAGTTTAAATTCTGGATTATATCGTTAAAAAAAAACGGCTTCTTCTAATCAGTTTGAGTGTAATAGAAGGACCATACATAAAATATATTTTTTGGTTAACAAATTATACAATATAACTAAAGAAGCAGTAACAAAGAGCTAAGACCATAGTATTCTTTCTTGTTATTTCTGCCGTTAGTACACCGACAACCGATTATCGCTTGCTTCTTCTCTAAATCTTTATTTGTCTTTCACTATCTGAACATATATCTCTTCTCTTCTCTTCTCTTCTCTTCTCTTCTCTTCTCTTCTCTTTCTCTTCTCTTCTCTTCTCTTCTCTTCTCTTCTCTTCTCTTCTCTTCTCTTCTCTTCTCTCTCTTCTCTCTTTCTCTCTCTCTCTCCTCTCTCTCTCTCTCTCTCTCTCTCTCTCTCTCGGAGGAAGAAGACAATGCTGCCTGTTCCTGCCATCCACAACAAAAACCCACAGACTAACTTCCAAGTGCAGAAAGTTGTTTACTCACTTCGACGAGAGCAGAAATCTGCCTAATCATGTTTACTTTCACCGCGCGCGCGTAACTTCCGACTAACTCACCAATCTGTTCCTTCATCAGTGGCGTAACGAGAAAACACCGACGGTAGCCAGACTCTTCTGGAGATACCGAAACGTTAGAAGAGGGAGGGGTTCACTTTCGATGAACAGAAAGGGTAGTAAATTTAAAATGAAAAAAAAAAATAAAGTGCCCCCCAAAAAAACGATTAAACATCTGAAAGAGTAAATTAAGCTAAATTGTAGGTAAGTTAAGCAATAGCGAACACGTTAATTACTTTTCCACAGAGACTTTTCCGTGATAACTGTCCCTGCATTATTCTACCATTTGTCTTTCTTGTGACCGGATGTACAAATATTTAGATCTTTTGTATCAGAAGAAAAAAAAAGACAACAAAGTAACATATATAATTAGTCATGTTTTAAATGTTTTAAAGTCATGGGTTCAATAGATGAGATCGACGAGAAGTGACATCGAGGAAACCTTCCCCTTAGTACTCATCCATTAAGCGGGCGTGGCTTCGATGTGTCGCTAGTCCGTCTTTAGTGTGGTGATTTTGCTCGGGCAGGGGACATTTCTTGAATGTTGAACAGCCAAGATTTCTTTAGCGTTAGCGAGTATGCGCGGGACAAGAGAGAGAGAGAGAGTG
The DNA here is from genome assembly GCA_032433765.1 of Megaustenia siamemsis. Taxonomy (NCBI): domain Eukaryota; kingdom Metazoa; phylum Mollusca; class Gastropoda; order Stylommatophora; family Ariophantidae; genus Megaustenia; species Megaustenia siamemsis. Next base: position 64,636,343 of record JAVIAB010000124.1, read on the forward strand.
AGAGAGAGTGAGAGAGAGAGAGAGAGTGAGAGAGAGTGAGAAAGTGAGAGAGAAAGTGAGAGAGAAAGTGAGAGAGAGAGAGTGAGAGAGAGTGTGTGAGAGAGAGAGAGAGAGAGAGAGAGAGAGAGAGAGCTAGACGACCTAGAGATCAGGGGAGTGTAAAAGCTACAAAAAAACCACGGATTTGAAGTGAACAATTCCCACCTCATATGGCTGGCTTTAATCCCGGGATCCTGTCTATTGGCGACGTTTTATTTCTAGACTACAGACAAATAATAATAAATGAATACTTTTATGGAGGGAAACTTCCGAGTTGATAGGTCAGCGAATAATTTCAGGGGAGGAGGTATGTTTATATCACTCGGAATCAAAATCCGAGTTATGTTCGTAACCCTATGCTATAGTCATGACTACATAAGCGTGAAAGACGTTGCTAATGATAGCTATATTTTAAGGCAGCTGAGTTGGCCTTGTGCTCTAGCGTTTGGTTCTCGTGGCAATGCGCTTTGTCGAGGAGTACGGGTTCGATCCAGCTTCGACCATCTATTGTTATTTTGTTGTTGTTGTTGATTATTTGTGATTTTTTTTCCCCGAGTGTTGTAAACATACCTCTTCCCTTGAAATGATTCGCTATTTCTAGACCTGCAAGTTGACTCAGCAGTAAATACAACTAAAGGGACGTGAAGAACTCAAACTATGATTGCAACAAGAACTCAGACTATGATTGCAACAAGAATTCAAACTATGATTGCAACAAGAACTCAAACTATGATTGCAACAAGAACTCAAACTATGATTGCAACAAGAACTCAAACTATGATTGCAACAAGAACTCAAACTATGATTGCAACAAGAATTCATTTTCAGCATCAAAAGTTATTCGACTTTACGATTCTTGATTGATTCCGAGTCTCTGGTTGGTCTGTTAGATCCAGTGTTGTAATTCTTATTGGTCAGACAAGATAGAAGATACGAATGAATTTTAAAATCTCGTTTTCTTGCTATCAGTAAGACACACATATAATGGTGGTTATTATGTTATTGTGCTTTTTAGCAATTTCTTTTAGATGCAATACTTTCTAAGTAATTCTTGCCATTTTTATTAAATCGTATACTTCTTCCATTTCCCATTTGTGACCTCATGAGTCGAGGGAATTTCGATTTGTAGTGTAATTTGGTTAGCTTCCGCTGTTATGATTCAGAGTGTTGTTAATCTGTTTTCGTTGCGTTGATAGCTATGTGAGTATTGTTTTGTTATTTTGTCTTGTTACTTGGCAAAACCATTTAATTTGTTTTAATGTCTTTATACTATATTGTTCTTACTATCGTTATAAATTATTATATTGTTTTTAGTTCATTCATTCATTGAGTGCCGTCTCTGCGTCGAAGGTTGGCTACCATGGAGCGCCATTCCACTCTGTCTCTTGCTTTGATGGTGCAGGTTGTCATAGTCTGACTTGACCATCTTTTGATGTTACTCGTCAATGTTAGTCTTGGTCTGCATCTTTACCTTGTATTTTCCCTTCCAAGATTACTTTTAGTAGGCTGCTGTGTCTTTTAACATGCCCCAAAATAACATTTTGTTTTGTTTGAATTGTGTTTAGTAGTTCTCTTTTCACTTTTTCTTTTTAATATGGTTATCAATTATTGAATTGTACTTAATATCGTTTCAAATACTCGACCCTTTTAGGTCTTACATGCATTTTCTTTTTAAATTGACTTCAAAATGTATTGTTTTAAGCGAATATGTTCTATCAGTGACCCAAATGGATATAGAGGAAAGGAGGGGGGTATTTTTCTTGACTCTCCTTGACGCTTAAAGGTCTGGACACGCCACTGCCAAAACTTGCCCTACGCTGTAACAGGATTTATTAGCGAGAAATTCAAGTGGTTCTCAGTGAGAAAGTTATTAACTTACTGTGTCAATTCCGGCGCGGTAATGGTCAAATATGGAACTCGTCTTCACCGGAGGATGAAACGACTACCTTCTTTTGTTGGACTGGATGGGACAATTGGATGTGTGCTTTGATATTTCTGCTGTCACCTGTTTTTTGAGCAATCGATTGCTTGTCGCCCTAGTTTCTGAGCTATTTTGCGGAGAAAAGTTGTCGTTCCTGGTATCTTGTTAAACTTGAGGCTCGTGCGCTGACATCAAGCTTTCAATGACTTCATTTATTGATGAGCCTCATAAGGCTACTAAAAAATACCGGATTAATTTGCATGCTTTTATGATGTATTTCTTTGTTCTTCTTGCTGTGATTGTTCATTCTTCCCATCTTCTTTTTGTGTTGCTGATAAGTACAAATGAAGTATATATTAGGATATCACACTCCTTCCTTCAATCCATTATTCTTTTCTTCAGTCACTCTATCCTTCTCTCTTTTTTGCTCATTTTAAACTTTTCTTGCAATTCATATGTTTCACCACTCTCTGTTGAACTTTTCTTGCAATTCATATGTTTCACCACTCTCTGTTGAACAACAAAAAAATCCGCTTCAATTCGCTCTGAGTATATTACTTCTAAATATCGCTTCACCATAAGAGTATAACATTTATAAATATCGCTTCACCCTAAGAGAATAATATTTCTAAATATCATTTCACTCTAAGAGTATAACATTTCTAAATATCACTTCAATCTTTGAGTGTAACACTTCTAAATATCCTTTCACTCTATGAGTGTAACACTTCTAAATATCCCTTCACTCTATGAGTATAATACTTCTAAATATCCCTTCACTCTATGAGTATAATACTTCTAAATATCCCTTCACTCTATGAGTATAATACTTCTAAATATCCCTTCACTCTATGAGTATAATACTTCTAAATATCCCTTCACTCTATGAGTATAATACTTCTAAATATCCCTTCACTCTATGAGTATAATACTTCTAAATATCCCTTAACTCTATGAGTATAATACTTCTAAATATCCCTTCACTTTATGAGTATAATACTTCTACATATCCCTTATCTCTATGAGTATAATACTTCTAAATATCCCTTCACTTTATGAGTATAATACTTCTATATGTCCCTTCATTCTATGAGTATAACATTTCTAAATATCCCTTCACTCTATGAGTATAATACTTCTAAATAATCCTTCACTCTATGAGTATAATACTTCTATACGTCCCTTCATTCTATGAGTATAACATTTATAAATATCCCTTCACTCTATGAGTATAATAATTCTAAATATCCCTTCACTCTATGAGTATAATAATTCTAAATATCCCTTAACTCTATGAGTATAATAATTCTAAATATCCCTTCACTCTATGAGTATAATAATTCTAAATATCCCTTAACTCTATGAGTATAATAATTCTAAATATCCCTTCACTCTATGAGTATAATAATTCTAAATATCCCTTCACTCTATGAGTATAATAATTCTAAATATCCCTTCACTCTATGAGTATAATACTTCTAAATATCCCTTCACTCTATGAGTATAATACTTCTAAATATCCCTTCACTCTATGAGTATAATACTTCTATATGTCCCTAAATGGCAACGTTTCTCACTATCAAAAGAACCATAGATATTCTTATTTTAAATATCGAAGAATCTATTTATGTTTCATTTTTTTTCCACATCGTAATCGAATTTTAAATATTAAAAAAGTTATTGACCTTCCCGGATTAATTCTGGACGTGCAATCGTATTTTAGATCTTCTTTTCTCTTGTCACTGATACCTAAAAGGTGTCGTGGTTTATATCATTTGTCGTTCTTGAGCTGCTCGAACTGTCTGAATTAGTGATTTTCCTTTGTTGTTAAATGTCTCTGTCACTGCGTCTATCCATCTTCTTCTGGGTCTTCCTCTTGGTCTTTTTCCATGCATTCTCGAGAAGAACGCCCTTGATGGTGATTGTTAAGGGTTCATTCTGACCAGGTGGCCAAACCATTTAAGTAGTTGTTGTTCTATGTATTCTTGGCAGGGTTTAGTTCCTACTATTTTTCTTATGGTTTCATTTGGTATTCTATCTCTTCTTGTGTTGTTTGTTACTTTTCTCAAGCATCGCATCTCACATGTATTGATCTTTCTTAATTAAATGGGATTTAGAAAGGGTCAATGTTTGACTTTCATAGCACAAAGTTGGTATGTAAATGCTATTTTTTATTTGTTGTTTAGCTGCCATAGAAATGTTTGGATGTCTTAGCAATGGTGAAAGCTGGTATGTGACAGCATTTGCTTTTTGTATTCTCATGTCAATTTCTATGTCTAGTTTTCCATCTTCTGTGAACATTGTGCCTAAATACTTGAATTCCTCTACTTGTTTTATTTCTTTATCTTTGATCTTAATATTTAATGGGTGTCTTAATTTCTTATTCTTATAGCCTCTGTTTTTGCTGTGTTGATTTTCATACTGTCGTTTGTGCATTTTTTATCTAGAGATGTTAAATGCTGTTGTAGCATGGTTTCATCCTCATATATTAGGCATTGGTCATCTGCGAAGAGTGACTCGTTTATGTTGGAGTTTTCTACCTCTATGTTATTATTTGATTTTTCCTTATTGTTGGTTTTTTCCTGATTTATTTTGTCCTTTAATATGATGAAGATGTGACTTCCGGTGTGTGACTGTGCTGGCAACACGATACAATTTTCGATGGAAGTCAAATTTAAGATATAAGTGAACGTCAATGCCCGTAGTTAAAGAAATTCAAGCGTTCTTGTGTTATTTCGAACAGATTTATTTGTGATGTATTCTTACAGTTTGTTTCAATTACCATCCATTGTGCTATTACGAGCACGAACGAAAACAAAATGAAAGCGGGAAAACTACAACAACTTGAACAACACAAAGAAAACAATCAGAACGTTTAATAGGCACTTGGAACATCTGCGGTTTAGGTGATAAAAGTACAAAATTGTTGAATTTATGAAGACAAGGAATATAAAAATCTTAGGATTAGCGGACACAAGAAAGAGAGGTAAAATCATTAAAGAAATACACCGAAGCTACACACTCGTCACGAGCGGAACTAACAACATGGCGGAAGTAAACAAACACGGGGTCGGTTTTATTATTGAAAGTAATACTGCCAAAAACATACTAGAAATATATTACATCTCGGAAAGAATTATAAGTATTAAATTAGCAGAAAAAGGAGGAAATACCACTTATATTCAAACATATGCTCCATGCAACGACACATATAGTGAGGACAGCAAACAAGAATATTTTGATGAACTATCAGCCACAATAAATAAAGTCAAAGACGCAGAGAAATTGTTTGTACTAGGAGATTTCAACGGTAGAGTAGGACAAAGGAGAACACCATGGGAATTATACATAGGACCATTTAGTGACATTAGAACAGAGTGTAATAGTACTGGTGAACACCTACTAAATATTTGTGCAGAACATGATCTTTATATAACAAACACGTTTAATCAGCACAATCGTAACCAAATACTTACTTGGTATAAATGGAATGAGACGGACAGGGCCTCCTAAATCGATTTTATTTTGACTAGAAGACATCAAAGGACATAACAGACTCAAGATTTATACCAAATGCAATATTAGATACTGACCATAAGCCTGTTTTACTGTGGCAGAAAAAATGGGTTAGGAAACAACAGATTGCAAGATCTCAAGCACAAAGAATAGATCTAAAAGCAATAAAGGATGTACAAAAAGAAATAGAAGAATTCGTAACCAACAAATACCCAACCCGTATACAACCTACAAACATAGAGGAAGCATGGAAACAGTTTAAAAAAGGTCAAATAAAGTTAACACAAGAGAAATGCGGTCTGAAAAATATAGGAAAGAGCAGAAAGAAACTTATAAGATGGTGGAATGAAGCAGTAAAATCAGCAGTGAAACACAAGAAAGAAAAGTATAAAACATGACAGAAGACAAAAACAACAGAAGACTGCAATCACTATAGTCAAGCCAGAAATGATAGCAAAAAGATCCTAGAACAAACAAAAGCAGACTCTTGGAAAGCATTTGGTGAAGAATTAGCAAAAACATGTAGAGAGGAACCAAGAGAATTTTTTAAAAGTGTAAAATCAATGAGAGTAAGAAATAATGATTATAACCCAACCACTATATTAAACGACAAGAACGGTAGATCAATCAGCAGCAGGAAAAACATAACAATCAGATGGAGAGAATACTTTAAGGAATTATTAAATCAGGGAAATACAAACGGAAATACAGAGTTTAAACATAGGCAGTATGATGAACAGGAACCGAATATACTTAAAGCAGAAGTAGAATGGGCATTGAAACAGAATAAAAAGAACAAAGCAGCTGGTATAGATGGAATAACAACAGAAATGCGACTAGCCTGTAAGGAAACAGCTATAGATTGGCTTAATATAATATTCAATATGGCTTGGGAAGAAAGAAAAGTCCCAGACGATTGGCAAAAAGCTATCATTGTCCCATTTTGGAAGAATAAAGGAAGCAAAAGGGAGTGTGAAATGTACAGAGGAATATCCCTATTGAGTCAAGTTGGTAAAATGTATGCTAAAATATTAGAGAGGAGAGTAAGATACATAATAGAACCTCAATTAAGTAATAATCAATTCGGTATTTTAGATAACATAGTATATATGGATACTTCTGGCACATTGAAGAATATATTATCAGGAGCTGAAAGACTTCATCGATATCATATCTCTTTCATTATTTCAGCCAATCCTAGAAAGCAGCGCCGAGAGAGGACGACGTTCACTCGGTCACAGCTCGACATTTTAGAAAATCTTTTCTGTAAGACTCGCTATCCGGACATCTTCATGCGCGAGGAGGTAGCGCTCAAGATTAATCTGCCAGAGTCCCGAGTTCAGGTGAGCTCTCTTGGATATGCATGTGTTTCGTGCTTCTTTGTTTGTTTGTTTGTTTCTTTCTTACTGTTTGTCTTGTCTTGTCTTGTCTTGTCTTGTCTTGTCTTGTCTTGTCTTGTCTTGTCTTGTGTCTTGTGTCTTGTGTCTTCTTTCTTTCTGTCTTTCTTTCTTTCTTTCTTTCTCTTTTTTGTATCTTCTAAAGGCGTTTTACTGGTGTTCTTCACGACGTCATAAAGAGCCTGGGCCATGACAGTTTGTCGGTCGATGACTAAAGACAAGATGATTAAGAAGTGGTGAAAGTCAAAACAAATAGAGCACAGCAGAATGATGAAGAAGTTACTAATACCAAATATGATAATGAGGATAATGAATGAAGACGCCCTCGACGCCGAAGGCAAATGATGAAAGAAATAAGGAAAGAAAGAATAGTGAAGGCGGGGATGTCTGTGAGAAAATTAGAAAGAAAGAAAGAAAGAAAGATAGAAAGAAAGAAAGAAAGAAAGAAAGAAAGAAAGAAAGAAAGAAAGAAAGAAAGAAAGAAAGAAAGAAAGAAAGAAAGAGAAAGAAAGAAAGCAATTAGACCTAGTTTTGATGTGGCGGGTTATAATGGTTGTCTTGAATTCCTGGCTTTTACTGGAGAATTTAGCACTTGTCCTGTCTTGAGGTACTGCAATACAAGGTCCTCTATATCAGTGAATGCCAGTTACTACGGAGAAACGGGGATTCTTTCCTCTATGTTAGCCAGCCTGTTTCGAGGCAACCTGTTTTGAAGCAGCTTGTTTTGAGGAAACCTATTTTGAGGCTGCCTGTTTCGTTGAAGTCCAACTAGAAAATCGAGCCGAGGTCTTGACCAATCGATTGGCCGCCGACAGAACATAGTATGTGCTCCCAATAGAAGATAGAATAAGGAAACAAACTCCTAACCAACATACTGTGTTCGTCTGCGTTGGACAGATGATTTATTCTTCTACCTTTTCATCATTAAAAAAATATGCGTTAAATATTTCGTCGCAGAGTTGTACACTGGTTTTCGCATCAAACACATTCTACTTAGCACAACGTGTTCTTTTAGTAGCAATAACCCATTTCGATCATTACATTTTGGTTAATCTATATCCAGAGCCACCTTGGTGTCTTGATCAATTATGATTCGTTAATCTCTCTCATCCCACGCACTGCCAGGCGATTAGTCCTTCATAATAAACGAAATCAAAAACAAGAATGATTTCATAAACATGTTTTTTAAGCTGTGTTTAGTATTCACCGATTTACCTGTAACACAAAAGAGCGTCTTTTTGTTTGACAAAATTAAAATAGAATTGTCTGTTGGTAAAACTGTCGTACATCCAACACAGAATGAGTGAAACGGATTATACATCACGTTCAAATATTGATTCGATAACTGGTGACAGCTGCCCTAACGAGCTACCAAGAAGTTCGATACAAATAGATATTGTAATTGTTCTGTTTACTTTGAATTTGTTGACACTGTTCGGTATTTGATATACAGCTCCATACTTTTATTTACTTCTGTATTTTTTATGCTCTCGTTTATCAATGCACGTTTACAATCTATAGCACACAATTGTGGCCACACAATTTAATTTTCAAAGTACAAATTGAAGAACGGAGTAGGTTATTTTCAGGATTTCAATCAATCTTTTTGTACCGCCTACGGAAAATGGTAGCTGCAATGGTAGCCGTAGTAGTGGGGGTTCTGATCATAGTGGTGGGGGTGGGGGTGGTAATAGTAAAAGTAGTAATAATATTAAAAGAAATGTATTTTTTAAAATTCAAACATTTCGAATTGACAAACCTGATCGTGATAATATAGCCAGTATATTTCTTTATTTCGACTTAATAATTTAACGTTTGACTGATTTCTTGAAATTGTCTGCCCTTTCTATTAAGTTATATACTTGTTTATGTGTTGCGGTTTACAGACATGCTGTGTTACCTTCCCTGTCGGGTCACTCAAACCACTTCATGGCATTTGTGGGTGACGGGTCGCGCGCCTTCTCTGTTCAATCCTTAATCTCTTGGCAAGATGAATTAGCCTGTATTCAGGGATTCTATCGATAGGAACTTTGTCAGCTATGATTCACTTATACTGACATATGCTGTTATCGATGGGTCGTTGATTGCTTTTAGCCTATGCGTTGTAAAGGTCCACTTGTAACAATACGTGATATGGAGATGACATGGTATCTTAAGATTCTGTGCATCTCTTATTTAGATCGTAGTACAAATGAAAAGTTTGCACACACAAAAAAAAGAAGAAAAAATGAGCAGAGTACAAGATGGATTTGTGGCTTTTGTAAGAAGCGCAAAATATAATAACTTGGCCATGATCATTTGGCCTAGCAAAGTCAATTCTGCAGGGAATCGATCGTAACATAACATAACTAAACACAATGGACTCATCCGTCAACAAACTCTGCGACTCTACCAGACTCTACCTAATAAACGCTACAATTTCCACTGACCGAGAGATGATCGCATGCCCTTTGCAGAACGTAGTGCATATCATAGCCCGTCTGAAAGAATCTCTTTCTCCAGCTAGATCTCCCTTTTCTTCTGTTCTCATGTTCAAGGTCTCCTTGGTGTCTTGAAACAACCTTGTTCTTGGTCTGCTCCTGTTGCGACAGAGATAACGTACTTTAACGTTTCTCGAGATAACGTCTAGACCTCTCTGGTTAGTGAGATCCGACGTCTAGGCCTCTCTGGTTAGTGAGATCCGACGTCTAGACCTATCTGGTTAGTGAGATCCGACGTCTAGACTTCTCTGGTTAGTGAGATCCGATGTCTAGACCTCTCTGGTTAGTGAGATCCGATGTCTAGACATCTCTGGTTAGTGAGATCCGATGTCTAGACCTCTCTGGTTAGTGAGATCCGATGTCTAGACCTCTCTGGTTAGTGAGATCCGATGTCTAGACCTCTCTGGTTAGTGAGATGCGATGTCTAGACCTCTCTGGTTAGTGAGATCCGATGTCTAGACCTCACTGGTTAGTGCGATCCGACGTCTAGACCTATCTGGTTAGTGAGATCCGACGTCTAGACTTCTCTGGTTAGTGAGATCCGATGTCTAGACCTCTCTGGTTAGTGAGATCCGATGTCTAGACCTCTCTGGTTAGTGAGATCCGATGTCTAGACCTCTCTGGTTAGTAAGATCCGATGTCTAGACCTCTCTGGTTAGTGAGATCCGATGTCTAGACCTCTCTGGTTAGTGAGATGCGATGTCTAGACCTCTCTGGTTAGTGAGATCCGATGTCTAGACCTCACTGGTTAGTGCGATCCGATGTCTAGATCTCTCTGGTTAGTGAGATCCGATGTCTAGACCTCTCTGGCTAGTGGCATCCGATGTCTAGACCTCTCTGGTTAGTGAGATCCGATGTCTAGACCTCTCTGGCTAGTGGCATCCGATGTCTAGGCCTCTCTGGTTAGTGAGAGCCGATGTTAAAACCTCTCGGATAAAAGTAAAAAACAGGAGATCTCTTATGCATTCTGCGTACGTACGTTAGAGATCCATTGACAGCTGGAAATCGAAAAGAGTTTTTAAAAAAGAATGGCCCCAGCAAAGGTGACAATGATAGAAAAATATCTACTCAAAACGTCAAAACTTTCGAAGATAGAAATATGAGAGTACCTGTGATGTCGGTGAATATTTGCCTGTATGGCGGGGGTACCTGAGCACGCCACTTCGTGTATGTAAAATAGGAAAATGTAAAAATCGTTAAAAAATCAGAGTCTCGGGACTTCGCTAAAGATATAAAGCTGATGTGGGCAAACAACATACAAACAAACAACAGACAAACAAACAGACAAACAACAGACAAACAAGCAATATAAAACAGACAACAGAAAATAAATAACAGACAAACGGACAGACAACAGACATACAAACAAAAGACAAACAGACAAACAACAGACAACCAAACAAACAACAGACAACCAAACAAACAACAGACAAACAAACAACAGACAAACAAACAACAGACAAACAGTGGACATACAAACTACAGACATACAAACAGCCGAAAACAAGCAGCAGATAAACAAACAGACAAACAAACACCAAACAAAAGACAAAGAAACAATAACAAACATCCATTCTGCCTAGCTTCAGCTCTCTCGAGCCATCACATCAACTTAATGCAGCCCCCATTCCTCTTTTCTATCCCCCTTACAATTCTTTGTTACTCTTAAAAAAAAAATGAAATGTGTCTTATACAGTCTAAGACAGCTGCATATGTTGCGCTTCTATTCACGTCTCCAAAATAACATAGAACTTGACAACACTGGCCGGGGCACTGCGATCTTTCAGAGAATAGTTGTGCTTATATTAATAAGAGATCAATTCAGCAGTATCGACTTGTGGCTTTATTATGCGTTCTGTTATTTACTCTGTGGCATGTTGTTGACAAACATTCACGTATTTCTGTTTTGAGGAGTTGGTTGTTTTGTCATTTGTGTTTATAGAACTATATTTTAATGGTTTCCAATTTTGATTGTTGTATTGTCGATTTCTATCTATTGACCTTTCGAGCCGTAGCCGGCCCATAGGGCATAGACCCAGATACTCTTTCTCTTATCTAAATTTTTATTCTAGCAGTTTTCAATCCTTTTAAAGATATGTTATCAAATGTTGCCATTTGACTCTGTTCTGTGCAAGCAACTCTAGCTCATTGATGGAGCCGATTCCTGCTGTTCTTGTTGCTAAATTGTCGATTAAGTCTAGCTAAATTCAGCAACAGGTGTCGTCGTGTCAGAGCTGTTTGAGCGTAGCGATCATTAACAAAAGTCATGTCACACGCTTGATCAACAAACGGAATGTCAACAACAGTCACCTGGCAACGATTCCCATAATTCCATCTCCTCCCGACTCGTTCTCCCAAGCAGTTCACATGTTTGTTCTTTAAAACAACAACAATCAGGAAATTCCCCAATAATTGGCCTGGAGACTTCGAGGGTTCCACAAGGGCAGTCTTTTCTTATCAAAGCAAGTGACCAGAAGTGACCAGGCCAACAAAAGGCCCGATTCTTGAGAGGGTCTTGCGCGTCTACTGCTTGACTAGACTTTGGTCTGAGATTTGACATATTTTGCTTCTTGTCACTGTGGCAGCTATTCTTGAAGTTTGTCCTCGAGTAGGTCCATACAGGGTTGTCTTTGCCTTGTGTCAATCACTTCTGTCAGAGAAACTCAAACAACTTGACCCTCTGACCATTTTTGTCGTGTCTCGGTGACATTACGCTACATGTACAAATGACACTGGCTACTTTCATTATACTGCCATTAAGCAAGTTGTGGAATTTCTCCGTTCTCTCTCTTTCTCTCTCTCCCTCTCTCTCTCTCTCTCTCTCTCTCTCTCTCTCTCTCTTTCTCTCTCTCTCTCTCTCTCTCTTCTTTCTCCAGTTTTCTGGCACAAATATGTGAACTAGTAATTCTCCTCAAAACACAATTTCTGATGTCATAAAACGAGCAAACCTTATTTGACATTAAGCATGTAGAACGAACTTCTCGGCAATCTTACATTTAACGGAAATTAGCACAACTAAACAATAATGTGCGGGACCGCTGTAAAATCTTGCAAGTACGCTGACTGTTAGAGTACAACACAGTTGTCTTGTTATTGCTTTCAATTGAGCTTTTGTTCGCCTCTGCCGTGAGTTGTCTGGGACCAAAAGAAATGACAAAGAATTTGAACACTGCAATAAATCACTCAGGTTGTAATAGAAAATGTAAGAAGCTTTTGACTTGACTGTTGAACACATATAACTAAAACAGTTAACAAATCTGAGTTCAACATGGAATTTAAAAAAAAAAAACTAGTTTAAGATCGATGAAGTTGAAAGGTTGTTGATATATGTTGTAAAACAAATTAGAAAAGAGCAGTCCAGATTTGTAGAACAGGTCTGGAGTAGAGGCTGGTTGCTTGACTTAGTAATACCAGCAAAAGTCAGAAGAGACAGAGGTAGACAAATGGGGAAAAAAGCTGCATGATTTGTTGGTGTGGCGTTAGAGAAGAACAACGGTTGAAATGTTGAACAACACACAGGATCCAGATGTATGGAGGAACATTGTACTCACCGCCTCTTGGCGTGGACCATGAATGTATTTTGTGGAATTTGGCATTCGAAAAATTGTTTTCTATATTTAGTTCAAATATTGTTGAAGACTCAAAACCCCAAAGTGAATATCAAAGTAGAAGGAATAGACCTGGAGACAGTTCTGAGCTACAACTACATTGGACATACTATAACCAGTGATGGAAGATGTAAAACTGAAATAAACAAAAGAATAGGAATGGCAAAAAGTAATTTTAATGCCATGAAAAAAATACTAACATCAAAATAAATAACACCAGGGCAAAAACTAAGAGTAGCAAAATGTTATATCTTCTCAACATTCCTATATGGTGCAGAAACATAGACAGTAGACAAGAAAACAGAACAAAAAATTGAAACATTTGAAATGTGGATTTATAAAAGAATAGGAAGAATTGGATGGAAAAAAATAAAAGAAACGATGAAGTCTTAACACAACTAAAATGAAAAGATACTTACTAAACATCATTCAAACAAATCAAATGAGATTTTTGGGATATGTTAAAAGACACACCAACCTACTAAAAGTAATTTTGGAACGGAAAATACAATGTAAAAGTGGCAGAGGCAGACCACGACTAACATGGACGAGTAACATCAAAAGATGAACAAGTCAACCTATGATAATCTGCACCATCAGAGCAAGAGACAGAACGGAATGGCACTCCATGATAGCCAACCTTCGATGCGGAGGCGGCACTCAGCGGTAATGATTATTTAAGATATGTGCCCTGCGTGCCTTTGGAAAGTTGTTGAAGATATGTGCTCTACTGGAGCCTCGACATGGTTGATAGTGATAATGGAGCATTTCATTTGAGACCAATCTATGTGGAGTGACAGTTTGATGACGTAACATGGGAATTTGCTTTCTCGTATAACATATTGTGTTCACAAATCAATGCTACAGGTAAATTGAAGGCATGGAATAAGTTACTAAATTTCGACACAAGAAAAGTTGCCAAAACACGAAAACATATTTTTACTGTTGATTCGATGGGAGCATCCCATTTGACAGGAAGCTACGTTTTATTTGTTGGTTAGAGTGCGCGGGAAGCGTGCGCAGCTTCCAAGCCTGTACTTGACATTAATGTTCTATTGGAGAAGCGTGTAAAGCGTTATCGACTCCATCTACTCCGACATCCACAACCCAGAGGTAAAATCTGACGAACGGAAAGAAAAATTGCTGTAATTTCAGTAATGTAAGTTGTATATAATGTCTCTATAGTAAATCCAGATTGATTAAAAGATAGTATAGCTTAAATTTAAATACTTTTTAAAAAACTTTTGAATGTTATGTTCCCACATCACAAAGTGCTAATTTAGTCAATTTTTGAATTGTTTCTTTATATACGCACTCATTTGCTAAAATATGGTTATATAAATTAATTGACCTACATAATTCAAACTTCAATGTGCGTGTGTTGGTAGATGGAGTCTGCACAAGAAGATCCGAGGTTCAATTCTCACAGCAGGCGGTGGAAAATTAAAAAAAAAGAATGGAAACTGTGGCTTTACCCTCTTCTAGTCTCTGGGTAGTGAGATCCGGTGTCCAGCACTCTCGGAAAATTCTGCACACTTTATAGTCCTTGGCTTCTGCACACTTTATAGTCCTTGGCTTCTGCACACTTTATAGTCCTTGGCTTCTGCACACTTTATAGTCCTTGGCTTCTGCACACTTTATAGTCCTTGACTTCTGCACACTTTATAGTCCTTGGCTTCTGCACACTTTATAGTCCTTGGCTTCTGCACACTTTATAGTCCTTGGCTTCTGCACACTTTATAGTCCTTGGCTTCTGCACACTTTATAGTCCTTGGCTTCTGCACACTTTATAGTCCTTGGCTTCTGCACACTTTATAGTCCTTGGCTTCTGCACACTTTATAGTCCTTGGCTTCTGCACACTTTATAGTCCTTGGCTTCTGCACACTTTATAGTCCTTGGCTTCTGCACACTTTATAGTCCTTGGCTTCTGCACACTTTATAGTCCTTGGCTTCTGCACACTTTATAGTCCTTGGCTTCTGCACACTTTATAGTCCTTGGCTTCTGCACACTTTATAGTCCTTGGCTTCTGCACACTTTATAGTCCTTGGCTTCTGCACACTTTATAGTCCTTGGCTTCTGCACACTTTATAGTCCTTGGCTTCTGCACACTTTATAGTCCTTGGCTTCTGCACACTTTATAGTCCTTGGCTTCTGCACACTTTATAGTCCTTAACTTCTGCACACATTATAGTCCTTGGCTTCTGCACACTTTATAGTCCTTGGCAGTTGGATATCGAAAAGAGTAGGCTACAAAATGGTCGTGCCCGGACAAAATTAACAGGAAAAAAATTGTCCACCTAAAAACGGTAAAACTCTCGACGCTAAAAATATGAGAGTACCTCTGAAGTCGGAGAATATCTGCCTGTATGGCGGGGGACACCTAAACATACTGCTGCCAGTGTGAAAAATAGGAGAAAGTGATTTTGACTTAAATTTCAATCACTTGAGACTTGGCTAGAGACAAAGAGGGCGTAGCGCAAACTACAACAATTTGTGTCGTGTCATGAATTGGAAATATTTTCATTAAATATCAACATTAACAGGGGCCTTGGTAGCCTGGTTGGGAAAACCACCCGACTGGACCACCGACGTTCCGTCAACCCGTGTTCGAATCCCGCTGGGAGCAGTGTCAATTGTACTGGTGGTTGAAAAAAAAAATAGCTCCACGGTCGACCCTGCCGTTGACAGATATGGGTACCAGGGTGTTACCCTGAGAAGGTGAGGAATGTCGCCTCGCATCATGAGTTTCGATGCTTCAAGCGAGACTATCCGGAAATCTCCGAACATTTCTGGATAGGTGACCGAGCACATACGGGTGGAAACTCGCGTGCTAAGACGCCGCTTCAAGTCTCGTACTTGACCTTTCACCTTATCAACATTTAGAATGAGGAGATTGCAGTATACATTAATAATTAAATGGTATACTGAGTCACAATTTGCTGTAATATTTTCAATATTATAACTAGAATGACATTTCAGAGATTACAAGAAAGATTTTTATTTGAACAAAAAACCAATGACACAATAAAACGAACATAACAAAATCAAATGGTAGTTTTATTTAAAACAACTCAGGAAACTGAAGCCTTGATTGTTGGTGTTAAGGTGTGGTTAACGGAATGGTAAACACTCACGCCCAGGATCTGTGTCCGATTGGAGGATTCCTATTTCCGGTGATCTTTTGTCCGAGTCTCCCTGTGTGCCATGATCTGTCGAGGGTTGGGTAGCTCTATTCAAGTTGTTTGATCAGGATGAAGTTGCAATGGACGCGGTGTTTGTTGACGCTCTGGACGTGATCACGCCACGCCACTGTTGGAGACAATGCATGTTCTGGACCATCACCATCTATAGAAGTAAGCTTAAGAGTTCAAGGGGGTACCCCGGGAACCCCCTCCCCTGCTAGCGTGTTGTTTTCAACCTTGCAAGTAGAAGCGTTTGTGGGAAGGTTGACATCAGCTCCTGTGACTGAAAACGTCACACGCCAGCAAGGGTGTTTCGGGGGTTTCCCTTTCAGTCCTCAGGCTTGCGTCTAGATGGCGATGGCTGGAGTCTACTGAAAGCCTTCCCGCTGAGGGGACTACCCAAAGGTGTGACGTTTTCAACATTGCGAGCAGGGGCGGTTGTGGGTTAATGACGTCAACCATCTAAGGTTTACATAGCTGAAGACGTCACAAGCATTGCGTGCTTTCGGAAAATTCCTCTCAGCTCTTCGACTTTCAATAAAGGTGGCAATTGTTTGGACCCTGGCGCTGATGCATTTTTCGTGACGTCGAAGTTTCGCAATTTTTTATGTGCAATTTTGGTATCTTTTTCTTCTTCTACCTTTCAGCTCCATGTGAGCATAAGAACATGTCCCAAGCCGTTCTGTTTCTTACCATTCTTTCAAGATCATTAAATGTCTTCCCCATCATCATCATCATCTCTGCTTCCATCTGTCTTCTCAAAGAATAGTGTTGTTTGCCTCTTTGTCTTTTTCCGTGAGTATAAAAAAAAGACCATTTTTGTAGTACTCTCAATTGGCCTCCCCAGTGTATGTTCTACCCAGTGACATCGTCTTCACTATATCTCTCTCTTTCCACTGGTATAGATTTTATTATATTTTATTTATAATTTATTTCAAATCACAATTTGCATTATTATTATTATTATTACTATTATTTTTACTACTACTATTATTATAATATTGACACGAGTGTTTGAATTCAACTTTGAAAAGAAAGATTTCGTTTATTGGTGTCGAAATGGATCACACTGTCATCGTTCTGTTTTAATTAAAAACATCGTTTTTCTTCATCATTTTTTCTTCTTCCTTCTTCTTTCCTATGTCCACACCTTCTTTATCTTTCTTTTTCTCTTTTGTTCTTCATCTGTTATCTCCTTCTGCTCTCCTTCCTGTTTCTGTTCCACTTACCTATTCCCCATTTACCTCCTCTGCGTTCAATTGTCGTATTCCCCCGTCATTCTCATAAAACATCAATATCTGTCACACAATTTGAGGGACTGTCTCAAGGCTTTTCTCGTCATCACTCCCCGTCTTAAAAATCAAACTTTAAAGTAGGTCACTCCAGGATCAGGCCATCACAAGCTATCACATTTGTCGGCGCCTTTTGATTTTGTTTCGCCCGGAACATTAGGAGATTAAAAGTCTCTCGTTGTAAGGAACAAAATATACACAATAGTTCTCTCCCTTGAGATGTCTCTTTAATTATTAAAATGAATCTCTTTGGCCTAACGACTTCTCTCTCTTCTCTGGGTTTTTTTTTTAACCCAAGGTGTTCTGGTTGTAAACAATGTTTCCTTGTTTTCTGTCTCTGTATTTCTACATTAATCAAGGTAGGCCATCAGAGTAATATCGCTTAATAGCAGCATCACCTATTCCAAATATTGCTCTTGTCGTTATTTGTCTCCGTCTCCATGTTTTTAATACCTTTTATAATTTAAATTAAGCCTTTGATTGTCCATTTACATTTCTGAAACTATGCAGGAATCAGCGCAATGTAAGAATTGTTCAAACATCAAAAGGTAAACATTGTAATTAATGCATTTCCCTATGTATTCAACTATTGTTTAAAAATGCGAAAATATATTTTACGACACAAGATTACAATCGTTGATATACTTTATATGATGCGACTAATTGTTGGGATTTCTTTCTTACTTTTGGAATGTTTGATGTAAAGACACTTGTTAATGTTCTGTTGAATACATCAGGCCAGTTCTATATCTAGGTTGAGAAGAGAATTATAAGATGAATTATTTCGTATTTTGATTAATTTTATTGCAGATTTAATGGATAAATTATGTTGTAGCAATAATGAATTAAGTATATCACAACAATAATTGATGATGTAGATCACAGCAATGGTGGATTAACTATATCACAACAATAATTAATGATGTAGATCACAGCAATAATGAATTAACTATATCACAACAATAATTGATGATGTAGATCACAGCAATGATGGATTAACCATATCACAACAATAATTGATGATTTAGATCACAGCAATAATGAATTAACTATATCACAACAATAATTGATGATGTAGATCACAGTAATGATGAATTAACCATATCACAACAGTAATTGATGATTTAGATCACAGCAATAATGAATTAACTATATCACAACAATAATTGATGATGTAGATCACAACAATGATGGATTAACTATATCACAGCAATAATTGATGATGTAGATCACAGCAATAATGAATTAACTATATCACAGCAATAATTGATGATGTAGATCACAGCAATATGGAATGCGTATTGTAACAAAAATTGGCGAAGTAAAATCGCAGCAATAATCATCATCATCAAGTACCGGGCCTGCTGGCGTATATGATCATGTCTCTCCACAACTTTCGATCTCGACTGTTATTTATCATTTCTGTTGTTGACCTTCTGCCAAGCCATTCTCTTAAGCTGTCTGTTATCTTTTCTCTTTGCTTCCCTGTATCACTTCCTCCCTCAATTTTCCCAGTTGTTACAATATATTCCATCTGTTCTCTTCTCATTACATGGCCAAAAAATGATGATTGTTTCTTTAGCAGCAATAATGGATGAGTTAATTATCACAGCAATAATGGATGGGTTAATTATCACAGCAATAATAGATGGAGTATAGCACAAATAAAAAAATACATATTATATTGCATCAATAACGAACAAATTATGTCGCAGCAATGATATATTATTCGTTTCGCTACAATAATCGGTTAATCATATTGCAATAGAAGTGTATTGATTATAGCGCAGTAATAGTATATCGATTATATCACATCAGTACTAAAGCTAATAGATGACTAATTTTGTGTCTGTCAAATATATAAGAATTGATCGTCGCCACCATCAAACACAAACCGGCCGATGATTAAACCCGCTAATTATGATTAAACCGGCCAATTATGATTAAACCCGTTAATTATGATTCAACCGGCCAAGTATGATTAAATTACTTTTTCTTCTTTACTTGCTGTGTTTCATTTTTTTCTTATGTTTTTTTTTCTTCCACTTTTGAATTCATTAACAACCCCCAGCATAATCTAGTTGCTTGTCCTTACTGGAACATGCACATTGTTCCCATGACAGTTATTCTGAAGCGTCCTTCGTCCTACACGAGATGATCAGCAGTCGGCAGTGGTCAGTTCCAGCTTATATGTGATATCTTGCACCGACTCCTTTTATTTATTCTTCTCCCTTGTATCAAAGAGATGCCCTCCACGACTATCTTCTGTAGGCCATTATGTCGTTTTTCGTGACCAAAATATTCTCTTTTCCTTGTTGTGTGTTGTACATCAACCATTTTTCTGGAACATTCAGTTCTCACACAATTGACAAGTTGATGCTCTTTTCTACGTCCATAGTTTTCTCCCCATTCTTCTGTAACAATTAAAATAAAAGGTTTTGATGTATACAGCAGATCTGTCGATTGTCTATGTTTCACAGTCATATATTGGTATGGGAAAAATACAGATTCATAAAAACCTAAGTTTCACCGTCCAAAACCTTTTGAATTAAGGAATAGAAAGAAACAAATAAAGAAACACGTTGTATATAAGGAATATAAAAAAAGTAAAGTACCCCCGTCACGCCAAGTGGCGTATAGGGAAATATGGTGTTAGTGACCCTATATTTTACAGACCTTCAGCACATGATTTTTGGGGTAATGTGGTCGGTATTACGCCCGTGCTGTTTTACTTTCCCAGAAAAAATCCGGTACCCATTTAAGGCTGGGTGAACCCGGAGCCGTCGGTTGGGATCGAACCCTGCCCCTTGTCCGTAGTAGTTCACTAACCGTTAGTTCACTAACCACTGAGCTATCGCGGCTCCCACTAATTTTTAGGGAATTAGTAAAACCCAGGTGTCCTCGCCAGGGTACGAACCCCGGCTGTTGCCGTGGTAAGCCAACCGCCTATCGATTGCGCTAACCGGACATTTTTGCGCTAACCGGACAATATAAGGAATATAGGAATATATATATTCTGTAGGATCTCAGTTCTATGACTTTGTTGTGAAAATACTTTTTTTCTATTTCTTTGTTTAATTTGAGAGACATGGAAATTCAATGCAATTTTTTTTAGTAAAACGAATTATATTTTTGTCAAAGTAACTGAATTCAAGTAGCAAATAAATAAAAGAATAAGAATGGCAAAAATCAGTTTTAACAAATTGAAAAATACACTCACATCAAAGCAGAGCTAAAACTACGAATTCTATAATGTTATATTTACTCAACATTCCTGTATGGTTAAATAAGACCACATTAAATAAGAAAACAGAGCGGAAAATGTAAGCCTTTGAAATGTGGATCTATAGAAAAGCGGGGAAAATTGGGTAGACGGAAAGAAGACAAACAAAGTAGTTCTGAATCAGCCGAAAATGGAAGATAAAAAAACAACATAACTACTTAACACAATTCGAAAACGACAACTGAATTTGTTGTGGACATGTAAACCGACACAATACACTACTAAAAGTCACTTTGGAAGGTACAAGGTAGACGAGGCAGAGGAAGACAAAAGACCAAAGTGGATTGATAACATCATGAGATGGACGGGCGAACCTATGACAACATGCATCATCAGGACACGAGACAGATTCAAATGGCGCTCCATAGTAGTCAACCTTCGATGCGGAGACGGCACCCAATGAATGTAAGAATTATTAAATCAGTTGGATTAATAATGGGTTTTTTTTTGCTGGGTGGGGGGAATATTATTTGTACACGTTGTTCTTCAACGTGTAAATATGATAATGTATATGTTACTTGAGTGAGATCCGATATTGTGAACCTCATGTTTTGAACATATTTCTAGTGCTGGAAATCAGGGATCAGTTTCTTAAACGTCTTTTATTGAAATTTGAATCTCGGCTCCAGCCTTTAAGGTGACGTAATATTTTTCAGGTCGTACTGCTCAAGGGTCAGTTAGTCCAGAAGTACTTTTCTGGTCAGGGAAAAACCTGGGGACTTGTTGACACAGACTTTTGGTCAATGTTGACGTATGTTAAGCTCAGCCATCATGGTTTCATCGCGTGCTGTAACTGTGTTTGTTCGTTCACATGTCGCAGAGGACAAAGTTGGCTTATGTGCTATCTATTAGTTCAGGGTCTTCAGACTTTATAATAATGGCATTGCAAACATATATTGTGGAAATTGTTCGCGCACAATTTTCGTTATTGTACTTTGACAGTATTAATTATTAATTAGTTATCAAGTACAATACCTACTGGCGTAGGTGATCATGACTCTCCACAACTTTTGACATCGACAGTTATTTATCATTTCTGTTGTTGACCTTCTGCCAAGCCATTTTCTTCAGCTGTCTGGTATCTCTTTGCTTCAGCTGTCTGGTATCTCTTTGCTTCAGCTGTCTGGTATCTCTTTGCTTCAGCTGTCTGGTATCTCTTTGCTTCAGCTGTCTGGTATCTCTTTGCTTCAGCTGTCTGGTATCTCTTTGCTTCAGCTGTCTGGTATCTCTTTGCTTCCCTCTATCTCTTTGTCCCTCCATTAATTTGTACACACCACAAATACATATGTATTTCTATTAAACAGAGAAACCCATAGAGGGACGGGACAAACTGCTAGCGGCCCCGCATGATATTTACAAAATGATATATTTGAAATATTATATATTTATTTGATCTCCATCGCAGCTAGCTCAGCTTTTTCCCTGATCATACACTGAACATTTCGCCAACTCTCACAAACTTCGTGTAACTGTATATGATTATCTAGTATAATTTCTGAACATTGTTGTCATGGAGCTAGGAGACTCTTAATATAGAGCTTAAAGAAGACAATCTGATCATCAGAGGGGTTTCTCACCCCACCCCCACCCTTCCAATTCAGCTAGATTTTTTTTACACTTTATATATTAGTAATGTAACCCGGGTATAGGCATGCATCAGTTGTCTATTTTCACTTGCTATAATTTTTTTTTTTTTTTTTTTTTTTTTTTTTTTTTTTTTTTTTTTTTTTGCTGCTCGGTCGTGGACAGTGGGCGCACACTTTATGACCGGTACTCGATATCCCCTACTTTGAAATAAATCGGAATTGGGGAAAGGGGATGGGGGGGGCCTCTGAAAACGAACTGGAAAAAAAAAAAACGCCTAATGCACAACAAGGATTTCGAACAGCAGCCTCCCCAGCATCAAGCAGAAAATGTTCAACACGTTTACAATCTCTATATGTCTTCAAACCATTACTTTTGGCTGATTAAACAAGGGACACTGTGACGTCCTATACATCACTCAGATTAATTCGATTGCAAAAGGCAATTAATACAAACAAATGCCATTTTGCAGCTCAATTGATAATGTAAACTGGAACTAAAATAAACTGGAGTCGTGATATACTAGTACATCTATGTGTGGTATGAAATATATCTCTTGAAAACTGCACGATGCCAGTAAATGTGTGATATCCATAAGGTCTTAATAAACGTATCCTAGAAGTAAAAATATTCTCTTTCAATGTTTTGATTTGTGTGTGTGTGTATATATATATATTGAAAGATTGTCCTGAAATTCAGACATTAATTATTACTTATATTCTTGCCATGTTCATTTATTCTACAGCTTATTTGAAAACTTTCATTTATTTTATTACTATCTCCAGATGTTGAAGAACTTATTTTAATTAAGGTTGTCGTTTGTTTCGTTAATTCCTTTGAGTGTTTGAAAACAAGTTGGCATTTATTTTTGTCATTTACAGGTGTGGTTCAAGAACCGGAGAGCGAAGTGTCGACAGCAAGCTAAAGCTGCAGACCAGAAGAAAACACCCAACACCACAAACGGAAACAACAACAGCAGTAGCAACAGCAACAGCAGCAACAGTGGACAGAGTAATGGTACAGCAGCAACACCGCCACCTAAAAAGAAAGCAAAACCACACCACCCCCAACTTCTGTTTCACCTATTGACTACAAGCCAGTTGTCACTTCTCCCGTGCTCCATCCACCAAGCAGCGCTTTATCAGCCAATCAACAGAGACGAGACAGCAGCGATGTGTGGAACCCGACAAATCCTATGTTTCAACCAATGACTGACTTGAGTAGCTGCATGCAACGTTCTCATTACGCGCTATCGAACAGCCAGACTCAGTACGGGCAGCAGAACTACAGCGGTTACCACCACTACGGTGCCAACATGGAATCTGCGTATTCTCTTCCAAACATGCAGATCCCTGTTATGCCCAGCTCTCATCAGATGGGTAACATGCCACCTCAGCACGCATACCAAATGTCAGGCTACGGGGCATTACCCTCCGCCAACACACTTCCACGCCCCAACACGCAATCACACGGGGACTGCAGTGACTACAAAGACTATGTTCGATTGTATTGAATCCCGAGATTTGAATACATTGTCGCAACTAAAAACCTGTAGCTAAACCGCATCCATTCCTACACATGCGAGGCTAGTGCTCACAAAGCTGTATATTCTAAACAGCCGTTTCTGTCACAAATAGGTTCAGGAAGGAAACAGACCCGCACGTGAACTATGTGATCAGTGTTAAAGGGGAGACATGCGAACAAAATGGAACTCTAATCTCAGCTACTGCGGTAAATATTGTGAGTTATCATTGGACCATAGGAATAAGTGTAATGTTGGCTTTCCTATTTTCAAAGAAATGATATTTGAAGATATCAACTTTCACCAGCATCACTTTATTATAATATTAAAATGTACAAAGGATAAACTCGAGACTATAAGACAGTGCGCATGGTTTGGGGAAACAGACGGGAATTATAAATATATATATATATATATATATATATATATATATATATATATATATCACAGCTGTTTGTTTTCACATCAGAATAACATTTTAGTTATATTCTTGAAGGCTTTACACCATTTGTAGATAATTTCCTGAGCCTAGGGCACTCATTCTTAAAGTTGATAATTGATGCCAGTGGATTCAGTTTGTGACATCGCACAGAAAAAAGCAAAATATCTATATAAAGTAAATGTTTATGTATGCGTAATATTATTTTAGTAGTTAGTGCTCGCTGCGGAAAGATCACAGAGTGGCAGATCTGAGAGTTTCGGTGGATGCAATGTTCGATTTTTAATCACAAAAGTTTTAAAGTTTTAAGATACAGCTTTTTCTAATCACGTTGAGTGTGTAAATGATGAAGCTTTTCTGTATACGTTTAACTTCTGATAAAGATGCAAATGAGCAAACCAACTAAAGTATCAATGACAAACAGCTGTGATATATGTATGTGTGTGTGATTGTATGTATGCTTGTATTATAAGTTATATTTAGCTTCATTGATTAAAAATGAACAGTAAGAGATACTGCCATTAGAAAGCCGAAATATATAGCGTGATGATATTCTAAGATCAAAATCTATGAGCCACATTCCATTAACTGTATTTGTTGTTGCCATCAACTTTCAACGTGGTTATAAGTTAGTTATATGTGGTTCACTTCATATTGTCCTTTCTTCCGCTTCTTCATTTCATTCTACTTGTCCATAGCCAGAGAACTACCAGTACAGACGCCAGTGGTTGAAACCTTCAGTAGATGGCTTGTAAGGCAATTGTCTCGTATATATATATATCGTGCTCTTTTGGAGACTATCATGTCCCTCACTTCACATCCCTGCATTGACTGTTCTTTCTTTCTTTCTTTCTTTCTTTCTTTCTTTCTTTCTTTCTTTCTTTCTTTCTTTCTTTCTTTCTTTCTTTCTTTCTTTCTTTCTCTTTCTTTCTTTCTTTCTTTCTTTCTTTCTTTCTTTCTTTCTTTCATTCATTCTTTCTTTCTTTCTCTTTCTTTCTTTCTTTCTTTCTTCAGAATAGTTGATCTACCTTATACGAGTACCTGTTTCCACTGTGTACATTTCCGCATGGTTGCAGCACATATTGAGAAGTCTTTAATTGCCAACATTTATAATATTTTTACTATAAATTATATTCTGATTACCGTGACCTTTGATGTGAATACATAGATATAAGTTACGTTAACGGAGCACTATAATAATAGTGGAAGGAGACTCTTAATATAAATCTTAACAAACGAATGGAATCTGATCATCAGAGGATTTCCCCCTAATCCAGCGAGTTTTTTTCCGGCCTGGCTTTAAGGACAGGTGAACTAGTTACACTTTCAATAATGGTGAGAGGTTTCGTTTTTAAAATGTAACCCGGACAGCGGCATGCATCTTTTGTCTACTTTCACTTGCTGTATTTTTTTTTCACAAGTAGAGGACTTTAAATACCTAGGAAGTTTAGTGACAAACGACAATTCACAAACAGCAGAGATAGACTCAGCACGCAACAAAGCTTGTCAAATCATTGGACAGCTATCACCGCTATTTTCCAAGAAGGAAATAACTCTTAGAGGCAAAACGGGCATTATACAATACAATCTTCATCTCAACCTTGTGCTACCAAGGCAGTCTTGGGCCCTGGATGCAAAAACAACAAGAAAAATAACCTCTGCCGAGATGAAGTGTGTTAGACGAATCACAGGAAACAGCCTAAAAGACAAGATTAGAAATGAAGAACTGAGAAAAAAGCTAGGAATAACCCCCGCCAATAGAATATATATATTAAAAGAAAAACAACAACAGATAAAATGATTTGGACATGTGGCGAGACCGAGAGATCAACACACAACACGACGAACCTAGATAAATGTTTCGAGAACACCAGACTCAGGGGTCGACTACGAAAAATATGGGTTAAATGGAGTATTAGAAATAACAGGAAACATAATAGCAGCAGAGGCGATCAGAAGAGCAAAAGACCGCAAATTATATCTTCCCTCGACGCTAAAAGTCAAATGAGGAAGGAAATGAGAAGAAAAAAATATTTTTTTTCCAAATGAGCAAGTCAAGGGAGCTGGCAATCTAAAGTTTATGGGTAGAACAATTGATCTTCTTTACTTACAAAACAAACCAAAAAAACTGAACTATCTATATGATACTATAGAGTGCCATTGGAATATGATTTCATGAATTGGTTGTGATAATGTGGTTATGTGAAATGTTTCAATCTTGTCAATATAGAGGATGTAGAATGTTGAGATGTAGTTACCACTTCTCTTCCTAGCTGTTGTCATTTTCCTAATTTTGTGATTCAGGTACCCATTTTTATTGCTTAATCGCTTCCTGAAAAACTTGATAAATTGATGGAACACCTTGTACGGAACTACAAGGGAACTCAGAAATACCTGCAGATATCTCATGACGTGGCATTGGACCTAAGGGCGACAGCTCACAGGCTTCTGGATCCACTACAACAACAA
This sequence comes from Megaustenia siamemsis, assembly GCA_032433765.1. Classification (NCBI taxonomy): domain Eukaryota; kingdom Metazoa; phylum Mollusca; class Gastropoda; order Stylommatophora; family Ariophantidae; genus Megaustenia; species Megaustenia siamemsis. The sequence continues at coordinate 64,663,077 of JAVIAB010000124.1, forward strand.
CATAGCTGGATCAGCTGATGCCAATTCCGATTGGAATCAGGCACTTCCCATTATTTGTAGAAGTCGGGTTCAGAAAAAATATATATTCTGCTAAGCAATACACGAGATATCAGTAATATTCAGTGTCGTAGGGAAATGCTTAGCTCAATGGTATTAGCCCGTGGTGGGGAAAAGGGGAGGGGGGGGGTGCGGCTTGTATTTATTCTTTCTCTAGAATTAAAGCCACTGGCGATTTATAAAATATCGAATCGGTTGGGTCTTCGTGTCTTTACCCTCATCTTGTCTCTGGGTACTGAGATCCGATGTCTAGTCCTTTCTGGGTGGTGAGGTTCGATGTCTTGCTCTATCTGGGTAGTGAGGTCCGATGTCTTGCCATCTCTGGGCTGTGAGATCCGACGTCTAGTCCTCTCTGGGTAGTGAAATCCGATGTCTAGTCCTCTCTGGGTAGTGAAATCCGACGTCTAGTCCTCTCTGGGTAGTGAGATCCGACGTCTAGTCCTCACTGGGTAGTGAGGTCCGATGTCTAGTCCTCTCTGGGTAGTGAGATCCGATGTCTAGCCCTCTCTGATGACGACGAAAAATAAGAGGTTCAGTGTGCATTTTGCTCACGATAAAGAAACTTTAGCTATTGGAAATCGAAAGAGTAGGCTAAAGTAGCCGCTGCTGTGGCAAAATTGATAGGAATCAATCAAACCAGAACCGTGGACGATAATAAATGTGAGTACACATGAAGTCGTAGAATATGTTCCTGTATGGCCAGGGACACCTGACCACACGGTTGCCGTTGAGAAAAAATAGGAGCACGTTATATTCACGCAAAAAATTCAGTCCCTTGAGACTCTGGTAGAGATAAAAGGCAAGCCCATAGCAGTTGGGTGGGGAAGAGAGTAGGCAAGGTGATGTTATATCATACTACTAGGTGCACATTATAAACAGTAATTCGTGTATGTAAGGATTGTCTGCTACTTGGTAGTTCTATAGACCTGGTGGGGCTTGCATCGATTATACGTGTGTCAATAGCAATGAGGGGAATGTAAAATAGACATCACTTTGTGTTAGCTTAACGTAGTTATACTACAGCAGACGAAGAAGGAGGAGAGAAGGGGAGAAGGAATTTCAGAATTGAACATCATCATTCATCATCGAGTGCCGTCTCCGCAACGAAGGTTTCCTATAATGGAGCGCCATTTTGCTCTGTCTCTTGCTTTGATGGTGCAGATTGTCATAGGCTGACTTGTCCATCTTTTGATGTCACTCGTCCATGTTAGTCACGTCTGCCTCTGTCTCTTTTAACCTTGTATTTTCCTCTCCAAGTTTACATTAGTGGACTGTTGTGTCTTTTAACATGGCCCAAAAATCGCATTTGTCTTGTATCTTGAATTGTATTTAGTTGTTCTCTTTTCATTTTTAGTTGTTTTAAGACTTCATCGTTTGTTTTCTTTTCTTTCCATCCAATTCTATCTATTCTTCTATATATCCAAATTTCAAAGGCTTCAGTTGTATGTTCTATTTTCTTATATGCTGTCCATGTTTCTGCACCATACAGGAATGTTGAGAAGATATACCATTTTGCTATTCTTAGTTTTAGTCCTGGTGTTATTTGTTTTGATGTTAGTATATTTTTCATGCATTAAAATTACTTTTTGCCATTCCTATTCTTTTGTTTATTTCAGTTGTACATTTTCCATCACTGGTTATAGTATGTCCAAGGTAGTTGTAGTTCTGAACGGTCTCCAGGTCTATTACTTCAATGTTGATATCCACTTGTACTTGAACATAAATTAATCAATAAAAAACAGATATCAGTTGAACTCCCTTTACATCCATTTATTGATAAATACTTTCCTGGTTTAAACAAAATGATCTAACTTCAAAGTTTGAACTAAATAATGTCATCAGTTGTGTACATTCCGTTATCATAACATTAGTATTTGTGGTCATGTAATGAGTAAAGAATAACTGAAGCATAAAGTTACAACTGGAAAAATTTAAGGGAAAAAAAGATAAGAGGGAAGCAGAGAGAAAGGACACCAGATAGCGTAAAAGATTGGTAGAAAGTCAACAGCGTAAATTATAAATTTATGGAGAGCGTTCGCTGTGGAGAAGCATGATCATCTACGCCTGTTTACGCGATACTTAGTGATAATGTTAGTCTGTAGGTCGAGAAAGTTAATTTCGAGTAACTTTTGGTATTTCAGACCCGATTGTACTTTACTGGCTAGAATTGAGTGGCAGTCAATTTGTGCAATTTTGGTTTCTTAGACTTTGTTGTCGTGGAATTTAGTTAGTGGTTGTCCGTCTATGTCTGCGAGCTGCAGTGTGTTTATTTCGTTTACCTCATACCACCGCTGCATGAATAAAGCGCAGATTTTAGATAAATCAAACACCCAGAAAATATTAAACAAAAGCAACGCCATACCAAATTGAACCAAAAATGCAAGAATAAGAGTTCTACATGGCGAAGACTGTCAAAGATGAAGATAGATATTCTGGTTAAAATAACAGAAAAAAGAAAACGACCACAGTCACACTGCGTGGCTTATAGGGACTGCGGTGTTAGTGTCCATATGTTGTTGTTTTTTTTTAGACCTTCGGCACAACATATTTTGGAGATCATGTTGTCTTAACAGGAAAAAATACAGATACACAATGTATTTCCGAGCTGTGATCGCGGCCTTATGCTATAGTCATGAAAACACCTGCGCGAAAGACATTGCCTACGATGCTAATTTTTTAATTAGTGCCACTGAGTACGGGTTCGATCCTGCCTTGGTCCATATTTTTTTCTGTTGTTGATTATTTGTCAATTGTTTCCGAGTGCTGTAAACATACCTCTTCCTCTGAATTGATTCGCTGATATCGCCTCGGAAGTTTCCCTCTATAATAATATTCATTTATTATTATTTGTCTCCAGTCTAAACCACTGGAAACTACTATTCGTGCTGTTTCGTCCTAAATGTTTGTCTGCAACGCAAGTATTCAGTCCTACCCTATCCGGGAGATACTTGTCTTAACAGGAAAAAATACAGATACACAATGTATTTCCGAGCTGTGATCGCGGCCTTATGCTATAGTCATGAGAACACCTGCGCGAAAGACATTGCCTACGAAGTTACTTTTTTAGTTAGCTGAGTGGCAGTGCTCCCTAGCGTTTGGCTTTTCGTGGCAAGGCGCTGTGCCACTGAGTACGGGTTCGATCCTGCTTTGGTCCATATTTTTTTCTGTTGTTGATTATTTCTCCATTTTTCCGAGTGCTGTAAACATACCTCTTCCTCAGAATTGATTCGTTTTACTATCCCAGGGGGAAAAAAAACTGGTTCCCATTTAAGGCTGGGTGAACCTTGGACGCATTCGATCAGGATTGAAGCTGACCTCTTACCCTTAGCTGACCTCTTGCCCTAAGTTGACCTCTTGCCCTGAGCAATCCAGTTTGCTAATCACTGAGCTGTCGCCACTCCTTTCAAGGACTTCTGTTACTTAATTAATACTCTACAAAAACATCTGTATTGATGACGATCAACAACATTTGCCACTCAATCGATCGATTATTCGTTGCATACTGTGCTTAAATCACATGCTTAATTTACTTCCAATAATAGAGACATGGTTATTTTATTAATTTGTATTAATCGTTGGACCAAGAAGAAGCTACTGTGGTGGTGTTTGACTAGTGCGCAATGTTTTCTTCAGTTCTGTCTTGCTCAAAGCCGGAAGCCCATCCTTAGTTCCAGATGTCCGATATTACATTTTTTGAGGCCGTTAGTAAAAATGGAAGTGAAAGAAAATCAAATTAGTTGTGTCCAAAGTGTGATGGACATTGAACCTCTTCTTATTTTGCTTGTTCTTCTTCTGTTGCCTATTCTACTCATTCTCCTTCCTCCTTTTTTTTTTATTATGTTGCTCTTCTCCTTCTTCTCCTCCTTCTTTTTCTTCTTATCATCCTTCTTCTTCTTCTTCCTGTCATAATTTGTTTTTTTTCCCTTCTTTTCATGATCCTTCTTTTTTCGATTTTCATCATCATTATCATCATCATCCTCATCTTCTTCTTCTCACTCTTATTCTTTACTTTATGTTCTTTTCTCGGTCTTCCGTCTTTTTCTGCACCTTCTTGTTCTTCTTCTTCGTCTTTTCTTCTGCTTCTTTTTTTCAAAATCCCCTTCACTATCCACTTCTTGTCTACTCTAATTTTTTTACCTTTGTTACTTTTTCCTAATTTTGTTCTTCTCCCTTATGTTTTTCAACTCCTGATTATCTTCTTCCCTTTCAGATCTTGTTCCTCTTCTCATGATCTTTATTTTCTCGAGATTCTGTCCCTCATCTTTAACTAATGAAAGGATAACTCTATTTGCAAAAGTATGCGCAGAAAAACACAACAATTTAGTGCTTATCGTTTGTTTCTTTTGCTACACGTATTTACGTGGATTAATACGTTTGTTTTGCGTGTTTACCTACATTGTGGTTCCCACAAAATGTATTAGTTGTATAAGATACGATTTAACGATCTGTGCAATAACACAAATTGTTGCATTTTTATTCATATTCCAACGATACATCTCATTCCAATGTTCTATTATTGAGCTTACAATAAATACAATTTTTAAAATGCGTTAACCATTCCAATAATATTTTCCGCCTTTCTTCAAAACCTGTATCATTTAATTTTATATATAAATCTTTTCTGCTTTCAGTCGTCTCCTAATCTCTTTCACATTTAGCATTCCATTCTATGTATTGAATATTAGCTATAACGAGAAAGGGGTTGTATGAGTGTATGTCTGCAGTATTTGAATTAACCATGGCTTTGTCTATAAGTAAGTAAAGTAAAGTACCCCCGTCACGCCAAGTGGCGTATAGGGAAATATGGTGTTAGTGACCCTATATTTTACAGACCTTCAGCACATGATTTTTGGGGTAATGTGGTCGGTATTACGCCCGTGCTGCTTTACTTTCCCAGAAAAAAATCCGGTACCCATTTAAGGCTGGGTAAACCCGGAAGCCGTCGGTTGGGATCGAACTCCACCCCTTGTCCTTTGTAGTCCAGTTCACTAACCACTGAGCTATCGCGGCTCCCATTCAGAGTGTAAGGACCTGAGTTTATTATTTTACCCGAGTAGGACAAACTCTGTGACCTAGCCGTACTAACCCGGTGGTTTTGCCGCCGGGTCAATACAGCCCATCCGCTCACCCTTTGTCTATAATTATCATAGTTTATTTCACTTACTTTTAAAGTTTGTAGCTTTCATTCTCTGTAAGGTCACACACACACACACAAACAATTGCTGAGTCTCTTATTGTTAACCAACCCGTTTATTTTGTAAAAGAAATAGTAAGAAATGGTCGACACTATTACACTACAATAAACGTTGTCCTGTTTCACAATGACTGAGAATATTGAGATCACTTTTGCGTATTTTGTAAATTGTAAATCATAGAATATTGGTAATTGAACAGGGCAAAAATACCTTCCCAAACAGAATTGTGCAGAGATCATAAAAAGACATCCGATATCAAATAGCTGATAAGCTCGCTAGCAGTTCTGGCATCGAGTGTGGCCTGACTCTGAATTAAGAGGACAAGGATTAGGAGGTTTTTTCCTTCATTCCTTTAAGAGAAACGGAGGAGGTTGGGTGGGACAATGACGTGTACACTGAGAGACTGATGAGTCCAAAGGTGGAAGAGGGGCCTGAACGATATGGAGTGCTAAGTGGGGAAAAGCATAATTACGCACATTCAACATACTGGAACAATCAGTCTGCATATGCTTCGAGAAATGGAGCGGTGGGCCTGGTACGGGATTGCCCCGACTGCAGAGAGACTGATGCTGTGGATATGAAGAATAGCAGATGATAAGAGGTGAAAAAGGAGGGGGGGGGGCAGCAAAAAAAAATGAGTGAATAAAAAACAGAAGTTGCATAGAAAGTGAAGTTATATAATAAAAGATTTAGATACACAATAAATTATCAGAATATGTCAAACATTTTCTGAAGGGCAGGGAGAAAAGGACGACTCGAAATGTTTCCAATGTTGACACATTATATGTGAATGACTGGCTTGTGATTGAAGTATATAGACAGATATCTTTAGTAGCACTTTTGATGACGCTTGAAGAGCACAGTTGACGTCCTAAGCTTCATACTTTTATATCATTTGTAAATACGTCTGCACTGTCACAACAGCATGCACATTATGAGATTGTGTGCAATGTTTAATAAAATATCTTACAACATTTACCAGTTTTTGTTTTGTGTACATTTATTTTGTGTACATTTGTTTTTTGTGCATTTGTTTTGTGTACATTTGTTCAGTTAATCGATAAACTGCAACAAGTGTGATATTTCTTGATTTCTAAATGAAGAGGTTGTAATGGATGCACAGTGTTTTAAAGATGGAAAAACATGTACAGCCACATAAGTAATATGAAGCCGCGATAGCTTAGTGGTTAGTGAACTGGATTACAGAAGACAAGAGGTTGAGTTATATCCTGACCGACGGCTTTATCGCTGAAGATACTGTTCCTGATTTCTGCCTTCGTGGCGCCGTGTTGCACCATTATTTAACAAGTGTAAGGACTTTCGGGCAATATGGCGGATATGCGACAGGAACCATTGAGGCTCAGCATGAAAAGTGTTACTTGTTGCAGTTTCCTCATATTCTAATTCCGGCTTGCTGCCGGAGCTACTGAGATTAGTTCTCTGTGGACACCGCGTGCTGTGTTTTTCATACAGATGGTGTTTCGATATTCCGATTACTTGCGATGAATGATGATATCGTGTAACGAAGGACAGTTCAACTGCCTTCACTTTCGGTGCCGCTTGGCCTTATGTCTTTTGGCATGTGCTGTAGCTACTATGATAGGGACTGCAGCTGCTTTTCTTTGTTTTCATCTTTCAATGAAAAGAGTTTTAATTCGGATGACTCCATTGCCACGGGCGGTTGAGCAATTACGGATTTTAATTCATTTGCAGTGATGCCGGGGCCTTCGACTATCACCATAATCATTTAACAAGTGGATTCTCCTCAGCTCTCTTGCCGCCATCCTATGAAAAGTGTTCTTTTAAAACCCTAGCAATGTCATACGTGTACATTAGAAAGGTTTGTTGCGCTATGGCAGACCCCGTCAACCCGTGGACCATTGCTACGAACTCCCGCGTGTCCAGGGCAATATTTAAAGTTAAGCTTCTAGAATGAAAAGGGAGCCGCAATAGCTCAGTGGTTAGTGAACTAGACTACAAAGGACAAGAGGTCGGGTTCGATCCTGACCGATGGATTTCCGGTTCACCCAGCCTTAAATGGGTACTGGATTTTTTTCTGAGAAAGTAAAGCGGCACGGGCGTAATACCGGCCACATTACCCCAAAAATCATGTGCCGAAGGTCTGTAAAAATTATGGTCACTAACACCATATTCCCTACACGCCACTTGGCGTGACGGGGCTCTTTACTTTACTTTTTTTTTAACATGAGACATGTCGAATGGATGCTTCCACTTTCTGTGGAGTGTGTTCTTGTCAATTCGGTCAAGAATGCTTTTTGAGTCAATCAAGATGACCGCATATGTTGTTGGTCTCTTAACCAACCACATACTATCTTCTGTCACAGCCTCAATCCCCATACGTGTGCTTGAGGTGGTAGTCTTGTAGGATCTTGCACCTTTATCTATCAACTTTCCATTAGAATACACAACAAAACACCTGTCGCTCCCTGGTGACCGAACCATCAGTGTAGATGGTCGGGTCCAGACGTTGTGAGTGAAAGTGCAGCACCTCCTGGATCTCGGATTCAGTAATGCTCTGTGCCCAGTCACGGCATTTCCTGTCCAAGTGTGTGACGCCTTTGTTTAGCCCACGCCTGCCATGCACATCTATCTAATCCCTGCCAGTAGGTATGTCCGCCCTTGTTGTATATGTCCTGCAGTGTTGTCTCAGCCTCTGCCAGCCACGGCATTTCCTGTCCAAGTGTGTGACGCCTTTGTTTAGCCCACGCCTGCCATGCACATCTATCTAATCTCTGCCAGTAGGTATGTCCGCCCTTGTTGTATATGTCCTGCAGTGTTGTCTCAGCCTCTGCCAGCCACGGCATTTCCTGTCCAAGTGTGTGACGTCCTTGTTTAGCCCACGCCTGCCATGCACATCTATCTAATCCCTGTTATTAGGTATGTCCGCCCTTGTTGCATATGTTATGCAGTGTTGTCTCAGCCTCTGCCAGCCACGGCATTTCCTGCCCAAGTGTGTGACGTCTTTGTTTAGCCCACGCCTGTCATGCACATCTATCTAATCCCTGCCAGTAGGTATGTCCGCCCTTGTTGCATATGTCCTGCAGTGTTGTCTCAGCCTCTGCCAGCCACGATCTCCCACGCAACGCATCTACACCCACTTAACGTCCTTTCAAGGGCAGACGAGGATGATGAATATTCATCGGTTAATGCAAACAACAGCAACACGTCCGTCCGAGAACAGCGCAGATTACACCCCACAGAACACCATTTTTTTTTATTTATTACAGCAAGCTACTGTAACATATGGTCTAGACGCACGAACTGACGTTTGCGTGAAGCTACATGAGATATTTTACGACAATAGATTCGTTGACATTTGATTGCTGATATCATAAACAAATATCCGGCAAAACACACAGAGGGCACCATAAGGTTCTTTGAGACTATAATATGAGCCTTACCCAATAATTGCATTTCACAAATCAGTTACATAAAAAAAAAAATACCAGACCCACTTCTTTCATTATGTGCCGATAATCATTCAAGGCCCGATATCGAATGGTCTGTCTTTAATTATATCACTGATCTATTAAATATATCGGGTTCTGGAAATGTCAGCGCCCATGTTGTATTGAGATGTAAAGTATTAGTGATCACAAATTGTTTTGTAGCCTCGCAGAAGTGATACTGGAGTAAAGGTTCTCCATTTTTTAATAATATTTTAAAAACTTGTTATGAGGACCATGTTACTGTCCCAGAAAGATATGCGAATATTTCAGCTAATGTAAAATGATGTTAAATTATTAATATTAGAGTTGTTTAACGATCTTATCCTGAAATAAAAATCTTAGTTTATTTTTTTTTCTGCTGCATATTTTTCTTGACGACTGGTTTTTTTTCATCGTCCGTTCTTTAAAAATAAAAGCGTCAAGTGGGCGTTGTAGCGTTGTGTTGTGGTCTAAAGCATATTGAAGTTATGCTTTCTTCGACTCAACCTATCGAGCACCAACACTGTATTTATTGCTTACTTTGTCTTCTGAACTCCTACTTGCTTGGCCAGACTTGTGAGCCTGACATAGAGTTTCAGAGACACAATGCAGAGATAAAGGAGGATCTTCATCAGTTTTTTGCTATACTGATCCTGACGCAAGAAAAAGAGTTCTTTAATGTTATGTAGAGCCAGTCTTAACATATGGATGTGCATCATGGACTATAGGACAACAAACAAGAAAATCACTGGAGTCTGTAGAAATGTGGTTTTATAGAAGAATGTTGAGAATATCATGGGCAGCTGAGAAAGAGTAATGACAATTTTCTGAGAGATGTCAAAACAAAAAGAGATAATTTCCAATATTAGGAAGAGACAATCATCATTTTTTGGCCATGTAATGAGAAGAGTACAACGGCAATATATTGTAACAACTGGAAAAATTGAGGGACGAAGAGATAGAGGGAAGTAAAGAGAAAAAATAACTAGACAGCTAAAGAGAACGGCTTGGCAGAAGGTCAACAACAGAAATGATAAATAACTGTCGAGATCGAAAGTTGTGGAGAGACATAATCACCTACGCCAGCAGGCCCGGTACTTGATGATGATGATGATGATGATGATCCTGACGCACACAATGTGGGTTTTAAATTCAGTGCTACTTTTGCGTTTATTCTCAAATAATACAAAACGATGCTGTCTTTGATTTCCTAAAGGGATACCATTATTGCATTATCTCTGCCGGGATTATATAGCTCAGTATGTGAGACACTTCTCAGCTGATCAACACTATAATAATGTTGGGGTCCCTGTCCGAGGAATGAGAACTGTTGTCGATGTGAGTTGTCTGCAAGTAATATAGAGCTCCAAGTCCAGAGTTGTGGAACACATAGGGGAGAGATGATTCACGTAAAATAAGTGAACTTCGAAGAGACTCGCCTAGAGAAGAGCGATCTAGAACTGTAATTAAGTAGCCAGGGTTCAACGCTCACCGAGTGTGAGCATGTGGTGAGATCATTACGGTGTAGCGTCTTCAGGTAGCAGTAGTCATAAGTAGCAATACTAATGAGAAGAGTGAACGCTAGTAATAGACAGCCAGTGCATATTAGAAACATTACTTCGACGGTGGAAACAAGACAGCCGTCGTCATTAGAAGTAGACATATTCCTAAAGTGGAACTGATGAAGTAAACTAGACCGTTATAGCAGTGATGCTTAACTTACGTTCTAACACCTGTCAAGTAGAATTAACCTTCTAGAAGGCTCATTAACATTTGACGTGTAGCCGTCGCCTCCTAACTGTAAACACTACCTCTGGAATGTCAATGCAGCAAGTTGTCTTCGAATCATGCAAGACCTATAATATATTTGTTAACCACATGATAATGTATAAATGTCTTCTCTGTAATGAAGACTGAATTAATTTATGAATTGATATTCCTGTGTTTGTGCATGGCTCACAAGTACACCAACTATTGCTGCGCGTGCGAACATCATTCATCATCATCATCGAGTGCCATCTCCTCAACGAAGGTTGGCTACCATGGAGCGCCATTCTGCTCTGTCTCTTGTTTTGATGGTGCAGGTTGTCATAGTCTGGTTTGTCCATCTTTTACTCATCCATGTTAGTCTTTGTCTGCCTCTTTTACCTTGTATTTTCCACTCCAATATTACTTTTAGTAGGCTGCTGGAACATCATTACACGCTTTATATATTGTGGCCTCGGTAGCCCAGATGGGAAAACCAACCGGCTGGGCTATTGACGTTCGGACAACCCGTGTTCGATTCCGCCTGGTGGAAATGTGAATTGTACTCGTTGTTGAAGAAAAAAAAATACCCCTGCGGTCGACCAAGTCGCTGGCAGAAATGGGTACCAGGGTAGTAGTACTCTGGGAAGGTGTGGAATGCCGCTTCGCATCGTGAGTTTCAATGCTTGAAGCGACACAATCCAGAAGTCTCCAATCACTTCTGGATAGGCGGTCGAGCATATATGGGCGAAAACTCGCGCGCTAGGACGCTGATTCAAGTCTCGTTCTTTACCTTGATCTTTACTGTCTCAACCTTTGTACAACACTCCCACAACATGTCACTTAGTCTCATGACCTTTGCAGGACATTATCACACAGTAATTAGACTCAAAGTAATTAATTTGAGAACCTTTCCCACATATGGTGTAAGCTCAATTTTTTCTTATCAATTAATTTAGCACCATATTGTGTCATTAGCCCTTTCCCATATTCAGCCCATTAAAAACTATCGTATTTCATTTCTATCTTGATGGGCAACCCAATTTTCATTTAATATACTTTCTTACTAATAAATCATTGCTGTATTTATGACTAGGTCCATTTGTTCATATTGATTTAGTAAATTACATAAACTTAAAAGTTAAACAACATAAAAGCGGAGAAGATAAATTGCTAAAGATATCAATTATCTGTGTATATACATGCACTCTATCACAAACACACATACACAAACGTGGTATATGCACACATAAACACACAGACACTCATAAATCATAAATGAACTCGTTATCATTTTTTACTTACGTATCTTCTGTTTTACGCACATATAAATAATCTCTTCCATCGTACGCTTGCATACACAAGGCATACACTTGTATACATAAGGCCTACACTTGTATACATAAGGCCTACACTTGTATACATAAGGCCTACACTTGCATACACAAGGCATACACTTGTATACATAAGGCCTACACTTGTATACATAAGGCCTACACTTGTATACATAAGGCCTACACTTGTATACATAAGGCCTACACTTGTATACATAAGGCCTACACTTGTATACATAAGGCCTACACTTGTATACATAAGGCCTACACTGTATACACAAGGCCTACACTTGTATACATAAGGCCTACACTTGTTTACATAAGGCCTACACTTGGTTACATAAGGCCTACACTTGTATACATAAGGCCTACACTTGCACCCATATCAAAAAGACTAAAATTATGATCATAAGCAAAGAAAATACTCGAAACCTACAAGTGGATATCAAAGTTGAAGGAATAGACCTGGGGACAGTTCAGAGCTACAACTACCTTGGACATACTATAACCAGTGATGGAAAATGTAAAAATTAAATAAACAAAAGAATAGGAATGACAAAGAAACAATTTTAATGCCATTAAAAATATGCTAACATCAAAATAAATAACTCCAGGGCTGAAACTAAGAATAGCAAAATGTTATATCTTCTCAACATTCCTGTATGGTGCAGAAACATGGACATTAGTCAAGAAAACAGAACAGAAAATTGAAGCCTTTGAATTGCGGATTTATAGAAGAAGAGGAAGAATTGGATGAAAGAAATTAAAAGAAACGATGAAGTCTTAAACAACTAAAAATGAAAAGAGAACAACTAAACACAATTCAAGACACAAGACAAATCCGATTTTTGTGGGGCATGTTAAAAGACACAGCAGCCTACTAAAAGTAATCTTGGATATGAAAATACAAGGTAAAAGAGTCAGAGGCAGACCAAGACTAACATGAACGAGTAACATGAAAAGAGGGGCAAGTCAGCTTATGACAGTGACCTGCACTATCAAATCAAGAGACAGCAGAATTTCGCTCCATGGTAGCCAACTTTTGATGCTGAGACGGCACTCAATGATGATGATGATGGCACACTGATGGTTCATATATGATCACTGAAGTCTTAAGTCAAACTATAACTGATTTTAGCTGAACTTTGTTATACCAGATTGCGATAGCTCGCTGCTAACTGGACAGTCAAGGAAAAAGCGGTCACGTTCAACCCTGATCGACGCATTCCAGGTTCATGCAACCTTAAATGGGTATCGACTTTTGATGCGAAGAAAAAGCGACATGGACGTAATACTGACCACATTACAGTAACAATAAAATATCGAAGGTCTGTACACAAATATGAACACTAACACCATATTCACTAAACGCGATCAGGTGGTGTGATGGAATTCGTTTCTGTGTGATATGTGTATACACGCGCGCCTAAAGTTGCTGAGGTCTCATGATTACTTACAGATGAATAGATGGGTCGACATGAACTATACAATTGAAGAGACCTTCAACGAGTCCGTCTTGCACATGTCCGTCCGCCATTTCTCCCACCGTAGGAGTGTCTTTCAACTCTTTAGCCGTCACCAACTGCTCCGTGATATGTAGTCCACTAATACCAGGTCTTTCAATCTCTGAAGTTGTGACGGAGATCATATATAGCTCATATCACTTTCAAATCATTGGCAGAGATTGAAACACCGTAAGTGAGACAGTTCTTATCATACAGTTTATTAACTCAACATATTGTTAGAGTCTTTCTATTTTTGATGCTGCTTATAGTGGCTTGTTGAGGCCGCTCAAGCCGCTCCCTACCAGACCAGGTGGCAACTTTGGAGCCCCCATTTAATTGTTAGTTTTAGATGTTGCATTGTTTCTTGACATCATTTTTATCGGTAATATAAGAAGTTTTTTTTTTTTTTTTTTTCAATTCCTTGAGAATATTGTAATAGAGGATATTAGAAAAAAAGAGAACCATGAGTAACATCAGATAGACATTAAATATTTTCCGAACACGTCATGAGAAGGGGAAAGTTGGAATACTTGTTACAAGTGCCAACAATACAGGGAAAGAAAGATTGAGGATGACAAAGTGGAAATGAATTATTTAAACTAAGCTCGGTGTCGTGGCACAGTCAACAATCTACAACATAATTGATACGATGAAAAGTGGACAGTGAATTGTGTAAGGACATTGATCATCTACAACAACCTATATGGCGCATGATGATAACCAGTCTAACTATATTCGTTTTTCTTATTAATTTATAATTTCATTTTCTATTGTTGTCCTGAATAAATGCGTTCGATATTCCTCTATAAGTGATTTGTTGATAGTTTCAGTGCGTTTTAATATCGATATTTTAAAAACTATCAACAAAAGTGTAATAAACACTGATAACAAAGTTTACCGGGTCTGGTTATATGATAAGTCTTATTCGTGTTCCTGATAACATCGAGTAAATAGCCAGTAGTTACACATGTCCGTTAAGAAGCAATCGATGCCACAAAGTGGGAATACTTTTCGCGAATTTGTTTTCCGTTTTCACCCATGCTTTTACTTCATTGAGTGCCGTCTACGCATCGAAGGTTGGCTACCATGGAGCGGCATTCATTAACTGGGTACCATATCCACATCGAAGGTTGGCTACCATGGAGCGCCATTCTGCTCTGTCTCTTACTTTTATGGTGCAGGTTGTCATAGGTTGGGAAAAGGCAAATAATTGCAGTGCTGCGGTAAAGCTGATAGCAGGAGCAAGTAGTGGGGTGTAGCGTGCACACATACAAGGTATGGTGACGACTTTACAAAAACATGGAACACAACAAAATATAATACTGACATTTCAGCCAAAGTTTATCTTTATTTTGTTGTTTGTTTGTGGCAAGTAGGCCGAAAGTAGGTCATTATTATATTGCTTGCTTGCGTTCGCCCGATGACTTAAAGAGTGTACCTCGTCATTATCCGCCCTTAAATGGACGTTAAGTAGGCGTGTCTGAGTTGTGTTGTGGTTTACAGTATTACTGTGATATTTGCGCCTTTCGGCCCAACACATCCGACTTCAGCATGACATTTTTGAGTACCGGGTTGTCTTCCCTCTTCGATCCCTACTCGCTTGGCCATACTAGACAGGTTAGTCTGTTACTAGAGGCACCACGGAGAGGTGAAGCAGGATCTGGATGGTTCTGGTTCACCGATCCTGGCGCAAGCCATCAGCTGTGGGTCACTGACAACTTCCAGCTCTGCTGCCTCGCCTCCATTATTATATTTACATGTGTTCCTTTTTCTTGTTCTTGTGTTACACCCCACTATTTGCTCATGTCATAGGCTGACATGCCCATCTTTTCATGTTACTCCTGCATGTTAGCCTTGGTCTGGTTCTGCCTATTTTTCCTTGTATTTTCCCTTCCAAGATTACTTTTAGTAGGCTCCTGCGTCTTTTAACATGCCCCCAAAATCTCATTTGTCTTGTTTGAACTATGTTTAGTAGTATTCTATTCTACATTCTCCTTAATCTATTCTCTTACTATGACTCTTTGTTTTCTTTCTTTTAAAAAAAAGTATGTTTAATGTCCTTGACCTCATTTAAAAATTGTATTATTCTTGTGTTCTTGTTTTTTTTTTTTTTTTAACTGAAACCGATGGCGTCATCAAAAATGTGTTGCTGGCCGTGGTGACCACTACACCGTATAGTCTATATATATATGACTTAAAAGTCAGGCAAGGAACCATTGTTTTTATCTCCTCGTTTATCTTTGTCTCACCTCTCCGCTTACTCTTTTCTTCATATCCATCTATTAATCTATCTGTCTGTCTCTGTCTGTCTGTCTGTCTGTCTGTCGGTCTGTCTGTCTGTCTGTCGATCTGGCGGTCTGTCTGTCTCTCTGTCTGTCTGTCTGTCTGTCTCTCTGTCTGTCTCTTCTTTCTCTATTTGCCCTTCTCTTTATTCGTTCAGTTGTGTTTTTATGTCTGAATTTAAAAACAAACTGTGAATTCAAAAACAAAACGTAGTCGTTTGGTTCGACTCCATTGATCAGCTTGTAAAAGAGACGTAGCACCCATCATTAGCACACTACTGCACTGCTCTCCCCTTTTTAACGTTGACTCCGACCAGGGCTTAGCAAACCTCACTTCCACTCTGTGAACTTAATAGTAGATTCAGCGCCCATTGTTCGGTCAACACATTGTGTGTGTGTGTGTGCAGGAGGTAGCTATGTGTGTGTGTTCTGCAGGCAGATTTACTGCTGCTGGCGGTAGTGCTGTCCCTGAAGCAGACGCCTTCTAGTCTGTAAGCCACCGACAATAATCCGCAATTAAAATGCCGGGACTAGAACAAGGCGGTCGTTATCAGCAGTCGCCACCTTGGTTTGTTGGACCAGAAAATCGTGGCTTTGAATAAACGGAAGCTGAGCTCTTGCAGATGGACTTGTCTCAATTCGGAAGCATGTTAACTGTTTGGGCCTGCAACCCCCGTTCGTGAAAAGAAAGCAACAACGACAGCCATTGCCACAAATCGTTCCCTTTGACAGTTATTTGCATGCCTGGTCATAGATTGAGCAGGTCGTCATGGAGTTAATGTGTCTTCCAGCCCTCCATTCCAATTTTGTATCGTTCTTTTTTTTTTTTTTTTTTTGGGGGGGGGGGGGGGGGGGGGTGCGGGGCAATTTTACAAAGGAAGAGATGAGTCGGGATTGATTACCTTCAGCAGTGGTTCTCAGTCTTTTTCTGATGAAGCACTTCGTAAGGGGAATTGCAAACTTGGTGATCCAAGTTAAATGATCGTGGGAAAAATAGTTCAACTCTGCAAGAGGTTACTACAATTATCAAGAGAGATGATTAGACGTTACACGAGATGTAATTAGTGGGTTTGCCAGATATAATTAGATGTTCCGTGAGAGTTGTTTTTTTTTTTTTTACTGTAAAACAAGAGATAGATATAGACATTAGTTCCATGAGAAATAATTTTTTTTTTATATTTCACCAGAGATAGTGCTTCTACGATAAATAATTAGTAATTAGTTCCCCGAGAGGCAATTAGTGTTTCAAAGAGAGGTAGCGAGTGTTTCAAATACAGGTAATAGGTGGGTCAAAGAGAAAAATTGTCATTAGTGGTACCACGAAAGGTAATTAGTAGTTCTAGATGAGATAATTAATAGTTCCACGAGAGGTAATTAGTGGTTCCACGAGAGATCACTGATAGTTTCACGAGATTAATTAGTGGTTCCACGAGAGATAATTAGTGGTTCCACGAGAAATAATTAGTGGTTCCACGAGAGATCACTGATAGTTTCACGAGATTAATTAGTGGTTCCACGAGAAATAATTAGTGGTTCCACGAGAGATAATTAGTGGTTCCACGAGAGATAATTAGTGGTTCCACGAGAGATCACTTATAGTTTCACGAGATTAATTAGTGGTTCCACGAGAAATAATTAGTGGTTCCACGAGAGATAATTAGTGGTTCCACGAGAGATAATTAGTGGTTCCACGAGAGATAATTAGTGGTTCCACGAGAAATAATTAGTGGTTCCACGAGAGATAATTAGTGGTTCCACGAGAAATAATTAGTGGTTCCACGAGAGATCACTTATAGTTTCACGAGAGATAATTTGTGGTTCCACGAGAGATAATTAGTGGTTCCACGAGAGATAATTAGTGGTTCCACGAGAGATAATTAGTGGTTCCACGAGAGATAATTAGTGGTTCCACGAGAGGTAAACGGATTTTTTTTCGGATCGACAAGGCTCCGCTGTTCACTCATCCTCTAAAATTGGGTACCAGTAATTTTTCTTGGAAATAAAAGCGGCCTGTCGTGATACCGATCATATCACTAACAAATTTGACGTCATAGAAAAATATGGTCACTAACACCATATTCTCTATACGCCTAGCAAGGCGTACAAGAACCTTTATTTTATTTTATCCATTAATTCATTCTTATCTACTTTTGGAGTTTATGATTTGTTTGGCTGTGTTTAATGAAAGGGCGGCGTGAAACTATGTCTGTCTGGATCATCTCCTAGCTAATATAAAAGCCTCATCATATTCCGGTATGCTGGAGTGTCCTGCCATTCATTGTATCACTAGCCTTATGTCATCATCATCATCATCATGTGCCGTACCCGTTGGCGTAGGCGATCATGTCCTTCCACAATCTTCTATCTACAGCGCATCTTATCAGTTCTGTTGTTGACTGTTTTCTATGACATGACAACAAGCTATCCAGTATTTTCTCTCCTTGTCGTCCGCGATCTTTCTTTTCTTCTATTTTGCCAGTTATAACCAAGTATTTTAACTTTCCTCTTCTCATGACGTGCCCAAAAATGTTAATTGTTTCTTTCTGATATTTTTAGGAGTTCCCTTTTGTGTTGACCTCTTTGATAATTTCTTCATTGGTCTTTTTAGCTGTCAAGGGAATTTCAACATTTTTCCTTCAGCCTTATGTAGTGTATTTTAATGATGTTATCAACGACTATGGGGATCTATGTGTGTTCTAGTTTCTTTATGTTTCTTCTCATAGCTCGCAGAGCTAATCTGGGACTAGTAAACACGACTGTGTCTCTTGTCTTTGATGGTGTGTTATCAACAGCAGTATTCACATGATACACATATGTTTCTATGGCTGTTATTTCTGCTTCATAGATGTTGAAGACTTCACCATATGGGCCAGGTAGTTTTTCTGATGTTCCACCTGGGCAAGGTGAGTCGTGATAGCCCAGTAGTGAACTGGGCTACAAAGGTCAAAGAGGTAGGCTTCGATCCCAACCCGCGGCTTCTGGTTCACCCAGCCTTTAATGGGTACCGGATCTTTTTCTGGGAAAGTAAAGCGGCACGGACGTAATACCGACAACATTGCCCCAAAAATCATGTGCCGAAGGTCTGTAAAATGTATGGTCACTAACACCATATTCCCTATACACCACTTGGCGTGACGGGGGTACTTTACTTTTCTTTTACCTGGACAATGTACTAGAGTTCCATATTCAGATTTGATAGTGTCTGCAAATAATGAATAATGGCAAAATAATGGGACAATAAAAAGAAGGAGAGATCGCGGACGACAAAGAGAGAAAATAATGGATAGCTTTGTGTCATGGCATGGAAAACAGTCAACAACAGAACTGATACGATGCACTGTAGATAGAGACTGTGGAAGGACATGATAGCCTACGCCAAACGGTATGACACATGATGATGATGATAATAAGAATAACCTTTGAAAGCGAATCATGGACAACAGACAAACAAATGAAAAGACGGTTAGAGGTTGGGCATTCTCTGAAGAATGTTGAGAGTTCTCTCGGCAGCTAAAAATACCAAAGATGGCATTCTGAAGTAGCATAATAAATAGAGCTCTTCAAATCATTAGAAACACCATCGGCATGTTTCTGGTGCACCATGAGAAGAGGAAAGTTGGTTACACCTAGCAAATTACAGGGACAAAGATATCGTGAATGACAAAGAGAGAAGACACTAGACAGCTTGGAGTGGTGGTTCAGTAAACAGTCAACAAAATTGAAACTATAAACTATGAGCACATAATTGTGGAAGGACATGGTCGACTACGATATACGGCGTGGTACATGATGATGACATGTAAGCTTATCTAAGTAATCAGAGACATTTTTTTTAATACGAAGGAAGCATTACATGTCTATTTCAATATATATTTTAAATACATTTTGGGGACTGGTTGGTCTCGAGGCAAGACGCCGGGCTCGAGACAGAGAGGCTGTGAGTTCAAATTCCGGCTGAACTAGTTGGGATTTTTATTTATGATTCTTCTCTGCGGCTACCACCCCTGGTCTCAGCAGCGAGGCCCGGCTTGAAACGTCAATTACTCACGGACAAAACACAATATGAGTACCTCCGAAGACGGAGTTATTTGCCTGTGCGGCGAGGGACTCCTGTGCACATGGCTGCCAGGGAAAAACGGATTAACACGCAAAATTCAATTCCTAGTCTTTAGCGACTTCGCAAGAGGTGAAAGCTGACGAACGCAAAAAAAAAGAAAAAAAATTTAATTGAAGATAAAAGAAGATTTATAGTACTTGGTAGAATATTTTACCTTTAAAGCTGTTTTCTACTTTTACGGAGCTGTCTATTCTATTCTAAATGCGAATGCGTGAGTAGATATTTTGTTCTATAATAAAGATGGTGTGAGTTTAAATCTCGGTAAGATTGAACAGTCATCTCTATTGGGAAAGGGGGGGGGGGTGTGAAAAATAAATTGTGAAATGTATCCCTCATGGAGATAGCACTGAAACATGAGCTGACACAGAACCCTCCCCGACCACCATCAACTTTTCTTGAAAGATTTATGAAATAGGGAAATGTTTAAAAATACTTTCTTTCTTTCTTTTTTTTTTTCTTTCTTTCTTTCTTTTTTTTTTCTTTCTTTCTTTCTTTCTTTCTTTCTTTCTTTCTTTCTTTCTTTCTTTCTTACTTACTTACTTTCTTTCTTTCTTCATTTCTTTCTTTCTTTCATTCTTTCTTTCTTTCTTTCTTTCTTTAAATAAACACTTTTCTGACCTCATCTTACAATGATAGACATGTCAGTAGATAATGGGTAACGAACATATTCTTGTTTAATTTGAGAAGAATATCAAGTTTGTTTATCACAAAATGTAGATACCACAAATTCATTACCATGGTTTTTTTTTTTTTTTTTTGAAAAATGTATTATCACCCACAATTGGTGGCAAAAAAAAAAAAAGAAATGAAAAATAATTAACCGTCTGGAGATGGTGTCTACCGAATGGAGACTTCGCAACTGCTCTGCAAGCCTCTATTCTATGACAGTCCTCCTTAGAATGTCGAGATGAACAGCTTTTGATGTTCCAAGATCAAAACTGCAATTATCGAGAACGGAATAAAAAAAGACACGGCGGTTTTGCCACACACAGAGGCGTCACCACAGCCGTGGAGTACACCCTGCTCGCGATATTATTGTTCATTATAGTCCTCTCTTTGGGAATGGAAACTAATTTCAAAACATCTTTTGCCAATACTGTTTTCATTTCCCAGCCATTTATTTTACTGGTTAGCATTCTTGTCCTTTTCTCAAGTACATGACTTCCCTCTTTCTCGCTCCTGTCTCTTCGTTAACAATCCCAGGGGTTCTCAAACGGGGACAATATATGTCCCTTGTACCTTATGATTGACTGTGATACCAGACCTGGACTTTAGACTCAAGTACAATAAGAAGAATAACCGCTATCGCAATGAAATGTGTTAGCCGCATGACAGGAAACAGACTGAGAGATGAAATCATAAATTAAGAAGTGAAAAAAAATGTAGGAATTATTCCCGTAATTGAATAATAAAGAATGATCAGATAAGATGGTCTGGCCCCGTGATAAGACAGAAACGCCTATGTGACTACCGGGGCCCAGCCCGTGGTCAGGAGAGAAGAGAGCCACTGTCATCTGCCATGCATATCGTAAAAGATGAATAAGGACTTTGAGGTCAAGGCTTTCGACGGTGCTACGGAGTTTGTGCATCTGAGCCAAAGTCCGCCATCTTCAGTGCTTTCGCTGGTTTGTGGCGGGCGTGCTTCATCATGAAGAACGCCATGAGGAGGGAGCCGCAGCACTATGAAGTTATCTGTTGAGCAATGAAAGTGATCTGTCGACTAAATTAAACTAAAGATAACTATAAGACAGAACGATCAACGATGAGTTTACTATATATGAAATGTTTATTTGTGATTGTAGGTACCGTCTTGTGTTGGAAGTATAGGGGCTAGCTGTCCCAATATTTGGGCCGTCTCGTTACATCGAATGTCTATTTATTTATCCCCTGTGTTATCGACAGAGAATGTTATTCCTAGATACTTGAAGTTTGTCCCTTCCTATATAATGTATTCTGAATTTGTTTTTGTCGTCATTTTGTCATGACTTTTATTTTGTCAGTGCTTATTTTCACGTTATTTATTTTGTATACTATATTCATGGACGACAAATGCTGTTGAAGTTTATAAAATGGTCACTCATTTTATATTAGAAACCTTATACTGGTCACTCATTTTGTAATTGAAACGTTATAGTAGTCATTCATTTTATAATAGAAACTTTATACTGGTCACTAATTTTATAATAGAACCTTTATAATTTTCACTAATTGTATTAAATAAACTTTAAACTGGTCACTATTTTTATAATATAAACTTTAAACTGGTCACTAATTTTATAATATGAACCTTATAGTAGCCTCATAGTTTATTGTCTATTTTGCTGCGCCCTTAGAATATTGTTATTTTTCTTTCGCAGTGTATATTTTTTTCTATGAATCTGTTTCTTGCTTGAGTTGAGGTTTTAGAGTATGTTTCTAAAGATCGCAGTTCTGCAGCAGGCTGCAGGGTTTATGTTCAGGGCCTTATGTCACGGTTACACATGTCTACAAATCGAAGTTTTTTGGCGCCCTGTAGTTCTTTTACCATCTGCTAGTTATTGAGTTATTTGCTTGTCATCATCATTGCACTTCTAACATGTCCATAGGTGCTCAGCAAGTCTCGCAATATTATACATTTGCTAGTTGTCCATAAAGTATACCTTTTATTATACAGCCATTTTCATACAGCGTAAGTGGCCAAGCCGGCGTTGCCTACGATGTTTGTGGAGAGTGTTGAAGTTCGAGAGGCCTGTGCAGTAAGCCTCCACGTTTGTCACCTTGCCCTTCCAGGTGATACCAAGAATGCAGCGCTGATATCGCACACGGAATGTTTTTTTTTAACCTTCTCTATAGCTTCGCATAAGTTGTCCATGATTCAATGAGAAACCTTATACTGATAACTACATTTATAAGAGAAATCTATGTTAAGCCACTAACTTCATGACAGAAAATCAGACAGACCACCAACTTTATAAGAGAAATGTCTGTCAAACTACTAACTTTATGAGAGAAAATCAGACAGACCACCAACTTTATAAGAGAAATCTCTGTCAAACTACTAACTTTATGAGAGAAAATCAGACAGACCACCAACTTTATAAGAGAAATGTCTGTCAAACTACTAACTTTATGAGAGAAAATCAGACAGACCACCAACTTTATAAGAGAAATCTCTAATAAGCCACTAACTTTATGAGAGAAAATCAGACAGACCACCAACTTTATAAGAGAAATGTCTGTCAAACTACTAACTTTATGAGAGAAAATCAGACAGACCACCAACTTTATAAGAGAAATGTCTGTCAAACTACTAACTTTATGAGAGAAAATCAGACAGACCACCAACTTTATAAGAGAAATGTCTGTCAAACTACTAACTTTATGAGAGAAAATCAGACAGACCACCAACTTTATAAGAGAAATCTCTGTCAAGCCAATAACTTTATGAGAAAAAATCAGACAGACCACCAACATTATAAGAGAAATCTCAGATAGGCCACTAACTTCATGAAAGAAAATCAGACAGACCACCAACTTTATCAGATAAATCTCATATAGGCCACTTACTTTATGAAGAATAAAACTGTTGTAGTTTTATGAGACAAACTCTCAATGATATATTTGTTTTCCTATTTTAGTAGAGTGTGCTGTACAAAACAAATAACAGCATGGCTGAAACTAATTATAGCAAAATGTTACATCTTCTCAATATTCCTGTATGGTGCAGAAACATGGACATTAGACAAGAAAACAGAACAGGAAATTGAAGCCTTTGAAATGTGGATTTATAGAAGAATAGGTAGAATTGGATGGAAAGAAAAGAAAACAAACGTTGAAGTTTTAAAACAACTAAAATTGAAAAGAGAACTACTAAACACAATTAGAACAAGACAAATGAAAATTTTGGCGCATGTTAAAAGACACAGCAGCCTACTAAAAGTAATATTGGAAGGAAAAATACAAGGTAAAAGAGGCAGAAGCAGACCAAGACTGACATGGACGAGTAACATCAAAAGATGGACAAGCCAATTTATAACAGCCTGCACCATCAGAGCAAGAAACCGAGTGGAATGGCGATCCATGGTAGACAACCTTCGTTGCGGAGACGGCACCCGCTGATGATGATGATGATGATGATGATGATGATGATGATGATGATGATGATGATGATGCTGTCTGTTATGTTCTTCTGATTAGCTGCCATAATATTTTTACGAGAAGCTAAACGAACTTGTCTAATTTAAAAGAATGTACTGTTTATATTAATAATAGTGTTTTATGTTCTTGAAACAAGGAGCCGCGATAGCTCAGTGGTTAGTGAACTGGACTATAATGGACAAGAGGTCGGGTTCGGTTTTGATCGTGAGCCACGGTGTTGATGTGAAGGAGTTTGTCGAACAGAAGATTGATGTGAATGAGTTTATGAAACAACAAGATTGATGTGACTGAGTTTATTGAGTCACGGCGTTGATGTGAAGGAGTTAGTTGTATCACGAGATTGTTGATGTGAAGGAGTTTGTTGAACAGATGATTGATGTGACTGAGTTTATTGGGTCACGGCGTTGATGTGAAGGAGTTAGTTGTATCACGAGATTGTTGATGTGAAGGAGTTTGTTGAACAGAAGATTGATGTGACTGAGTTTATTGGGTCACGACGTTGATGTGAAGGAGTTTGTTGTATCACGAGATTATTGATGTGAATGAGTTTATGAAACAAGAAGATTGATGTGAATGAGTTTATGAAACAAGAAGATTGATGTGAAGAAGTTTGTTGTATCACGAGATTATTGAAGTGAATGAGTTGATGGGACCAAGTGGCTGACGTTTATAACTCTTTTGAACAACTGGGTTCGTGTAAATGAGGCTACAACGATAATAGAAAATAGACTCGAAATAGTTTGGGAACCGCTGTCTCGATGGAACTCCGACAACTTGGCTGCGATATCACCCGTAGTTTCCCTTCATCTTCCGCGACACGCTCTGTACAGCAGCTCCATGGCTCCAACTACCTCTCCCTCGACCAGCGAAGAATTGGAACGAGTCTCTTGAATACGTTGTTGGGATTAAATTTTGCCTTTCCCTGTTGGGGACCTTTCATCTGTCAACGACCCATCTTTGGGCCCATTTCATTTCCATATTTTGCATGATTGTTATTTCTATCCTGTTTTTAATCCTTCCGCGGAGGAAAAATGAACTGAAGAGGTCATCTCGGAACGCAATGTGCAATTATTGCTCATTCAGTGGATGGTGGAGATTGCAAGGGAATGCCACTGGCAACGATTAAAACACCCAATATAAATAGTTATAATAGCGTGTGTTTTCGGTTTTCTCATGACTAATAGTTACAATGTGTTTATGCGTAAAATAGTATAAGTTATAATATTACCATCATCGTCGATTATCGTGTCTGCTAATGTAAATGAAGAAATTCTCAAACAGGCCAACACAAAAAGGGAGCTCCTAAGAAACATCAGAAAGAAACAATCAACTTTTTTCGGGCACATAATGAGAAGAGGAAAGTTGGAATAGTTGGTTACAACTGGAAAAATACAGGGAAAGGAAGATCGCGGACGACAAAGAGAGAAAATACTAGATAGCGTGGTTTCATGTGAGCAGTTACCAACAGAATTGATACGATGCACAGTGGATAGAAGGTTATGAAAGGACACGCTAGCCTACGCCAACAAGTATGGCACATGATGATGATGAATGCAAGGGATCTTGCCTATCCCCAAGTTTGTTGTCTTTACAGTTATTTATCATTTATGTTACATTTCTATTAAACTATTCTCTTGAACTGTCTGGCATCCTCTTTTCTCTGTTCCCTCTATTTATTCCTCTGCCGTTGTTCCCCGCTGTCACTATATCTTCCAGATGTTTCATGCTCGTTAGGTGACCACAAAATTGTAACTTTTATCTTCTTCCTCTTCTATCCTTTCTCATCTGCCTTTCAGCGTCGAGGGGAGATATAATAATTTGCGGTCATTTCCTCTTCTGAATTCTGATTCGTCTGACACATTTCATCTCTGTAGAGGTTATTTTTCTTATTATTCTGTCATCTAGGGTCCAGGACTGGCATTGATAGCAACGTTGGGATGAAGATTGTGTTGTATAGTGCTCGTTTTGCCTCCAGAGTTATTGCCTTGTTGGACAATAGTGGTGATAACTGTTCAATGATTTGACAGCAATTGTTATCCTTTGATATTAATGACAAGTTTTATTTTTACATTCGCGGCAAAACTTTTATATTTACAATTTGGAGAGGTGGGAATTCTGATCATTAGAGACTCGCTGAGAGGCAAACCTTCAGCTCTTTGGTGGAGCTCAAATTGACAGCTCGGTTAATAAATGACGTCTGCAAAACTAGCATCGCACAGAGAATGGGGCCACAAATTAAAAGCAAATCTGGTTTTTTTTTTTTAGTTAGTTCTCATTATTTAAACTGTGTAAATTTTATTGTCAGATCACATTCATTACTCACCGAACAGTTCCACAGTGCTCATATCGCGTCTCCTGCACTAGCTCAAGAGTACAGACCACGAATCAGACGTTAACCAAGGCGTAGCAGGTGGTTTCAGCTCAGATGCACAAACTCCGTGACACCGGCGAAGGTATTAAATTTTGAGTTGTGTATAGTAATATCAACATTATTCTGTAAAACCACTTTTCATTCGCCTCAGTAGGTTTTCTTATCCTTTGCTCGATTGGTCATGATGCCCTTGCATATGTGAAAACTGGCTCCACTGAAGGTAATGAATCGGTAAAAATGGCTTGCAATAGATTGTCTTTTTTCTTCATTTTAAATGGAACCATCGACTGAGTTATTCTTCACCCCGCCTCTGCAGTACATCCGCCGTCTGAAGCTAAAATTAATTATTCAAATTCGATTACCTGTTTAATACTTGTCAATAGCGTTGTTTGTTTGTTTGTTTGTTTACGTACGCCATCTTTTAATCTCTAGTGAAGTTCTAAGGGAGCGAATTTTGTGTAAAATGAACTGTTTCCCCTAATTTTTATACCGGTGGGTGCGTTCAGGTGACCCTCGCCATATAAGCAGATATTCTCCAACCTCACGGATGTACTCTACATTTTTATCGAGATTTTTTACTTTATTGGGTAGATTGTTCCTATTAATATTGCCCGGACAGTGGCCATTTTGCATCTAGTTATTTTCGATGCCCATTTTCCGAGAGTTATTGAACATTCTCAAAGTGCACGGGGGACCTCCTATTTGTCGCCGTTATTCGAGAGACATCGGATCTCACTACCCTGAGACCGAGGAGGGGGGAGGGGTGGGGGTGTAAATCCATGAAGGGAACATGGATCTAGACATCGACGTTGAGCTGCCAGGGGACACCATTTGACTCTTTGCTTTGATCATGCGCGATGCCCAGTCCACTTTATTCTTCATCTGCGCCTGCCTCATCAACCTCGTATTTTCTCCTACAAGACGATTTTCAGTATGATATTGTGTCTCTTCACATGTCCCATAAATTTCAGTTATCTTGTTTGAATTGTATTAAGTAGTTATTTTTTTCATTTTTTGTTGATTCAAAACTTCACTCTTTGTCTTCTTTTCCTACCAATTCCTAATTTCTCTCCAGTTTTCTATCGATCCATATTTCAGGGGCTTTAATTTTCTACTCAGTTTTCTTATTTTAAAAAATCCAAACTTTTGCTCCATACAGAAATGTTGAGTAGCTATCACATTTTGCTAATCGCAGTTTTAGTTTCGGTGCTATTTTCCCTGACGTGAGCATATTTTCACGTTGTTATAATTTGCTTTTTGCAATTCTTATTCATTTTTGCTAATTTCTGTCTGACGTTTCCCATCACTTAATGTTCTATTCATGAAAGTAAATATACAACAAACAGTCTAGCTTAAAGATACGTCATTGTTTGGCACACGTCTCAGAGTTTGGTAACCCCTGACCTGGGAACATAGTCCTATTCTTTAACAGGCAGACTCTAGACAGGAAACTTCTCAAAAGAAACAAAAGTACCAAACCGGATGGTAGTAATCTGGGATTAATCTCCTGTGTTCTGCTGTGGACGTTTTTGTAAGTCTCCGGCGAGAGAAAGAACAAATTTAAAAATAAAAGGGGGTGGGGGTGGGTGTCAGCTCATTGTTGACCTCGCTTGTGGACGTAAGGTTGACAAGAAGAGCGGTCACTTTTCCCTAAGAATGCTATTTTCGTTATAGGAATTTTCTTTCAGCGCAAATAAAAGAGACGCAGGCTTCGAGACCGTCCAGTAATATCATCAATAGTTTAATTAGACGGTTCAAATGGTTTAAATAGATACATTCTTAGGTATAGTGCCCGGGTTATGACCTTCCACGTCCTTCACTGTTGCTACTTTTCATTGGCTGCGGTTGACAAAGCAGTCAATGTTATAAAAGTGTTATGATGTCTTCTAGGTCTTTAACAAAGTTCCTTCACTTTGCACTGTCCGTGGTCAACCTTCACAAGAGTACTCCAAGTCTGACCCAAGCTGCTATTCTTTGTTTTCTCTGCTCTAAATGAGTATGGAAGAGCGGTACGGGTAGCAGCAGAAATAAAAAAAATATAAAAATAGATATTGTTGGAATGTGTGAATGCAGATAGAAGCAGAATTCGGAGGAAGACAACTGAGAGTATTACAAGACACGCTCTTATTTTTTTTTTAATTCCTAGGGGAGGAAACACAGGAGAAGGCCAAAATATACATGACGAAGACAGGTGGAAGCATTAATGAAGAGAATGTGGAAGACATGTGGCGATCTTAAGAGAATAGCACAAAAACAGGGGGGCTTGGAAAGTGTTTGTTGAAGACCGATGTTCCTCAGGAAGGCTTGGAAAGTGTTTGTTGAAGACCGATGTTCCTTAGGACGGCTTGGAAAGTGTTTGTTGAAGACCGATGTTCCTTAGGACGGCTTGGAAAGTGTTTGTTGAAGACCGATGTTCCTCAGGACGGCTTGGAAAGTGTTTGTTTAAGACCGACTTTCCTCAGGAAGACTTGGAAAGTGTCGGTTGACAACCGACGTTCCTCAGGAAGGCTTGGAAAGTGTTTGTTGAAGACCGACGTTCCTCAGGACGGCTTGGAAAGTGTTTGTTGAAGACCGACGTTCCTCAGGAAGGCTTGGAAAGTGTTTGTTGAAGACCGACGTTCCTCAGGACGGCTTGGAAAGTGTTTGTTGAAGACCGATGTTCCTCACGAAGGCTTGGAAAGTGTTTGTTGAAGAACGATGTTCCTCACGACGGCTTGGAAAGTGTTTGTTGAAGAACGATGTTCCTCAGGAAGGCTTGGAAAGTGTTTGTTGAAGACCCATTTTCCTCAGGACGGCTGTAAAGTGTTTATTGAAGACCGATGTTCCTCAAGACGACTTGGAAAATGTTTTTTTTAAAGATCGACTTTCATCAGAACAGCTTGGAAAGTGCTTGTTGAAGACCGATGTTCCTCACGAAGGCTTGGAAAGTGCTTGTTGAAGACCGACGTTCCTCAGGACGGCTTGGAAAGTGCGTGTTGAAGACCGACGTTCCTCAGGAAGGCTTGGAAAGTGCTTGTTGAAGACCGATATTCTTCGGGAAGCTAAAAGGTAGAAGAAGATGACTGCTCTCCTGTCCCCGATCTGCCTCTTTCGTTTTCCCCCGAATGTTCACTACATAGTAGATGTTATCATTTTGTAGAGTTCTCTTCTGATTCCGTAAACGTTTCTTCCACATCTTACAGCCCATTTGAAAGAATGGTATGACTATATATACGTATACGTATATACTACGTAATTACTCACAACATATGTTATTGGCGATCTGGTTGGTATCACGCCAGGCCGGGTAAAAAGTAAAAGTAAAGTACCCCCGTCACGCCAAGTGGCGTATAGGGAATATGGTGTTAGTGACCATAAATTTTACAAACCTTCGGCACATGATTTTTGGAATAATGTGGTCGGTATTACGCCAGTGCCGCTTTACTTTCCCAGAAAAAAAATCCGGTACCCATTAAAGGCTGGGTAAACCGGAAGCCGTCGGTTGGGATCGAACCGTATCTCTTGTCCTTTGTAGTCCAGTTGACTGACCACTGAGCTATCGCGGCTCCCGCCAGGCCACGTGCTTTCTCTTAAAAATCTTTGGTACCCATTTTCATCAACTTGGTGAACCCTGAAGTAAGTAACCAAAAAAGTAGATTAAACAAAAAAACTCACCAAATCTGCGAATTCAACTAGAAACAAGCGCACTAACCACTTAACCGCTCCGGCTTAAAAGTATCGCGGCATGTACTGAGAGTTGATGCCACGACGACTGTATGAACTGAGAGTTGATGTCACGTATATTGTATGTACTTTATGTTGATATCACGTAGATCATTTGTACTGAGTGTTAATATCACGTAGTTTATTTCTATTGAGTGTTAATGCCACGTAGATTGTTGGTACTAAGTGTTGATGTCACGTAGATTGCTTGTACTAATTGTTGAAGTCACGTATATTGTTTGTACTGAGAGTTGATGTCACGTAGATAGTATGTAATGAGAGTAGATGTCACCTAGATTGCTTTTATTGAGATGTGATGTTACGTAGATTGCATGCACTGAGTGTTAATGTCACGTAGATTGTTTGTACTGAGTGTTAATGTCATATAGATTGTTTGTACTGAGTGGTAATGTCACGTAGATAGTATGTAATGAGAGTAGATGTCACCTAGATTGCTTTTATTGAGATGTGATGTCACGTAGATTGTATATGCTGATAATTGTCGTGCAGATTATTTATAGTGAGAATTGTTGTCACGTAGATTACATGTACTCTTCTACTTCTTTTCCTTTCCTTCCTCATTTCCATATCAACGTCGAGGGGTATTTTTTATGTTTTTTTCAAATTGTGTTTGTCTTTGCTGCTGTTGTTTCTTAATGTTTCTAATATTACGTCAATCCATCTTTTTCGAGGTCGGCCCTTTGGAATGGTGTTCTCGCAACATTTATTTCAGACTCGATGTGCTATGTTTTGATCTGTCTGCCTGATAACGTTGCCAAATCATTGTATCTGTTGTTTCTTTATATAGTATATGGCGGGGATTACTCATAACTTTTTCATTTCTTCATTTCTGATCTTATCTCTCAGACTGTTTCCTGTCATTCGTCTAACACATCTCATCTCAGTAGAGGTTATTTTTCTTATTGTTTTTGCATCTAGGGTCCAGGACTGGCATTGGTAGCACAACGTTGGGATAAAGATTGTATTGTAGAGTGCCCGTTTTTCGTCTAGATTATTTTTTTTTCTTTTTTGGACAATAGTGGTGATAGCTGTTCAATGATTTGACAAGCTTTGTTGCATGTTGAGTCTATTTCTGCTGTTTGTGAATGTCGTTTGTCATAGACTCTTTATATTTAGATACCTCTACATGTCTAAGTTGTCTGCCGTCTATAGTTATGTTGAAGTTCTGTTTCAATTTTGCGATATTCATTACTTCTGTTTTGTTGATGTTGATTTTCATGTTGTATTTTGTGCCTGTGCTGTTGAGTCTATTTAAGTGTTTTAATAGGTCTGCTATTTTCCGTGCATTAGTTCCTGGTCGTTTGCAAATAGAAGCTCATTGATCGCCACTGTCTCTGATGGGTTGGCTAACTTGCATAAATAGTCCATGTACGTAATGAACAATAGAGGGGATAGTACACACCCCTGTCTTACTCCTGATCTAACTTAGAAATGGTCTGTGTAGCCTGCTGCTGTTCTGACTGTGCAGCTGCTGTTGATGTAGAGGCTTTTAATTAGGTTGGTTAGATGTTCGCTTACTCCGTATGTCGTTAGTAAATCCCACAGTTGTTCTCTATTAGATGTTGGCTTACTCCGTATGTTGTTAGTATCTCCCACAGTTGTTCTTTATTAGATGTTGGCTTACTCCGTATGTTGTTAGTATCTCCCACAGTTGTTCTTTATTAGATGTTGGCTTACTCCGTATGTTGTTAGTATTTCCCACAGTTGTTCTTTATTAGATGTTGGTTTACTCCGTATGTTGTTAGTATCTCCCACAGTTGTTCTCTGTTAGATGTTGGCTTACTCCGTATGTTGATAGTATCTCTCACAGTTATTCTCTGTAAGATGTTGGCTTACTCCGTATGTTGTTAGTATCTCCCACAGTCGTTCTCTGTTAGATGTTGGCTTACTCCGTATGTTGTTAGTATCTCTCACAGTTGTTCTCTGTTAGATGTTGGCTTACTCCGTATGTTGTTAGTATCTCCTACAGTTGTTCTCTGTTAGATGTTGGCTTACTCCGTATGTTATTAGTAAATCCCACAGTTGTTCTCTGTTAGATGTTGGCTTGTATGTTGTTAGTAAATCCCACAGTTGTTCTCTGTTAGATGTTGGCTTACTCCATATGTTATTAGTAAATCCCACAGTTGTTCTCTGTTAGATGTTGGCTTGTATGTTGTTAGTAAATCCCACAGTTGTTCTCTGTTAGATGTTGGCTTGTATGTTGTTAGTAAATCCCACAGTTGTTCTCTGTTAGATGTTGGCTTGTATGTTGTTAGTAAATCCCACAGTTGTTCTCTGTTAGATGTTGGCTTGTATGTTGTTAGTAAATCCCACAGTTGTTCTCTGTTAGATGTTGGCTTGTATGTTGTTAGTAAATCCCACAGTTGTTCTCTGTTAGATGTTGGCTTGTATGTTGTTAGTAAATCCCACAGTTGTTCTCTATTTACTCGGTCGAATGATTTTTCATGGTCAAGTTGATTGTGATTGAAACAATTGTGATTGGGTCCTGTTGTTTTTTTCTTCTGGTTTTTTTTTAGGGTGAAGAGAGCGCTAGTACATCATCTGTGGTTTTGTGTTTTCGGAACCCCATTTGATAATCGCTTAATTGTAGTTCTATTATTAGTCTCAGCCTTTTCCCCTTAATTTTGGCGTATACCTTTCCCACATGGCTGAGAAGCAATATACCTCTATATTAATTGCAGTCTCTCTTGCTACCTTTCTTTTTCTGTATTGGTACGATTATTGCTTATTGCCAGTCTTCTGAGGATTTTTGTTGGTGCCTTGTTGCATTGAATATTCTGTGCAGCCATGTAACTCCTGTTTCGCCTTCTACTGCTATTATTTATACTTGTATGTTATCTATCCCCGGTGCTTTGTTTATTTTTGCATATTTGATTGTTTTTTTATTTCCACTTTCGTTATGTTGGGTTTAGTGTCTGTGCATTCGTGCGTGGTTTTTGTTGCGTTAATGATAGTTGGTGCTATGATCAATAGGTCTTCGAAATATTATTTTCATCTCTGTTACATATGTTGGTTTTTTTGGTATTGGTTGTCTGTCTTTGTCATGTATGAGTTCATGGGATCTTGGTTTTCTTTTCTCGCTTTTGTTGCTTTTACTGCTTTGTAGAAGTCTCTTGTGTTTGTCTTGAAGCCTCTGCTCCTTTTTGCCTGAATTCTATCCAAGTATTTTTCTTAGCTGCTTTGATAAAAATGTTAACTTTTTTTCTGAACTAAGGCATATTTATCAAATTTTTCTTGGTTCTTTTTCTCACTTCAATGTTTAAATAGCGTCTTCTTTTCTTTCACTGTTTCTCTGATTATATCGTGATGCTGATCACATGTGCTGCTCTTTGTCCCTTCTTTTGTCCTTAGTTTTGTTCCTCATAATGTTGTTGTGATGTTGGTATTTGTTTCCTTAAACTGTTCCTACTCTTTTTCTACGGCACTGACTTTGTTAAGGAGTTTCTTGAATTCCTCTGTTAGTTTTTTTCTTCCAATGTTTTCTTTGATTTTTGATCTTTTAATAGTTTTATTTTTATTGTCTGTTATTTTTGCTTCTTTTGTTTGTTGGAGTATCTTCTCTTTGTTTTTGGATGTCTTATTGTAATCATAACCATTTTGTGGTCCGTGTCGTCTGTGATAATAGGGACAGCCCGGCTGTCGGTTACTCTTTTCTTGTTCTGTTTTCTTTTTAGCATAAAACCTATCTGACCTCTACACGTTGTGTCATTGCACTTCTACTTGGTGTATATTTGCGACTCTCTGTGTTTGAAGAATGTGTTGTTGATAAACAAATCGTTTTGCCTACATAATTCCTGCACTCTGCTGTCATTGTCATTAATTTCAGCTCTTGTATCGCCAGAGACCCAGGATATCTTTGTTTTCACTGTTGCATTTCCCAAGCCTTCCATTAAAATCCCCCACCACTAACATGTCGCTTTTATCAGTCTCATTGACAATTTCATTTAGTGTCTCATAGAATTCTTCGCTGTATTTTTCAATATTGTTTTATGGTGCATACATTTTATTTTAGTTATTTTTCTCTAATATTGTTGTAGTCTGGTTATGATTATTCTTTTTTAGTAGTATTTTATTTCTAGAATATTCTTTGCGTGTTCTTAACAAAAGCTGTTTGTTTTGCTGCTCTGACGAACATGTTTACATGTACTGGACATTACATGTACTGGACATTACATGTACTGAGAACTGTAATCGTGTCGATTATATGTACAGAGAGGGAGCCGCTATAGCTCAGTGGTTAGTGGACTGGACTACAAAGGACAAGGGATAGGGTTCGATCCTAACCGACGGCTTCCGGGTTCACCCAGCCTTAAATGGGTACCGGATTTTTTTTCTGGGAAAGTAAAGCGCCACGGGCGTAATACCAACAATATTGCCCCAAAAATCGATGTGCCGAAGGTCTGTAAAATTTATGGTCACTAACACCATATTCCCTATAAGCTACTTGGCGTGACGGGGGCTCTTTACTTTACTTACTTTATATGTACAGAGAACAGTAGTCACGATGATTGTATGAACATTCACTTTACTTTATTCACAATAAGATGATATCCAATACTTTTGGGTGAATTTCTTTGTTGAACATCTTACATGTCCATTGAAAGCTGTGCACCATTCTTCAGATTCACACCTCGTTTGCTCCATTTCCTTTGTCATTTATTGATTTTCTAATGTTTTCCTCAAGGAACTGGACAAAAGAGAACTCATCTCCGCTTCTTCTTTTACCCTTTCAGATTTCGAAGGAGATATAAAGTTTAATTTCTCACTCTTCTAACAGCGTCAATAATTGTCATTTAATATTGCAGTAAAGTTTTCTTTGATTCAATCATTCATATTATTATTCAGTCTTCTGTTGGAATCTGCGCCCTTTTCTTTTCTTGTTATAAAAGTTTATCGATTTTTCAGAGTGCTGTAAAAATATCAGCTTTCTTGTGTAATTTATGCTTTTCTTATATATGTCTTGCATGGTATGAGACTAGAAGGTATTCTCTCCAGCTAGCAAACCTTACAGATAATTATTGTTTATTTATATACTGTTGTTCGCCAATTAAGTCTTGTCAATCGATTTGTTGATCTCTCTTTGAATTATAAAAAAAGTCAAATTTGTTTCTGGAGTTATCATTATTTTTGAAAACCTTCTTAGTAATGTAAAACTTCACATTATTTTTTTTTAAGAAACAGCAATTAATTATTCATAATTTTTTTAGAAACTTGTTGTCATTTCCGTTTTCTTTTTACTCATGAAGTTATAGAATATTCAGTTTTTAGTTTTATTTCTTCAACGTTTAAACGTTCCCAAGTGATTGCATCATTCTCAACAACAGTCAACATTTAAATCCGCTCCTGAAATAGGTTCTTACTTATTGAATTAAACGCAATCAACGTTGAAGTTGATCAAGAATTGTGCTTGTGTCGAGTACCAGAACTACATAAAAAATTCATCCCCAAAACAAACACAACATTTAGCTGGTAATCTCCATTTTGAAAAGAAAGAATCAATTGGCAGGAGATGATGTGGTCACGCGTCGAAAACGTCGCTGAGACTTAAACTCCCAGCGAGAATGGCTGTGTCTATAATTTAAGATGCAATCTGTCGTGTGGCAATCCTTTGAAGATGCAGATACTGGCAAATGATTAAAAAAGATCTGGTACCTGGATCGAGATGTGACAAGGATGGGGATTTATCTCTGCGACAAGGGATTACGACCTCTCTCCAAACACATGTTAGTGAAAGCGGCTTAAGCCTCGTTCCAGAGAATAGCATATGCTTTCTTTCTATCACCTCCAAGCCATAGCCGATATACTTTTTTTTCATGATCTCTTTTTATTTTCATTCCTTCTTTCAATTGTTGACGTCTTTTCTTTCCTCTTTGCTTCGGACGTTTTTTTTTTTTTTTAAATTGACAATCTATATTTTTTGGGTTACTCATCATTACGATTATATTCGTCACCGCGTTAAAATTACCATTAGTTTGAATTAGTATTATTATATTTGAATTCTAGATGACTACAACAGTATGCCGGATAGAAAGGACAATTCTGGTTCAGAGATAGGATCGGCATAACAGAAATAGAAATAACGAAGGCAAGTGTAGGAGTTGAGATTGTCAACAGGAGCTGACGGTATCAAGTGTGGGCTGTTTACATTTACATGTCCAGAGACAGATTGCCAGATTGGATTTTTTATTTTTCCCAGAAAAAAATGGTTGCACCAAAGAAATTAATGAGCAGGAATATAAATTAAAGCACAGTGTATCTAGAAATGGGGCGGGGGAGGGGAGTTTTTAAACTGAAGCAGTAGATATGGAAAAAAGGCGGAAATCAAATAAAAAGAGCCCAGTTGTGCCACGCGATGGGGCGTAGGAAATATGGCGCCAATGTTCATATTTTAAATAGATCTTCGACACATTAGTTTTTGTGCAATTTGGTAGTAATACGCCAGTGCCGTTTTTCATTTCCAGAAAAAAAATAATTACCTATTTTAAGGCTGCGTGAACCCATAAGTTTTTGTTTAGGATCAATCTCGACTTCATGTCCACACTATTCCAGTTCACTGACCACCTCGCTACCACATCCCCAAGCATCGAGTAGGGTGTGCGAGGATATTAGATTGAGGTATTAGAAAATAATTCGAGGAGGGACTTGTATATTCAGGAAACAAGGCTCCGATGGAGATAAAACAAAGAGGAAAACCACAAATGTTCTTGGAGAAAACAGGTGGAAGCTGGGGAAGACATGGACACATTGTAAATGGATGACAAGAAATAGGACGATTTGGAAGGTGTTTGTTGAAGACATATGTTCCACAGAACCACTTGGAAAGTGTTGAAGACCAATACTCCTCAGGACCGCTTGGAATGTGTTGAAAACCAATACTCCTCAGGACCTCTTGGAAAGTGTTGAAAACCAATACTCTACAGGACCGCTTGGAAAGTGTTAAAGACCAATACTCCCCAGGACCGCTTGGAAAGTGTTGAAGACCAATACTCCTCAGGACCTCTTGGAAAGTGTTGAAGACCAATAGTCTACAGGACCGCTTGGAAAGTGTTGAAGACCAATACTCTACAGGACCGCTTGGAAAGTGTTGAAGACCAATACTCCACAGGACCGCTTGGAAAGTGTTGAAGACCAATACTCTACAGGACGGCTTAGAAAGTGTTTGTTGAAGACCGAGGCTCTACAGGGCAATTTGTAAAGTGTTTGTTGAAAACCAAGGCTCTACATGACAATTTGTAAAGTGTTTGTTGAAGACATATATTCCACAGGGAGCTGGAAGAAAGAAGGGTTATATGGAAAACGTGTGTTGTTACACTGAAGGAAACATATCTATAAAGCCTTTGTCATGTTTCTGGGGTTTGTCGATGTCGGGGTTATCGAATTGAGGAATAAATGCCGCATGTCCAGCGCAATTGTCACGGGCCAGCAGTTCAGGCCAGAACTCTTATTTGATATAAAGGAAGAAAAAACGGGCACAAACAATTTTTTTTTATCCCCTGTTGATTCGAAAACTTGTTCTCCTCACTAAGAAAACGGCACGCTACCAATTCGGCCATCCGCTCTTTTAAAATTGAAACAACAAAATAAAAAAAAAACGATGCACTAAATTGAACGTATATAGATCGAAATGATGAAACGAAAGAAACGAAATCAAAGATAATTCGTTAAACTGAAAGAACATAATTCAAATAGCATGTGTTGTTATCAGAATAGAAACAAAAATGGAGACTGGTGTTTTATTTAATTTTAAAATGAAAAAAAAAATTCAGAGAAAAATTCGCATTTTAAAATAATTAGAAAATATGGTTCAAATGATGAGTGTTAAATTGGTGCAACAAGACTCCTAGAGTGAATAGGACAACCAGAAATTAAAAAGTTTGGGTGAAGCAACATCAATTAAGAGGGAATGGTGTTAAAGTTTAAAATAACATAAATGACAACTTGGGTGGAGGTGGGGGAATAAGAACAGAAAAAAAAGATCAAATTGGAGGAGATGATGTGGATCAAGTAGAAGGTGTGGGTTAAAATATAAAGAGAAAAGGTGTCAGAAGTAAAGGGACGTTAACAAGAGGGATTACTAGGGAGATACGATTTTTGTTTAAAATTAAACGAAGAGCTACCAAAAGGGAATTGGGTTGCAAAAGGAAGGAATATTATGATTTTAAGAATGGACAATGCACACAACTTGCGTTCACATCAGTGTATAGCTGCAGCTACTAAAGAAGGATACATCGGACGTCGTTGCTTAACCAAACTTTGCTCACTCGCTGGCTCAACAAACGCGTGTCACCTGCAGTGTTTTGTTTCATTTCTTTACATCGTTGAGGCGACACCAGACGCCCCAGTCTTTTTTTGCTTTCAAGTAAGAAATAGCATCTCAAAATGTTGATTGGTTTGATTCACGAACACGACATTGAATGCTCAGTGTAAAACATTCAAGATTCCATATAGTGGCTATCCTTTATTTTCTTTATAAGTTGAGGACAAACGTCTGACTTCTGTAATGTGTGAAATGCCATTTTCATTTTCCTTTGAAGTTCCAGCGCATCACAAGTGTTCTTTCACAGGTCTCACGTTCTTTGTGGTGTGCCACCGTCTGCAAAAGTTGAACGAGTGTAACCTCAGCCACAGCATATAAAGTTGGAATATTGAACGGAAAATATTTAAAGATAATTCGGAAATACCAATCGGTTGCTCACAGGTAAAAATAATAGTGCTTTAGAAAAGATGTTTACCAATGAACAAATATCAGCCAAAGGTAAAACAGAGACTGGGGACTTGATATTAAAATTGCACTACAAAGGGCTGATATTCCTTCCAATACGAACACGAGCGTTCTGTTAACATAAAACTGTTCGGATAAAGATAATTATTTCAGGAACAAACACATATAGTTTTGCTTTACACGTTTGGTACGTTGCTTTATGATTGGAGGTGATTTCATTTAACACTTTCAGTCTCTTCTTCCTGTGTCACAAGTAGTTGAACAATTTACAAGTCTCAAATCTTTCGGGTATTGTATAAATCTGCTTTCAAGCTTATCTTGGGGTCCAACTGGAGTTGAAGAGTTGATTTCTGCTTCAGAGGCAACAGAGGAACATGAAACTTTGATAAGATGCTTGCAATGATTAATCTTCAACTAGAGTGGGACATCAGACTTTGAGAAGATGCATACAATGATTAATCTTCAACTAGAGTAGGACATCAGACTTTGAGAAGATACATGCAATGATTAATCTTCAACTACAGTGGGACATCAGACTTTGAGAAGATGCATGCAATGATTAATCTTCAACTAGAGTAGGACATCAGACTTTGAGAAGATGCATGCAATGATTAATCTTCAACTAGAGTGTGACATCAGACTTTGAGAAGATGTATGCAATGATTAATCTTTAACTACAGTGGGACATCAGACTTTGAGAAGATGCATGCAATGATTAATCTTCAACTACAGTGGGACATCATACTTTGAGAAGATGCATGCAATGATTAATCTTCACTACAGTGGGACATCATACTTTGAGAAGATGCATGCAATGATTAATCTTCACTACAGTGGGACATCAGACTTTGAGAAGATGCATGCAATTATTAATCTTCAACTACAGTGTTCGACCGTTAAGTGGACGTAGATACATTACACCGCTAGTTTGCAGTAAAGACTCATTGATTGTGCATTTCGGACCGACATATCCGTCTTCGACACGCGTTTTATTCCTTAACACTTTTGTTTGGGTACGGGCCACTTTCAACTGATTTGCAACTGTCGCGGACCTCCTGTTTTTCGTCATTATCCAAAAGGTCTAGCCACGAAGACATCAGGGAACAATTTCCGCCGCTTGAGCAAGATTCGATCCTCTGACCTTCTTGACCAGAAGCCGATGTCATACCACTGGTCCACTCAGTCCCTCAACGAACAATAAGTCAGCAGCTGCAAACATTTATCATATTAGCATGAAGAATAGGGCTTTGAGTTATCTTTCAGTAAAATGTTGACCTTCAGGTTAAGAATGTCTTCTGTTCGAATCTCGTCGTACGTGGTTTGAATTCCATTCGGCCATGATTATTTCTTATTATTTCAAAACAAAATAAGTATTTTTGACATTATTCTTGTATTGTCTTAAGGAAGTTCTTGAACAGCCATGGAAATGCACCTTGTGTGCTCATATGCTCTGCATGTGGCTGAGGTTCGAATCTCACAGGTCACACTTTTATTTTCAACCAACATCTATCTATCTATCTATCTATCTATCTATCTATCTATCTATCTATCTATCTATCTATCTATCTATCTATCTATCTATCTATCTATCTATCTATCTATCTATCTATCTATCTATCTATCTATCTATCTATCTATCTATCTATCTATCTATCTATCTATCTATCTATCTATCTATCTATCTATCTATCTATCTATCTATCTATCTATCTATCTATCTATCTATCTATCTATCTATCTATCTATCTATCTATCTATCTATCTATCTATCTATCTATCTATCTATCTATCTATCTATCTATCTATCTATCTATCTATCTATCTATCTATCTATCTATCTATCTATCTATCTATCTATCTATCTATCTATCTATCTATCTATCTATCTATCTATCTATCTATCTATCTATCTATCTATCTATCTATCTATCTATCTATCTATCTATCTATCTATCTATCTATCTATCTATCTATCTATCTATCTATCTATCTATCTATCTATCTATCTATCTATCTATCTATCTATCTATCTATCTATCTATCTATCTATCTATCTATCTATCTATCTATCTATCTATCTATCTATCTATCTATCTATCTATCTATCTATCTATCTATCTATCTATCTATCTATCTATCTATCTATCTATCTATCTATCTATCTATCTATCTATCTATCTATCTATCTATCTATCTATCTATCTATCTATCTATCTATCTATCTATCTATCTATCTATCTATCTATCTATCTATCTATCTATCTATCTATCTATCTATCTATCTATCTATCTATCTATCTATCTATCTATCTATCTATCTATCTATCTATCTATCTATCTATCTATCTATCTATCTATCTATCTATCTATCTATCTATCTATCTATCTATCTATCTATCTATCTATCTATCTATCTATCTATCTATCTATCTATCTATCTATCTATCTATCTATCTATCTATCTATCTATCTATCTATCTATCTATCTATCTATCTATCTATCTATCTATCTATCTATCTATCTATCTATCTATCTATCTATCTATCTATCTATCTATCTATCTATCTATCTATCTATCTATCTATCTATCTATCTATCTATCTATCTATCTATCTATCTATCTATCTATCTATCTATCTATCTATCTATCTATCTATCTATCTATCTATCTATCTATCTATCTATCTATCTATCTATCTATCTATCTATCTATCTATCTATCTATCTATCTATCTATCTATCTATCTATCTATCTATCTATCTATCTATCTATCTATCTATCTATCTATCTATCTATCTATCTATCTATCTATCTATCTATCTATCTATCTATCTATCTATCTATCTATCTATCTATCTATCTATCTATCTATCTATCTATCTATCTATCTATCTATCTATCTATCTATCTATCTATCTATCTATCTATCTATCTATCTATCTATCTATCTATCTATCTATCTATCTATCTATCTATCTATCTATCTATCTATCTATCTATCTATCTATCTATCTATCTATCTATCTATCTATCTATCTATCTATCTATCTATCTATCTATCTATCTATCTATCTATCTATCTATCTATCTATCTATCTATCTATCTATCTATCTATCTATCTATCTATCTATCTATCTATCTATCTATCTATCTATCTATCTATCTATCTATCTATCTATCTATCTATCTATCTATCTATCTATCTATCTATCTATCTATCTATCTATCTATCTATCTATCTATCTATCTATCTATCTATCTATCTATCTATCTATCTATCTATCTATCTATCTATCTATCTATCTATCTATCTATCTATCTATCTATCTATCTATCTATCTATCTATCTATCTATCTATCTATCTATCTATCTATCTATCTATCTATCTATCTATCTATCTATCTATCTATCTATCTATCTATCTATCTATCTATCTATCTATCTATCTATCTATCTATCTATCTATCTATCTATCTATCTATCTATCTATCTATCTATCTATCTATCTATCTATCTATCTATCTATCTATCTATCTATCTATCTATCTATCTATCTATCTATCTATCTATCTATCTATCTATCTATCTATCTATCTATCTATCTATCTATCTATCTATCTATCTATCTATCTATCTATCTATCTATCTATCTATCTATCTATCTATCTATCTATCTATCTATCTATCTATCTATCTATCTATCTATCTATCTATCTATCTATCTATCTATCTATCTATCTATCTATCTATCTATCTATCTATCTATCTATCTATCTATCTATCTATCTATCTATCTATCTATCTATCTATCTATCTATCTATCTATCTATCTATCTATCTATCTATCTATCTATCTATCTATCTATCTATCTATCTATCTATCTATCTATCTATCTATCTATCTATCTATCTATCTATCTATCTATCTATCTATCTATCTATCTATCTATCTATCTATCTATCTATCTATCTATCTATCTATCTATCTATCTATCTATCTATCTATCTATCTATCTATCTATCTATCTATCTATCTATCTATCTATCTATCTATCTATCTATCTATCTATCTATCTATCTATCTATCTATCTATCTATCTATCTATCTATCTATCTATCTATCTATCTATCTATCTATCTATCTATCTATCTATCTATCTATCTATCTATCTATCTATCTATCTATCTATCTATCTATCTATCTATCTATCTATCTATCTATCTATCTATCTATCTATCTATCTATCTATCTATCTATCTATCTATCTATCTATCTATCTATCTATCTATCTATCTATCTATCTATCTATCTAATCTATCTATCTTTTGTTCGTTCGTTCGCCTGAAATATTGTCTATATCTGTAATGTCGTTTCCTGTATAAATTTTACTGTCTTTTGTCAATCTTGTAGTGGCCCATATAGTTTTGTCTGTAGTGTTGTATCTATGGACCAATGGATTTTCCTCAGTCTACTATATTCAGTGCAGTCTTGAAGTATGTGTTCAGCAGTCTGGTGCGCCTATCCACATGTAAAAGTAGTTGAGGTGCGGATCTTGAATTTTGTATACATTGAGTTATTGAGTAATTTGCGGGTCATCATCATTGCACTCCGAACATGTCCATAGGTGCTCAGATCCTCTCCTCAGCAAGTCCCGCAGTGTCCAGCGACTGACGACTCCAGTTCTATGTTGGTTGATAAGTCTTCATACACGCCCACGTAGTTTCTCATTTCTGGCTGTGCCCATCTTGACTCATATTTCCATCATCCGAAGAAGTGACGTGGATCTGTGTTTGTCGAAGTCCTGTGCTCGTCCCACATCTCGAAGGGCATTGATGATGTCCGCCCGATCCATTAGTTGCCCGTCCTCAACGACAGCGCAGCTAGCCAACCTGTCCATTTCCCCGTACTCCCGCATGTCCAGGGACATAGACAAAGGTGACCTTACGTATTTTGAACTTCTGCAATGGCTCTACCCATTGCATGCGTACATAGTCTGCCTCCACTTTTTTTTTATCATGCTCATCGAATTACTCAGTATACATGAGTACACATGTATACATGTGACTATGGAGTCGATTGTGTCCTGTTCTGAGGCGTATAATGATAACTTGTTCATATCTATTCATATTATGAAAGGCATCCTGATTTGGGGTAATCTCACGCTAATGTTGGATGTGCTGGGCAGAATGATTCAAATATCGCAGTTTTCTATAGACCACAACATAACGCATTATGCTCATTTAATATTTTTTTTTTTAAAAGAGAGGCGATGAAAAGGAGTAATCATGAAGTTAACGTGGGAAAGAAAGCAAGAAATAGGGGTAACTTTCTTGTGTCTTTGTGTACAGCAAGCCGATATTTGCACCTGTTGAGCCAAGACATTTACCTATACACCATATTGTCTGGGTACCAGGCTATCTTTCCTCTTTTATATCTATTCGTTTGGCGAGGACAATTAAGTTCATTGGCTACGGCGGGCATGTTGAATTGAGTCTTGGTCAGTTCTTGTTCACTGATCCTGAACATATTTACTCCTGCCACAATTTATTCCTTTCGCAATTCAGTTTTTTTGTCTGTCATAATTTATTCCTCTCCATATAGCAGTTAATTGTCGGAATATGAAATGTAGTCTTCGATATACCTCTTCAATATACCTCTTCGATAAACCTCTTTGATATACCTCTTTGATATACCTCTTCAATATACCTCTTCGATAAACCTCTTTGATATACCTCTTTGATAAACC
Organism: Megaustenia siamemsis; assembly: GCA_032433765.1. Lineage (NCBI taxonomy): Eukaryota > Metazoa > Mollusca > Gastropoda > Stylommatophora > Ariophantidae > Megaustenia > Megaustenia siamemsis. The sequence goes on from JAVIAB010000124.1 coordinate 64,707,466, forward strand.
TCTTTGATATACCTCTTCGGCAAACCTCTTCGATAAACCTCTTCGATAAACCTCTTTGATATACCTCTTTGATAAACCTCTTTGATATACCTCTTTGATAAACCTCTTTGATATACCTCTTCGGCAAACCTCTTCGATAAACCTCTTCGATAAACCTCTTTGATATACCTCTTCGGCAAACCTCTTCGATAAACCTCTTCGATAAACCTCTTTGATATACCTCTTCGATAAACCTCTTCGATAAACCTCCTTGATATACTTGCAAACAATAACTTAGTTCCTCTCAGTCCGAAGACAGCACATAGGACAGAAGTCATAGCGCTCTATAATCAACAATTTGATGCAGGTTTTGGTAGGTCTTGGTTGTTTATTAGTCCCATGGTTGTTCTGCGTAGTGACCTTCTGGTATTCATTATTTTTTTTTAATACCAGATGGTTTACACAAGAATGTCTGATGGGGAAATCTTTTTTCGTTCATTCTCATCACATGATCGATAAATTTCCAATCCCTTCTTCTTAAAAAAAAAATGTTCTACATTATTCTTGTTTTCAAGTATGTACTTTGACCTACAGTTTATAATTAAAGTGTCTATATATAAACACGGACGAGAAGAAGAAAAATTAAAACAGTCAAACTTTAAAGCATACACGACAAAACATGTTCAGATAGAACACGGTGTTGGAAAACTTACTGTTATTATCGCTGTTTATAATGCTAATGTTACCTCCGAGACTATCATAAAAACACACGTTCCCGGCCTGATAAAGTTCTCAAGAACATTGTTAATAGATTTGAGTGTTGTAAACCACACCGGCGTGAGATTTCTAAACAGTGTTGTGCACTCGATAACATTCAGTCACAGTCGCGGCCATCACATAATACTGCAACTGCCAGCGCCAGCCAGAAAGGGAAAAGATGTTTCCGAGCATTCTATCGATCGTCGAGTTGTATTATTTTTCTGTTTCTATTCTGTTGCCGCTGTTCTGCCTGAGGTCTTTGACGTGCACTCCAGGACATCACTGTATTAATTCCGCGTTGTGACTCTATAGACTTTCTGTGCCTTTCTCAACCCCCTACCCAATGAGAGGCCAACTACTGTGGCTTGCTGGATGTCAGAGAGATTCGTTTTTTCTTCTTCTTCTTTCTACTCTAACAACTCTTTATGCATAATTCCATATTGTACTCCAGTTTTGCTTTGATACCCCCCAATATAATCGACTGCAATTGCTAAGGCCATTGATATGTCGTTTTCTCTCTTATTCTCGCGTCTTCATGCGTTTGTATGCTGTGCCCCGGACGAGTCGGAAGTAGGTTCATGGAGTCTGTTAAGCGGGAAGACAACTCCGGTGAGAGCATTGATTTCGAGCGAAGTCAAGTGCGCGAGGAACAAACGGCCATGATGGGGGAAATAATTCTGATTGACAAGGTGTCAAAATGCGGTGTTGTAGGATATGATTCATTATTTTTGTGGTGTTCTTTCCTGGGTTTCAATTTGCACGCTCAGGTGAGAGAAAAAAAGGACTTTGATGGAGATTGGTCGACTTTCATTGTAGTCTTCTTGCTGTATGGTTATTCTGTTAGATCAGAAATTGGGTATGTGAGTACTAATTGGAAGTGTGACCGTTTCGGGTGCTCCGTGCGACCTTCCGGGTGTTTGGTGCGACATAGTTTCAATGTTTGGTACGACATAGTTTCAATATTTGGTACGACATAGTTTCAATATTTGGTACGACATAGTTTCAATATTTGATACGACATAGTTTCAATATTTGGTACAACATAGTTTCAATGTTTGGTGCGACATAGTTTCAATGTTTGGTACGACATAATTTACATGTTTGGTACGATATAGATTCAATGTTTGGTACGACATAATTTACATGTTTGGTACGATATAGATTCAATGTTTGGTGTGACAAATACTTTCATTGCTTGGTCCGAAGTTTTTTAATCGTTGAAAAAGTTGAAAAGGTCGTTCTAAAAATAAAAAAAAAAAACATCGGATGCTTTGATGTGAGGACCAAGTGGTCTTTCTGACTAGAACGTTCAGTCTTTACTCCTACAACCAGGCTCTTTGAATGTCAAGTCTCTTTTTGAAGTACTTAGTGAAAACTTAGAGATGTTTGGTGCAGTCTTTTTGAAGTACTTAGTGAAAACTTAGAGATGTTTGGTGCAGTCTTTTTGAAAGTACTTAGTGAAAACTTAGAGATGTTTGGTGCAGTCTTTTTGAAGTACTTAGTGAAACCTTAGAGATGTTTGGTGCAGTCTTTTTGAAGTACTTAGTGAAAACTTAGAGATATTTGGTGCAGTCTTTTTGAAGTACTTAGTGAAAACTTAGAGATGTTTGGTGCAGTCTTTTTGAAGTACTTAGTGAAAACTTAGAGATGTTTGGTGCAGTCTTTTTGAAAGTACTTAGTTAAAACTTAGAGATGTTTGGTGCAGTCTTTTTGAAGTACTTAGTGAAACCTTAGAGATGTTTGGTGCAGTCTTTTTGAAGTACTTAGTGAAAACTTAGAGATGTTTGGCGCAGTCCTTTTGAAGTACTTAGTGAAACCTTAGAGATGTTTGGTGCAGTCTTTTTTGAAGTACTTAGTGAAACCTTAGAGATGTTTGGTGCAGTCTTTTTGAAAGTACTTAGTGAAAACTTAGAGATGTTTGGTGCAGTCTTTTTGAAAGTACTTAGTGAAAACTTAGAGATGTTTGGTGCAGTCTTTTTGAAAGTACTTAGTGAAAACTTAGAGATGTTTGGTGCAGTCTTTTTGAAGTACTTAGTGAAACCTTAGAGATGTTTGGTGCAGTCTTTTTGAAGTACTTAGTGAAACCTTAGAGATGTTTGGTGCAGTCTTTTTGAAAGTACTTAGTTAAAACTTAGAGATGTTTGGTGCAGTCTTTTTGAAGTACTTAGTGAAACCTTAGAGATGTTTGGTGCAGTCTTTTTGAAGTACTTAGTGAAAACTTAGAGATGTTTGGCGCAGTCCTTTTGAAGTACTTAGTGAAACCTTAGAGATGTTTGGTGCAGTCTTTTTGAAGTACTTAGTGAAACCTTAGAGATGTTTGGTGCAGTCTTTTTGAAAGTACTTAGTGAAAACTTAGAGATGTTTGGTGCAGTCTTTTTGAAAGTACTTAGTGAAAACTTAGAGATGTTTGGTGCAGTCTTTTTGAAAGTACTTAGTGAAAACTTAGAGATGTTTGGTGCAGTCTTTTTGAAGTACTTAGTGAAACCTTAGAGATGTTTGGCGCAGTCCTTTTGAAGTACTTAGTGAAAACTTAGAGATGTTTGGCGCAGTCCTTTTGAAGTACTTAGTGAAACCTTAGAGATGTTTGGTGCAGTCTTTTTGAAGTACTTAGTGAAAACTTAGAGATGTTTGGCGCAGTCCTTTTGAAGTACTTAGTGAAAACTTAGAGATGTTTGGTGCAGTCTTTTTGAAAGTACTTAGTGAAACATTAGAGATGTTTGGTGCAGTCTTTGTAAATACATGGTGAGGTCGTTGTGAGTGTTCAGACACCTTGTGGGAGCGTGGTGACGTCATTGTGATTTATTTGAGCCGCTGTCAGCGGTTAATGATGTCATTGGAAACGTTAAGAAAGGCCAGTGTGTATGCTTTATGAGATCTTTAAAGGTAGGCATTTTGGGTACTTCACATAGTTTTTTTTTTTTAAACCTCCTTCTGTTATGAGTGCAATCTGTTTTGAATCTCAGCCCTTATTCTCGCTGTGCTTCCTATTTTTTTTTATTTGACCTGTCAATTTGATTTTATGAACGGTTGCTGTTTGGTATTTCTTCCTCTTCTTTCTTTTCTCTTTCCCATTGGTACCTAAAAGGTGTCGTGGTTATATCATTTGTCGTTCTTGAGCTGCTCGAATTGTCTGAATTAGTGATTTTCCTTTGTTGTTACATGTTTCTGTCACTGCATTTATCCATCTTCTTCTGGGTCTTCCTCTTGGTCTTTTTCCATGCATTCTCGAGAAGAACGCCCTTAATGGTGATTGGTTAGGATTCATTCTGACCAGGTGGCCAAACCATTTAAGTTGTTGTTCTATACATTCTTGGCAGGGTTTTGTTCCTACTATTTTTCTTATAGTTTCATTTGGTATTCTATCTCTTCTTGTGTTGTTTGTTATTTGTAGATATTCAGTACGAGCTTTCAGTCTGGAGTTTTTCTTTATTTGTACTTAATGTGACATTGATTTCGTATTTCTTGTGTTATCATTATGCCAGCAGTGCAATCGTTTTGGGTTACCTAATTATTTGTTAAGCATTTTGTTGTATCTTTAAAAACATTTGGGTGGATGTTTGTTCTGGCTTTAGTTTTTGGTGTAGACTCTTTGAGTACTTGATGCCAATTTTCTTGGTTGCTTGGTTAAACTTGTCATGCTCACAGTAACGTTTTCTTAACCACTCAGCTCAGCGAAATGGGAAGGAAATAAAAAGCGGGGTTTATTATCTTCTTTTTTGTGCCGGATGCTGGTTTTGTTATTTTAAGTACATTTTTTTCTTTAAAGGATTCTGAACTGCTCTGAATATGGTTGGGATGGAAGAGGCTCCTCTGGATTCTCCCAAGCTTTCTGATTTTTAATTAGATTCTTAATTATTTTATTGGTAAATTAAATAACATATTATACGTTGTTAATATCAGATGGTACAACACGATGAGAAATGAAGGTGTTTGAGAATGTATGAGATCACAGAAACAACAAATTATGAGTAAAAAGTAGAGATGAATTCATCACACTCTACAAAAATGTAGTTCAGTTATAGCAAGACATGCTTTGTTAAGGACTTGCGTGGAAAGAAGAGACAGGAGGTATATACGCGAAGAAGAGAAATCGTAAGAAGAAAAACGCAAAGGAGAGAAATCGTAATCCGCATTGACTGAAAATAAATTTTGAAGAAAAACAAGTTCAGAAATAAGGATAGATGCCGAAACGTTTGTAGACTTTGTTCATAAATGAGGCCTGTAGGGCGCTGAAATCAACATTACATTTATGTACTTTCAGTATTGCAAGGTCATAATTGTATGGAAAATAGTCTGAAGAACACTTCTTTGTGTTGTCTACTATTGAGGGTACTAAGTAGACAAGATTTGTGTTGTAATTTACAGAAAAATGCGTTATCAATGTGCTTATTGACCAGATGTGTCCAGCTTTATTAGGACACTTTTGGTATAGGGTATGTCTTTCCTCTTCAACCACTAATCGTTTTGAGCACTAAAACTTGTCTGTTTACAGGGAAAATACCGACAACTGGACTAGGGCTGTGATTAGTTCAATTGAACTGATTCTGACAAAGCAACCAGAGGCAGGTCGCTGTTTCCAAAGCCACGATCCTGAGCCATGAAGTCAAATTAAACAAAAGACACTACGTTACTTGGACTAACTCAATATATTTCCTTCACTCTTATTTTAATAAATGACGTCGTTTTAAAATAAGTCATAAAATCGTTCTGCAGCACTAAGTTATTATTGCGCTTAAGAAATATATCATCATCATGTGCTATACCGGTTCTCATAGGTGATAATGTCCTACCACAATTCTCTGTTGACACAATTCTGTTGACTGTTTACAGTGCCTCGACACCAGTATCATCACTCTGTGTAGTCCTGCCTCGACACCAGTATCATCTCTCTGTGTAGTCCTGCCTTGACACCAGTATCATCTCTCTGTGTAGTCCTGCCTCGACACCAGTATCATCTCTCTGTGTAGTCCTGCCTCGACACCAGTATCATCTCTCTGTGTAGTCCTGCCTTGACACCAGTATCATCTCTCTGTGTAGTCCTGCCTCGACACCAGTATCATCTCTCTGTGTAGTCCTGCCTCGACACCAGTATCATCTCTCTGTGTAGTCCTGCCTCGACACCAGTATCATCTCTCTGTGTAGTCCTGCCTCGACACCAGTATCATCTCTCTGTGTAGTCCTGCCTCGACACCAGTATCATCTCTCTGTGTAGTCCTGCCTCGACACCAGTATCATCTCTCTGTGTAGTCCTGCCTCGACACCAGTATCATCTCTCTGTGTAGTCCTGCCTCGACACCAGTATCATCTCTCTGTGTAGTCCTGCCTCGACACCAGTATCATCTCTCTGTGTAGTCCTGCCTCGACACCAGTATCATCTCTCTGTGTAGTCCTGCCTCGACACCAGTATCATCTCTCTGTGTAGTCCTGCCTCGACACCAGTATCATCTCTCTGTGTAGTCCTGCCTCGACACCAGTATCATCTCTCTGTGTAGTCCTGCCTTGACACCAGTATCATCTCTCTGTGTAGTCCTGCCTTGACACCAGTATCATCTCTCTGTGTAGTCCTGCCTTGACACCAGTATCATCTCTCTGTGTAGTCCTGCCTCGACACCAGTATCATCTCTCTGTGTAGTCCTGCCTCGACACCAGTATCATCTCTCTGTGTAGTCCTGCCTCGACACCAGTATCATCTCTCTGTGTAGTCCTGCCTCGACACCAGTATCATCTCTCTGTGTAGTCCTGCCTCGACACCAGTATCATCTCTCTGTGTAGTCCTGCCTCGACACCAGTATCATCTCTCTGTGTAGTCCTGCCTCGACACCAGTATCATCTCTCTGTGTAGTCCTGCCTTGACACCAGTATCATCTCTCTGTGTAGTCCTGCCTTGACACCAGTATCATCTCTCTGTGTAGTCCTGCCTTGACACCAGTATCATCTCTCTGTGTAGTCCTGCCTCGACACCAGTATCATCTCTCTGTGTAGTCCTGCCTCGACACCAGTATCATCTCTCTGTGTAGTCCTGCCTTGACACCAGTATCATCTCTCTGTGTAGTCCTGCCTTGACACCAGTATCATCTCTCTGTGTAGTCCTGCCTCGACACCAGTATCATCTCTCTGTGTAGTCCGCGATCTCTCTTCCCCTACATGTTGCCATTTGCAATCATGTATTCCAACTTTCCTTCTCTCATAATGTGTCGGTTGTTTCTTTCTAATCTTTTTTTAGGAAAACTCTTTTTGTCAGTGACTCTTTTTGTGTTGGTCTCTTTAAGAATTTCCTTGTTGGTCTTTTTAGCATTCCAGAGAACTCACAACATTCTTCTGAGAAATCCCATCTCTGAGACATCTAATAGTTTGTTTTTTTTCTTCATTTTTTTGTCTGTTTATATTATTCGCTTCCAGAGGTCAGAAATGGCTCTACATAGCATCGATGGACGTTTTGTCTCATTTGACATAGGCAGCAATAATATGAACACTTCTTCTCTTCTTCTTTTCTCTTCCTCGCCGGTACCGAAACGGTGACGTGGTTATATCATTTGTCGTTCTTGAGCTGCTCGAACTGTCTGAATTAGTGATTTTCCTTTGTTGTTACATGTTTCTGTCACTGCATCTATCCATCTTCTTCTGGGTCTTCCTCTTGGTCTTTTCCCATGCATTCTCGAGAAGAAAGCCCTTGATGGTGATTAGTAAGGATCCATTCTGACCAGGTGGTCAAACCATTTAAGTAGTTGTTCTATATATTTTTGGCAGGGTAATATGAATATTAATGTCAATAAAATTAAAGGATACGCGTTCTTGTATGAGAAATATTGTCTGGCGCCAATTGTATCGAGACATGTACGATAAACACGATCTCCAGGCTGCTCTACTTTTTCCAGGGAGAATACCTGGCTCCCATTTTTCGAGGTCGTGTGGGTCCAAATGCATTCTACAACACGTGGAATAAAGGTAGTTCGAGGTGTGAACGAGTTCTTTTTTCTTTATTTTCTTTATTCATGAATGATTAATTAACAGGGCCTCAGTGCACTTAAGGCAGCCCCGAAAGTACTCGACTAATTCAAGTAAACAATAAAAAGTAGGGACGTTTTTAGTTGTAACATTTTAATGAGGCTTCGTAACGTTTAACAGAAAGTAAACAGTGATTATATGATAAGTGGAAAAAGAACATGTTCATGTTTACTTTCATTCGTGACTTTTAATAAAGGATCTACTATCATCGGTCTTCGAAGAACAACGAAGTAGTTTTTGTTGTACACACAATTTATTATTACTATTTTCTTTACAAAATAAATAAATAAATAAAAATATATGCCTTCGCCTGTACACTTCGTTCTATGAGTTTTTCTTTCAGCAGGAATGAATGAAAATATAAAATTAAAAAAAATACCTGTATTTTTCAAGAATAATGAATTAAGGACAGAGTTGTGACAGGAGAAAGAGCAAAATTCTCCATTGAAAGCTACGTCAGCCCACTTCAGATTTGATTTGATTGAAATTCCGGGCGTGTTGCGTTGCGGCAACATCAGTAATTGTTGGTGTAGCGAAAAGTTGGTGTACCTCCTTCTGTGTTATTCTCAGGGCAGGTTCACTGGGTACGCTTTCTCGTGGGCGACATCTACCGAGCGATATGTCGAGGACAATGTTGCCATTTTGTATGAGTTACCTTTGAATGGGTGATCTAGAGGCACATACCCGACACAAACAGAGAAACGTCGGCAGGAAGCATATGGATCTCCGACATGTGGTTATTAACGAAGGTTCTGACTTGTATGTTATATGAAGCTAGTAAGATATATATTATATATTATAATTATATATATATATATATATATATATATATATATATATATATATATACACATATTAACAAGTTGGTGGGAAAATATAATTTTGTATTATATATAAATATTATACGTTATGTATGTATATATATATATATATATATGCATATACAGATTTTGTGATACGAAACATACATCACTTGGTATAAATTGTTCACTGTTCCATTAGTGTAAGCAACAAAGTAATTCAAATTAAGCTGAGGATTAGAAATCATTAACCTTCTAAGATAGAAAACTTTCACGATAGAAAGACCAAAAACAACAACAACGTGACCTTGAGTAGGTAAGATCGAGTATCTAGTCCACCGGAAGCGGACGATAAAAAAGAAGAAAAAAGAGATAACTTCATATTGTAAGACATGCTAAAGAATTTCTGGCAGCTGAAAAGTGTAGGCTGCTCGAGGCTGTTGGATGCTGCTCTGGCCGAACCAACGAAAAAAAAAAATTAAAAAAGAAAAATAGTAATTTTTTTAAACCGCAAATCTTAACCAGTTTTCTAAAAATTACCAGTTACCTTGCCGGTTATACATTGTAATACAAAGTTCCTGCACATCATAAAGATCCACCTTCATTGATTCTTCATCCATGCCAAGAGAGTTGGACATATTCCTACATAACCCTCGATCTTGTTTCCTGAGTTTCAGTTCAATCGTTGATCTTTTCCTGTGCCACGCAATTAAACCATTTCTTTGTTGACCTCTATCTCTCAAGCCTTCTTTCTTTCCAGGTGTTAGCAAGTATCCAGCCCACTTCTACAAACATGTTTCGCAAATCTGAACTCATCATCATCATTGTGTGCCGTCTCTGCATCGAAGGTTGGCTACCATGGAGCGCAAATCTGAACTGCCTTTCTCTAATTTGTTTTTTTTTTAATCTTCAACTCTTCATCTGTCTCTTTTTAGTACCTCCTCATTAGATTGTGGTGATTATCCACAGAATCTTCGACAGCATGACACCAAGTCCTGATCAGCTATGTGTGGACGACTCTCGAATCAACTGAAGGTATCAAAGGAAAACCGAATCTGATGAAATCATGATAAGAAATAATTTCTCAGCATTTAATTCACAGAACCAGAATGTTAAAATGCGTATATCACAAGGTGGAGTGAACGAAGAGTCTGTCCTGATACTTTCTTTGTTCTTTCTCTGTCAAATAGAAAATGTACTTATTCATCATCATCATCATCATGTGCCATACCAGTCGACGCAGTCAATCATGTCCTTTCACAATCTTCTATCCACCGTGCATCGTATCAGTTCTGTTGTTGACTGTTGTACATGCCATGACACCATACTATCTAGTATTTTCTCTCTTTGTCGTTCGCGATCTCTCTTTCCCTGCATTTTGCCCGGTCAAACCAAGTATTCCAACTTTCCTCTTCTCACGATGAGCCCCAAAAAATGTTGACTGTTTTTGTCTGATGTTTTCTAGAAGCTGCCTTTTTGTGTTGACCTCTTTGTGGATTACCTCATTGATCTTTTTAGCTGTCCAGGGAATTTTCAACATTCTTCTGAGAAATCCCATCTTTGTGGAATCTGATCGTCTTTTCCTTTCTTTTTTCACTGTCCATGATTCGCTTCCATAGGTCAGAATTAGCTCTATATAGCAACGATGAACTATCTTTCTCACTTCTATTGATATATTGTTGTTGCATAAAATGATTTTTCATTTTCTGAAATACTATTTTGGCCTGACCTATTCTGCTTTTAATTTCTGTGGTGATAAATAAGGATATCAAAAGCAAGAGGAACTTTTGTTGCATTGGGAAACATATGGAAGTCCAAAGAAATTAGGCTAAATACAAAAATAAAAATTTTCAATTTCAATTTTCAGTCCTATTATATGGCTGTGAAACACGGAGAACAACAAAATTGACAATCATGAAGATACAGATTTTCATTAATGGATGCTTACGCAGAATAAAAGGATGGACAAGGCAGGACAAAATCAGAAACAAAGAAGTATAGTCCATTTTACCAGTCAAATACCTGTGGATAAAGAGATACAGCGAAGACGATAGCTCTGTATAGGACACACACTGCGGAAGCTAACTGTGAGTATTACACAACAGGCACTTTTTTTTGGAATCCCCAAGGGAAAAGACAAAGAGGAAGACCAAAGAATTCTTGGAGAAGACAGATAGAAGCAGAGATGAAGATGATGAGGAAGACATGGAATGATCTTAAAAGAATGGCAAGAAACAGAACGACTTGAGAAGTGTTTGTTAAAGACCTATGCTCCACAGGGAGCTGAAAGGTAAAAATAGAAGAAGAAGAAAGATTATTTTTGAATTTCTGAAATGCTAATTTGTCCTGAGCTATTCTGCTTTTTTTCTGTGGTGCATCTTCCATCTGATGTTGTTATTGTGCCCAAGTATTTGACGCATTGCACTTATTTCAGATTTGACCTGTTTATATTTATGCTGCATGATGGTGGTGATTGTCTCTTCGATATGACCTTTACTTCTGTTTTCAACGTTTTCTGTTTTCTTTTTTTATATACTTATTAAAACATGGAAATATGGATTTAGATTTATTGCAGGGAGGCATTGGTGGACAGACGATTAGTGATCTGACTTTCTGAGGGTGTGAGGTTGTGTTCGAGCCTCGCTGACGGTTTCTAGGTTCATCATCAGCTATTGTGAGTGCCGGAGTAGGTGCTCATCTATCTGCATAACTTTCTAAATCTTCAGCTGTTTATCAATTCTCTTGTTGACATCCTGCTAAACCATTTTCTTAAACTGTCTTGTATCTTTCTGCGCATTTCTCTCTATCTCCTGTTTAGTTCTATTTTTCCACTTGTCACAGAAAATTCTACAGCAGTTCCCTTCCCATTATAAAAAGAAATCATGATTTTTTTAATTGTGAGAAATATATTAATTTTGCTTTGACCTCTGGTAGAAGACACTCGATACTCTTTTGCGTTGTCCATCGTTTCTGAACAATCTTCTGTAATACGACATTGTTTCTATGTTTACCGAGCCGTAGATGGGTACCGGAGCTCTCTTCTGGGAAGGAAAGGAAGCACTAACACAGAGCTGACCACATTGCTCCAAAATTGCGCGATGGTAGAACAATTTTAGCACTAACACTACATTCCCTATATGCTACATTCAAGGTGTGACAAAGCTCTTTTTTCTTTTTTTTTCTGTCTTTCTTTCCTTCTCCCAAGTAGTGTATCGCTGTAACGCCACGAGGAAAACGAAATCAATGTCCATATCTTCATGTAGGTGATAGATGTGGAAGAACTAACCGTTCCATGTAGGTGATAGATGTGAAAGAACTAACCCTTTCATGTAAGTGATAGATGTGGAAGAACTAACCGTTCCATGTAGGTGATAGATGTGAAAGAACTAACCCATCATGTAGGTGATAGATGTGGAAGAACTAACCCATCATGTAGGTGATAGATGTGGAAGAACTAACCCTTTCATGTAGGTGATAGATGTGGAAGAACTAACCCTTTCATGTAGGTGATAGATGTGGAAGAACTAAACCTTTCATGTAGGTGACAGATGTGGAAGAACTAAACCTTTCATGTAGGTGATAGATGTGGAAGAACTAAACCTTTCATGTTGGTGACAGATGTGGAAGAACTAAACCTTTCATGTAGGTGACAGATGTGGAAGAACTAAACCTTTCTTGTTGGTGATAGATGTGGAAGAACTAAACCTTTCATGTAGGTGACAGATGTGGAAGAACTAAACTTTTCATGTAGGTGATAGATGTGGAAGAACTAGACCTTTCATGTAGGTGACAGATGTGGAAGAACTAAACCTTTCATGTAGGTGACAGATGTGGAAGAACTAAACCTTTCATGTAGGTGACAGATGTGGAAGAACTAAACCTTTAATGCAGATGATAGATGTGGAAGAACTAACCCTTCCATATAGTTGATAGATGTTAAAGAACTAACCCTTTTATGTAGGTGATGGATGTGGAAAAACTATACCTTTCATGTAGGTGATAGATGTGGAAGAACTATACCTTTCATGTAGGTGACAGATGTGGAAGAACTATACCTTTCATGTAGGTGATAGGTGTGGAAGAACTAAACCTCTCATGCAGATGATAGATGTGGAAGAACTAACCCTTCCATATAGTTGATAGATGTGAAAGAACTAACCCTTTTATGTAGGTGACAGATGTGGAAGAACAAAACTTTTCATGTTGGTGATAGATGTGGAAGAACTAAACCTTTCATGTAGGTGATAGATGTGGAAGAACTAACCCTTTCATGTAGGTGATAGATGTGGAAGAACTAACCCTTCCATGTAGGTGATAGATGTGAAAGAACTAACCCTTTCATGTAGGTGATAGATGTGGAAGAACTAACATTCTCATGTAGGTGATAGATGTGGAAGAACTAAACCTTTCATGTAGGTAATAGATGTGGAAGAACTAGCCCTTACATGTAAGTGATAGATGTGGAAGAACTAAACCATTTCATGTAGGTGATAGATGTGGAAGAACTAACCCTTTACTGTAGGTGATAGATGTGGAAGAACTAACCTTCTCATGTAGGTGGTAGATGTGGAAGAACTAACCCTTTCATATAAGTGATAGATGTGGAAGAACTAAACCTTTCATGTAGCTGACATACATGGAAGAACAAACCCTTTCATGTAGGTGACATATGTGAGGAACTAATCTTCCCATGTAGGTGATATATGTGGAAGAACTAAACCCTTTCATGTAGCTGACATATGTGGAAGAACTAACCCTTTCATGTAGGTGAAAGATGTGGAAGAACTAACCCTTTCATGTAGGTGATAGATGTGGAAGAACTAAACCTTTCATGTAGGTGACAGATGTGGAAGAACTAAACCTTTCATGTAGGCGACAGATGTGAGGAACTAATCTTCCCATGTAGGTGATAGATGTGGAAGAACTAAACCTTTCATGTTGGTGACAGATGTGGAAGAACTAAACCTTTCATGTTGGTGACAGATGTGGAAGAACTAAACCTTTCATGAAGGTGATAGATGTGGAAGAACTAAACCTTTCATGTTGGTGACAGATGTGGAAGAACTAGACCTTTCATGTTGGTGACAGATGTGGATGAACTAAACCTTTCATGTAGGTGACAGATGTGGAAGAACTAAACCTTTCATGTAGGTGATAGATGTGGAAGAACTAAACCTTTCATGTAGGTGATAGATGTGGAGCAACTAAACCTTTCATGTAGGTGACATATGTGGAAGAACTAAACCTTTCATGTTGGTGACAGATGTGGAAGAAGTAGACCTTTCATGTAGGTGACAGATGTGGAAGAACTAAACCTTTCATGTAGGTGACAGATGTGGAAGAACTAAACCTTTCATGTAGGTGATAGATGTGGAAGAACTAAACCTTTCATGTTGGTGATAGATGTGGAAGAACTAAACCTTTCATGTAGGTGACAGATGTGGAAGAACTAAACCTTTCATGTTGGTGATAGATGTGGAAGAACTAAACCTTTCATGTAGGTGACAGATGTGGAAGAACTAAACTTTTCATGTAGGTGATAGATGTGGAAGAACTAGACCTTTCATGTAGGTGACAGATGTGGAAAAACTAAACCTTTCATGTAGGTGACAGATGTGGAAGAACTAAACCTTTCATGTAGGTGACAGATGTGGAAGAACTAAACCTTTCATGTAGGTGACAGATGTGGAAGAACTAAACCTTTCATGTAGGTGACAGATGTGGAAGAACTAAACCTTTCATGTAGGTGACAGATGTGGAAGAACTAAACCTTTCATGTAGGTGATAGATGTGGAAGAACTAAACCATTCATGCAGATGATAGATGTGGAAGAACTAACCCTTCCATATAGTTGATAGATGTGAAAGAACTAACCCTTTTATGTAGGTGATAGATGTGGAAAAACTATACCTTTCATGTAGGTGATAGATATGCAAGAACTATACCTTTCATGTAGGTGACAGATGTGGAAGAACTAAACCTTTCATGTAGGTGATAGGTTGGAAGAACTAAACCTTTCATGCAGATGATAGATGTGGAAGAACTAACCCTTCCATATAGTTGATAGATGTGAAAGAACTAACCCTTTTATGTAGGTGTCAGATGTTGAAGAACTAAACTTTTCATGTTGGTGATAGATGTGGAAGAACTAAACCTTTCATGTAGGTGATAGATGTGGAAGAACTAAACCTTTCCTGTAGGTGATAGATGTGGAAGAACTAAACCTTTCATGTTGGTGATAGATGTGGAAGAACTAAACCTTTCATGTTGGTGATATATGTGGAAGAGCTAACCCTTCCATATAGTTGATAGATGTGAAAGAACTAACCCTTTTATGTAGGTGACAGATGTGGAAGAACTAAACCTTTCATGTTGGTGACAGATGTGGAAGAACTAAACCTTTCATGTAGGTGATAGATGTGGAAGAACTAAACCTTTCATGTAGGTGACAGATGTGGAAGAACTAAACCTTTCATGTTGGTGATAGATGTGGAAGAACTAAACCTTTCATGTAGGTGATAGATGTGGAAGAACTAAACCTTTCATGTAGGTGATAGATGTGGAAGAACTAAACCCTTCATGTAGGTGATAGATGTGGAAGAACTAAACCTTTCATGTAGGTAATAGATGTGGAAGAACTAGCCCTTACATGTAAGTGATAGATGTGGAAGAACTAACATTCTCATGTAGGTGATAGATGTGGAAGAACTAAACCTTTCATGTAGGTAATAGATGTGGAAGAACTAGCCCTTACATGTAAGTGATAGATGTGGAAGAACTAAACCATTTCATGTAGGTGATAGATGTGGAAGAACTAACCCTTTACTGTAGGTGATAGATGTGGAAGAACTAACCTTCTCATGTAGGTGGTAGATGTGGAAGAACTAACCCTTTCATATAAGTGATAGATGTGGAAGAACTAAACCTTTCATGTAGCTGACATACGTGGAAGAACAAACCCTTTCATGTAGGTGACATATGTGAGGAACTAATCTTCCCATGTAGGTGATATATGTGGAAGAACTAACCCTTTCATGTAGCTGACATATGTGGAAGAACTAACCCTTTCATGTAGGTGAAAGATGTGGAAGAACTAACCCTTTCATGTAGGTGATAGATGTGGAAGAACTAAACCTTTCATGTAGGTGACAGATGTGGAAGAACTAAACCTTTCATGTAGGCGACAGATGTGAGGAACTAATCTTCCCATGTAGGTGATAGATGTGGAAGAACTAAACCTTTCATGTTGGTGACAGATGTGGAAGAACTAAACCTTTCATGTTGGTGACAGATGTGGAAGAACTAAACCTTTCATGAAGGTGATAGATGTGGAAGAACTAAACCTTTCATGTTGGTGACAGATGTGGAAGAACTAGACCTTTCATGTTGGTGACAGATGTGGATGAACTAAACCTTTCATGTAGGTGACAGATGTGGAAGAACTAAACCTTTCATGTAGGTGATAGATGTGGAAGAACTAAACCTTTCATGTAGGTGATAGATGTGGAGCAACTAAACCTTTCATGTAGGTGACATATGTGGAAGAACTAAACCTTTCATGTTGGTGACAGATGTGGAAGAAGTAGACCTTTCATGTAGGTGACAGATGTGGAAGAACTAAACCTTTCATGTAGGTGACAGATGTGGAAGAACTAAACCTTTCATGTAGGTGATAGATGTGGAAGAACTAAACCTTTCATGTTGGTGATAGATGTGGAAGAACTAAACCTTTCATGTAGGTGACAGATGTGGAAGAACTAAACCTTTCATGTTGGTGATAGATGTGGAAGAACTAAACCTTTCATGTAGGTGACAGATGTGGAAGAACTAAACTTTTCATGTAGGTGATAGATGTGGAAGAACTAGACCTTTCATGTAGGTGACAGATGTGGAAAAACTAAACCTTTCATGTAGGTGACAGATGTGGAAGAACTAAACCTTTCATGTAGGTGACAGATGTGGAAGAACTAAACCTTTCATGTAGGTGACAGATGTGGAAGAACTAAACCTTTCATGTAGGTGACAGATGTGGAAGAACTAAACCTTTCATGTAGGGGACAGATGTGGAAGAACTAAACCTTTCATGTAGGTGATAGATGTGGAAGAACTAAACCTTTCATGCAGATGATAGATGTGGAAGAACTAACCCTTCCATATAGTTGATAGATGTGAAAGAACTAACCCTTTTATGTAGGTGATAGATGTGGAAAAACTATACCTTTCATGTAGGTGATAGATATGGAAGAACTATACCTTTCATGTAGGTGACAGATGTGGAAGAACTAAACCTTTCATGTAGGTGATAGGTTGGAAGAACTAAACCTTTCATGCAGATGATAGATGTGGAAGAACTAACCCTTCCATATAGTTGATAGATGTGAAAGAACTAACCCTTTTATGTAGGTGTCAGATGTGGAAGAACTAAACTTTTCATGTTGGTGATAGATGTGGAAGAACTAAACCTTTCATGTAGGTGATAGATGTGGAAGAACTAAACCTTTCCTGTAGGTGATAGATGTGGAAGAACTAAACCTTTCATGTTGGTGATAGATGTGGAAGAACTAAACCTTTCATGTTGGTGATATATGTGGAAGAACTAACCCTTCCATATAGTTGATAGATGTGAAAGAACTAACCCTTTTATGTAGGTGACAGATGTGGAAGAACTAAACCTTTCATGTTGGTGACAGATGTGGAAGAACTAAACCTTTCATGTAGGTGATAGATGTGGAAGAACTAAACCTTTCATGTAGGTGACAGATGTGGAAGAACTAAACCTTTCATGTTGGTGATAGATGTGGAAGAACTAAACCTTTCATGTAGGTGATAGATGTGGAAGAACTAAACCTTTCATGTAGGTGATAGATGTGGAAGAACTAAACCCTTCATGTAGGTGATAGATGTGGAAGAACTAAACCTTTCATGTAGGTGATAGATGTGGAAGAACTAAACCTTTCATGTAGGTGATAGATGTGGAAGAACTAAACCCTTCATGTAGGTGATAGATGTGGAAGTACTAAACCTTTCATGTAGGTGATAGATGTGGAAGAACTAAACCTTTCATGTAGGTGATAGATGTGGAAGAACTACACCTTTCATGTAGGTGATAGATGTGGAAGAACTAAACCCTTCATGTAGGTGATATATGTGGAAGAACTAAACCTTTCATGTAGGTGATAGATGTGGCAGAACTAAACCTTTCATGTAGGTGACAGATGTGGAAGAACTAAACCTTTCATGTAGGTGACAGATGTGGAAGAACTAAACTTTTCATGTAGGTGATAGATGTGGAAGAACTAAACTTTTCATGTAGGTGATAGATGTGGAAGAACTAAACCTTTCATGTTGGTGACAGATGTGGAGGAATTAAGGATTGCTTTGGGTCAGAATTTTGTTTTGTACACAGAACATACGATAGAGCAATAACAATTACCATTAAATCTGCAACAAACTTGCAAACGCAGACATCTACGTTTGAAGTATAGCGTTATTGTGTGTGATGTCTATCAGAGGGAATCAGACTCAATACAACATTAAAAGTTTACCGGGACACTGTGATCAACACATTTTCTATGTACCAGTGATGCGTGAAACAGTGCACGCCATAGCAGCTTTACTACTTCCACATGAACTATCCCTGTAGAATGTTCCCCAGTTGTTGTAAGATAAGCGAACCGACATTGAAATCATCATGAGGAGCCAGATTTCAAGCATCTACAATTTACAAAAAAAAACCGGCAGGGTCATATGGGCGGATCGCCGTATTCGCATGCTTGATAGACACATTCCACACTAGCTGATGTATGACGAATTCGGCTATAATAATTCACCAACGAGCGAGAGAAGAATCACATTAAAGTTACACTCCACATATCGTTAACGGTTGTCGCCCATGATACCAATTCCTGCGAAAACATTGCACATGATGACTTCACTCGGAGCAGCAAGATCATTCAAATTATCTTTATTGCCCGACCCCATGCTGAAGTGAACACATCAAGACTCAAAGATAGCCCCGATCTGCTACACTGTAAAGATCAATGCACTGTGTTCCAAATAAGAATTGGACACAATGGCCTGAATGATTACCAAAACAGAATAAATACCTAAACAGAATAGTAACTAAAACATGATAAATACTAAACAGAATAATTACTTAAACAGAATAATTACTAAAACAGAATAAAAACATAAACATAATAATTGCTAATACAGAATAAATACTCAACAGAAAAAAAACCTAAACAGAATAAATACTCAACAGAAAAAAAACCTAAACAGAATAAATACTCAACAGAAAAAAAACCTAAACAGAATAAATACTCAACAGAAAACAAAAACCTAAACAGAATAAATACTCAACAGAATAAATACTTGAAGTGAATAAACTCAAGCCTCTCATCTATTTACACAAACTGTCTTCACGGGGAAACCATCTCTATTAGGGTAAAATTACGTCCAGTATCGTGAAATCACATATAACATTGTTAAATCACTTCTTGCAAGATTAATTCACCTTTAAGGAGTCACATCTAGCAAGGTGAAATCACCACTATAAACAGTGAATTTATAACCCTTCGTTCCGCTATACCATTACATGTCACGAGAAAATTATCACTTTCTATTTAAAAAAAAAAAAAACAGACAGTGCCAGAAAGATAGATATGTCAGCACCAATACAGAAAGCTCTACCAACAGACATGCCGTCTGTGTTAATGGCTCTTAAGAAGCAATCAACATTTTCGGGCACATCATGAGAAGAGGAAAGTTGGAATACTTGGTTACAACTGGCAAAGTAAAAGGAAAGAGAGGTCGCGGACGACAAAGAGAGACAATACTGGATAGCTTGGTGTCATGGCATGGAAAACAGTCAACAACAGAACTGATACGATGCACTGTAGATAGAAGATTGTGGAGGGACATGATCACCTACGCCAACCGGTATGGCACATGATGATGATGATGATGATTGGCTCTTATGTACAAAGAGGGCAATGCAAAGAAAGACATTCGCAGGCACCTAGAGGTAAAGTATGTCCCGAGGAGTGAAGTTGTTAAACTTTATCGCACTAGACCACAAAGAGGGAGGGGGGGGGGAGGAGGGGGTTGAGGGGCCAGTGCTTTTTTTCACGATTATTTATTTTTATCTAGGTTTTAAGTCAGGTACTTCTTTTTCCATGTAAATCGACTTGAGAGCATGGAGCTGCCCTCAATCTCACGATCTACATCGTTGCCAGCTAAGTGCACTGCCACTAGCACACTTTCTTGCTAGCATTAAAGAAGCGTCATATCGATGCCACAATATATTATGCCTTTTTGATTATCATCACCATCATCATTACTATCGTCATTTGTGGTTGGCAACTTCTTTCAGACCTGGAAGATTACAAAGAGCATACACTTCATGCTTTACAATTAAATGTAAAAAAAAATAATAATAATAAAAATCGACTTGGCATAATCATCATTATCATCATCAAGTGTCATGCCTACTGATGTATGTGATCATGTCTCCCTACAACATCTTATAACAACACCAGTATACATCTTCTTTTGTTGATTTGCTTTCAAACTATTATCTTCAACTGTCTTGTGTCTCTGCGGCTCCACATTTCTCAGTATGAAGCACGTTATTTCGTCCTCCTAGGACCATGTCTTCCATTATTATTCTTTCCAGCCCGCTCCTTCTTTTAGCACATTGATGATTTGTATTTTTTCCAATCCTCCTCCACATTGTGCACTTCTGATGATAATTGTTGAAATACTGTTTCTACTGTCTGTTGCAATTGCTCTGTTATTGCTTCATTTGCAGGGTCTGACAGCTTGTTAAGGTCTTGAGCTTTAGTCTGCAATTAGACTGCACGATCCACACAGCTTAAAAAATAAACGTTCTAACAACAACGGGTTGACATGCTAAAAAAGATGGATAAATTAGAATCACTTGGCATGAACTAGCTGTGATGGTCTCATTCATGACATGTCAGATCTGACACCATGCAACAGTTGTTGCTGACACCACGCAACAGTTGTTGCTGACACCACGCAACAGTTGTTGCTTTTGTTGTTGTTATTAGGATCATCATAATGCACTCATGGCGAATACATAGGTGCTCCACTATCTACTTGAGAGTCTCCAGAAAATCTAAGGGGAATCCTGACTCACGTGAACGAACTCCGTGGCACGGCCTCGGATCCACGGTGCTGGTAGGTTGTGCTGACAACATTGTCCGGGCAAAGTCTAATTGAATACCCTACTCTATCTTTATTTCAGCTCTAAAGGATTCTTTACTGTGCGCGTGTTCCAACGGGACGTCATGTATATTGCTGTTATCCAAGAGAGCTAGACATCGGATCTCACTACCCAAGAGATCAGGGTGCGATGATGTCGCTACGAAACCCCGGATTACATTTTCCTATTTTTGAAAAAAAAAAAATCACTATTGCTTGAAATCGGTTTTGAACCCGAGTCCTTTCTGTCCTGACATCGACGTCGTACCACCCAGCAATACAACAATATAACAATACAACAATATAACAATACAACAATATAACATAATATATAGTGTTACTATTAAGGTAGGTTTCATATACTAAAATCTGACCAGTAACATCCTAGAAATGAATCGATCCCAGACCTTGTAACTAAGTGCATGTGGGTCCAGGGGTTTCCTCGGAGGTTACAAGATTTTCCAGAACACCAAAAACACCTATGGGTGTGTCCAGAATGCATTGATGATGATTCTAACATAGCATAACTATAACCAACCACTCGAAATCATAACAGCAGTTGAGGCGAACAAAGAAGATAAGGCGAACAAAGAAGACAAGGCAAAGCAAAATAAACTACCTCGTCCCTCAACGCTGAAAGGCAAGTAGAGAAGTTATAAACTAAAAAGTAAAAAACAACAACAAAAATATCAAGAATGAAACTATGCAACTCTGTGGGAAATACTATTTAAGAAAATCGAATTAAGGGATTTTCGGGTCAAGAAAAGAAAAAAAAAGTGGTGTAAAGAACACCAGCTAAAGTGGAGGCGATGGGGCGCCTCACAGAACTTGAACTGAAGGTTGTCAGCGACCCAGAGCTGATGCCTTGCGCCAGGATCGGTGAACCAGAACCATCCAGACCTTGCTCCACCTCTCCGTGGTGCCTCAAGTAACAGACTAACCTGTCTAGTCTGGCCAAGTGAGTAGGGATCGAAGAGGGAAGACAACCCAGTACTCAAAAGTGTCATGCTGAAGTCGGATGTGTTGGGCCGAAAGGCGCAAATATCACAGTTATACTGTAAGCCACAACACAACGCAGACACGGCCACTTCGCGTCCTTTTAAGGGCGGATGATGAAGAAGTACACTGCTTTAGTCATCGGGCGAACGCAAGCAAGCAAACCAGTTAAAGTCCCGAAGCAAACCTCGATGGTATTGTAATATGTTCAGCTGCGTGCATCGGGATATATATATCATCATCATCATCATCATCAAGTACCAGGCCTGCTGGCGTAGGTGATCATGTCTCTCCACAACGTTCGATCTCGACAGCTATTTATCATTTCTGTTGTTGACCTTCTGCCAAGCCATTCTCTTAAGCTGTCTGTTATTTTTTCTCTTTGCTTCACCTCTATCTCTTCATCCCTCAATTTTTCCAGTTGTTACAATATATTCCAGTTGTTCTCTTCTCATTACGCCCCAAAAAAATGATGATGGTTTCTTCCTAATATTGGGAATTAGCTCTCTTTTTCCTTTGACCTCTTTCAGAACATCTTCATTAGTCTTCTTAGCTGTCCATGTTACTCTCAACATTCTTCTGTAAAACCACATTTCTACAGACTCCAGTGATTTTCTTGTCTGTTATCCTATTGTCCATGATTCGCATCCATATGTTAAGACTGACTCTACGTAACATTTAAGAACTCTTTTTCTTGTTTCTATTGTCAAAAATGGATTGCATAGTATCTTCCTCATTTTTTTGGAAAGCTGCTTTTGCCTGAGCCATTCTGCATCTCACCTCTTTTGTACATCTTCCGTCTGAGGTTAACAAAGTTCTCAAATATTTAAATTCATTTACCTGTTTTAATATTGTTCCACTTGTCTTTATTTTGCACTGAGGTGATGTCTTTTTCTTTGTTGTTACCATTACTTCTGTCTTTTAGCTATTAAGGCTGAGTCCTTTATTTTTGCTTTCTTTCACTATAATGTCCAACATTTCTTGTAACTCATTTTCACTCTTAGCGATTAAGACTGTATTATCAGCATACCTTAGATTATTTATATTATGACCTCCAATTGTTGTTCCAGGCATGCCCCTTATGAATCTTAGAATAATCTCACTATAAATATTAAACAAATCTGGTGACAGCACACAACCTTGTCTAACACCCTGTTTTATTTGTTCAAACATTCCCAAATGGTTTCCAGTTCTTATGGCCGCTGTTTGTTGCCAGTACATGTTCTTTATTATTTTTAGATCTTTGCTGTCTACGTTTATGCTTTCTAAAATGTTGATTATTTCTTGGTGCTTTACTTTGTCAAATGCCTTGGTGTAATCTATGAAACATAGGTATAGATCTGTTTTCCCGTCTATGGCTCTTTCTTCTAAAGATCTTTTGATATAAATGGCATTGCTTGTTCCTTTATCTCTAACAAAACCACACTGTTCATCGCTAATTTCTGGACTGATTGTGTTTCACTCTTCGTATGATGATTCTTAGTAATATCTTAGTCATACGACTCATAAGGCTTATTATGTGATGATCATCGCATTCAATCAGGGCTATGAATATTGATTTGAGCATGTCGTCTGGTATATATCCGCTGTTGTAGATATCATTCAATATTTTTGTTATGATTTCTATTCCAAAATCGCCCATGGCTTCAATCTCTTCTTTAGTTAAATTATCTGGTCCAGGAGCTTTGCCTGCTTTCATATTGCGCAAGGCGTCTTCCACTTCTTCTCTGAGTATTTCTGGTACTTCACCATTATCCTTAATATTTACTTCTGTTTGTTGATCATTATCATCATCATCATCATCGAGTGCCGTCTCTGCACGAAGGTTGGCTGCCATGAAGCGCCATTCCGCTCTGTCTCTTGCTTTGATGGTGCAGGTTGTCATAGGCTGATTTGTCCATCTTTTGATGTTACTCGTCCATGTTAGTCTTGGTCTGTCTCTGCCTCTTTTACCTTGTATTTTCCCCTCAAGGATTACTTTAAGTAGGCTGTTGTGTCTTTTAACTTGGCCCAAGTTCATCATTATAAAGATCTTTAATGTGTTATGTCCATCGTTCCCTTATGTTTTCTTGATCAATCAACAGTTCTCCTTCCTTTGATCTTAAACATCCAGTTTATGATTGCGTTTTTCTTCCTGTTAATTCCTCAATTTGTTTGTATATAGATTTAGCATCTCCTTTTTGTTGCATTTCAATCTCTCTTTTAGCTTCTTTTGCTATATATATATATCAGTGGCGTATACTGGTTTTGGGGTCTGGGCTACCGCTGACATAATAAATAAAAACATACATTATATTCAGTAGGCTCACATGAAGTAATATTTTCTAATGACATCACTCTTTTAAATTGCTTACTTATTTATGTTAATTATATCCGTCTTGTTTGGGACGAAAATGTCCTGATGACTTTGTCATTGAAAGTACTGTTGGGTTTGTTTCTAAGTTTCTGAGGGAATGATTTCTCAATACACATTAATGTCAAACCAGATAAGCGTTCTTGTGTCTGAGTTGAGCGACAATAAGATTTGATTCTCTTGAGAGCAGAAAAAGGTCTTTCTACAGATGTTGATGCGTATAACGTAGTTATAAATAGCCAAGGAGGTTCCGGCAATCATATATTGTTTCACTTTCACTTTGTGACGATTCTGATTGGCTAGAGTTAAAAATAAACTATCTATCTATCTATCTTTCGTTCGCCTGAAGTATTGTCTATATCTGCAATGTCGTTTCCTGTATAAATGTTACTGTCTTTTGTAATTCTTGCAGTGGCCCATATAGTTTTGTCTGTAGTGTTGTATCTATGGGCCAATGGATTTTCCTCAGTTCACTATATACAGTGCAGTCTTGAAGTATGTGTTCAGCAGTCTGGGGCGCCTGTCCACATGTACAAGTAGTTGAGGTGCCGATCTTGAATTTTGTATACATGTGACTATGGAATCGATTGTGTCCTGTTCTGAGGCGTATAATGATAACTTGTTCATATCTATTCATATTATGAAAGGCATCCTGATTTGGGGCTTGTGGTCCTCTGATTTGATTATATGTTTCTCATGATGGTATGTAACTGGTGTATCTAGTTGTGTGCCTGTTGAACCTTCCTTTGCCAACTGATCTGCTTTCTCATTTCCTGGTATTCCACAGTGAGATGGGATCCACTGCAGGGCAACTCAGGGCAAATAAGGTCTGCAGATGTGGTAATTTTCTGGATTGTAGTGCCTGGAGTACTGATCTTGCATCTGTCAAAAACACTACAGACTGTGGGGTAAGATTACTGTTCAGCAGTTTTTCTATTGCCAACTTTATTGCTTGTATTTCTGCATCATAATTGTGACAATATTTCCCTGTTGCTATTTTATTCATATCCCTAGTGTTATTAAAATAAAACCATGAAACCGCATTAGTGTAGAGGTAGCTTTGCCGTATAATTTTGACGGGAACTTTGTTATTGTCAAGGTCGTTAATACAAGGTCCGGATAGAGGAAAAATGTGCCGCTGGCTAATAGAGGATTCAATGTAGTTTCGGTTTCATTCACAAACGTTATCGTGGCCGGAGGAAAACCTTGCTTTAATAAATGCAAATCAAAGCAAATAAATCATATTGGCATACGAAATGTGTAATAGAATATTTGAAAATTTGTAATATAATTATTTTAAAAATATAATAAATTATAATTTCCTTTTGTATTTCGTTAATATGTTCAGGCTACCGGCGGTAGCTGCGGTATCATAGAGAATACGCCACTGATATATATATATATATATATATAAACACTGAACTGCTGTAATGTTGATGGTAAGGAAACAAATTAATATTTGTTTTTAAAAGTATAATTACAGCTTTACGCTGAAAATAACCACAGAGAGATGCTGTCTTATCTTCCTCCAACGCAACGCTCTTGCACTTACATCATTCTCCCAGCCAGTGTACATACTTTGTATCTTCTGTTTTCCTGTTTAAGGATCTCACCACCTATGAGTCCATCACATGTACGATGATATCGATTCTTGTAATAATAAATATATTAAATTATTTCAACTTTTGTGTTAATCGAAATATGAGAGTTAGAATCAGCCAGAATTTGATTACTACTCTCCACACAGGCATGAGGAACTGAGAACCAAGGTAGAAAAGTTACCCTTTTGTTCGTGTAATTTCGTCAAAATGCTCTTTGTAATACTAATTTTAGTTTAACCTTCACACAAAGGTAATTTTAGTTCCTACTAGGTCGACATGACAGGTAACTCAGCACAGAAAATCTGGTATTTTTTGCTTTAAATCCCTATATCTCAAATGATTAATACCTTTCGTCTGTGCACCTGAGACAACGGGAGCATACTCTTTCTCACCTGTCAGGACAAATCTGACATGCGGGGCTCAGTCCATGAGAACACTGAGAGACAGATGTTGAGAACAATCGATCTGCAGAGTAAGTAGATTACAGGCACTTTTGTGAGTGGAGACACGTACATGAGGCAAGACGAACCGAAACAGAGCAGGTTGCAGACATCGTTAGCTGTGAGGCAGACACGTGTTTCATAAACACACTAAGATGTTGAAAGATTCAGAAACTCATCAAAACAAATAGCTGGTATAAAGCTAATGTTTCATGGTTTGTTTGTTTGTTTGTTTGTTTGTTTTAGGGCCGAAGGTGGTGCTAAATAGAAATTGTGGCAAAATGTATAGAAGTCTTTTAGTGACATAAGTTCATCCATTTTTCTTGAAGGCAGTCTAAAATAATAAAATACTAATGGCGAAGTGGCTCTACGTCACATGGCTTTAGATCATAAGAAATTAGTTAAAAACTGAGTGATATTCCTTCCTTCCTTCCTTCCTACTTTCCTTCCGACCTACCTACCTACCTTCCTTCCTACCTACCTTCCTTCCTTCCTTCCTTCCTGGGAGCCGCGATAGCTCAGTGGTTATTGAACTGGACTACAAAGAACAAGGGGTAGGGTTCGATCCCAACCGACGGCTTCCGGGTTCACCCAGCCTTAAATCGGTACAGGATTTTTTCTGGGAAAGTAAAGCGGCACGGGCGTTATACCGACCACATTGCCACAAAAAAGTCATGTGCTGAAGGTCTGTAAAATCTGAGGTCACTAACACCATATTCCCTATACGCCACTTGGCGTGACCGGGGTACTTTACTTTTATTATCATCGCAACATAACAATTTACTTTCTACAAATAGTGTGCGATTTGTGTGTGGTGTCACAAAATGAAACCGCTCCCATACAATACATCACATTTAAACATGAGACGAATGTACTAGGTTAAAGGCATCTTTATCCATAAACGCTACTAAATTTGCAAGACTAGAACTAAAATGTCACTTTGAGATGTAAACAAAAAGTTGTGCAAGACAAGAAACATGCCATTTGGACAATCCGCTCTCACTTCTTCGATGAGGAGGACGGTATAAGTTGAGCTTGAAACATTCTTTGCTAACATTTTTTTTTCTCATTCTCTAACTCTCTCTCTGTACCCTCCCCATCCCCTACTTCTCTATCTCTCTTCTCTCTCTCCCTCTCTCTCTCTCTCTCTCTTGCTCTCAATCAATCAAGCAATCTCTCTAATATGTCATTTAATGAAGTTATGCCATATCAAATTTCAAAAGCATCCTCTTGTGTTAAACACTCCATAAATTTCACATAAAAACACCATGAATATCAAGAAAACACTTCATGAACTTCAATGTTCCACTTCAAGAAGTTCAGCTTGAAACCCATGATTGATAGTATGAGAGTTTTTTTTCTCTATTTCCAACTCATCAACTCTCGTTTCTTTTCACTGAGCACCACAAACCGTGGCTTTTATTACAACTGCAGTACCCCTTCGTTCGTGTGTCCCCGCTTCTCTCCATCAGTCACACCAGTGTTCCCTATTGTAGCCGCTGGGTGAAAGGGCTAGAAGAAATCTACGGCCAGTGCTATTCTCACCTCAACGACACAGGTGAGCTCGGACAAGAATCCAGAACCCCCATTGGGGTCTCACAGCTCCCAACAATCCAAGCTAATTCCTCGCACATTAACTTAGTACTAAGGCTACTTCTGAGCAGGCTTCACCCTGTCTTTTGATAACATACCCCAACAAAGAACAATAATATCTGCGCCATGCAACCCCGCACTTCTCTAACTTGCTAAAGGGTATCCGTTTTCTAAAGACTCGTTCCCTCCTCGTAAAAAGACTGACGGACTGTGGTCGAGGCTGATTGTCAATTGTGAACCCTAATTATATCCCACAGAAATGTTCATTTCCTATTTCTCCTTGATCATCTCAACAAACTAAAAGTGAACAGTAGTCAGGTGGCAACAATATTTTACTGTCCACAAATATTTTCTTCATCTGATTCGCTGCGTGGGGCGCTAGCAACATGTTTGTTAACGGTTGTAAAGTGGCTTTTTGATACATCATTGGAATCGACAATAATCGTAGCGGGTTCTCTTTCAATATTAACAAAGATTTAAAATTGATACCGAGGTGTGAATGTCTATGGTATTTAGAGATATTGAATCTTCAGACAAACAGCTTGGATCTGATGTCTTGTCAACATATAAGAGTTAGGTTAGTTTTAAAGGTGCTCACAGTAGTAGCGATCAAATGAACCTGATGTGCATGCAAACTTCATACAAATGTCAGACTGCAAGACGAAACTAAGGCTCAAAAAGTGGATAGTTGAAATCAGTTAATTAAGTAATTTCAAGATGACGAAACTCATGCTACACAGCTAGCGACAAACAGAAAGCTACACTTACATAATCTCTGCAACAACTCACGGTGCAAGCAGTAAGATACAAAATAAGAACTCAGGCTACACAACATAACTAGCGGTAACCAGAAAGCTACACTTACATAATCTCTGCAACAACTCACGGTGCACGCAGTAGAATACAAGATGAGAACTGAAGCTACACAACAGAACTAGCGACAACCAGAAAGCAACACGTACATCACCTGTGCAATAACTCACGGTGCACGCAGTAGGATACAAGATGAGAACTGAAGCTACAGAACACAACTAGCGACAACCAGAAAGGTATACCAATTTATTTTTGCAACACTATGATCATGAATCACAAATAAACAAGAGTAAACTGTCTTACAGCACTGACATCTCATGTGAAAGTGACCGTGTACAATCTTACAAGAACAACAACGGTACAAATAACGTTCACAAAATATTTTAAAACAAAAACAGTGATGATAATTTCCACTAAATTAAAAAAAAAACAGTACAGATAACATTCACAAAACATTTAAGAAAAAAAAACAGTGCAAGAAACATGTGCACAAAATTATAAAAGACAAAACAGTCCAGGAAACACACACAAAACATTAAACACAAAATCTTTGCAGTTTGCATGCAGACAAGACAAATACGTGGAACAAAACCAATACATGAAACAGTTAACAATATTTAAGAATAAAAACAGTCGCATTATACAAAATCTAAAACAAAAAACCAAAAAAAAACATACATTTAGAATGTAGCTCCCTAATTGGAATTAACGGGTTGGGGGAAGGAGGCAGAAAGAAGAGAAGAAGTGAAAGTAGAAGAGGTAAAGGAAGAGAGAAAGAAAAGACATAAAAGAGAAGCAAGGCAATAAAACAAGAGTAGACGGGCCAGTTTGTCGCTCATTACCAATTACAAACAAGGGCGACAAACAAGGATCTTTTCACACAACACACTGTGAGAGTTGTCTATAAGTGTGTCCCCTACAGAGAAGTTCGTACATGACACCCTGCACTTGTCCGCACAGAACAACAGGAACCACATTCCGCGCTAGGGGGAGACAAGCAGCATGTTTTTATTGGTACATAACTTAAGCCGATTCAGTGTCAGTGGTTAGACATGCTTAGTGCGCTGGGAGAGTTCGCTTAAATATTTGCTGTGGAAGTTCTTTTTTTTTTTTTTAATGTACAAAAACAAATAAGGGCCAGACTGTTTTGGGCTTTTCAGAGAACTCTTTGTGTTGAATGAGCAAAACATGGTAAAGCTGAGAAGGGCAAAGACAGGGTGCTAAAGGTAAATTAACATTTGAAAACGTGTACGTATATAGGTATAACATTATACTGTAAATATGCAGTTAAAATGAACATATAAGAGAAGCAAAGTTGTATAATAAAAATATATAGTAAAAACTAACAGACAGAACTAGTAAGTTGTGATTGTTAAAATAGTATAAAAGATAGTAAAGTTTAAATTAAAATACGTAGGAAAACGTAGTAAAGTAGTTTTACTATAAATATATGTAGGAAAAAAATGAGTAAGATTTAATAGTTAAAATGTGCAGGCAGACTATCTATCTATCTATCTATCTATCTATCTATCTATCTATCTATCTATCTATCTATCTATCTATCTATCTATCTATCTATCTATCTATCTATCTATCTATCTATCTATCTATCTATCTATCTATCTATCTATCTATCTATCTATCTATCTATCTATCTATCTATCTATCTATCTATCTATCTATCTATCTATCTATCTATCTATCTATCTATCTATCTATCTATCTATCTATCTATCTATCTATCTATCTATCTATCTATCTGTCTATCTGTCTTTCTGTCTGTCTGTCTGTCTGTCTGTCTGTCTATCTATCTATCTATCTATCTGTCTGTCTATCTATCTGTCTGTCTGTCTGTCTGTCTATCTGTCTACCTACCTACCCACCCACCCAAAACCACCCACCTACCTTACTGCCTACATACCTACCTACCTACCTACCTACCTACCTGTCTGTCTTTCTATCTATACATCTATGTCTATCTGTCTCTGTCTGTCTGTCTGTCTGTCTGTCTATATATCTATTTATCTTGTCTGTCTGTCTGTTTATCTATCTACCGGTCAGCTTGCTTACTTACCTACCTGTCCACCTACTGGCCTACATAGTAAAAAAAAAAAAAGAAGTAAAGTACCCCTGTCACGCCAAGTGGTGTATAGGGAAATATGGTGTTAGAGACCCTATATTTTACAGACCTTCAGCACATGATTTTTGGGGTAATATGGTCGGTATTACGCCCGTGCTGCTTTACTTTCCCAGAAAAAAATCCGGTACCCATTTAAGGCTGGGTGAACCCGGAAGCCGTCGGTAGAGATCGAACCCTACCCCTTGTCCTTTGTAGTCCAGTTCACTAACAACTGAGCTATCGCGGCTCCCCGACCTACATAGCATTCTGCCTATTTGTTTATGTAGGTGGAGATGATAACGGCTGTATGCTCACTGCAGTTGCTGCGAAGTGTTCAGATCAAAGCTTTTATTTCAAATCTGAGAGAAAATAAAGAATGGCATTGGTTATGGTTATAATTATGGTTATTCGAAGGCCCCGGTATCACTATAAACGAACGGAAAGCCATCATTGCTCAACCGCCAGTGCCAGTGGAATAATCGGAATTAACATCTCATTGAATAACCAAAGAAAGAAAGGCAGCTGCAGTTCTCATCGTAGCAAACACAGCACACGCCAACAGACATAAGGCGTATTATAGATAGCACTGACAGTGAACGCATCTGAAATATCCTTCATCATACAATATCATCATTCATCGTAAGCAATCGAAATATAGAAATACCATCCGGATTAAACACACAGCTCACGGTATGCACAGAACACTACTCAGTAGCTCCGGCAGCAAGCCGGACTTGGAGTATGATGAAACTGAAACAGGGAACGTTTTTCAAACAGCGACTCGCCGGCTCTCTGTCACCTGTCCGCCATATTGACCGGAAGTTTAAAAAGTGGCATTAACGCACTTCAAGCATTTCAATGTTAGAGAAGAACATACACAACAAAAACAAACTGTGTTTTAAGCTGCTGGTCGTGTTGATAAATTCCTTGATTTACGATGTTATTCTATTATTACGAGATGTGATTGCAATGGGTTTTTATCTTTCACATGTTCTGCTGGAGAAGCAAGAACTTGTACATGCTAGCGGATTGGGTGGTCTAGAAGTAAGACTATATAACAGATATGAAGAGGCTGCGCCATTAGTAGGTCAATGGCACCCCACACCTTGTTAGCCGGTCCGTTCTGAAGCAGACTTTTTACCAAAGAGCCAAACAAAGAAGTGAGATCAAGTCTTGACAAGCTTTCACTCTTGTCGAGGCTACTGCCTATAACAAACTCATGCGACCCTCACTCCTCGTTTCGTTATTTATTTATTTTTTTTTTTACTATTACAAAATGGTCATGTTATTTGATCAGCACATGAGCTGTTCTTCCTAAAAACCTGCTTCTTCATCTCTCAAATGTTTCTCTATGGCCTCTTTTAGTCTCTCTAGAATGATTCTGCTTAATATTTTTCCTGGCACTGGTAGTAGCATAATTCCCCTATAATTTGTGCAATCCTGAAAACTTCCTTTCTTTGGTAGTTTGAACATATAACATTCTTTCCAGCCTTTAGGTATTTCTTCCCTCTCTCACAAAAAGACAAAGAGGAAGACCAAGGAATTCTTGGAGAAGACAGATAGAAGCACAGATGAAGCTGATGGGGAAGACATGGAATGATCTTAAAAGAATGGCAAAAAACAGAATGACTTGGAAAATGTTTGTTGAAGACCTATGCTCCACTGGGAGCTAAAAATGTAGAAGAAGAAGAAGTGGCCATGTCTCGCTAATATAATGATGTAAATATTGAGTTGTTATTATTGAGTTATTTGCGGGTCATCAACATTGCACACCGAAAATGTCCATAAGTGCTCAGATCCCCTCCTCAGCAAGTCCCGCAGTGTCCAGCGACTGACGACTCCAGTGTAAATCTTACAATTGAACACATTTGTGTGCATTTATTTCTAATGGGAACATTTCTTGACATTCATGTAGTCCAGAAATCGGGGTTGTTGGTGCGCCTCTGCTACTGGCTACTAGGTTCTGAGTCCAGTTCCTAATTATAATTGACTCTCCCTTTCTTTCGGGACAGCACAGTGTCGGAGTCAAGGCAGCTTCTGAAAATAAGTATCAGAATTGTTTATTTATTTTATTGTTATTATTATTAGATTTATTTTTTTTTTGTGTGGGGGGGGGGCGGAGCGGGTTGTTTGGATATGTTGGTCTGACGTATTAATGATATCACCCATTAAGGTGTGGAAGGAACCCCTTCACTAACTTACTTACTTTTGTTTCTTCCGCACAAACTCGGCAGCAATGAAGTATGTTGATGTAGAAGATCTAGTTGTGCAAAGTTTATAGAAATAATAAACTTCAATTTCTACCACAGAAAAATTAAGAAAGCCATAGCAGTCGGTCACATGACTTTTCTTGATGTATCATCATCATCATCATCCTCATCATCAAGTACCGTCCGTGCCTGTTAGCTACGTGATCACCTCTGGCCACAACTCCATGTCTCGATCATCATTATCATCACCATCATTATCATCATCATTATCAAGTACCGTGCCTGTTAGCCACGCGATCACCTCTGGCCACAACTCTCTGTCCCTATCATAATCATCATCATCATCATTATCATCATCATCATCATCAAGTGCCGTGTCTGTTAGCCACGTGATCACCTCTGGCCACAACTCTCTGTCCCTATCATAATCATCATCATCATCATTATCATCATCATCATCAAGTGCCGTGTCTGTTAGCCACGTGATCACCTCTGGCCACAACTCTCTGTCACTATCAAAATCATCATCACCATCATTATCATCGTCATCATCAAGTGCCGTGCCTGTTAGCCACGTGATCACCTCTGGCCACAACTCTCTGTCTCTATAAAAAAAGTAAAGAGCCATGTCACGCCAAGTGACGTTTAAAGAAAATGATGTTAGTGACCATACTTTTTACAAACTTTCGGAACATGATTTTTGGGGTTATGTCGTCAGTTTTACGCCCGTGCCACTTTACTTTCCCATAAAAATCCGGTACCCGTTTAAGGCTAGATGAACCAAGAAGCCGTCGATCCGGATCGAACCCTACCTTTTATCCTGTGTAGCCCAGTTCACTAACCCCTGACCTATCACTACTCTTTCTGTCTCAATAGCAAAATATAATTTCAGCTTTTGACATCCACCATCTTGTGACATAACAGTATTGAAGGTTCTTTCCCATTGCACGCTATTTTGCTGTGTCCTTTTTCTTGATATTACATGTGTCATAGATTCTCCAGTTGAAATCTTGCTATTATCAGACCACTTTTATCTTAGTCCCTACAACGTTTACTTGTATTTTTTCCTTCCAGGTTGGCTTTCAGTATGTTACTGTGTCTCTTTTTATTTTATTTTTTACATTCAC
Organism: Megaustenia siamemsis; assembly: GCA_032433765.1. Taxonomy (NCBI): domain Eukaryota; kingdom Metazoa; phylum Mollusca; class Gastropoda; order Stylommatophora; family Ariophantidae; genus Megaustenia; species Megaustenia siamemsis. The sequence continues at coordinate 64,741,489 of JAVIAB010000124.1, forward strand.
TTTGTCTCTGATGCATTTAAGTGTCGACGAAAAATGGAGCATTCTGGTTATATCTTTGTATTAGAGCGACGAAAAATGGAGCATTCTGGTTATATCTTTGTATTAGAGCGACGAAAAATGGAGCATTCTGGTTATATCTTTGTATTAGAGTGATGTTCATCGTGATATCACATATTTGACAAATTCATCGTCATATAAGTCTACCTTTTCTTTACTTGCCGTTATTTTTGAGTGTTAATGCTATTAGGAGGATGCTGTCTGGTGGTGATCGTGTATTTGATCTCTTCGTTCCTAATACGATCATGCAATGGCGCTACTCTTTTCTTTATATACCTTCTTGTCTAACTTTTGATTTGATGTTCTTTGTCTCATTCACGCGTTCATTCATCTCATGTTTTTCGTGACGATTTTCATTATTTCTTTCACTGAAAGTCTCACGTTCAGTACTGATATGAGAGTTTTGAGAGGAATAATATATATATATATATATATATATATATATATATATATATATGTGGAGTAAAGTGCTCTTCTTTTGTTAGTTTTTGCGTTTTTGTTTTGTAATATTGAAACAAATTGTCCAATCATTTGCTTTGATTTAAAGCAGTTGTTTAGGATCTCCTAATCTCCTTTGTTGAAATTTGCGACACTTCCTAAGTAGTTACTTCCTTACGTTCACTCGATGACTAAAGGAATGAACCTCTTCATTCGTCCGCCCTTAAAAGGACGTAAAGTGGGAGTGGATGTACTATGTTGTCGTTTGTTGTAGAACTAAGTATTTAAAGTCCACTGTTTGCTTTAATGTGTTGTCATTAAGGAAGATGTGTACTTCTTTTCTTTTCTTGTTTACAATAACATTTTTATTTCTGCCCTGTTTCTGCTAATTTTTATTTTAAGGACCTGTCTCTCTATATGTGTCTTAAACATGTCGTTTGTATTGTTCAAATTGTGTTAACTGCAAGTAGTTCTATTTTTCAAATGTAGCTTTTTAAATCGTCATTATTTATAATCTTCTCTGCCCTTCCCATTCAACTACAAACCATGTAAAATAAACACAAAATGTCATTAAGCATATATACCTATAGATTGACGAGACAAACTTCGACGTTTCGGCGAAATCCTTCATGAGGTACAAACAAACCAACAGAAACTATTATACAAAAATAAACACGAAAAGCAGGCAAGTAACTGGTCTTCTTAATATGACAGAAGAAGAAACGTCGCCAGGACCTATAATCCTGTTGGTCATACGATAAATAGTCAATATGCCAGGTAGGTTCTCGATATCCAAAAAGAAGCCAAACATAGTGAAAAAGGAGAAATATTTATCTAAGAAAGGATGAAAGGACGGGTCCCATAATATAGGTGGAAACATGCTTTCTGCAGCTCTACCCGCGGGTCTCCATGATATTATACATAAATATATATATATATATATATATATATATATATATATATATATATATATATATTATTCGTGCTATCTCGACCTACAAAACCATGTGACTCTCTTCAACAGACTGGTATCTTTATCTCTGTGTGCCCCACATCGTTCTTCTTTCATCGGTTTTTCCATTTGCCCCTTTTAGCTTTTTTTATATAACTCTTAACGTTTGTTCCTAAAATCACATTTCTTTGCCCTCCAAAAATTCTTCTTGTCTGTTGTTCCATTGTCCACGATTCACTTTCATATACTAGTCTTAACTCAGCATAACCTGAAATACTCTTACTTCTGTTGGTTGGTTTAAAATTAATACAGAAGAATCATGAAAGATGATTTTGAAAATGTTACTGAATAAGTTCATACATTCTTCTTCAAGCTTCTATCCCCGTTCTATCTCCGTTTTCAATTTTCCCTGTAATGTTACTCTCCAACATGGCAAGCCGTTCTAACGGAAAAGAAACACCCTCAAACGCACAAGATGTTAGCCAAGTATCAATTTTTCCAGATTAAGTTTGTATCCCACAAGTCCCTAATCCGGTCTAATCCCTGTATCGTCTATATTAAGCACGGATATTAATTATACTCCAGGGAACACAGGATTCTTGTTTCTGATTGGACAAGACGAATGCGCGTGCGAGTGAGACATTTGTTTAAAAATAAGGAAGTGCTTTTTTTAAAAATGTATTTATTTATTTTTTTTTAACGAAATTATGTCTGAATTTATAAAACTAGGACAGGATTGTTTTAGAAATATGTGGAGGGGCGCTAACAAGAACACAGTTGTTTCAAATATATGTGGAGGGGCGCTAACAAGAACACAGTTGTTTCAGATATATGTGGAGGGGCGCTAACAAGAACAAGATTGTTTCAAATATATGTGGAGGGGCGCTAACAAGAACAAGATTGTTTCAAATATATGTGGAGGGGCGCTAACAAGAACACAGTTGTTTCAGATATATGTGGAGGGGCGCTAACAAGAACAAGATTGTTTCAAATATATGTGGAGGGGCGCTAACAAGAACACAGTTGTTTCAGATATATGTGGAGGGGCGCTAACAAGAACACAGTTGTTTCAGATATATGTGGAGGGGCGCTAACAAGAACACAGTTGTTTCAAATATATGTGGAGGGGCGCTAACAAGAACACAGTTGTTTCAGATATATGTGGAGGGGCGCTAACAAGAACAAGATTGTTTCAAATATATGTGGAGGGGCGCTAACAAGAACACAGTTGTTTCAAATATATGTGGAGGGGCGCTAACAAGAACACAGTTGTTTCAAATATTTGTGGAGGGGCGCTAACAAGAACAAAATTGTTTCAAATATATGTGGAGGGGCGCTAACAAGAACAAAATTGTTTCAAATATGTGTGGAGGGGCGCTAACAAGAACACAGTTGTTTCAAATATATGTGGAGGGGCGCTAACAAGAACAAAATTGTTTCAAATATATGTGGAGGGACGCTAACAAGAACACAGTTGTTTCAAATATATATGGAGGGGCGCTAACAAAAACAAAATTGTTTCAAATATATGTGGAGGGGCGCTAACAAGAACAAAATTGTTTCAAATATATGTGGAGGGGCGCTAACAAGAACAAAATTGTTTCAAATATATGTGGAGGGGCGCTAACAAGAACAAAATTGTTTCAAATATATGTGGAGGGGCGCTAACAAGAACACAGTTGTTTCACATATATGTGGAGGTGTGCTAACAAGAACAATATTGTTTCAAATATATGTGGAGGGGCGCTAACTAAGACATATTTGTTTCAAAAATATGTGTAGGGGTGCTGACTAGGACAAGATTGTTCTTGAGATGTTATAAATATGATCTAGTGCCGTGGCGAGCCCAATCTATGATCATGAATAGTTTTATCTTTTTAAATAAGATAAATAGCCGACAGGGATTAACAGTAAAGTGAAATATTGACTATAACACTCGTCCAGTGGCCAGGTGACCTGGGAACCATTTCCAAATGTCATGAACTGTTACTACCAGTTAAGACTTTGGTGTTCACGAATTGTCACAAATAAATACAGCAGACACTGTGATAAAAATAATTATAAAATAAAAAGCACAATAGCTCAGGATAAAATAGCATTTCAGAAAATGAAAAAATATCTTATGCAACAAATCTATGTCAACAGAAGTGAGAAAGAGCGTTCATCGGTGCTAAATAAAACCAATTCTGACCTATGGAAACGAATCATAGACAGTAGACAAACAAATGAAAGATAATTAGAGGCCACAGAGATGGGATTTTTCAGAAGAATGTTGAAAGTTCCCTGGACCGCTAAAAAGACCAATGAGGAAGTTCTCAAAGATGCCAACACAAAAAAGGAGCTCATAAAAAACATCAGAAAGAAACAGTCAACATTTTTGGGGCACATCATGAGAAGAGGAGAGTTGGAATACTTGATTACAACTGGCAAGATAAGAGGAAAAAGATATCGCGGACGACAAAGAGAGAAAATGGGAAAATACTGTATAGCTTGGTGTCATGGCACAACACTTATACTATGCAATATAGATAGAAAATCGTGGAAGGACATGATAGCCTACGGCAACCGGTATGGCACATGATGATGGACAATGTAAGAAAGCAATATGACATATCTAACTACAGCACCCATAAGATAGGATAGTGTGAAATTATAGACATCAACACTTTATTATATTCCATATGGGAGCCTTGGTAGCTTAGTTGAGAAAACCACCCGACTGGGCTACCGACGTTCGCACAACTCGTGTTCGATTTCCGGTGGAAGCTGTGTGAGTTGTACTCGTGGTTGGAAAAGAAATACCCCTACTGTCGACCCAGCTGCTTGCAGAAATGGGCACCAGGATAGTGCTATGGGATGGTGAGGAATGCCGCCTCGCATCGTGAGTTTCAATGTTGGAAGTGACACTATCCAGAAGTCTGCGAACACTTTTGGACTGGTGGCCGAGCACATAACGCGCGTGCTAAGTCACCGATTCAAGTCTCGTACTTTACCTTTACCTTTCTTCTTTCAGACGGACTGCTGTGAAGGCAGAATTCTGCAAATGCCATGCGACCTGATGATGCACAATTAATAAATACAGCAAACTACAGTTAAACAAATATATCACGCAAGGCCGCTCTTAGCTCAGTGGTTACTGAACTAGACTACAAAGGATAAGAGGTAGGGTTCGATCCCAACCGACGGCTTCCGGGTTCACCCAGCCTTAAATGAGTACCGGATTTTTGTGGGAATGTAAAGCGGGTCGGGCGTAATACCGACCACATTACCCCAAAAATCATGTACTGAAGGTCTGTAAAATGTATGGTCACTAACACCATATTCCCTATACGCCACTTGGCGTGACGGGGGTACCTTACTTTATTACTTTTAAGGCCGCTCTTACTTTCCAGAAAATTCTCTTGTACCATTTTTAGAGTCTGGTGAACTACCAAGCCTTGTCATAGCAGAACAAATATATCCGTCATTTTTGGGAAATGAACCTGAACCTTGTTATTGTTATTGTTATTGGCTATGGAAGGCCTCTGTCTCACAGCAAACGAATTAAAATCCATAATTGCTCAACCGCCCGTGCCAGTGGAATCATCCGAATTACTAACTCATCTCCCAAACAAAGAAAGGTAACTGTAGTCCCCATCGTAGCAGTCTCAGCACATGCCAAAAGACATAAGGCGAAACCCGCGCAGAAAGTGAACACAGCCAACTGTTCCCCGTCATACGATATCATCACCCATCGTAAACAAGCGGGATATCGAAGCAGGCTCAAAACGGATGAGACACACAGTTCACGGTGTGCACAGAGCACTTAACTCAGTAGCTCCTGCAACAAGCCGAACTTGGAATATGAGGAAACTGCAAGAAGGAACACTTTTCAGACATAGCCTTCAATGGTTCCTGCCGCCTATCCACCATATACCATGGGAGTTCACGTCCTCCCGAAAATGATGATCGTCGTAGCACTTTATGATGTTAGGCCATCATTGATGACTCCAATTCCAAACATATAGACACACAGTGGTGGTAAGTTATCATTTTCAATCCAACAGAAGCCACATGACCTGTAGTTAGTAAAAACACAATTGATGATGTTCTCCGCTCCCTTCTTGTATTAACCGGAACCTTTCTAATGATGAATCAAGCACACTGATCACTCAACAATACCAAAGGCTCTTATTGAATGTAACGCAACAGGATATTTTTGAAACAGAGAAAAACGGTTTCGACAAATTTTGCTGAAATTATTTTTGAACAGGCAACGGTTTTTTTTTTCTTTTTAACGTGGCTTGCACTACGCCTGGCCGCTTTTCTTATCCAGAAAAATTATTGGTACGCATAAGATTGGTTTAATCTAAAAAATGAGGATTCAGGTAATCAAACTCGACCTCCTGTCCTCGGTAGACCAGTTTACTAATCGATTTTTGTAAGTATTTTGAGTGGTCTTGTATTCCACTTTGATAAGCATTGCACTTAAATGAGTTTACGCTTCTTTATAGCAGACCAGATTAGATTTTGTTGGTGTGTGTGTGTGTGTGTGTGTGTGTGTGTGTGTGTGTGTGTGTGTGTGTGTGTGTGTGTGTGTGTGTGTGTGTGTGTGTGTGTGTGTGTGTGTGTGCGCGCGTGTGTGTGTGTGTGTGTGTGTGTGTGTGTGTGTGTGGTTTTTATTCAAAGTTATGTTCAACCCTTTTTGTAATTTCCTTGATAGTTTTTTCCATGTCTACTCTCTCTTATATCCTATATATATATATATGCTTTTATTATCTATTTCATGTTTTGTAAAAACAAAGTTGAACGCATTCGAAAATAAATATCTAAGGAAAATACTTGGTATAGCGTGGAACGAATTTAAAACAAACGAGGAAATTAGAGAAATCGCCAATCAACCACTAATATCTTCAGTAATAAAGAAAAGACGATGGTCATATGTTGGACATGTGATGAGAAGAGATAATAACCGAATAGCAAAGCAAGCCCTCATGTGGGAAACAACAGGGAAGAGAAAAAGAGGAAGACCCAGGTAGACACTGAGAAGAACATTGATTAGAGAAGCAAGAGCAGCAGGATTCGGCTCCCTCAATGAGATAGAGCTGCCTAGATAAAAAGGATGTTTATAATCGCTGTAGTATGAACATAGACATGGACATTTTAGACTAAACAAAACTGAACATTGTCAAACTTTGTTTACAATAAACAGATATGTTTAATTTATTAGATCTTTAGGAAAGAAAGTTCTGTCAAAGCTTGAAGTTGTTGGTCCCGTGGACTAACTGGAGAATCTTCCTAAAGTTACAAATCACACGCGTGTATTTGAGTACACACACAGATATACACAAACACACACACTATACAATAACGGCTTATTGACAAACAAGAAACAATGTATTTTTAATTCAAAAAAAAAAAAAAAAAAAAAAAAAAATGAAAATGTACAACTGTTTCCTCTGTACTGTCTGTTGTTGCTGCATAAATTTGAATGAGATTAATATTTGTTGGTTTTCCATTCAATTTCACTAAAAGGACTCTGGGAGATATTGCTCAAAAGCCTCTCACTTATTTGCTCTTTCTGCATTCATTCTTCACATAGGTAAAGTTACATTACAGATAATTCAGTGTATCGTGTGAAGACAAGTTACATTTCAAATAATTCAGTATACCTTGTGAAGACAAGTTACATTTCAAATAATTCAGTATACCTTGTGAAGACAAGTTCTTCTTCTACCTTTTCAGCTCCCAGTGGAGCATAGGTCTTCAACAAACACTTTCCAAGTCGTTCTTTTTTTTGGCCATTCTTTTAAGATCATTCCATGTCTTCCCCATCATCTTCATCTCTGCCTCTATCTGTCTTCTCCAAGAATTTCTTTGTCTTCCCCTTTTGTCTTTTCCCCTGGGGATTCCCAAAAAAGGGCCTATTGTGTAATACTCTCAGTTGGCTTCGTTGTGTGTGTCCTATCCAGCGCCATCGTCTTCGCTGTAAGTCTTTATCCACTGGTATTTGACTGGTACATTTCCATAATTCTATGTTAGTGATTTTGTCCTGCCATTTCAATCCTTTTATTCTGCGTAAGCATCCATTAATGAAAGTCTGTATCTTCGTGGTTGTCAATTTTGTTGTTCTCCATGTTTCACAGCCATATAATAGAACCGACTTAACACTTGAGTTGAACATTTTTATTTATGTTTTGAACCTAATTTCTTTGGATTTCCATATGTTTCCCAGTGCAACAAAAGCTCCTCTTGCTTTTGATATCCTTATTTTGGTATCATTTTCTGTTCCTCCCTCTTTATCTATATTACTGCCAAGATATATGTAAGATTGTACGTCTAGTAGAGGTATTTCTCCTAATTTTATTTGGTTATTGCCAACTGCATTAATTCTCATAATGTTGGTCTTATCTCTATTTATCTTCAGCCCTAACTGTTGTAATCTCTCATCTAGTATGGTCATTTTATCCTGCATCTGTTGATAGCTGTGTGATAGGAGAGCTATGTCATCAGCAAAGTCTTAATCATTCAGTTGTTTGGTCAGTGACCACTGGATCCCATTTCTGTTGTTTTGAGTTATTTTAATAATTCAATCTATGGCCAATAGAAAGAGAAATGGAGACAGAAGGCATCCCTGCCTTACTCCTATTCTTATTTGAAATGCTTCTGTAAGCTGTCCTTCATGCACCACACTACATTTCGTTCCTTCATACATTGTTTTTAATCAGGTTAATAAACTTTATGGGGATTCCGTAATGACTCAGCAACTTCCAAAGCATTGTTCTGTCTAAACTATCAAATGCCTTTTCGTAATCTATGAATCCAATATAAAGTGGGGATTTTAGTTCTAAACTTTGTTCAACTATTATACGTAGAGTAGTTATTTGATAGCACATGATCTGTCCTTCCTAAAACCTGCTTGTTCATCTCTCAAATATTTCTCTATGGCCTCTTTTAATCTCTCCAGAATGATTCTGCTTAATATTTTTCCTGGCACTGATAGTAGCATAATTCCCCTATAATTGGTGCACTCATGTACACTTCCTTTCTTTGGTAGTTTGATCATATAGCCTTCTTTCCAGTCTTTAGGTATTTCTTCCCTCTCCCAAATTTTATCTAATAGATTATGTAACATCTTGGTAGAGGTGTTAATATCTGCTTTGATGGCTGTTGATGGTGGTTTTACCATTTTTTAATAGTTTGATAAACTATCTTTACGACACATAGTACCATTGCTAGTATGTCGGGGGGCAACGATAGAACCAGAGGGATGAAGGCTGCTTGGTCAAGCCGTCGCCACGACGTGTGAGACCCAGGATTTTGATTTCACCCCCGATAGAAAAAATCCTTTCTGTCTACCGCGGGCTTGATGGCTTTCATTATTTCTTCTATGCTTGGTTTTCCACAGTTAATGTGTAACTCTTCTTCTGCTGGTAGTATATCTGGAGGATTATCTGAGCCGCGTCTGTTCAAAAGTTCTTCAAAGTGCTCTTTCCGTCTCTCCATTTGTTCCCTTATATTACTAAGCAGATTTCCTTTCTTATCTTTAATAAAGGCATTGATCTGTTTGTATTTTCCACTTAATTTCTTTGTGCTGTTGTACAGTTCTTTCATATTCCCTTTATTTGCTGCTGCTTCTGCCTCTTTAGCTAGTTCATCTATATATTTCCTCTTATCCCTTTTAATGCGTCTTCTCACTTCTTGAAGACAAGTTACATTATAGATAGCTCAGTATACAGTGTGAAGACAAATTAAATTTAAGACAATTCAGTTTACAGTGTGAAGACAAATTAAATTTCGTATAATTCATTGTGAAGACAAGTTACATTTCAGATAATTTAGTATTCAGTGTGAAGACAAGTTACATTTCAGATAATTCAGTATTCAGTGTGAAGACAAATTGCATGTCAGATAATTCAGTATTCGGTGTGAAGACAAGTTAAATGTCAGATAATTCAGTATTCAGTGTGAAGACAAGTTAAATGTCAGATAATTCAGTATTCAGTGTGAAGACAAATTAAATGTCAGATAATTCAGTATTCGGTATGAAGACAAATTAAATGTCAGATAATTCAGTATTCGGTATGAAGACAAATTAAATGTCAGATAATTCAGTATTCACTATGAAGACAAATCAAATGTCAGATAATTCAGTATTCAGCATGAAGACAAATTAAATGTCAGATAATTCAGTATTCAGTATGAAGACAAATTAAATGTCAGATAATTCAGTATTCAGTATGTAGACAAATTAAATGTCAGATAATTCAGTATTGGGTGTGAAGACAAATTAAATGTCAGATAATTCAGTATTGGGTGTGAAGACAAATTAAATGTCAGATAATTCAGTATTGGGTGTGAAGACAAATTAAATGTCAGATAATTCAGTATTGGGTGTGAAGACAAATTAAATGTCAGATAATTCAGTATTGGGTGTGAAGACAAATTAAATGTCATATAATTCAGTATTGGGTGTGAAGACAAATTAAATGTCAGATAATTCAGTATTGGGTCTTCTTCTTCTTCTTCTTTCCTTCCTCATCTGCCTTTCAGCGTCGAGGGGAGATATAATTTGCGGTCTTTTGCTCTTATGTTCGCCTCTGCTGCTGTTATGTTTCCTAGTGCTTCTAATATTCCATCGATCTATCTTTTTCGTGGTCGACCCTTGGGTCTGTTGTTCTCACAACGTTTGTTGAAGGCTCGTTGTGTTGTGTTTTGTTCTTTCTGCCTTGTCACGTGGCCGAACCATTTTATCTGTTGTTTCCTTATATATTCTATGGCTGGGGCTATTCCTAGCTTTTTTCTCAGTTCTACATTTCTGATCTTATCTCTCAGACTGTTTCCTGTCATTCGTCTAACACATTTCATCTCTGTAGAGGTTATTTTTCTTATTGTTCTTGCATCTAGAGTCCAGGTCTGGCATTGGTAGCACAACGTTGGAATGAAGATTGTATTGTATAGTGCTCGTTTTGCCTCCAGAGTTATTTCCTTGTTGGACAATAGTGGTGATAACTGTCCGATGATTTGACAAGCTTTGTTGCATCTTGATTCTATCTCTGCTGTTTGGGAATTGTCGTTTGTCATTAGACTTCCTAGGTATTTGAATTCCTCTACTTGTTTTAGTTGTCTGCCTTCTATAGTTATGTTGATGTTCTGTTTATTTTTGGCGACATTCATGACTTCTGTTTTGTTGATGTTGATTTTCATGTTGTATTTTGTTCCTAAGATGTTGAGTTTGTTTAAGTGTTCTTGTAGGTCTTCTATTGTTTCATGTATTAGTGCCTGGTCGTCTACAAATAGAAGCTCGTTGATCTCCTCTGTCTCTGATGGGTTGGCTAGCTTGCATATATGGACCATGTATGTAATAAACAGTAGGGGGGATAGTACGCACCCCTGTCTTACACCTGATCTAACTTCGAAGTGGTCTGTGTAGCCTGTTGCTGTTCTGACCCTGCAGCTGCTATTGGGTGTGAAGACAAATTAAATGTCAGATAATTCAGTATTGGGTGTGAAGACAAATTAAATGTCAGATAATTCAGTATTGGGTGTGAAGACAAATTAAATGTCAGATAATTCAGTATTGGGTGTGAAGACAAATTAAATGTCAGATAATTCAGTATTGGGTGTGAAGACAAATTAAATGTCAGATAATTCAGTATTGGGTGTGAAGACAAATTAAATGTCAGATAATTCAGTATTCAGTATGAAGACAAATTAAATGTCAGATAATTCAGTATTCAGTATGAAGACAAATTAAATGTCAGATAATTCAGTATTCAGTATGAAGACAAATTAAATGTCAGATAATTCAGTATTGGGTGTGAAGACAAATTAAATGTCAGATAATTCAGTATTGGGTGTGAAGACAAATTAAATGTCAGATAATTCAGTATTGGGTGTGAAGACAAATTAAATGTCAGATAATTCAGTATTGGGTGTGAAGACAATGTGTGAAAGAAAACTTTGATTCCCACGAGAATCGTCTGAACCTCAAAGGCGGTGCTGATGCCGTGTGGGTTTACAGCGGATCACCACAGTGTTACGACCCTTGAGCGCTGGAAGAGCCAGGCTTATTAAAACATCGCATCTCGCCATTGGCTAGCTCGTGTTTCGCACATGCGCCCCCCGGGGACCTTAAATCATGTGCCCAGATTTCGGTGACAATATCGATCAAAATAAAATTAGTGCTTGAATGAAGATTATGTCATTCCGATTTAGAGGGTTTCACTTTCTGTAGATAAATAATGTTTGTATGTTACTTTTATAGGAACTGTAAAACCTGATTAATGAGATCGATGCGCAATATTTAAGGATCACATAATTTGTTTTTAATTTCCTTACCGAAGCATCAGTATATATTCTTGATAGCACGTCAAACTGGCTGGAATGTACAAATAACGGGATGCTAAGTATAAAATAAGAATACAGTTAGGAAAATTATATCAGCTTGTATTATAAGTTATCATTTTGTAGAGACTGATTTAACACATAAGTTGATATGTTGAAACTTAGTGTTGTTATGGAGAATACAATATACTACGAGGTTTCGGCAATTCAGCGGTTAAGAATATACGGGTCTGTGTACGTGTCAGTCATTAATAAGTGTTTTCTAAATATCTTCTGATATACGTGGTTCTTAAAATGCATATAAATTTGTGTGAATTTGTATTGGTTTATTAACATGATCATCATCATCAATTACCATGCCTGCTGGAATAGGTGATCATGTCTCTCCACAACTTTGGATCTCGGCAGTTATTTATCATTTTTGTTGTTAACCTTCTGCCAGGACATTAAACTGTGTAGTATCTTTTCTCTTTACTCCCCTCTATCTCTTCGTCACCTCAATTTTCCCAGTTGTTACAATATATTCCAGCTGTTCTCTTCTCATTACTTGGCCAAAAAATGGTGAATGTTTCTTCCGCATATTGGAAATTAGCTCTCTTTTTGCTTTGGCCTCTTTCAGAACGTTTTCATTACTCTTCTTAGCTGCCCATGGTATTCTCAACATTCCTCTGTAAAACCACATTTCTAAAGCCTCCAGTGATTTTCTTGCCTGTTGGCATATTGTCCATGATTCACATCCATATGATAAGACTGCCACTACATAACATTTATGAGCTCTTTTTCTTGTTTCTATTGTCAAAAATGGATTGTATAGTATCTTCCTCATTGTTTTTTTTTTTAAGCTGCTTTTGCCTGAGCCATTTTGCATCTCACTCCTGTTGCACATCTACCATCTGAGGTTAACATTTGTCACGGATATTTAAATTCATTTACTTGTTTTATTGTGTTCTACTTGTCTTCATTGTGCATTTCGATGTCTTTTTCTTTGTTCCTACCATTACTTGTCTTTTTTGCTATTGAAGTCATTGTCCTTTATTTTTGCTTTCTTTCACTATAAAGTCTAACATTTCTTGTAACTCATTTTCACTCTCAGCGATTAAGACTGCATCATCAGCATACCTTAGATTATTTAAATTATGACCCCAGATTGTTATTCCAGGCATGGCCCTTATACCTTATGATTTTAAAATATTCTCATATAATTATTAACATTTTGCAGCTAATGGATACAAGGAGAAGAAATAAAGAAAATAAAGATGAGTATAAGAGATAAAATAAAGAAGTTATAATAAAATGCAATGAAGCAAAAGAAGCATGACTAAAAGAGAGATACAAATAGATTGTGATGCAACAAAAAGGAGATGCTAAAGCTATATACAATCAAATTGAAGAATTAACAGGAAGAAAAAAGCAATCAAAAACTGGACGTTTAGGAACAAAGGAAGGAGAACTGTTGATTGAACAAGATAGCATAAGGGAACGATGGACAGAATACATTAGAGATCTTTATAATGATGAACGAACAGAAGTAAATATTAAGAATAATGGAGAAAGACCAGAAATACTCAGAAGTGGAAGACGCATTGTGCAATATGAAAGCAGGAAAAGCTCATGGACCAGATAATATAACTAAAGAAGAGATTGAAGCCATGAGTGATTTTGGAATAGAAATAATAACAAAAATATTGAATGATATCTACAACAGCGGATATATACCAGACGACCTGCTCAAATCAATATTCATAGCCCTACCAAAGAAATCTGGTGCGATTGAATGCGATGATCATCGCACAATAAGCCTTATGAGTCACATGACTAAGATATTACTAAGAATCATCATGCGAAGAGTGCGAAACAAAATCAATCCAGAAATTAGCGATGAACAGTGTGGTTTTGTTGGAGGTAAAGGAACGAGCAATGCCATATATATCATAAGATCTTTAGTAGAAAGAGCCATAGAGGTGAAAACAGATCTATACCTATGTTTCATAGATTATACCAAAGCATTTGACAAAGTAAAGCACCAAGAAATAATCAAAATTTTAGAAAGCATAAACGTAGACAGCAAAGATCTAAGAATAATAAAGAACATGTACTGGCAACAAACAGCGGCCATAAGAACAGGAAATCAATTGGGAATGATTCAACAAATAAAACAGTGTGTTAGATAAGGTTCTGTGCTGTCACTAGATTTGTTTAATATTTATAGTGAGATTATTCTAAGATCCATAAGGGGCATGCTTTGAATAACAATTGGAGGTCATAATATAAATAATCTAAGGTATGCTGATGATACAGTCTTAATCGCTAAAAGTGAAAATCAGTTACAAGAAATGTTTGACATTATAGTGGAAAAAAGCAAAAATAAAGGACTCTGCCTTAATAGCAAAAAATCAGAAGTAATGGTAACAACAAAGAAAAAGACATCACTTCAGTGCAAAATAAAGACAAGTGGAACAATATTAAAACAGGTAAATGAATTTAAATATTTGGGAACTTTGTTAATCTCAGACGGAAGATGTACAAAAGAAGTGAGATGCAGAGTGGCTCAGGCAAAAGCCGCTTTCCGAAAAATGAGGAAGTTACTATGCAATCCATTTTTGACAATAGAAACAAGAAAAAGAGTTCTTAGATGTTATGCAGAGCCAGTCATAACATATGGATGTGAATCATGGACAATAGGAAACAGACAAGAAAATCACTGGAGTCTGTAGAAATGTGGTTTTACAGAAGAATGTTGAGAATGCCATGGACAGCTAAGAAGAGTAATGAAAATGTTTTGAAAGAGGTCAAAGCAAAAAGAGAGCTAATTTCCAATATTAGGAAGAAACAATCATCATTCTTTTGGCCGTGTAATGAGAAGAGAACAACTGGAATATATTGTAACAACTGGAAAAAATTGAGGTGACGAAAAGATAGAGGGAAGCAAAGAGAAAAAATAACAGACAGCTTAAGAGAATGGCTTGGCAGAAGGTCAACAACAGAAATGATAAATAACTGTCGAGATCGAAAGTTGTGGAGAGACATGATCACCTATGCCAGCAGGCCCGGTACTTGATGATGATGATGATAATTACTAAATCTGGTGACAGCACACAACCTTGTCCAACACCCTGTTTTATTTGTTGAAACATTCCCAACTGATTTCCAGTTCTTATGGCCGCTGTTTGTTGCCAGTACATGTTCTTTATTATTCTTTGATCTGTGCTGTTAAACGGAATGAGTCAAATTTAACTAATTCCTCCGTAAGTCACTGCTGCTTTGCGTAATTTGTTGTTGTTTAAACGAATACAATTGTAAAAGATGTTACTTAACAGCAAAACAATGTTTACTAAAAATTACAATGCAAATAACTGTGTTGTCAAGATGTTATTCATCATCATCATCATATGCCGTACAGGTTGGCGTTGGCGATCATGTCCTTCCACAATCTTCCATCCACAGTGCATCGAATGAGTTCTGTTGTTGACTGTTTTCCATGCCATGACACCAAGTTATCCAATATTTTCTCTCTTTGTCGTCCACGATCTCTCTTTTCTTTTATTGTGCCAGTTGTAACCAAGTATTCCAACTTTCCTCTTCTCATGATGTGCCCAAAAAATGTTGATTGCTTTTTTCTGATGTTTTTTAAGAGCTCCCTTTTTGTGTTACGATGTTATTATAATTATGATAAATTAGGGCAATAATTGAAGGCTCTGTTTTATATAGTGTAAATTGTCGTAAATTTTGTGTCGCAAATTATCAGGTTAAAGATCAACCTAAAAGTTCGAAAGCAAACAGTGAGAGATGATAAAAAAGGAAAGTAAAGTACCCCCGTCACGCCAAGTGGCGTATAGGTAATATGGTGTTAGTGACTATCAATTTTACAGACCTTCGGCACATGATTTTTGAGGTAATGTGGTCGGCATTACGCCCGTGCCGTTTTACTTTCCCAGAAAAAAATCCGGTACCTATTAAAGGCTGGGTGAGCCTGTAAGCAGTCGGTTGGGATCGAACCCTAGCTCTTGTCCTTTGTAGTCCAGTTCACTAACCACTGAGCTATCGCGACTCCAGTGAGAGGTGATGCCAAATGATATTGTTGATTCTTTGCTGGGAATTCTTTTTTTCTTGAGAAAATTATTTTGGGAGGAGAATTATATTGTAGCAAAGTAGACCTATTCCATAATGTCCTTGTTAAAACGGGAAAAAGGTAGCAGCAGAACATTTGCATTTTCATGGCACGATAAATACAATGTCTACACACACAACAATACACAGCACAACAACGAAAGTACTACTTTTAGGAAGGAACTCCAATTTAGTTGGGCGTTTTTGTTTTTAAAGAACAAAGTCACGTGGACATATCCAAGCACTAGTGGCATGAAAAACGTTTGTAATATAGGGATAAGAAGTCACATATGCTGGAGTGATGATCTGCAATGACGAGTTAGCGAGCCACTGGAACCATTAGTGTGTGTGTGTAGAACTAGCGAGCTACTGGAACAATTAGAGTGTGTGTCCAACTAGTGAGCTATTGGAACAATTAATGCGTGTGCACAAATAGCGAGCCAATGGAACTATTAGTGTGTGTGTGTGCAAATAGAGATCTACTGGAACTATTAGTGTGTGTGTGTGTGTGTACAAATAGAGAGATCTGCAGAAGCTATTAGTGTGTGTGTGTGTGTGTACAAATAGAGCGATCTGCAGGAGCTATTAGTGTGTGTGTGTGTGTACAAATAGAGAGATCTGCAGGAGCTATTAGTGTGTGTGTGTGTGTACAAATAGAGCGATCTGCATGAGCTATTAGTGTGTGTGTACAAATAGAGAGATCTGCAGGAGCTATTAGTGTGTGTGTACAAATAGAGAGATCTGCAGGAGCTATTAGTGTGTGTGTGTGTGTGTGTACAAATAGAGCGATCTGCAGGAGCTATTAGTGTGTGTGTGTGTACAAATAGAGAGATCTGCTGGAGCTATTAGTGTGTGTGTACAAATAGAGAGATCTGCAGGAGCTATTAGTGTGTGTACAAATAGAGAGATCTGCAGGAGCTATTAGTGTGTGTGTGTGTGTGTGTGTGTGTGTGTGTGTGTGTGTGTGTGTGTACAAATAGAGAGATCTGCAGGAGCTATTAGTGTGTGTGTACAAATAGAGAGATCTGCAGGAGCGATTAGTGTGTGTGTGTGTGTGTGTGTGTGTACAAATAGAGCGATCTGCAGGAGCTATTAGTGTGTGTGTGTGTGTACAAATAGAGATCTACTGGAACTATTAGTGTGTGTGTGTGTACAAATAGAGATCTACTGGAGCTATTAGTGTGTGTACAAATAGAGATCTACTGGAGCTATTAGTGTGTGTACAAATAGAGATCTACTGGAGCTATTAGTGTGTGTACAAATAGAGATCTACTGGAGCTATTAGTGTGTGTACAAATAGAGATCTACTGGAGCTATTAGTGTGTGTACAAATAGAGATCTACTGGAATTATTAGTGTGTACAATTAGCGTGCTTTTGGAACTATTAGTCTATGTGTGTGCATTAAGCGAGCCGTCGGAACCATTAGTGCGTGTGTGTACAGCTGGTGAGCTACTGGAACTATTAATGTGCAACAACAAGCGAGCTACTGGAACAGTTAGTGGGAAACAACTAATGAGCTACTGGAACTATTAATGTGCAACAACAAGTGAGCTACTGGAACAGTTAATGGGAAACAACTAACGAGCTACTGGAACAATTAATGTGCAACAACAAGTGAGCTACTGGAATAATTAATGTGCAACAACAAGCATACTTCTGAAACAATTAATGTGCAACAACTAGCGAGATAATGGAACTATTAATGCGCAACAACTAGCGAGATAATGGAACTATTAATGTGCAACAACTAGCGAGCTAATGGAACTTTTAATGTGCAACAACTAGCAAGATTCTGGAACTATTAATGTGCAACAACTAGCGAGATAATGGAACTTTTAATGTGCAACAACTAGCAAGATTCTGGAACTTTTAATGTGCAACAACTAGCGAGCTATTGGAAATTTTAGTGTGCAACAACTAGCGAGCGAATTTAACTTTTAATGTGCAACAACTAGTGAGCTACTGGAACTGTTAAAATGCAACAACTAGCGAGCTACTGAAACTATTAAAGCTCACACTCTTTTCATCCAGTGAAAGCACTTTAATCACTTATATCTTTGCAGTTTTGTGACATCAAATATACAACAATAATTAATGAATGTAACAAACTGGCGGACGTTTTTTTTTTGTTTGTTTTTGTTTCTTTCACTGACTGGTGACACATTTTTGTTTTTGTTTAGAGGTGACATAATTCATAGCTGGTTGTCACTGATTGCATTAATTTTCTTGTTGATCTTCACATTTCAGTATTGTAATTCTAATATGATTTATCTGTATGTGGCACATTAAAATTGGTTATTAAATTATAATATGTGTTCTGGATATTTGATTATTATACACAGAAAATATAAAATTATTGAAATAATTTTTTTACAACATTATGGTTATGGTTACGGAAGGCCCCGGTATCACTGCAAACGAATTAAAATCCATAATTGCTCAACAGTCCGTGCCAGTGGAATTATCAGAATTAATATTTCATCTCCAAAACGATTAATAATTAAGAATTAATTAAAATTAAAATTACATACATTAATGTACTATAATACAAAGTTAACTCAAAGGTAGTCCCGTAGCAATCTTTTGCTGCTAGGCGATGAAGTAGTAAACCGCAGCTTCAAGAGATGGGATGGTCATTTCCATTTCTCGCTCTCTTTACCTCCCACAGATGATATCTGATTCTCATTTAACGAGACTGAGTAGACCCCGGGAGCCTTTTAGGTCGGAAACTGGTTTGGGTCTCACCTGGCATCTAACCCCTAACCTTAAGGGGGGTGGGCAAGTGCACTAATCATAACGCCACCGAACTGTCCGAACTAGCCAAAAATTAATTGATGAATAAACATACCTTTATTATCTGTTGTCACAAACTGGGATCACAGACTGGGATCATTCACATCAAATATATCTTGTAAGGATGATGGTGTTGTACACTGTGGGAATATCAACCAGCAACTACCACAATTGTATAAAAGAAAAAAAAAAGTAAAGTACCCCCGTCACGCCAAGTGGCGTATAGGGAATATGGTGTTAGTGACCATAAATTTTACAGACCTTCGGCACATGATTTTTGGGGTAATGAGGTCGGTATTACGCCCGTGCCACTTTACTTTTCCAGAAAAAAAATCCGGTACTCATTAAAGGCTGGGTGAACCTGTAAGCCGTCGGTTGGGATCGAACCCTACCTCTTGTCCTTTGTAGTCCAGTTTACTAACCACTGAGCTAACAATTGTATAGGACTAGACAAAATAACCAACTTAACTGTCCTGCAACGTGCTAAGACCCCCACAATCATGTCGATGCTCAGATGTCGAAGACTAAGATGGCTGGGGCATGTCGAGCGAATGGAAGAAAAACGCATCCTCGAGCAAATACTATATGATGAACTAATACACGGAAAAAGACAAATCGACAGACCTAAACTACGATATAGAGATATCTGTAAATCATCTCTGAATGACTTCTCCATCTGTGAAAACGACTAGGAACTTCTGACAAGTGATCGCACATCATGGAGAGCATGTATAAGGAAAGGTATAACATCATTTGAGACTGTGCTAAGGAAAAACTTAGAAGAGAAAAGACTCATGAAAAAGGATGGTAAACCCTGTGGATGAGTGGGCCTGACTTGTTCATTCTGTGGCCATGTGTGTTTGTAAAACATTGGTAGAATTAGCCACGAGGGAAGCTGTTCGACAAAAACAAAACCTCAAAAAATATACAAGAGCCTTCACTAGACCGTCTGACAAGACGAAAAGGGCCATATACATATACAGGACTAGAACTAAAATGCCGCTTTATGCTTACTACTAACAGCTGTGATTTTTCTTCCGTTTAACTTTGCAGTCAGATCTATTCTTCCCTTGTTATTTCGAGAAGAAATCGAGGTTCAACTTTAGCCCTGGGCTGATGTGGACAAGGGACAGAAAGACACTGCTAGGATTAATTAGGAATGAGTGGCACGCTGGCCAAGATTAGAAGTAAATACCCCAATCCACTTAATGTAGGTAGGATCTGTGGAGACACAACTCAAGATAAAGGCTCGGGGCAAATTATTGACAGTTAACTCAAGCCGATTTTCATTTAGAAATGCCTAAATAATATTGAATTTAATTTATAATGGTTTAGAACGCAAACATGTTCATTTAAATGGAGTTTTATTTAAAACAGTCAAGAAAACAAACTGGTATATAAGTACAAATATACAATTTATTTCCGGTCTGTGATCGTTACCCTATGCTATAGTCATTGAGAACGCCTTCGTGTAAGACACTGCTACAATAGCTAATTTTTTAGTTGGCTGCGTGGCAGTGTACCAAGCGTTCGGCTTCTCGTGGCAAGGCGCGGTGCCACTGAGTACGGGTTCGATCCCACTTCGGACCATATATTGTTCTTCGTTTTTTTCTATTGTTGTTTGTCTGTCAATTTTTCCGAGTGCTAACACATACTTCTTTGTTCTATTAATTCCCTATTATCGCCTCGGAAGTTCCCCATATAATAATATTTATGTATTATTATTTGTACCCAGTATATAACCACTGGGAACTACTATTCGTGCTGTTTCGTCCAATAAATGTTTGTCTACAACACAAGTATTCAGCCCTACTGGGAGATACTTGCATTAATAGGAAAGTACAAATATACAATTTATTTCCGGTCTGTGATCGTTACCCTATGCTATAGTCATTGAGATCGCCTTTCGTGGAAGACACTACTGCAATAGCCAATTTTTTAGTTGGCTGCGTGGCAGTGTACCAAGCGTTCGGCTTCTCGTGGCAAGGCGCGGTGCCACTGAGTACGGGTTCGATCCCACTTCGGACCATATATTGTTCTTCGTTTTTTTCTATTGTTGTTTGTCTGTCAATTTTTCCGAGTGCTAACACATACTTCTTTGTTCTATTAATTCCCTATCATAGATTGACTTGTCCAACTTTTGATGTTACTCGTCCATGTTAGTCTTGGTCTGCCTCTTTTACCTTGTATTTTCCCTTCCAATATTACTTTAAATTTGACTGTTATATTTCCATAATTCTATGTTAGTGATTTTGTCCTCCCATTTATATCCTTTTATTCAAGACCACCAACTTCCCCCTTTATAGTTCAAATCTACATCTATATATAAATATACATTTATAAATTGAGAGCAATCTATACGGTTGATATCAATCTTTAAGTACCTATTAAGAAGTAACATTATTTCGAGCCAAAGCCTTATAATGTAGAGTTGCATCGTATGTCTCTAACCTTAGAGTAGTCATGTCTTCAAAATGGCAATTACAATAATTGATTGTTTACTAGCTATTATAAAAATCAACATCCTTTAGGGGATAATTTCATCTTTCCTTCTTGGTGTTTGATATGATTTTGTTGATAATAAAAACAGCAAACATAGTCGGCTACTTCCAGATGTAACAGCGGTATGCTCTTTCCCTTGTGTAAATATGAGTTTGAGGTGAGTGGAGGCTTTCGTTGTCTCTGGGATATTAATTTACTAATGGCCTAAGACGTGAACAACTCTGATTGGTCCATGTCGTGCGGATGTATTCAACGGACAAGCTCTAGACAGCAGCCGCGAGAATCACTCCGCATATGGGTGATTAGGCCTTAATCAGGTATGACTGCGTCACGCCAATTAGGGCGGATGATCGCTGTGCACGTGTCCAACCTCTGCGGCAGTTTAATCCCATAAACTGCTCACCTGGGTGCGGAAAATATTGGAATTAATTTTTCAGTGTCTTCTAATTTAGGAAATTCCATTTTCCTTCAGTGAGAGATAAAAAGTAGTCCATTCTTAACTGTTGTATTTTACGGGTACATTCTTCTGACGTATTTCCGTTATCCTAAAAGTGTTTAAATATTAACACGATTTCTGTTCTGAACACCAGTGTTAGCGTATTTGCTTATTAGTCTGATCTATCTATCTATCTATCTATCTATCTATCTATCTATCTATCTATCTATCTATCTATCTATCTATCTATCTATCTATCTATCTATCTATCTATCTATCTATCTATCTATCTATCTATCTATCTATCTATCTATCTATCTGTCTGTCTGTCTGTCTGTCTGTCTGTCTGTCTGTCTATCTATCTGTCTATCTATCTATCTGTCTGTCTGTCTGTCTATTGCCCTTTCGAATAGGACAGAAATTGTAGACTTTTGTTCCCCACGATATTTTATTTGTTATCAAGTATCAGACCTTACACAGGACCCGCCTTGTTTATCGCCACACAGCTCTGTTCTCGTCGAGTCGCTCAATCTCAATGAGGGAGCTGATGTCTACTGTTTTTGCCTCTCGTCGTAATATTCTTTTTAGTATTTCTCTAGGTCGGCCCTTTTTCTATTACCCTCTCGTTTCCATGCATTTCTCTTGTTGTCTCTTCTCATCACATAAACAATAAATAGCCACTTTCTTCTCTTGGTTATAAATGCAGTTGTTAGATGCATCATTTCTCTTATTTATGCACTAGTCTTTAATTCACCCCATGGTGTACAAAGTATTTTTCCGAGGCATTTGTTTTCAAATACATCCAGTTCATTTTCTATTTATTTTATTGTTTTCCAGTTCACAAGTTAGGATGGATAATACATTTGATTTGAAAATCCTGAGCTTTGTTTTTGTTCTCAATATCTTTCTTCTTCTTCTTCTTCTATCCTTCCTCTGCTGCCGTTGGCGTCGAGGGGAGAAACAATCTGCGATTCTTTGCTCTTCTGTTTGCCTCTTCTGATGTTATCCCTCCTATCTGTTGTTTCTTTATGTATTCGATGGCTGGTTCAATTTCGAGTTTCTTCCTCAGGTCAGTGTTTCTTACTCTGTCCCTTAAGCTGTTTCCTGTCATTCTTCTGACACATTTCATTTCGGTAGTCGTTATCTTTCTTATTGTTCTAGAGTCCAGCGTCCAACTCTGACACTGATAACTCAGAGTTGGTAGAAAAATTGATTTGTGTATTGCCCTTTTTGCCTCCGTAGTTATTGCTTTGTTTTTCAATAGTGTTGATACTTGGCCTATAACTTGGCATGCTTTGTTACACCTTACATCTATCTCTGTCTCTTGGTTATTGTCTTGTGATAACGTGCTACCCAGATATTTAAAATTGTCTACTTGTTTCAGAGTCGTATTATATATTATGATGTTTGGTTTTTCTTTCTTTCTCGCTATTGCCATTACTTCGGTTTTGCTTATGTTGATCTTCATGTTGTATTGTTTACAAGTGTTGTTTAGCCTGTTGATATGTTCTTGTAGGTCCTCAGTTGTTTCATCTATCAGAACTTGGTCGTCTGCAAATAGTATTTCATTTATTTCTTCCTCTCTTCTGTTGTTTTCTGGTACGTATATTTCGTTCTCCTTTGTGTTATCGCTTGTTATCATCCGTGGTGGTATATTTCCTTTGATTGGGCATGCTAATTTGCATATATTGTCCATTTATGTGATGAAAAGTAAAGGGGAAAGCACGCAGCCTTGTCTTATTCCGGAGTTAATGGTGAAGTGTTTAAAGTAGCCTGCTGAAGATCTTACTGTAGTGCGACTACTTTCATAGAGGCTCTTGCATATCTCTACTAGGTGGTGACTCACTCCGTACAAGGGCAATACTGACCACAGTTGTTCCCTGTCCACCCTATCGAACACCTTTTCTTGGTCAATAAAAGCTGTATAAAGTGTTTTATTATGCTCTATTGTTTTCTCCGCTAGTTGTTTTATGATAAATAGGGCATCTGTGCAACCTCTGTTCCTCCTGAAGCCCATCTGAGCATTGCTTAGTTGTGGGTCTATAATTGGTCTCAATCTTTTTTCAACTATTTTGGCATATAACTTCCCTGTGTGGCTTAATAGTGATATTCCTCTATATTTGTTGCAGTCTCTTCTGCTGCCCTTCTTTTTCCATATTGGTAATATAATGGACTGTTTCCAATCGTCTGGGACTTGCTGTTGTATCCATGCAGCGTTGAATATTCTGTGTAGCCATTTACATCCTGCCTCTCCCGCTGCTGCTAGTATTTCTACTGGGATGTTATCGATTCCTGGGGCTTTGTTTCTTGGTGCTAGTCGTAATGTTTGTTCTATTTTTTCCATTAGTATATTTGGTTCTTTATCGCCAACTATTAGTTGCTTTTTGTGTGTTTTTGGACTCGCTGTTTCTACAATATCAATATCTCAATATCTTTTATTTTCATTGAAAAGCCGATGTTCGGTGTTCGAAGCCCGCGGTAGACAGAAAGGATTTTTTTCTATCGGGGGTGAAATAAAAATCCTGAGTCTCACACGTCGTGGCGACTGCTTTGACCAAGCGGCCTTTATTTCTCTGGTCCTATCGCTGCCCCTCGTCATACACCAGCAATGGTACTATGTGACGTAAAGATAGTTTTTTTTTTTTTAACAAGGTTTCTGAGAGTGATGATTTTGCTATTCTGATTCTAATTTCTTTCTTTGTTTCTCCTTCTTGATTTATGCGGCTTCAAGATATACAAAATGATCTACTTCTTCCATTGCTTTTCCGTCAAGGTATATATTTTTTTCTGGGTGAATTTGATTTTTCATTACTTTTGTCTTTTCTTTGTTGGTCTCGAATACTATTATTTTTCTAGCTATTGATGACAGGGTAGTTGTTTTTTTCTTGCATCACATTCACATTGGTACTGATCAGGACTATGTCGTCCGCAAAATCAAGGTCCCTCTCATTGAGGTCCAAGCGTCCACCTAATGCCCTTGTTACCTGTACAGCATTTTTGCATTATGAAGTCAAAGGTAATTCCAAATAACAAGGAAGATTTAAAAAAACAAAAACATCCATGCTTCACACCGGTACCAACCTGGAACCATTCACTCTAACCTGCCTGTGTGCTGAGAAGTCGTCGCACAGATCTTTGATGACATTAATTATTGTTGGTGGTATTCTATTTCCTCTCAGTATGCTCAACAACGAGTCTATGTATGTTGTCGAAAGCCTTTTTGAAATCAGTAAAATTTATAACAATTGGTTTATATTTTTCTGTATGTTCCTCTAATATATAATTCTTACAGTGAATATATGATCAAGGTAGCTTCTCCCTTTTCTAAATCCTGCTTGTTCTTCGCACATAACAGTGTCTACGGCATCTTTGATTCTGTTCATGATAGTCTTACGGAATACTTTAGAGGCAACTGATTGAAGAGTCGCGCCTCTCTAGTTGTTGCGATTCCTGAGGTTGCTCTATTTGTGGGGGGGAATTAGACAATTATATCTCTTATGAACCTTTTCTTCTGGCTATTTTACGTTAAATATTTTCTGCAGATGTTTGCAGTTATGGCTCTTCATTGCTTTTAGTATCTCTAATGTTTAACATCCCACCTTCAGCCTTGTTGTTAGTC
This sequence comes from Megaustenia siamemsis, assembly GCA_032433765.1. Taxonomy (NCBI): domain Eukaryota; kingdom Metazoa; phylum Mollusca; class Gastropoda; order Stylommatophora; family Ariophantidae; genus Megaustenia; species Megaustenia siamemsis. Next base: position 64,766,720 of record JAVIAB010000124.1, read on the forward strand.
ATGTGCCTTACAGCCGTCTCTACTTTATTCAAGATGTGGCAATCTACATTTATATCTAACTGTGACGCTGGTTTGTTAGCTGTAAAATCTATTAAACTCCTGGGTATAGGGTGAATCAGGATTTCCTTCAAGTGCTCAGTCCATCGCGACTTTATTTCTTCACTTGATGTTGTTACATTTTCCTTTGCCAGATTCAAAGTGTAGTCCTCTTCAAACATATACAGAAGGGAAGGCGAGCGATGAAGGGTATGACAACTGCAGATAACGCATACAACAATATAAGAAGAACAAGAGAAAAATATGAATATCGTAATTTTTTTTAAAACGTGAACGGTATCTCAAAGGATAAATTCTTGAAGGAACGTGAAGTAGTCATTCTCATCGTTCTTGACAAATATGTTGTTCGTCCATCACTGACGACAGAGATCACTTAACTTCATCTGGTTGGTAGTCTAGGTATGTGCGTGCGAATATGACTGGCAAGCCAGGGATAATCTCTCTTGACTACATTAACTAGAATGTGTGTCTGCCACGCTGGGTTGAGAAGGTAAGTAAAATACATTTGATAGAACAATTGGCAGCTTCAACTTCAAATGTGTGTGCCTGGATGTATGCACATTTTATATCATTCTCCTTTAAATATCTCTCTGTGCTCAGTTCCACTTGGACAACTTGTTCTTCTGTTTTCTTCACTTTGTTTTTTTTTCCCTAAGTAAAAATTTTTTCAGCTTTTCCGGTCTGTATTTCTTTGCTTACGACGGAAAGTGAGATTCTGTTGAGATGAATATGAATTTATTATCACGAATAGTTTGGATTGTCTGAATTGTACTGTATTCTGGTCTTGGTATTGCTGATTCCAACTATGGGTATTACTTTATTCTCTACTTGATAATGCTGATTTCAACTATGGGTTTTACTTTATTCTCTACTTGATAATGCTGATTTCAACTATGGGTTTTACTTTATTCTCTACTTGATAATGCTGATTTCAACTTGTAAAAAAAAAAAAAAAGTAAAGTACCCCCGTCACGTCAAGTGGCGTACAGGGAATATGGTGCTAGTGACCATAAATTTTACAGACCTTCGGCACATGATTTTTGGGGTAATGTGGTCGGTATTACGCCCGTGCCGCTTCACTTTCCCAGAAAAAAAATTCGGTACCCATTTTAAGGCTGGGTGAACCAGGAAGCCGTCGGTTGGGATCTAACCCTACCCCTTGTCATTTGTAGTCCAGTTCACTAACCACTGAGCTATCGCGGCTCCCTAATTTCAACTATGGGTTTTACTTTATTCTCTACCTGATATTGCTGATTTCAACTATGGGTTTTACTTTATTCTCTACCTGATATTGCTGATTTCAACTATGGGTTTTACTTTATTTTATACCTGATATTGCTGATTTCAACTATGGGTTTTACTTTATTCTCTACCTGATATTGCTGATTTCAACTATGGGTTTTACTTTATTCTCTACCTGATATTGCTGATTTCAACTATGGGTTTTACTTTATTCTCTACCTGATATTGCTGATTTCAACTATGGGTTTTACATTATTCTATACCTGATATTGCTGATTTCAACTATGGGTTTTACTTTATTCTCTACCTGATATTGTTGATTTCAACTATGGGTTTTACATTATTCTATACCTGATATTGCTGATTTCAACTATGGGTTTTACTTTATTCTCTACCTGATATTGCTGATTTCAACTATGGGTTTTACATTATTCTATACCTGATATTGCTGATTTCAACTATGGGTTTTACTTTATTCTCTACCTGATATTGTTGATTTCAACTACGGGTTTTACATTATTCTCTACCTGATATTGCTGATTTCAACTACGGGTTTTACATTATTCTATACCTGATATTGCTGATTTCAACTACGGGTTTTACTTTATTCTCTACCTGATATTGCTGATTTCAACTACCCGGTTTTACTTTATTCTCTACCTGATATTGCTGATTTCAACTACGGGTTTTACTTTATTCTCTACCTGATATTGCTGATTTCAACTACGGGTTTTACTTTATTCTCTACCTGATATTGCTGATTTCAATTTCGTCGTTAAGAATAACAAGGAAACTAGCAAATCTATTTATTTTAATTGGGAAAGTCTTCAGCCTGCTCAAGTATTAATTCCTTTACATTTGAGACAATTCGCAACGGGGTCCAAGCCCCGCCAGATTGTATGACACACTCCAACACTCCAGCTACCAGCAGTAAGAGCTGTCTCAGCTGCGCCAGGGCGATCACAAACAGGGGGCGCTAGAGTCTTAAGATGAAAGAATCAAGACTGGGAAACACGTGCTATACCCTCGTGTCCGCTGAGCACACCTAGGGCGGAAATCTGTTGCCGGAAGTTTGCTCGCTTTGGTCGCTTCTGTTTAATTTCGGGGCCAATTTATTACATTTCGGATCTTACATCAATGAGTGCGGTTTTATTCACGTTTCTTTTTATTTCACCGCTCTTGTAAATCGTTTCTTCTTTCCTTTTATTACTTATTTATAACACTATATTTTTGTTAAAATAACACGCTCTCTTTTGTTTCTCCGTCTTTTCGTCTACCACTTATTCTTTTGGGAGCCGCGATAGCTCAGTAGTGAGTAAACTGAACTACAAAGGACAAGAGGTAGGGTTCGATCCCAACCGACGGCTTCCGGTTCACCCAGCCTTATATGGGTACCGGATTTTTTTCTGGGAAAGTAAAGCGGCACGGGTGTAATACCGACCACATTACCCCAAAAATCATGTGCCGAAGGTCTGTAAAATTTATGGTCACTAACACCATATCCACTATATGCCACTTGGCGTGACGGGGGTACTTTACTTTTTTTTTACGTATTCTTTTAACAATTTTCCTTACATGCTTCTTTTCTATCGATGTAACTATTGTTCTTTCGAGCCGAAGACAGCACATAGGACAGAATCACAAAACAGAAACCGTGCGTGCCAAAATGGCACATATTACAGAGATCACTGCTTCTAAAATCTATGGCTGTTTCCATAACAATACTTTTTTTACAATGACAGCTTGTCAAGCCATCTATCAACCTCCTTAGTCACCTCTTACGACATGCCTGGAAGGTCACAGTATCACAATGCTTCTTTTACTGATTTTTTTCTTCTTTTTTTCACTTTCTTTACCATTTCTTTTTTTCAACATCATTTCATCTTCCTGATCTACCTTCTACCATTTCTTCTATTTTCTACCACTTCTTCATCCCCGTCTTCCTACTCGTGTCGGTTTGCCGTAAAGAGAATGTTTCGTCGTTTCACCGTGAACAGGAACGTTACAATACCTGCGACTCCGCCCTACCCCCTTTTTACAAATACAAATTGGACATGAGGTTAGCCTGACATGACTGTAACGTCCTCCACAATCTTCTATCCACAGTGCATCGTATCAGTTCTGTTGTTGACTGTTTTCCATGCCATGACACCAAGCTATCCAGTACTTTCTCTCTTTGTCGTCCGCGATCTCTCTTTCCTTTTATTTTGCCAGTTGTAACCAAGTATTCCAACTATCATCTTCTCCTGATGTGTCCGAAAAATGTTGATTGCTTCTTTCTGATGTTTTTTAAGAGCTCCCTTTTTGTGTTGGCCTCTTTGAGAATTTCCTCATTGGTCTTTTTAGCTGTCCAGGGAACTTTCAACATTCTTCTGAGAAATCCCATCTCTGAGGCATCTAATGATCTTTTCATGTGATTGTCTACTGTCTATGATTCGCTTTCATTGGTCAGAATTGGTTCTATATAGCACCGATGAACTCTCTTTCTCACTTCTATTGACGTAGATTTGTTGCATAAGATATTTTTAATTTTCTGAAATGCTACTTTAGCCTGAGCAATTCTGCTTTTTATTTCTGTGGTGCATCGTCCATCTGATGTTACTGATATGGCGTTAGTGACCATAATTTTCATAGATTTTCCACACATGATTTTTGGGGTAATGTGGTCGGTATTACGCCCGTGCTACTTTACTTTCCCAGAAAAAAATCCGGTACCCATTTAAGGCTTGGTGAACCCGGAAGCCGTTGGTTGGGATCGAACCCTACCCCTTGTCCTTTGTAGTCCAGTTCATTAACGACTGAGCTATTGCGGCTCCCTACTGAAAACTTAGTACAGAAAAATACCCCCCCGCATCTACATAATAGTTTGTGTTTTAAAGTAAGATTGGTATGCAGACATGAAGAAGCTCAAAAGTTCAACTTAGAATCTGTATGTTCCTACAAAAAAAAATGAAACCACTGCTTGTCTAAAGTAGATTTATAATCTTTTTTTATGTCGATTAACTGCAAACAGTTTGAAGTTGTATAATGGTTTTAAAAAAAAACTTCCACATCTGAAATGTTAATTTGCTTACTCTGTATGCGGTGTAAATATAAATCATTTTGATCAAACTTAAGTTACAACTGTCCCTTTTAATCAATTGAAAAGCGCTCTCGTGTCTCCAGTGGCAAAGCTTATTTCTGCAAACATTGAATACAAATGTACAACTCTACACCCTGTTCTGTGAAGTCTATATATTTTAGCTCTAATCCACTCCCCAAGGAATTCTATTTCTTCTCTAACGCTGGTAAACTGAAACTCCCCCTGAAGTCAATTCCTCAGTGAAGTTAAAACCGCAGAGGAATTTACTAACTAGTGACAAGCGACAATTCACAAACAGCAGAAATAGATTCAAGATGCAACAAAGCTTGTCAAATTTTTGGACATCACCACTATTGTCCAACAAGGAAATAACTGTAGAGGCAACATGGGCACTACAATACAATATTTATCTCGTAGTTGTACTACCAGTGCCAGTCCTGGATCCTAGATGCATGAACAATAAGAAAAATAACCACTAGCGAGATGAAATGTGTTAGACGAATGACAGGAAACAGCATGAGAGATAAGATCAGAAATGAGGAGCTGAGGAAAGAGCTAAGAATAATCCCCGCCATAGAATACATGAAGAAACAACAGATAAAACGGTTAGCAATAAACGTTGTGAGAACAGCAGACTGAAAGGTCGACCACGAAAAAGATGAATTGACAGAATACTAGAAACACTAGGAAACATTACAGCAGCAGAGGCAAACAGAAGAACAGAAGACAGCAAATTATATCTCCCTACATGCTGAAAATCAAATGAGGAAAAGAAGAAGCGGAGGACTTCTATTACAGACATGTTTTCCAACTCAAGTTCAGTTATCGTGACATGAAATATCAACACATTTTTGATAGTGACAAAAAAAGAATAGATACAACTCTGCCAGTTCATGCGCAAAGAAGAATTCTTTTAAAGTTTCTATTTTATTGTTTTTGTGTTTATGTACTTCTTGGGTTGTGAAGAAATTATGCCTTAAATGCTGAATAAGTTTAATTTGAGCTTTTCAATAGCAAGAAAAAGAAGTAACAACCATATTGTCATTGTGTGATATGAAAGTTGTCATATCTCTTTTTTTTTTTCTTTTACCCCCGTCACGCCAAGTGGCGTGTAGGGAAATATGGTGTTAGTGACCCAATATTTTACAGACCTCCAGCACATGATTTTTGGGGTAATGTGGTCGGTATTACGCCCGTGCTGCTTTACTTTCCCAGAAAAAATCTGGTACTCATTAAAGGCTGGGTGAACCCGGAAGCCGTGGGTTGGGATCGAACCCTACCCCTTGTCCTTTGTAGTCCAGTTCACTAACCACTGAGCTATCGCGGCTCCCTTATCATATCTCATTTCAACAAAATTACAAAATTCCTTCGTTCGTTCGTTCGCTTTCGTCAGCTTTGACCTCTGACGAAGTCCCACCCACTCAATTTTTGTGGGACTGAATTTTGCGTGTAAAGTCTGTTTTATCCCATTACAGGATGCCCCTCGCCATGCAGGCAGATTTACTCCGACTTCAGAGGTACTAATTTTTAGGGAATTAGTAAAACCCAGGTGTCCTCGCCAGGGTACGAACCCCGGCTGTTGCCGTGGTAAGCCAACCGCCTATTGATTGCGCTAACCGGACACCCCAAAATTCCTTCAACTCTTTTGTTTTCACTAAATACATGTTTATCAGTTTGTCTTTGCAAATCTACCGTAGCCCTATATCCAAAGCTCAAAAAAAAAAAAAAAAAAAAAAAATTCACAAATAACACATTTAGCTTCACTGCCGTTTTACTGACAATAGGAACAGGAAATCGATTGATGGATTATTGAAAGATGTTTCCGGATCGAAACCATAACATGCGAGATCGATCACGTACTTTAATAGATGGTGAATCAGAGTTGCTTTATTATCTCATTTATTATGCTGTGGATGCAACTGCATGAACAAACAATTATATAGACAAATTGAAATATCAAAGAGTAATGTGTCACGAGGTGTCCGGTTAGCGCAATCGATAGGCGGTTGGCTTACCACGGCAACAGCCGGGGTTCGTAATCCTGGCGAGGACACCTGGGTTTTACTAATTCCCTAAAAATTAGTAGGAGCCGCGATAGCTCAGTGGTTAGTGAACTGGACTACTACGGACAAGGGGTAGGGTTCGATCCCAACCGACGGCTCCGGGTTCACCCAGCCTTAAATGGGTACCGGATTTTTTCTGGGAAAGTAAAAGCAGCACGGGCGTAATACCGACCACATTACCCCAAAAATCATGTGCTGAAGGTCTGTAAAATATAGGGTCACTAACACCATATTTCCCTATACGCCACTTGGCGTGACGGGGGGTACTTTACTTTACTTTTTTTAATGTGTCACGATTCCGTGCAAAAAAAGAGAAATGTATGTACAAGTTAGACAACATTACAAACGTAGAGGAAATTATGATTTTTTACAATGCGTCACGGGATGCTGAACAAACACCTAAAACGTAGGGCATATCCTGCAACATCCGGCCGTCCAGTATCCCTAACCAGAATCTACTACATTTTTCTGATATTAAAAAAATGTGTATGTTTCTTACATATTTTTTCTGTTTGTTATAACAATAAATTTGAATTACTTCAATAATGTTTATATTCAATTCCTCATTTCCGGAATAACTCTCATTGCGCTTTGAAAATATTACACTAAATGGTAAGTACAGTTATTATTCTTCATTCCAACGGTACATAGTATAATACATTTCTACGGCACATATCATGATACTTTTCTACGGCACATATGACACTTTTCTACCGCACATATTATGCTATTTTGTATCGTTTTTTCCAGTATGTGTTTTAATAAAATGTGTACCTCTTAATATAGTTCTTTTTTGCGTCTTCAGCAAAAGAGCACTCGTGTTATTGTGACATTGTTACCTCTTTTGTTTCATAAACGTATGTTATGGTATGTTTACTTTTTCATTCTTGTGACAAATATGGGGATATTTGATTTGTGTCTTCTCATTTTATTTCAACGCAGTCGATCTCATCTAAACTCGAAAAAAACACTGTCGAATAAGTTAAACATCAAATTAGTGTCTTTCTCATTTAAGAAAGTCAAATGAACGCCCCAACCTCAGCTCGCTATACCTGACAGCATTTCAATCTCATCTTTATACCAGTCAGGTAAAATACGGACTTAATTAATCAGCGATCCGGAGATTTTCATTTGGACACAGAAGACAAACTAATCAGCCCCCAGGAAGTTGAGTCCTCACTTCTGCATCGTTCTGTTTCCATATGGGCGGTCATTCACAAAGATTCTAAGAGAACAAACAACACTGGTCTTGGAAAGTCTGACTAAATTAGAATTTCTTTCACGCTGACAAACACGTAGCAACAAGCGTGAAATGTGGGTCCAACTTAATACCTTTGTTTAGGATGGAGAACAAGAACCGAGGGTGAGCCGAGAGCAGACTTACACGCGACGGGAGGCGAGTTCTCCTAAAGAACTCATCAAATTAACGGTGGTTGTTTTTCCGGTACTTCAGAAAGACGGCCATTGGTGACGTTCAGTTGTGAGCAGCGATCTCTTGGTTATCTAAAGGTTCAAGTATTGGCTTGTGTCGTGAAACTTAATGATGCGACAACTGGGAATTATTTTTGGTGATTATTTTCAGAATTGGATGTACGTTATGCAACACTTAAAGCCACAGTAGACCAGAGTTGATTTTTATTTTAATTTTCTATAAGAACTGTGGTCATTATAGAACTTCATTCAGGCAGAACGCACAGCGTGTGTCAAATACTAGACAAGATGGGCAAATCGTTTCCCTTTATGAGAGAAAGACATTGGCCAATTATAAGATGCGCATACAAACATATACGTGTACTAGGCATTGTATTTGTATCGATTTCTTCCCTCCTTCCTTCATTTCCTTCCTTCCTTCCTTCCTTCCTTTACTTTCTTTCTCTTTCTATATTAATATATTCCTTGCTTTCTGCATTCACCCACGCCTTCTCTACTCATTAAGAGAAAGTTAAAATGTGTGATTGTATTGTTGCATTATTGTCGACCGCTAGCTGCTTTATATGTGCCAGTCGTCTCAAACATCCGAATAAAGCATACATTTGTGGGGTTTGCTTTCTCTCTCAATCTCGATTCGACTGGTCAAACTGATTTGTTTACAGACAAACGCGGAGTTGAAATACGATCTTAATCAGCTATCTTTCACTAATGCCGACTTAAGCAGTCAACTACGAGTCGATGATCTCTTTCAGTGCAGGTGCCGTTTGATATCTTTGGCGCAGAAAAGTGGATACAGTAAAAGTAGATACAGTAAAAGTATATACAGTAAAAGTAGATACAGTAAAAGTATATACAGTAAAAGTAGATACAGTAAAAGAAGATACAGTAAAAGAAGATACAGTAAAAGTATATACAGTAAAAGTAGATGCAGTAAAAGTAGATACAAGAAAAGACATAAACTGTCATAGATGTAAATCTCACGATTTGCAAAGCCTCATTAGATAATAAAAATGATGCTTCCACTTAATCTTTTCACTAGTAACGAACCAACAGTGTTACTCATAAAAAACGTTGCGTCTTCTACAACAACAAAGATCATCCTATGTGTACAGTGCTCAACTATCTTCGCTTAGCGCCCCAAGTAAACCCACACTCTGTTTCCATTGTTTTTTCACAAAGTTTTTTAAATCTTTCATACTTTTGCGTTCATTCCAGAGTCCACTGGATCATCATCCTCATCATGTACCCTGCCGCTTGGCGTAGGCGATCATGTCTCTCCACAATCTTCGATCTACAGTGCATCGTATCAGTTCTGTTGTTGACTGTTTTCCATGCCATGACACTAAGTATCCAGTATTTTCTCTCTTTGTCGCCCGCGATCTCTCTTTCCTTTTATTTTGTCAGTTGTAACCAAGTATTCCAACTTTCCTCTTCTCATGAAGTGCCCGAAAAATGTTGATTGCTTCTTTCTGATGTTTTTAAGAGCTCCCTTCTTGTGTTGGCCTCTTTGAGAACTTCCTCATTGGTCTTTTTATCTGTCCAGGGAACTTTCAACATTCTTCTGAGAAATCCCATCTCTGTGGCCTCTAATCGTCTTTTCATTTGTTTGTCTATTGTCCATGATTCGCCTCCATAGGTCCGAATTGGTTCTATATAGCACCGATGAACTCTCTTTCTCATTTTTATTGACATAGATTTGTCCACTGGATAGCAAATCTATTTCGGTTATTTGTGATCTCTTCCAATCACGTGAGTTATCCAGACCCTGAGTCATCTTCTTGTTACTTTGTGTATTTCTTTCAGATTGTGCTCTGAACACATTCCTCATGTAAGAAGTAACGAAATGTAGAAAGCGACACAGCGTGGTTGGACGCAGTACTGGCCACTTTTATAAAGTAGAAAACAATACACTACACAAAAAATAAATCCTGCAACAGGTATGTTTAAAATATGTATCACACGTCATGTACGATGATGAAATGACGATGATGATGATGAATTATAGGTTACTGTTAGATGATCAACCTTAAGGAATATGAATGAGGTTTCGTTAATTTCAGTAACTTTCAATTATGATACTTAATGAGGATCTATATATTTAAATTGTAATTAGAGTAAACAGACTACTAAAAGTAACATTGGAAGGAAAAATACAAGGTAACAGAGTTAGAGGCAGACCAAGACTAACATGGACGAGTAACATCAAAAGATGGACAAGTCAATCTATGTCAGCCTGCACCATCAAAGCAAGAAACAGAATGGAATGGCGATCCATGGTAGCCAACCTTCGTTGCGGAGAAGGCACACGATGATTATGATGATGAGAGTAAACCCATATACAGGCAAAAAATCACGTGAAAACATTTTAGATATAACTTTTATAATCATTGCTGGAATGTACACAGGGTATAGACTATAAGGTCACAAGTAAAAGTTGAGTTTATTGCTACTGGAAATGTTTATAACCAAGACAGAATGTATGAAAACTGTCGCATCTTAATTGATATTGCTGACCAAGTGTCCAGAATTGGATAGGAGGCAAAATCGCCTTACAGCAGCAGAGCTGGAAGTTGTCACGACCCATAGCTGATGGCTTGCGACAAGATCGGTGAACCAGAACATTCCAGAGCCTACTCCACTTCTCCGCTGTGCCTCTAGTAACAGACTAACATGTCTAGTCTAGCCAATCTAGTGGGGATCGAAGATGAAAGACAAGCTGGTACTCAAAAATAACATGCTGACGTCGGATGTGTTGGGCCGAAAGGCGCAAATATCGCAGTTTTACTGTAAACCACAACACAACGCAGACACACCCACTTAACGTTCTCTTAAGGGCGGATGATGAGAAAGTGCATTCCTTTAGTCATCGATCGAATGCCATCAAGCAAAGGTTGGATACAACTTTTTAAAAGTGAGAAGACGAGGAACTCAGAAATGTGTAAAGTATTATGCGATAGATGGAACAGAGTTGAGCTTACTCCAGTGGTAGATTGTTTAGATCAAATGTTTTAGGCAAGAGACATGAACACTTACAGGTTGTACTAATCAGAGAGCAGTAACACTCAATATCAACGAGCACAGGGCGAAAGCTAGGTCCAGAAGACGGTGAATCGACGCACGTAGGTGACATCGCGACGAGTACATGTACCGACACATTAAATAGTATTGACTCGAACATTTTTCCATGTTTCCTTAGTAGCAGAAAAAGAAAGCAGAATAAAGTGGAAGGAGAGCAGAATAAAGTGGAAGGAGAGCAGAATAAGGTGGAAGGAGAGCAGAATAAAGTGGAAGGAGAGCAGAATAAAGTGGAAGGAGAGCAGAATAAGGTGGAAGGAGAGCAGAATAAAGTGGAAGGAGAGCAGAATAAAGTGAAAGGAGAGCAGAATAAAGTGAAAGGAGAGCAGAATAAAGTGAAAGGAGAGCAGAATAAAGTGAAAGGAGAGCAGAATAAAGTGAAAGGAAAGCAGAATAAAGTGAAAGGAAAGCAGAATAAAGTGAAAGGAGAGCAGAATAAAGTGAAAGGAAAGCAGGATGAGGTGAAAGGAAAGCAGAATAAAGTGAAAGGAGAGCAGAATAAAGTGAAAGGAAAGCAGGATAAAGTGAAAGGAAAGCAAGTTAAAACATCAGTTTGTAGTACAAATAAGAGCATTCAAGAAATCATCATCAAAGTAAAAAATAAGTAAAGAGCTCCGTCACGCCGAGTAGCGTATAGGAAAATGGTATTAGTGACAATAATTTTTATAGACCTTCGGCACATGATTTTTGGGGGTGATGTGGTCAGTATTACGCCCGTGTCGCTTTACTTTTCCAGAAAAAAATATGGCATTCATTGCTAAGTCTGGGTAAACCTGGAAGCCATCGATCAGGATCAAACCCGCTTGTCCTTTGTTGCCCAGTTCACTAACCACTGAGCTATCGCGGCTCACATCATCAAGGTGACAGTGGTGAAATTGCTAATCAACTAGACAGATTGATAACTATGTTTTAAATATTAAAAAGAAGCAATATCATAGATCTCTACATCGGTTGACTTAACGGACACCTGATCTAGGATACGACAGCGTGATAGTATGCACTCAAAACGAACTGGAAGGTGTTTCTCTAAGTACCCCATCCGTCACTCCAAATGGAGAGAAGGCGGAGCAATTCTCAACAAATAGACTCATCGCACGTGCGTTTGCCTGATTTTTCTTCCGCCCGAGCCAATTTCTTGTCCCAGTAATTTCCGTATGGTCACGCGACCAGAGTTGTCCCTTGCGAAGTAGTACCTAGGAAATAGTGTGCACGTGTGTGGAGGATTGAAACAGACCGAGGAAGATCCACAGTTCAATTTTCTTGTAAAAATCGCCAGATGGTCTCAGAAATGTAGCCTGCGCGACAATGACAATTATGTTCATCGATGTCGACATTGTTGTCTGTATCTAATAAAGAAGCAATTACAAATGTTGAATGAACATAAACGACTTAATATCTCATTCCTAATAAAACGATTTCTTAAATGTATTTGTATATATATATATATATATATATATATATCATCAAAGCTAACCGAATATATATATATATATATATATATATATATATATATATATATATATATATATATATATATTCGGTTAGCGGGGTAGATTTCTGCCCTACCAAACGAGGAGTAAGACGTCTCCTTTCCTCCGCTAGTCTTCGGGACACCCTTGGGCAAGGTGGAGCTCCCATTTAGCCTCCCTATCAGGGTTATGTGAAGTCATTGGAGCAGGTGGTGGATGGGGTTGTGGGAGCAGCCGACAAGTAGTGCCGGTTATGGTCCCCACACCGCGATGGCAGGCAGAGGATCTCATATATAGAGACAATGGCTGCGATCTCCGACTAGTACAGTCACTGCCAAGAAGGAAAGGAATGGCAAACTACCTTCTTATATTGCCTGGACTAATCATGACAAATCACAACCTTCTATTTACAGCTAACGACGTTAATGGGGGCTTCACAGCCACCTCGTCCGGTAGGGAGCGTCATGTGCTACAGGTGACACCCAATCATCATCATGCTACTGTATGCAAGATCAAAAATAAAGAGACACTAGCAATAGAAACTTGGAACATTAGATCAGCATTCCAGGTTGGAAAACTAGAAAACATCAGTCAAGAAATGAAGAGAATGAAATTGAACATCTTGGGACTATATGAAATGAGATGGAAAGGAGCAGGATTATTACAATGCGACAGTGGAAATGTAATTTACTCTGTGGGAACCACACACGAAAGAGGAGTAGGCATCATGTTAGATAGAGAAAGAAGCAAAACAGTGAAAGGATTTTGGCTAGTATCAGACAGAATTCTGCTAGTAAAATTGGGAAGCAGACCAATGGATATCAATATAATTCAAGTTGATGCACCAACAAGTAATAGCGAAGAAGAAGACATTGATACTTTTTACGATGAGCTAGAGGCGACCTTGGAACAGTGTAAATCCCAAGAAATAACTATTATATTACGGGATTTCAATGCAAAGGTAGGAACAGCTAAAGTGCAAAATGTGACTGGGTGGCATGGCCTTGGAGAGACGAATGACAGAGTGGATAGATTGATAGATTGGGCAAAGACTCATGAAATAATTATAGGTAACACCTGGTTCAAACAACATCCTAGGCGACTATGGACATGCCAAAGCCCAGACAAAAAAGTACACAATCAAATTGATTTTATACTGGTACAGAGAAGATTCAGGAATGGGCTAACATCGGTTAAAACAAGGCCAGGAGCAGATTGCAATAGTGACCATGTACCAGTAGTTGGAAAGATAAGAATAAAACTGCGGAAGGCACATAAATCACCAAGAAATATAAAATTAGAACTGGATATGCTAAGAGTAGATAAACAGATGAGTGATAAGTACAGCACGATAGTACAAAATAGATATAATGCTATTGAGAAAATACAGGACATCCAGGAGCAGTGGGAAATGCTCAAACAATCGATTCAACAAACATGAAAAGAAGTGTTACCAGTGAATAAAAGAATCAACAAAAAGAAATGGATGACAGAAGAAATGTTACAACTAATGGACGAAAGAAGAAAACATAAGAAAGAAGAACGGGCATACAAAATATTGCACAAGAGATCCAAAATAAACGCAGAGAAGCAAAGGAAGGATGGTTAAAACAGAAATGTGAAGAAATGGAAAAAACAACAAAAGAAAGACTCAAAATTTATACACAATCAGTTAAATGAATTAACAGGAAGAAAAGAAGTCTAAGTTTCAGGATGTGTGAAATCAAAGGAAGGAAATATAATAATGGGACAGGAGTAGACAATGGAAAGATGGACAGAATATATCAGTCAACTCTATGATGATGAAAAAAGAGAATTAAACAATTCAAATGAAGACACAGGACCACCAATAATGCAGAGTGAAGTGGAGGACGCAATTCAACACATGAAAAGAGGCAAAGCTGCTAGTCTCGACAATATAACAATCGAAGAGATAAAATGCATTAGGAGATCTGGGAGTACAAGTCATAACAAAATTACTCAATGACATATATAACACTGGACACATACCCGAAGATCTATTAAAATCTTTCTTTGTAGCCATACCGAAGAAGTCAGGCGCCACTGATTGTAAAGACCATCGTACTATTAGTCTCATGAGCCAAATGACTAAAATATTACTAAGAATAATCATGAGACGTGTAAGGAACAAAATAAAACCAGAAATAAGTGAGGAACAATGTGGATTTGTGGAAGGAAAGGGCACCAATAATGCAATATACATCTTAAGAACACTGATAGAAAGATCTATAGAGGTAAAGAAATATCTATATATGTGCTTTTTAGACTACACGAAAGCATTTGACAAAGTAAAGCATGTGGAAATAATCAATATGCTGGAGAAATTAAACATTGATGGCAAGGATCTGCGAAGCATAAAAAAACATGTACTGGCAACAAAAGGAAGCTATACGAATTAACAACCAAACAAGACAATTTCAATATATAAAACAGGGAGTCAGACAAGGCTGTGTTCTATCGCCGGATTTGTTTTCACTTTACAGCGAACATATTATGAGATCAATAGTAGACAAAAAAGGAATTGAAGTCAACGGTTACAACATAAATAATTTACGATATGCGGATGACACAGTCTTAATAGCAGAGACAGAGAACAAACTACAAGAAATGATAGACATAATAGTAGAAGAAAGCAACAAGAAAGGTCTCAATCTGAATAGTAAGAAAACAGAAGTAATGGTTATATATAAGAAACAATCATCACCATCATGCAGCATACAAATAAACAAGATAAATCTGAAACAAGTGCAACGTTTGAAATACTTGGGCACAATAATAACATTAGATGGGAGATGCACCACAGAAATAAAAAGCAGAATAGCTCAGGCCAAAATAGCATTTCAGAAAATGAAAAATATCTTGTGCAACAAATCTATGTCAATAGAAAAGAAAAGAGAGTTCATCGGTGCTATATAGAAACAATTCTGACCTATAGAAGCGAATCATGGACAGTAGACAAACAAATGAAAAGACGATTAGAGGCCACAGAGATGGGATTTCTCAGAAGAATGTTGAAAGTTCCCAGGACAGCTAAAAAGACCAATGAGGAAGTTCTCAAAGAGGGCAACACAAAAAGGGAGCTCTTAGAAAACATCAGAAAGAAGCAATCAACATTTTTCGTGCACATCACGAGAAGAGGAAAGTTTGAATACTTGGTTACAACTGGCAAAATAAAAGGAAAGAGAGATCGCGGACGAAAAAGAGAGAAAATACTGGATAGCTTTGTGTCATGGCATGGAAAACAGTCAACAATAGAACTGATACGATGCACTGTGGATAGAAGATTGTGGAGGGACATGATCGCCTACGCCAACCGGTATTGCACATGATGATATATATATATATATATATATATATATATATATATATATATATATATATATATATATTATATCGCAGTAAGTAGTGTGTGCAACTTAACCAGGAGTGGTAATATCCCGCATGGCTTGCGCAAAGGAAGAGAAAGTTGTACCATTGTTTGGAATTCCTTTCCATCAAATAACTGTAATTGTGGTGTTCCATCTATCCATCCATCCATCCATCCATCCATCCATCCATCCATCCATCCGTCTGTTTATCTTTGTGTTTCTCTGTCTGACTATCGATCCGTCCGCCTATCTATCTGTCTGTCTGTCTGTCTGTCTGTCTCTCTCTCTCTCTGTCTTTCTAGTATGTATGTCTCTCTGACTGTCTCTTTGTATATCTTCTGCCTGTTGTCACGAGTTGCTGACTTTTGTTCACGTTACTGCTTTTCTAGAATAGCCAACTCGTGTACCACTGTCACGCATTACGACACGTTACTATTTCATTTCAATAGTCGATACTACAACTTACCTCTTACACTTCGTTCTTTCTATACTTCTTTTGGATGCTATAATTATCTTATAATAATCTTATGTAACTAAATACATACAAAAATAAGGCGTTTCTTGATGCGTATTCCCATTGTCACTGTTAGGTGTTGATTATAGACACCTAATTTTGTGTTAATTTCGATAATAAATTTAAAATATGATCACAAATTCACATGCTTATACACTGAATTATAACAATTGCCATTGATGATGATGATGATGATGATGATGATGATGATAATGACGGTGATGAAAGTAGCTTCACACCATTTTAATTACAATGTAAAGGTAAAGTAAAGTACGAGACTTGAACCGGCGTCTTAGCACGCTAGTTTACAACCATATGTGCTCGGCCGCCTATCTAGAAATGTTCGGAGATTTCTGTATGGTGTCGCCTCAAGCATCGAAACTCAGATGCAAAGCAACGTTCCTCACCTTCAATTCAGAGGAAGAGGTATGTCTACCGCACTCGGAAAAAAATAATGACAAATAATCCAGAACCGAAAAAAAATATGGACCAAGGCAGGATCGAACCCGTACTCAGTGGCACAGCGCCTTGCCACGAAAAGCCAAACGCTAGGGAACACTGCCACTCAGCTAACTAAAAAAATAGCTTCGTAGGCAATGTCCTTTCGCGAATGCCTTCCCATGACTATAGCATAAGGCTGCGATCACAGCTCGGAAATGTTTTTCCTGTTAAGTTACATTTTTAAAAATAGAGATGCACTTTATCAAGCCACCAAATCTGCAGCCGTTTCCTCGGCTAATTTGAAAATAGAGGAGTTTCTATTGTAAACTGTTCACGTCCTTATATAGGAGAGTAAACAGAGGAGCAAAGCTACTTTGTTAAAACCAGTATTTTGTTTTGGAAAATAATTATTAGCCTCTCGCTTACTATTTTCATTGCCATGCCGCAAACTGTGGAACCCCTTATATAATTAAACACTTTCTAGGTTCTTTCCATCTACTTTGATATCCTTACGTAGGCTTTGTGTGTTATCTCTGCTTATAATAATAGTTTTAATCTTTAGTAATATTCATATCCAAACTATATTCTTTGCTTGTCTTTATTGTTTTGTTAACTAGTTGTCATTCTTCTGGATTTTCTGCTAGTAATACGATATCGTCAGCAATCTTAAATCATTAATTAAATATCCATTAAAGTTTAGACCTGGCATATCCATGATTTTTTTTAAAAGATCTGTTCAGTGTACAAGGTGAATAGACACGACGATAGAATGAAGCCCTATCTTACTCCTATTTTTATAACAATAGGTGCGATTTTCTCACTGTTATATTTAATATCAATAGGTGCGAAGTTCTCACTGTTATAATTAATATCAATAGGTGCGAAGTTCTCACTGTTATAATTAATATCAATAGGTGCGAAGTTCTCACTGTTATAATTAATATCAATAGGTGCGAAGTTCTCACTGTTATAATTAATATCAATAGGTGCGAAGTTCTCACTGTTATAATTAATATCAATAGGCGCGGAGTTCTAATTGCTACATTTAATATCAATAGGCGCGGAGTTCTAATTGCTACATTTAATATCAATAGGTGCGAAGTTCTCACTGTTATAATTAATATCAATAGGCGCGGAGTTCTAATTGCTACATTTAATATCAATGGGCGCGGAGTTCTAATTGCTACATTTAATATCAATAGACTCGGAGTTCTCACTGCTACATTTAATATCAACAGACTCGGAGTTCTAATTGCTACATTTAATATCAATAGACTCGGAGTTCTCACTGCTACATTTAATATCAATAGACTCGGAGTTCTAATTGCTACATTTAATATCAATAGGCGCGGAGTTCTAATTGCTACATTTAATATCAATGGGCGCGGAGTTCTAATTGCTACATTTAAATGCAATAGACTCGGAGTTCTCACTGCTACATTTAATATCAATAGACTCGGAGTTCTCACTGCTACATTTAATATCAATAGACGCGGAGTTCTCACTGCTACATTTAATATCAATAGACTCGGAGTTCTCACTGCTACATTTAATATCAATAGACTCGGAGTTCTCACTGCTACATTTAATGTCAATGGGCGCGGAGTTCTAATTGCTACATTTAATATCAATAGACTCGGAGTTCTCACTGCTACATTTAATGTCAATGGGCGCGGAGTTCTCACTGCTACATTTAATGTCAATGGGCGCGGAGTTCTAATTGCTACATTTAATATCAATAGACTCGGAGTTCTCACTGTTATATTTAATCATGACTATTACAAATGTCATGTTCAAGTTTAGAACCCCCGATTCAGAAGAAAAGAAACTAATCGAATTTCAGATAAAGAAGCTTTTATAGTCAAGGGTGAACATTGAACAGTTTCATCTGAGGTAAAATGGAAGAATAAACCATGCGTCACTTAACTTCTCCGAAACTGTTTATTTATTTTATAATGGAAAAATGGTGTAGACAATAGCACGGGAAAAGTATAATGTAGAACTTAAACAAATTGTGTTTGATAAATAAAGGTAAGAGAGTTTTAAGAAAAAGAAGTTGATGAAATAATAGAAGAATTATACGGTCAAAAATGAATGATTAAACGGAAAGATTAAATGAGAAAATGGAGAGAAATAAAAAGAGCAAAAATCGCAGGGGAAAAAAAAAACGAAAGTTAGAAAATGAAGATACATTTAAGAAGAATAAAATTAATTAATTAATTATATAGGAAGAAGAAAACGAGTAAAAAGTGATTGCGGGAAAGAAGAAGAATAAAGAGGTATTGAATGGCCAAAGAGAAGAAGATGGTAATAGTGATGATGTTGCACTAGAATGCAAGAAAACAAAACAAAATAATACATACATCAACACCCACAAACAAATGCTTAAAAGGAAGAAAAAGAGAATGGTTATTGTGATAATTAACAAAATAAGAATAAAAGAAACTATAAACCTATACTATGAAAAAGAACAAAACCGAGATTATGACATTGTTCCTCTTTTTTGCAGAGACCTCCTTCAAGTAAAGACGAGTGGACATTTATTTATTAAAAGAAAAAAAATAACTCGCCTGTTATTCAACAGAAAGAATGTTTCAACATCTGTTACTTCCCCTTCAACAATTATATTTCCAGTATCCGGCGGGAGTGGCAGACCCTGCCAGCTAAGACACGCTCCCAACGCCAGTCTGGCACAGACCAGCTGTTCATCCCAAGGAAGGCAAACCACGTGCCCCGGGAACTAAACGCGGAACTAATATTTAATAGCATGTTGTAAATCCCAGTAATAAAGCAAAAACTGGTTTAAATAAATACAGTTGCTTAGTTATCACATGTGACGCATGCAATGACGACATACTCATATCTATAAGTAATGAACATAGTAAATCAATAGTTATTTTAAAAAAAATATATACAGTGTGTTCCATTCGCTACCTAAACCTGGCATTTTCACAACAATCCAGCTACAAATTCTGTTGCAGTATCATCATTGGTGATTACAACAATTTAAAGAAACAATGGTTCGGTAGTGGGTGGGACACCCTGTATAAAATGGTAAGGAATTAAACAAATCTAAGATCATGTTTTAGATAAGCCAGTTGTGTGCGTATCAATAACGAAATGGTTAGCGTAGTACTAGCTTAACTTAAGGTTGTGTACTGTCACCAGATTTGTTTTATATGTGCATTGAGGTTATTTTAAGATCCATGAAGGGCATACTTGGAATGACAATCGAAGGTCCATCTATGGCAAAAAGACAAAAGTAATGGTAACAACAAAGAAAAAGACATCACCTCAGTGCACAATAGAGACAAGTGGAACAATATTAAAACAGGTAAATGAATTTAAATATCTGGGAACATTGTTAACCTCAAATGGTAGATGTACAACAGAGGTGAGATGCAGAATTGCTCGGGCAAAAGCAGCTTTCCAATAAATTTAGGAAGATTCTATGCAATCCTTTTGTGAGAATAGAAACAAGAAAAAGTTGTTAAATGGTATGTAGAGACAGTCTTAACATATTAATGTGAATCATGGACAATAGGACAACAAAAACATTTAAACATTAAAAACAACTGGCTTATAAACACCATTCTTATCAGTGCTCCTTTTCTAACACATGACATTAAAATGCTATGGCCACGTCAAATGACATAGAGAGCTGAAAAGAACAATAATGGAAGGCATGGTTCCTGGGCAACGCATTAAGGGCAGACCAAGGAGAAAGTGGTTTCAAGACATCATCATTATCAAGTACCATGCCTGCCGGCCTAGGTGATCATGTCTTTCCACAATTTTCGATCTCGACAGTTATATTTTATTTCTCTTGTTGACCTTCTGCCAAGCCATTCTCTTGAACTGTCTGGTATCTTTTCTCTTTGCTCTCCTCTATCTCGTCGTCCCTCAATTTTTCCAGTTATCACAATATATTCCAGGTGTCCCTTTCTCATTACATTATTTAAAAAATGATGATTGTTTCTTCCTAATATTGCATATTAGCTCTCTCTTTGCTCTGGCCTCTTTCAGAACGTTTTACAAGACATCAAGGAGACCTTAAACGTGAGAACAGAAGAAGTGGAAGATCTGGCTAGAGGCAGAAATTCTTTCAGACGGACCGTGGAGAATGCAACGTTTTGTAAAGGACATGCGACCTGATGATGATGATGATGATGATGATGATGATGATGATGATGATGAGACGTTGAATTTTAACATTTTACTCCAGCACAATATGGTTTCGTAAGAACATCCATTCCTTCGACTGTTGCAGCTTCATCAGCGCTACAATAATAGAAAATGCTGAGCATTAATGTCCAAGACAAAGTAACCCAAATATTTGGTCGCAACCATTATTTTTTTTTAAACTTAAATTATTTCAGTTAGCCATTATAAAAGTTGGCTTCAAGGTCCCAGCGCCTAAATAATTTATAAATTAGTACACATATTGCTTAGCTGTAAACTTGATATCACATATTGTTTTAATATTATAAATTAATATCACAAATTATGTGGATATTATAAATAGATATCACAGAGTATTTTGATGTTATAAATGGAGATCACACATTATTTGACTATTATAAATATTATGGATATCAGGATTTTTTGGAAATTATAAATGAAAGTAACAGATTATTTAGATATTAAAGATGAAGATTAAATATTTTTTAGATATAGATTTAGATTTGGGATTATTGAGATATTAGAGATTGTGATCACAGACTATCTGGCTATTATAAATGGAGATTACATTTATTTTTATTTTTTTTACTATTATAATAATGGAGCGCCGAATATTTTAACTGCTATAATAGGAGAACAGGAAAAAGGTAGAGCACTGAGTGGTTTGTCAAACACTGATCTATATGAACCTCTAGAGTAACATCCATTTGGCTCCAACACTCTTTTGTGCAAAATAATGCATTACAAAGGTCCCCCGACATACACAATTCCAGGGGGCCTCGGTAACCTAGTTGGGAAAACCACTCGACTAAGCTACCGACGTTCGGACACCCCGTGTTCGATTCCCGCTGGAAGCAGTGTGAGTTGTGCTCGTGCTTGGAAAAAAAAATAACCCGCGTACGACCCAGCCGCTGGCAGAAATGGGTACCAGTGTAGTGTTTTGGGAGGGTGAGGGATGCCGACTCGCATCGTGAGTTTCGATGCTTGAGGCGACACTATCTAGAGGTCTCCGAACACTTCTGGATGGGCGGCTGAGCACCTATGGATGTAAACTCGCGTGCTAAGACGTCGATTCAAGTCTTGTACTTTACCTCTACCTTACTTTGGGAAGGTGAGGGATACCGACTCGCATCGTGAGTTTCGATGCTTGAGGCGACACTATCTAGAGGTCTCCGAACACTTCTGGATGGGCGGCTGAGCACCTATGGATGTAAACTCGCGTGCTAAGACGTCGATTCAAGTCTTGTACTTTACCTCTACCTTACTTTGGGAAGGTGAGGGATGCCGACTCGCATCGTGAGTTTCGATGCTTGAAGCGACACTATCCAGAGGTCTCCGAATACTTCTGGATGGGCGGCTGAGCACCTATGGATGTAAACTCGCGTGCTAAGACGTCGATTCAAGTCTCGAACTTTACCTTTACCTTTGCACAATCACACTTCCTCCCCCAACCCAATGGGAAAGAAAAGGAAGAGATATAAAACTGTAACAGAAATCGCTACAAAACGAGTAAACTTTTCTCCCCTCATAATCAAAGATATAAGGTGTTTGACAGCGAGCTGTGATATACGCGCCTTTTTGTTAGTAGCAGCAGAATTCATTTAGCTTTTTTTTTTTACTCGGTCCTTACTTCTTTGACCAAGCTGATTAGCCTGTTTCAGGTACCATTACGTGAAGATGTTGTGTTACCTTGATTAGCTCTGCTTGGACCACTCCGACGCTAGCAGTTGTTTATGAGTCTCTAACTTTTATCTTTCATTGGTATCATCTTGACCTACTTCAATTCTAATTATATTCTTCATGTAATAACTATTGTTACGTAGGAAACTATCAAAAACCGATGTGTTCTTCTTATGCTAGCACTTGTCTGTTTAATTAATGTTTTAGTGCATTATGGTCACAGGCATCATCATCATTTGGTCGCATGTCCTTTGCTGAATGTTGCATTCACCACAACCGATCTGAAAGAATCTGTCTCTAGCCAGATCTCATACTTCTGTTATCATGTTCAGGGTCTTTTTGATGTATTGAAACCAGCTTCTTCTTGGTCTACCCCTAATGCGTCGTCCCGGAACCATGATTTCCATTGTTGTTCTTTTCGCTATGTTCAACATGGCCATAGTATTTTAATTTCCTGAAAAGCATGGTGTTTTTAAGCCAGTTATTTTTAACGTTTGAGTCCTTTAATATGTTTTCATTGCTTTTTTAATTATTCAGTGTATCTTAAGGATTTTTCTGTGCCATTTTGTTAAGAGTAAATCATATTTTTTTCCTTTTTGTTTATGAGATTGTCATGATTAATTTTATAAACAGTCAATAACATTAAGGGTAAAAAAAAATAAGATCATAGTTAAGCATAGGGAATATGAGGCCACCAAATATTTGGTATACACCTTTGGCACGGTATTACGCCGATTTTCGCGGAAAAAAATTCTATGCGTATTTAAGGTTGGGTAAACCTGGAATTAGTCTGTAAGGACCGAACCCAACCTCTTGGTCTTAGTAGACCAGTTCACTAACCACTGAGCTATCGGGGCTCACTAAACAGTTAACAACGTTTGTATACCTTCATTTTCTGTTCTTGTCCATTTCAGGTTATGTTGCATGAAAAGTTGTCAAACTTAATTTTAAAACATAGTTGCACAACAAATTTGACTTCTTTAACATACACAAACAGATAACAGACCATATGTTGTTTTGTATTAATTTTTATTAGCTCAACTGAGGAAGAGTGTAGAACCACGTCTCGTTTTTTAAAAAAAAATATGTTTTGTTAGTAAAATATACAATCTTACACATAAAGATTTGCTCAGTCTTTTCATGGAAAATAATTTCACGTTAAAAACGTCCACAGTTATTAAAAGATACATTTTTTTTACTATTTAAGCTTTATTTATTTATTTTTTTTATTTATGTGACTTAAGGCCCATTCTGTACATTTTATCATTAATGACAGTTGTATTCTCTGGTTCTGTACCATACAAATGAAAAGTGAATGTAAGTAAAGTGTATTAATTACACCATAGAGCGTTCCGTAAATATACAGACAGAGACAGTCTTACTTTGTAAGAAAAAAATATATCAGCCGAGAACCCAGGGGCCGTGTCGTTTGGAAAAAAATAAAAGAAAACAGTTGGGAATTGAACCCTAGGTAGGAGTACTGAATTGCCTAGAGATAGGACGGTGGTCTAGCTCTCTCCAAAAAACGACGAATTACTGGAGGTTCGAGGTGCACTTGCGCACGTTAAAGAACCCTTGGCAATTAAAAGTAGAAAAGACTAGGGCAAAAATGACCGCTGCCATGGCAAACATTGTTTAGCTAATGTCGAAGACGGTGGAGAGAAATCCTAAAAGCGCAGATATCTCGGCTTGCCGTGAACTAGCAACACAACGCATCCACGATCATCTAACGTGTGAACGCTAAGAAGGGTGATCTCTAAATCCAGAGCATTTGGTCAGCAAACTGGTTAATGGTATAACAGGGCATTTGGTCAGCAAACGGGTTAGTGGTATAACGACTTAACGAACGTAGCTTCTGTCTCGGTAGGAAATAGATCTTTATTACAAATAATTCTTGAAGCACCTTCTGCTATTTTTCGTCTCAATTCGTAGAAAGCGAAAGATAAAAAGCAGAAGTGTTCTAGAGATAATATAAGAGCGGATTGATAGAGCTGAGAAATTGTATCAAATAATTAGTAGAAAACGTCTGTAATAACAACTAGAGACAAAATAACAATAACAACTAATAACAAATAAATAGCAATAGTTTTATAAAGGAAATTAATCATAAACTCACCCATGCGTGACACGGAAGAATGGTTATTGTCAATATTATGGCATTTATAGTCTTGATTAGGATTGTGATTGTGTTTGGGTATGTGTGTTTTCTTAATTATTCTAATGTTCAAACCGAGGAAGCTGACAAGATTGTGCACACATACTCGACGGACCACATGGCTGAGAAGAATTGCTATTTGAGAGAACGAACATTGCCAAAAGGGCTTATTAAACCACATTTTCTGTGAGCTGCCCTGGGTATAATTAACGATAAAAATCTCTCCTCTTTCTTTAATAGTAAAGACTGAGGTTCCAGATATCATAATTACAGGTGAGAAACAGTGGATTCGCTCCAGACCCTAATTTCGCATAGTTGCTTTTTTTCTTCATGCCTGGCTTAGAAATATTGTCCACTGACTGGTCTGTTAGGCTCCTAGTCCTCTTGAGCAGCTGTAACCGGAAATGAAGTATTCATGACAGAGCTCTTCCATGCCGACCGAACACAATTAGTCACAGCAGATCCACGATGCAACAAAGTGATGCAGAATCAAACCTGCGATGAAGACACACGCGTTCATAAGCTTCCATCTGTAAATAAATTGAATTAAAATAAACTACATGACAAAAGCAGAAAAAGAACATAAAATTGATACAATATTAAGGAATACTTTCAGGAACCACCACATAGCACTCTTCGCCTGAATAAATAAAAATAAACAATTATTTCTGTAAGTTTTACTAACAATGCGATGACATTCACGTAGTTCTGTTTATGCGCAAGCGCAACAAGTACTGACATAAACTTTGAGAGTTTTTCCTTCTATTGATGACTCACACGTTTTTCTCTCCATTGATGACTCACACGTTTTTCTCTCCATTGATGACTCACACGTTTTTCTCTCCATTGATGATTCACAAGTTTTTCTCTATATTGATGACTCACAAGTTTTTCTCTCCATTGATGACTCACAAGTTTTTCTCTCCAATTGATGACTCACATGTTTTCCTCTCCATTGATGACTCACAAGTTTGTCTCTCCATTGATGTCTCACACGTTTTCCTCTCCATTGATTACTCACACGTTTTCCTCTCCATTGATGACTCACAAGTTTTTCTCTCCATTGATGACTCACACGTTTTCCTCTCTATTGATGACTCACAAGTTTGTCTCTCCATTGATGACTCACAAGTTTTTCTCTCCATTGATGTCTCACACGTTTTCCTCTCCATTGATGACTCACAAGGTTGTCTCTCTATTGATGTCTCACACGTTTCCCTCTCCATTGATGACTCACAAGTTTTTCTCTCCATTGATGTCTCACACGTTTTCCTCTCCATTGATGACTCACAAGGTTGTCTCTCTATTGATGTCTCACACGTTTCCCTCTCCATTGATGACTCACAAGTTTTCCTCTCCGTTGATGACTCACAAGTTTTCCTCTCCATTGATGACTCACAAGTTTTCCTCTCTATTGATGACTCACAAGTTTTCCTCTCTATTGATGACTCACAAGTTTTTCTCTCCATTGATGACTCACAAGTTTTTCTCTCCATTGATGACTCACAAGTTTTTCTCTCCATTGATGACGCACAAGTTTTTCTCTCCATTGATGACTCACACGTTTTTCTCTGATAAATGGTTTCCTTGTAATAAGCACGTAGAGTTGTTCCATTCGTTTATGTAAACCCTGTGAGTATTGACTACAATCTTGCCCAACGTATGCTGAACACAGAAGGCTACTGTGGTCATCATCGGTACCTTACCGAGACACGCTGTATGGAGATGTCATCAGTTTTGAGCTGATCAATGCTTTGTTCAAACTTTATCATTAAAGTCTAGATGCACGGCAGAATAAGAAATACATTATCTTTGCTACAAGTCACCAGAAGTGAATATATTCGATAACTGTAAAAACCAGACAAAGAACATGTTGCAGTGGATTCAATAACACTATGAACCCTTGGTATAAAACATTTAATATATTTTTTCTAAAATGGATCATAGTATGAACAAACAAAAATAAACCACATAATCTGGTATAAAGAGAAGTATCCATTCCAAAATAAAAATGGAAATTCGACCAAACACTGACTGATTATTGACTTAATGAATTGACATGACTGTTTGAATAACAAAATGTTATATTCTCAACATTCCTGTATGGTGCAGAAACATGGACATTAGACAAGAAAACAGAACAGAGAATTGAAGCCTTTGAAATGTGGATTTATAGAATAATAGGTAGAATTGGATGGAAGGAAAAGAAAACAAATGATGCAGTCTTAAAAGAAATAAAAAGGAAAAGAGAACTACTAAACACATTTCAAACAAGACAAATGAGATTTCCGGGGACGTTAAAAAACACAACAGCCTACTAAAACTAATCTTGGAAGGGAAAATTCATGATAAAGAGGCAGACCAAGACTAACATAGACGAGTAACGTCAAAAGATGGAGAAGACAACCTATGACAACTTTCACCATCAAAACAAGAGACAGATGGGAATGGCGCTCCATGGTAGTCAACCTTCGAACGGACGGTACTCAATGATGATGATTGATTATGACAAACTATTACCGCCTGACGTAAAACAAGTAATACCACATTGAATAAACATATGCATTAACCTATGCTGCCAGATAAACCACTATTCACATATGAGCTAAATGATCAAACGAGTGAACGCATACAATACTTTTTCCTCATCAGCTATGAATGATGCATTGTCGCAAATAGCAAACACCCAAACTGGTCAGAGGAGCTCCAGGCAAACGTCACAATTATAACAAGAACTAGTTTGACGGTTTAAACACTACAATGTGATCGCAAGAAGACGTCATCCGATGCATCTTCGAAGCGTTCCTTCTGTTTAAAATGTATTTCCAAGATGGTAGTTTCTCTATAGACTTCATTATAATGAACAATGGTCGTACTATAGCAAATTAATTCATTTACATGGATCTTTGATGTATGAATGTACAGTCAAAATAAAACTGCATTCACGTATTTAGAGTATTTGCTGATGAATGTGTTAATACGTCCTAACTGATTCTGGAATTATGGGTAATAAAATAAGACAATAGAGGAAGACAAAGTTTCATTAATTAATGCTAATGCTTTACGCTACAACGATCTAACATAATCCATTTCCACTTGGTATTAAATGCAACAACCGGTTCTCTCGGTGAGATTTTAATGCTTGTACAGAACAGAGACAAATGGCGAGATTCATAAATGTTTTTTGCAAGGATTGCGACTGTTAGAAAGAAAATTTAGGAAAAGAGAATAAGTATCAGGGTCTATGATGCCCTTTGAGCCGGCACGTCTCGAAATTTATAGATAGATAGATAGATAGATATATAGATAGATAGATAGATAGATAGATAGATAGATAGATAGATAGATAGATAGATAGATAGATAGATAGATAGATAGATAGATAGATAGATAGATAGATAGATAGATAGATAGATAGGTGGGTGGGTGGGTGGGTGGGTGGGTGGGTGGGTGGGTGGGTGGGTGGGTGGATGGATGGATGGATGGATGGATGGATGGATGGATGGATGGATGGATGGATGGATGGATGGATGGATGGATGGATGGATGGATGGATGGATGGATGGATGGATAGATAGATAGATAGATAGATAGATAGATAGATAGATAGATAGATAGATAGATAGATAGATAGATAGATAGATAGATAGATAGATAGATAGATAGATAGATAGATAGATAGATAGATAGATAGATAGATAGATAGATAGATAGATAGATAGATAGATAGATAGATAGATAGATAGATAGATAGATTAAATGCAGTATAGCTATATTTGGATTCACAAATCTTTAACTTACTCGTTTAACTTACTTTACACTGTTTATGCCGCCTTTGAGAGTCGCACGAAAATAAAATGCTCAGCTATCGTGTCACAATGATCTTTGCTGTTTGTCTCTTGAATAGTACTCTCTCTCTCTCTCTCTCTCTCTCTCTCTCTCTTTACGATCAAGACTCAATCAGCGTAGGATTCCAGACTCTCTCGTGAAGTCAGCTGTCTGTTTAAGTGAATCGATTGCCCCATATAGTTTCTCTTCCAGGGAGGTGGGTGTGGATCACATTGCTCTTCTCAGGTCTGTGTACTGGGGGCAATCCTGTAGAACATGTTTTGTAGTCACTGTCCAGTGTACAGTGGCATAGGCTGGTTGTACCTATTTTGGATTTGGTGAACATGTGATTTCTCATTCTATTGTGGCCAGTGCGTAGGCGAAGTATGATGACTTGATCCCTCCTTGATAGTTGGTGGTATCCGTCACTCTCGTTAAGCTTTGGGTGTTCTCGTTTCCATTTTTCATGGTACTGGCCTTTGAGGATGGACTTGGCTTCATCATAACTGAGCGGACGGCTCTCCAGCGGTAATCTCCCTCCCTCCCCAGCTAATTTGTCTGCGCGTTCGTTCCCGTGTATATTACAGTGTGATGGTATCCACTGAATGACTACTCTCTGGAAGTTATTGCACAGTTGGTCCAGGGCTGTTTTCAAGTCATCTAGTTCATTGTTCTTGGGGCTTTTTAGAGCTGATAGTACTGACAATGCATCAGTCAGAATCACCAATTTATTGTGAATGTTATTTTTGTGTTGAGTAGCCAGTGTTACAGCATCTCTGATGGCTCAGTTTCTGCTTTAAAGTTGTTTGAGAATTTCCCAGTAGCTATTGACTTGGTGATCTCGTCCTGATTATTCAGCGTCAAGAACACACCTCCCCCTCCATTTCTGGTGGCATTTGTAGTAGATCCATCTGTGTATATGTGGGACCAAGAGTCCTGTGGGTAGGTATCGTGTTTGTGTTTTTCTGCTACGTGTTTTCTTTTTGTGTCTGATTGGGTGCATTTGTCCATGATTCCTGTTATATTTTCCTGAAGTTCTGGTATTTTATGTTTTCCATGAGGAGATATATCAGATGGGCCCAAGGGTTTCGATATTGTTTGGGAAAGTACTGAGTCTCCAGTAGTTAGTTCATTGGCAATTGCAGCGAAGTTGCTCCTCTTTAGTCGTACAATTCCGGAACCAGTTATTCTTTGGTGCATGGGGTGGCTAAGGAGCCTTCTATATTTCTCCACTTGTTGCAATACTTTAGTGACCCGTCTGTCATCTAAGGGTTGTAAACCTGTTACTGTTTCTAGAGTCTTGACAGGTGTAGATTTCATAGCACCAGTGATGATACGGGCAGCTTGGTTGTGTGTTCTGTTAATTTTGCTAAGGTGTGATTTGGAAGCCATAGCCCAGGCTGTGGCCCCATACTCTAGAACTGGTCTGACTCTTCCTACGTATAGTCTTTTCAAAATATTGCTGTCTGCTCCCCAGTCCGTTCCTGCCAATTTCTTCATTATATTAGTTTGTTTTCTGGCTTTTTTCTTTGCTCTGTCTATCTGATTTTCCCAAGTCATTCTGCGATTCATGGTGACGCCAACATATGTTGGGTTTTGGTCAATAGGGAGTGTATGGTCTTTTATCTTCAAGTTTGCAGAGAGTGTGTTTCTTTATAGACTGAAAATTGTATATGTTGTTATTTTTTTCGTTGATTGATAAGAACCAGGTGTTCGTCCATTTTTCAAGTACATCTAGGGCATCTTGCATCCTGGGTCCAGCCACCGACATACTTTCCTCGCGAGCCCATAACGCCAGATCATCTGCGTATATTGCTGAGTGTATTCTGGGTGGAATGTTCTTTACGATGTCATTTATGAAAATTAAAAAGAGTGTTGGGGACAAGACTCCGCCTTGTGGGACACCTTGTTCGATAGAGACCTTCTTACTTAGTTGACCTTGAACTTGTACTCTGGCCGTTCTATCCTGAAGGTATTGAGAGACCCAATTGAATAAACGACCCTGATGGCCAAGTCTAAAAAGCTTGTTCTTTAAACCCTCTCGCCATACCCTATCAAAAACCTTCTCCATGTCGACCCACACTGCCGGTGTGTGTTTATTTTCTTATAGAGCATCCTCTATTTCCTGTGCAATGTAGGTGACCAGGTCTTCAGTTGATCTGTACTGACGGAAGCCACTTTGTTGTGGTACGATTTGTTGTTTTGTCTCCAAATGCCACATAAGTCTTCTGTTAACCAGCCTTTCCATGAGTTTACTAAGGCAGCTCAGTAGGCTAATTGGTCTATAGCTACTTGGGTTTAGTGGGTCTTTTCCACGCTTGAGGATGGGCACCATAATAGCTTCTTTCCAGATTGCCGGCACATGACCTCTCTTCCAGCTAGCATTTATTATCCTTAGAAGCTGGCTCTTGGCTTTCTGTCCCAGATTTAGGAGCATTTCGTTGGAGATTCTATCTTTACCAGGGGAACTTTTGAGCTTCAATCCTTTGAGAGCAACATCTAATTCAGTTGGGGTAAAGATGGTCGTCTGATGCTCTTCTGGTGCTAAAGGCATGTGTTTTG
This sequence comes from Megaustenia siamemsis, assembly GCA_032433765.1. Lineage (NCBI taxonomy): Eukaryota > Metazoa > Mollusca > Gastropoda > Stylommatophora > Ariophantidae > Megaustenia > Megaustenia siamemsis. Next base: position 64,797,890 of record JAVIAB010000124.1, read on the forward strand.
CATCTTGGTTTTCCCGTCTTGCAGCTTTCTGTTTGTCTATTGGAACGTTTATTCTACTAATGTTTTTGTAAGTCTCTATCAGTAGATTTGCTGCCCTTTTGCCTGTGAGGATATTCTGATTGTGTGCTAATGATATTGGAGGTCGGCAGTTGTTTTCGTCGCTCAGAGCTTTCGCAAATTTCCATAGTTTATGACCATTTTTGTCTAGATTAAGACTCTCTGTTTTGTTTATCCAGCTCTGTCTTGCTGATGTCATGACCTCACGTCTGTATTTGGCCGAGGTTTGCTTTGTAGGCAATGTTACTCTGTGCTGTGTGATGTTTCAGCTAGTTCTCTGGCAGAGTCCTGTTCATTTTCTAGTCTTTGTAGAGCTTCCTTGCTCCAGTATGGCTTGTAGTTTCTTCTTGCTCCTCTAGGAATGGATTCTTTAGCAGCTCTCAGGATGCCATTTGTTAACCGCTCTATCATATTATTGACCTTCGTTTCTTGGGTGTTGATAGGCGCAGTATATGCATCAGTGAGCCTTGCAAACTTTGCCCGAGTTGCTCTCTTATAGTTCCAGCGGGGAAGAGGTATTTGCAACTCCTGTTTGTGAGCAAGAGCTACTGAAATTTTGACTGGTCTATGGTCACTATCTCCAAGTTGGTTCAGCGCTTTTCTGGTTATTTTGATAGATATGTCTCCAGTTGGAAATACTAGGTCGGGAGTGGAAGTTGTTTTCCATCTTTTTGAGTAGAAGGTTGGGGGGTCCTCACTAGAGTTTATGAGGAATAGATTGTTGTCTATTTCCTATTCTTCCACTTCTTCACCTCGAACATTGGACTCCTTATATCCCCATCTTTCAAAGTAGTTGTTAAAGTCTCCTACTACCAGACACTTTGGTGGTGTTATTTCCATTGACTCCAGCTTCAGTAATTTGTCATTTGGACAGTATATATTAAATATCCTTATACTAGCGGAGTTAATGTATAAGTCTGTACCAATGATCTCTGCCTCTCCGTTTGTGACTACATCTATCAGTTTTGCTGGGATGGAATTTTTAATAAGTATAAGAATTCCACCCTTGTGACCTTCCCTGTCTTGTCTAAATGTTTGGTAGCCCCTGATCATAAATCAGTGCTGAGGATTAAGATGAGTTTCCTGGATGCAGGCAACGTCTATCTCCTCCTCTGCTAGTCTGATTGTCAGAGCTTGTTTTTTGTTGTATATGCTCTCCGCATTCCAGTGTATTATATTCAGCTGTTTCTTGAAGCCTTTCCGGTCTACAGTAGTTTCTATCATAGTTAGAGTCTGTTAGATCCAGTCTGATTGATTACTTGTTAAAACGTTGCACTGTGTTCTGCACCAGTGGCCCAGTGCATCCGATTTCAGCCAGCATTTTATTCAGGTTTGCTTTCCTTAGCCTTTGATTGTGCCCAATCCTCTTGCAAGGCAGCAGATTGTCTCCAATCTTCCTGCAAGGCAGCAGATTGTCTTTTCTGTAGGGGGATTCTGCCCTTAGATGGTCGGCCCTCCCAGGTTTACGAGCACCATCTGCCCAAGCTTGATGTAGTAATTAGTTGGTGATTAGACCATCACCATCACACATCAAACAACAGACTATAAGACCTTCCTAACTATCACGAACTTCCGGCAGTCTCACCGATGCTGACAAGTCATGTACGAAACCCCACTCCGTCTTTCATTGATTAGAGTACGACCTGTCCTAGGGCTATCGCGATGCATATCATTTCATTAACCATTTTTCAGTTGTTTCTGAGTGTTAGGGCTCTCTAAGAGATACTGTAAGATATCATCTCTAATACTTGTCCAAACAACTGGGTCTGTTATTTCCTAATACGATCCCCAACACCGGTGTTATTCCATCTATTTTCCTTTACCCCCATTTATATTTCTGTCTCTTCGTGTGACGTTCACTATTTCTCTTAGTCATTTCAATATTCTCATCTCCGTGGTGACGATTTTTCATTTCAATTTGATTGCCCGTTAATGCTCAAGTCTGGCACTAACAGGAGAGTGTTGGGATTACATAGCGCCCTCTCTTTATTAGATGCCACATGTTAATCTTGAACCTGCAACATTAATTGTTAGTCAAAAATGAAAGTTGTGAGACTTCTAGAAGTCAAGCTAGTACATACATGATCGATAGAGTCAACTGAAAGGACGGCCCAGGCGTGCACATTGACAACATTTTACATAAACTATCAATTGTATACTATGGCTTTTCTTCTTACTTTTAAAACGGTGTTGATACCTACAGGGCTCCCCAGAGTGCCATGACGTCCACTTTTTCTTTTACTTCTAAAACAGTGTTGATACCTACAGAGCTCCCAAGAGTGCCATAAGGTCCACTTTTTCTCTTACTTTTAAAACAGTGGTGATACCTACAGGGCTCCCCAGAGTGCCATGAGGTCCACTTTTTCTCTTACTTTTAAAACAGTGTTGGTACCTACAGGGCTCCCCAGAGTACCATAAGGTCCACTTTTTCCTCTTACTTTTAAAACAGTGTTGGTACCTACAGGGCTCCCCAGAGTGCCACGAGGTCCACTTTTTAACCAGCAATTAGTAGTCGACAATGAAAGGACTTATATGAGGAACAACGTATTTCACATTTGTCTAAGATATTTTTTTTTTCTGGCAGTAACCCGATTGCTATAAAGATAACGATATCAGAATTAGCCATCACATTGTTAAGAGTTTAAATTGTTTTGTGGGTATCACGTTGAACCAACACGTACAAAAAACAGTACCAGTAATTCTGGCCTCTTAGCTTCTCTCACGGAGCTGTCGCCGTTTTCTGTTTGCTATGACAGACAGTCGCAGCCATGCCTCACACGCGAGCTGTAGACATATCTCCGCCACCCCAGGGTACACAAGGCTCTTTATTCATAGCAGATTGGAGCCCGATCAAAAATCAGCTGTCAAGATAAAATTAGCCGTGATCTCTGGAAGACTTACAGCTGTCACGGATATACTCACGGTCACAAAACATCTAAGAAGATTCACAACAATGGCCAGGCCACGCGATCACGTGACACTGTCTTCCGGTGCTACTTCAATTTGCTGAGAGTTTGTTAAACGTTCGTGTAAAACAAACCAAGGGCGATATGTCTTCCCCTCGTCGAGTTTGTCTTTATTTTAACAGAATGACAGTTTTGCAAATGGATGTCGAGAGCCAGCAATAAAATATAATTCAAACAGCTACTAAAAAGCCATCAGTCTTGGAAGACCATGCAGCGCGAACGTTTATCTTTCCATTAAAGAGGCCTCTTCAACCCAATGAGATGCATGCGGATACTTCTAATTTTATTGTTTTTAATATTTTGCTCACACTGTTGTTCATTTTAAAATTACGTGTTTGCTTGCAGTTACAGCACGTGACTTTGGACTTGCGGCTGAAGTGGGTTGGACATAAATTATCCGAGGGGATAAAGTAAATAGAGCGAGCTCTCTACGGTGCTCGCCCTCGACTATTTGATTTACTCCCATGGTGCACGATTTTTTTTTTCTCAACTTCAGCTTCAATCACGTCATGTCCGGTCGACTGCTCAACTAAACTGAGGGAAAGAGAGCTGTGTCTATTATAAAAAATTATAGAAGTGAAGCAGAAGGAGACAATTTAAGCCAATTTGTTTAGTTTGACTACATTTTAGATAATGGTGAAAAAAAGTGTAATTAGTAGTGGTAAAAATAAAAAGTGCGACATTCAAAAGAACCTTTCACAAATGCCAAAAATGTAATTACAAATGGCAAAATAAATAGTATGACATAAAAAGGCCTGCCAAAATGTCAAAAGCTCTAGGTCAATCGTTGAGTATTAATAAATCATTATCATCGTTGAGTGCCGTCGTCGCATCGAAGGTTGGCTACCATGGAACGTATTCAGCTCTGTCTCTTGCTTTGAAGGTGCAGGTTGTTATAGACTGATTTGTCCATCTTTTGATGTTACTCGTTCATGTTAGTCTTGGTCTGCCTCTTTTACCTTGTATTTCCCCTTCCAAGATTACTTTTAGTAGGTTGCTGTGTCCTTTAACATGCCCCAAAATTTCATTTGTTTTGTTTGAATTGTGTTTAGTCGTTCCATTTTCATATTTAGTTGTTTAAGACTTCATCGTTAGCTTTCTTTTCTGTCCATCCAGTTCTTCCTATTCTTCAGTAAATCCACATTTTAAAGGCTTCAGTTTTCTGTTCTATTTTCTTGTCTAATGTCCATTTTTCTCCACCATACAGTAATGGTGAGAAGATATAATATTTTGCTATTCTTAGTTTTCTTCTTCTACCTCCTTTCAGCTTCCTGTGGAGCATAGGTCTTTAACAGACAATTTCCAAGGCATTCTGTTTCTTACCATTCTTTTAAGATCGTTCAATGTCTTCGCCATCATCTTCATCTCTACTTCTATCTGTCTTCTCCACGAATTCCTTGGTCTTCCTCTTTGTCTTTTTTCTCTGGGGATTCCAAAAAAGGGCCGGTTGTGTAATACTCTCAGTTGGCTTCCGTACTGTGTATCCTATCCAGCGCCATCATCTTCGCTGTATTTCTTTATCCTCTAGTATTTGGCAGGTACATTTCCATAATTCTATGTTAGTGATTTTGTCCTGACATTTCCATCCTTTTATTCTGCGTAAGCATCCATTAATGAAAGTCTGTTCTTCATGATTACCATTTTAGTTGTTCTCCGTGTTTCACAGTCATATAAGAAGACTGACTTAACATTGGATTTGAAAATTTTAATTTTAGTATTTAACCCAATTTCTTTGGACTTTCTTTTGTTTCCCAGTGCAACAAATGCTCTTCTTGCTTTTGATATCCTTATTTTGGTATCATTTTCTGTTCCTCCCTCTTTTTCTATATTACTGCCCAGATATATGTAAGATTGTACGTCTAGTAGAGTTATTTCTCCAATTTATATTTCTTGATTGCCAACTGCATTAATTCTTATAATTTTGGTCTTATTTGTTTTATTTTTTAGTCACATCTTTTATGATCTCTTATCAAATATGCTCATTTTATCTTGCATCTGTTGATGGTTGTGTTATAGGAGAGCTATACCATCAGCAAAGTCTAAATCATCAAATTGCTTGGTCAGTGACCACTGGATTCCATTTCTATTGTTTTGAGTTATTTTCATAATTCAATCTATGGCCAGTAGAAAGAGAAATGGAGACAGAAGGCACCCCTGCCTTACTCCTGTTCTTATTTCAAATGCTTCTGTAATATTTCCTTCATGCACCACACTACATTTCATCCCTTCATACATTGTTCTTATCAGGTTAATAAACTTTATGTGGATTCCGTACTGACTTAGCAACTTCCAAAGCATTCTTCTGTCTAAACTATCAAATGCCTTTTCGTAATCTATGAATCCAATATAAAGTGGGGATTTTAGTTCTAAACTTTGTTCAACTATTATACGTAGAGTAGTTATTTGATCAGTGATCATGATCTGTTCTTCCTAAAACCTGCTTGTTCATCTCTCAAATGCTTCTCTATGGCCTCTTTTAGTCTCTCCAGAATGATTCTGCTTAATATTTTTCCTGGCACTGATAGTAGCATAATTCCCCTATAATTTGTGCACTCATGTAAACTTCCTTTCTTTGGTAGTTTGATCATATGAACTTCTTTCCAGTCTTTAGGAATCTATTTTCTCTCCCAAATTGTGTCTAATAGATTATGTCTCTCTCTCTCTCTCTCTCTCTCTGCGTTCAGGACTCAATCAGAGTAAGGATTCCAGACTCTCATATGAAGTCAGCTGTCAGGCTAAGTGTGTTGATCGCCCCCACAGACAGAACATCACAATTAGAGTCTGTCAGATCCACTCTGACTGAACACCCGTTAATACGTTGCACTGTGTTCTGCGCCAGTGGCCCAGTGCATCCGATTTCAGCCAGCATTTTTTCAGGTTTGCTTTCCTTAGCCTTTGATTGTCCCCAATCTTCCTGCAAGGCAGCAGTTGATCTTTTCTGTCGGGGGATTCTGCCCTTAGATGGTCGGCCTTCCCAGGTTTACGAGCACCATCTGCCCGAGTCACTAGAGGTGACTAACACAGACATGCGACTTGTAATATGAGGAAACTGCAACAAGGAACACATTTCATGCGTAGCCTCCATTTGTTCCCGCCGCCTATCCCCATATACCGGTAAGTCACGTCCTCCCGAAAATGATGATCATCGTAGCACTTGATGATGTTAGGCCATCGTTGATGACTCCAATTCCGAACATATAGACACACAGTCAGTCGTCAATTTAATAGATTATGTAACATCTTGGTAGAGGTGTGCTTTGATGGCTTCCGAAGGGATTTCATCTGGTCCTATGGCTTTACCATTGTTTAATAGTTTGATGGCTTTCATTGTTTCTTCTTTGCTTGGTTTTCCACAGTTAATGTGTAACTCTTCTTCTGCTGGTAGTATATCAGGAGGATATTTGAGCCGGGTCTATTCAAAAGTTCTTCAAAGTGCTCTTTTCCTATTTCCATTTGTTCCCTTATATTACTTAGCAGATTTCCTTTCTTATCTTTAATAAAGGCATTGATCTGTTTGTATTTTCCACTTAACTTTTTTGTGCTGTTGAACAGTTCTGTCATATTCCCTTTATTTGCTGCTTCCTTCCTCTCCCTCTTTAGCTAGTTCATCTATATATTTCCTCTTATTCTTTTTAATGCATCTTCTCCCTTCTTTGTTCACCTCTGTGTAAGCTTCCTGTGTCTGGGCTTTATTACTGCCCGTTTTGCTTTTATTTATGTCTACTTTCTTATTCTTTATTTCTTTAATTTTAACCAGGGTCTCTGCTGTCATCCATGCCTCATTCTGGCATTCTCTTTTCCTCAGCATTTCTTTGCATATCTCTTTCCATATATCCTTTAATTGTTTCCATTGATCTTCTATTTTTATTGTATTTTCCATTTGTTGCAGGACTTGGTATTTAATCTTAGCTTTAGCCCTGGTGTTATCTGTTTTGATGTTAGTATATTTTTCATGGCATTAAAATTAATTTTGCCATTCCTATTCTTTTGTTTATTTCAGTTTTACATTTTCCATCACTGGTTTAGCATGTTCAAGGTAGTTGTAGCTCTGAACTGTCTCCAGGTGAATTCCTTCAACTTTGATATCTACAGGTTTTGGGTATTATCTTTGTTTATGGTCATAGTTTTAGTCTTTTTGATATTCATCTCTAATCCATATTTTTTGCTTGTCATGTTTATTTCATTAAGTAATTGTTGTAGATCTTTAGGATTTTCTGCTAGTGATACAGTATCATCTGCATATCTTACGTTATTGATTTTCTTTCCATTAATCTTTAGGCCTGGCATTTCTGTGATGTTTTTAAAGATTTGTTCAGTGTATAGTTTGAACAAACTTGGTGATAGGATGCATTCCTGTCTCACTCCTTTTTTATATCAACAGACGTAGTCCTATCTTTGTTATATTATACTATTGCTGTATGTTTCCAGTATACATTACATATTAATCGTATGTCTGTGCCGTCTAGATGTAGATCTTTTAGGCAGTCTATAAGTTGATTATGGTGTATTCTATCAAAAGCTTTGGTGTAGTCTATGAAGCAGATATATTGGTTTGTTTGCTTCTTTTTACTTTTCAGTTAATGTCCTCATGCATAATATGGCTTCTTTTGTCTCGCTGTTTTGTCTAAATTAAAATTGTTGTTCTTCTAATTCAATATTGATTTTATTGTGAATCCTTTCTTGTATAACTTTTAGAAAGATTTTTTTTTTAACATGGCTCATTCGGCCTACTGTTCTAAAATCAAAATTCCATCAATCAAATCGCTAAATTTGAGTGTATTTGGCATTCTGTTTGAGTCTATATCTGTACAGTCACGTTACTTGATAGTTAGGCTCTAAACTTGAAATCATTTCAAGATGTTTCACTTCGGGGGTTTGCTGCTCCGATATCTACCTAACGGAGACTTGATTCAACTCTAGCACCACGCTGATGATGTTAAACGCTAAATCATGGATAACTGACATTTATTTTAGCCACCTCGTCGATTATCACCCACCTGTCTTCGATAAAAAAAGATAATATGTGAAAATTATTAAGCTAATATATATATATATATATATATATATATATATATATATATATATATATATATATATATATATATATATATAAAGCGTATCTTAATTGAGGCAAGCTCCAAAAGCTCCCAGCGAGTAGATGACTGTGAGTCGAATGAGACTTAGGGAATTCGTGGGGAGGGGGGGGGAGATGGGTGTGAAAAATCAGTCATGTGATTAGACTAGTAGTTGGACGATATTTCAAAGTGGTAGAATGAGGTTTGAGATGCAGTCAAGCGTGACACAGGTAATTACTAGAGAAAGGGAAATGTATATATGGTTTGAAAACGAACAAAGCCTGACAAAGTAACATTTCGATAAATAAGACGTAACATGTAAACATGGAGGACTGGCGGTGCAAGGTTGTGAAGAGTCAGATGAAAGGGGAGAGTAAAGTAGAACTGGAATATAAAGTGGCAGAATATATATTGATAAGGATAATAAATGTAGTGAAGAACAACAAACAATATCAGTGCTTTGTAATTATAAATATAAGTTGGTAAATAGGGATCTTGATTCCTGTCGAAGGGTGCCAACGTATTTACAGGCATGTGATATAGACCCTGAATATTGCCTGGGGAGATCACTTCAAGATGTGAGGGGTCAAAACCAAAGCAGGTGAGGGACGATAAGGGAGGAAAGGGAGGGGGAAGCGAAAGGGAGATGGGAGTGAAAAAGAAAAGGGGGAGAAGGTGAGGAAAGAGAGAGGGGTAATAGATTACCCACGAGAAAAGGATACATTGATGCCCCGTGGAGTGAGAAAACCCATACGGACGATTAGACTATTCTCTGTAGTTGATCGACTACGGCTGTTAGAAGAACATCACGACAGGCCATAACTTGGAAATCCGTCTTACCTTGATGGCCCTTAGAGTTATAGTGGAATGCTATTGGAGTGCCTGCATCTCCAATGATGTCAAACAGATGTTCTCGGCATCTGTCTTAAGACGGGATCCTGATTCGCCTATGTAGGTCTTCTTACATCACTTACATACGATAACATAGATAATGTTGCACGATGTACAAGTGAATCCTTCTCTGATCTCAAAAGGACCATTAAGGAAGAAAACCGTACGGAGGACGTGGTTGCAAGTTTTACATTGATTGCGATACCAACGGATAGTGCCCCGATGGCGATGGAGGCAGGAAGATGGCTCCTTATAAGCATATCATGGAGGCTGCGATCACGCTTAAAGGCAACTAATGGAGGGTCAGGGAAGATAGCGGTGAATAATTCTGATCATTGCGTAATGGCAAGGGTGGTGGGTGAGAGCAAGTACTACCCTGTCAGAGGAGGGATAGGTAGAGGTGATGAGTGCAGACTGCCGTCAAGGGCGGAGAACCCGTTGGAGAGCAAGTAGATGAGTGTATTCGGGATAGATGCATCGGCGGAAGAAGTCAAGCATCAGGTGGGCATTATATTCACCACTCTCTCCTTTCATATCGTCCCTCACCTGCTTTGGTTTGTCCCCTCACATCTTGACGTGATCTCCCGAGGCGATATTCAGGATCTATATCACATGCCTGCACGTTCGTTTGCACCCTTCCACAGGAATCAAGATCCCTATTTACCAACTTATATTTATAATTACAAAAACACTGATATTGTTTGTTGTTCTCCACTACATTTATTATCCTTATCAATACATGTTCTGCCACTTTATTTTCCAGTTCTACATTACTCTCCCCTTTCCTCTGACTCCTCACCACCCTGCATCGCCATCCTCCATTATCTACCTGTTGCGTCTCATTTATCGAAATATTACCTGAGTAACGTCAGACGTTGTTTTCTCGTTTTCACTCCATATATACATTTCCCTTTCTCTAGTAATTACCTGTGTCACGCTTGACTGCATCTCACAACACATTCTACCACTTTGAAATCTCGTCCAACTACTCGTCTAATCACGTTTTTTCACACACACCTCCTCCTCCCTCCCCTCCACCCTTTTTCCCTAAGTCCCATTTCTCTCACAGTCATCACTCGCCGGGATCTTTTGAATCTTGTCTCAGTGGCATATAAGGAATATGGTGTTAGTGAATATAATTTGTATTGAACTTCGGCACATGATTTTTGGTGTATTGTCTTCGTGTTAAGAAACAGACTGAGCACCAATAAGGGTATTTTGTGTAAAACGAAGCTGGTTCTATTAAATGATTAGTCATGTTTAGAAAACAATGCCACTTTCCAGACTATTTCATCGTCAACTTAAAACTTCTTGATGGTTCGTCGTCATAGATCGCCATTTTGATCTGCCCCCTACCTTAATTATGAACGCTGCCGTGTGTTTTCTAGTTCACATCGTGATGTAGTCAAATCACTTTATCCTTTTTTCTGTTTCGTCCACTCTGCATTTTCCCTTTCCTAATAACTTTTAGTAAGTTATTGTTTCTCCTTATGTGTGGAAACAAACTTGCATTATTTTAGTTTGAATAATGTTTATAGCTTTCACCCCATCTCAGCTGTTTGAAAACTTAATTGAATGTTGTCATTGTATGCTACAATCTTCATTCCAACGTTGGTCTACCAATGCCAGACATGAATGCTACACCTAAGAGCAATAAGAAAAATAACCATTGCCGAAAATAAATGTGTTAAGACTCGTAATGGGAAACGGCCTGGGTGAAACGATCAGAAGTGAAGAGCTCAGAAAAAGCTAAGGATTCTCGTCCTTGAATACATAAAGAAACTACAGGCAAGATGGTTTGACCACGTGATAAGACAGAACGATCAAAGAACAACGCAATAAACGTTGAGAAGATATACAAATTTTCTATTCTTAGTTTTAACTCTGGTGTTATTTGTTTTTATGTTAGATTTTTTTCATGGCATTAAAATTACTTTTTGCCATTCCTATTCTTTTGTTTATTTCAGTTGTACATTTTCCATCACTGGTTATAGTATGTCCAAAGTAGTTGTAGCTCTAAACTGTCTTCAGGTCTATTCCTTCAACTTTGATATCCACTTGTAGGTTTTGAGTATTATCTTTTTACGATCATAGTTTTAGTCTTTTTGATATTCAACCTTTTTACATTTGATATTACCAGACAGGTTAGTCTGGTAATAGATGTACCACGGAGAGGTAGAGCAGGGCCTGGATGTTTCTGATTCACCGATCCTGGCGCAAGCATCAGTTGTGGGTCGCTGACAACTTTCAGCTCTGGTGCTGTGAGGTGCGCCTTCGTCTCCGGGGTAGAAATGTGATTTTATAATTTCAATATGTGGTTTATAATTTCATAAATTCACATTGATGGAAGATCTTACCGTCAGTTGTTTTATCAGTGACGGGGATAATCCGACGACTAACTCGGAATTGGAGTCAAAAACGATGTCCTAACATCATCAAGCGCTATACATTTTAAAAATATATATAACGATCATCATTTTCAGGAGAACGTGAACTTCCGGTCAATATGGTGGGTAGGCAGCAGGAATCATTGAAGGCTATGTATGAAAAGTGTTTCTTGTTGCAGTTTCTCCATATTCCAATTCCGGCTTGTTGCAGGAGCTACAGAGTTATGTGCTCTATGCACACCGTGAGCTGTGTGTTTCTTCCGTTTTGATCATGTTTCGATATTCCAATTGTTTACGACGAATGATGACATCGTATGACAAGGAACAGTTGGTTGTGTTCACTTTCTGTGCGGTTTCGCCTTATGTCTTTTGGCGTGTGCTGAGACTGCTATGATGGGGACTACAGCTATCTTTCGTTGTTTGGGAAATGAATTAGTAATTCGGATGATTCCACTGTCACGGGCGGTTGAGCAATTATGGATTTTAATTCGTTTGCAGTGATACCGGGGCTGTCCATAACCATACCCATAAACATAACTATTTGATATAAGGGAAGCTACTAGTAAAATAAATGCGTTCAGTGCCAAAAATTTAGTTGCTGTTCGTTGATCCTGATTTTTAAATTTGTTTCGTTGCTGTAAGAAAATGCTAAAACGTATAGCAATTTGAGTTTTGTGGTAACTGGCTTATGTCTGATGGGGTGAGCAGATAGGAGAACACCTTTCGGTGAGTTTTAATAATTAAATAATTACCGAGTAAAATCGTAAATGAAAAACTATTTATTTCGTGTGTTCGCAGTTATAGATACTTTATAGTTATATTTAGTTTATTAACTTCTTTTTTGTGCATGTTATCTTGCGATATTAGATTCACGGAGGAATCAGTTTTTGATGAGGGGATTCTGTCTTAGTCTAAAAAAAGAGTGAAGAGTGCCACTACATCCAGTTCAGTGCAACTTGTGCCGTGCATCAGCACAACCGAAGCGTTAGCGTTTGTGTCCAGCAGCCTATTTCATCAGAGTATTACACAATCAGTTGAGATTCAGAGCAAATATAGTAATATATATATATATATATATATATATAATATATATATATTATACCGCCTGTTACTGTTGGAGTTTGCCTTGTCTTTCGAATAAATAATTTAGCCTTACTTAGCCTGTCTGCTTTACTTTACTTTTACTTTTATACTTACTTACTGATACTAGATTGGATGATAATAGTCTTAGAGATAGATCTAAGTTAAAGATCAAGGAGACCTACAAAACAATCTCATGCCCGTTTTACATACTTTACTGTTGCACCTTGTACTGGTCCAGTGCGGTCAAATTAACATAACAGGGCATGTTTTTTTTTACATTTTTATTTTTAAATATCCAAGTTCTAGACCCTGACGAGATTACTGAGAAATCAGGGGCGTAAACATAATGTATAATTTACAGTGTATACTGAGTGTACATATACAGGACACTGCAGTGACTCATTTTACAATACACTACAGGGTTTTTTTTCTTTAAAATTTCAAATAACGTTTTGTAATTCTACACAGACACTTCCTTCAGCATGATATAATTGTAGTCAGTTACAATACAATGAGTTATGATGCATACAGATAACTGATACTTTCATTAAACATAGTTACAAATAATAATATAGCTATCACACTGATAATATGTTGTTGAAAGAATTGTCAACTAATGAAAAATTATTGAATAATTGTGCAAATCAGAGTACTAGTACATTAATAAGACAACTACATACTGTGCTGTAGTCTCCACTGAATATTCTAAGTCGTAGGAAGGCATGGCAAAGTTTCTTGAAACTAAGAAAATTGTCAATTTAGATTAGGGTATTGTCATGGCATAGAGAAGTAAATATAAATCAAGAAATTTATAATTTTAGGAACAGCAGGGGCCTACTAAACATAGTCAAATGCTGAGGTTATGAGAGGTATAACTGCCAATGACAAATCAGAGTGCTCAAAGTCATTCTTTTACTGAATGCTGAGTAGAATAATGTTTTATTGCATTGCTATGTCTTCATATCTGCAAAAGGTAGCTAATCATAACTATTCATTTATCTTTTATTTAGGCTATTTTCTTGCACATATTATCTTTTTTCCCCATTATCGTATACTTTCAGGCTCATTACTTACAATTTACTTTACATTATTTAATATTTTTCTCTGAAGAATGTCTAAAAATAGTGTGTTTTGTTTGGATTTTATTTTAGTGACTGAGTGCAGATATGAAAATAATGCTCTGATCTTTCTGAAGTTGATTTATTATGTTACAGAATCAACTTTACAGCACACCAGGAAAATATATAAGGCGCTCAGTTCCTCCATAACAGACAATAACCTGTTTTAATCCTGATGATTTTTGTGGCAAATTAGTTGTACATTTTCCTCAATCTTTCTCTCGTGTATGTTTTTTCAATCATTCTGTATCCACATTTAAATTCTTGCAATCTAATGGTGGAGTCACATTTTCCTGTGTACAAACATAAACATATATATATATATATATATATATGGATTTATATATTATGGATTATATATTATATATATATATATATATATATATATATATATATATATATATATATATATATATATATATATATATATATATATGTGGCCTTTTCCATCTTCACAGATGGTTGGAGACAGAAAAATGTTGATTTTCAATAGTAACTGCCCCAAGCTGGCTGTTATGGTCCCAGCTATAAACTCCCCATACAATATTTGCTTGGGGACTCGGTTGTTGTCCATTCTTCTAACATGTTCCAGCCATTTTAATCATCAACTCCTGAGTATTGTCACTATTTATGGTAGCCTAGAAAGCTGCAAGACATCTAAGTTGGGTACTTTGTCCTCATCATTTTCATCATCATCATTGAGTGCCTTCTCCGCAACGAAGGTTGGCTACCATGGATCATCTTTTAACATGCCCCAAAAATTTCATTTGTCTTGTCTTAATTGTATTTAGTAGTTCTCTTTTTATTTTCAGTTGTTTTAAAACTTCATCGTTTGTTATCTTTTCTTTCCATCCAATCAACTTTGTCCTGCTAATTGATATCCATTATTTTTTTTTTGGTTTATATAGAAGCTGTTTAGTCTTTTCTCATGCCTTGAATAAGTTGTACAAGTTTCAGATCTGTATAGAAGTGTGCTAAGCATGTAGGTTTGATATAGTAGACCTGTGTCGTTAATGTTAATATCCGGTTAAATTGTTCTAGAAACTACTGTATTAATTTACTAATTATTGTAATGCTGCAATATCAATTCATATATTTAGTTCTACCTTGAGACAGAGAATAGCCGTAACAATAGATCCAAGATATCTGAATCTCTGTGTTGCATCAACATGCTTCCATTCCAGGTTATGACAGTGTGGGTTTGCTGTCTCCTTCTGCTAGAATTACAGTTTCTTGTGCACTTAATGTTAATGATAATAGACCACATGATCTGGCTAACCTAGTAGGCAGTGATTGCAACATATCTTTTTGTAATCCTGCATTGTGCCATATTACATTGTGACAGTTTTTAACATTAAAGGGGTTAGTTTTACATGTTTGTATGAACAAAACTCTAGCTTCTGTTAAATATGATTTGCCAGTGGCATGATGACCCATGTGCAATGGCCAGAAATAGTAGTCCTATCCTTTGTGTTCATGGATCTCTCCTATAGTGTAGAAATGCTCCTTTTTTAAAACTGAGTCATAGATGTTCTGTTGGAGTCTGTAGAAATGTGGTTTTACAGAAGAATATTGAGAATACCACGGACATCTAAGAAGAGTAATGAAAACATTCTGAAAAAGGCCAAAGCAAAAAGAGAGCTAATTTCCAATATTAGGAAGAAACAATCATCATTTTTTGGCCATGTTATAAGAAGAAAACAGCTGGAATATGTTGTAACAACTGGGAAAATTGAGGGACGAAGAGATAGAAGGAAGCAAAGAGAAAAGATACCAGACAGCTAAAGAGAATGGCTTGGCCGAAGAAAGTCAACAACATAAATGATAAATAACTGTCAAGATCGAAATTTGTGGAGAGACATGATCACCTACGCCAGCAGGCCCGGTACTTAATGATGATGATGATAGATGTTCTGTAGCTCCTCATAAACTTTATCATTCTTCCCTGTGGTTGCTGCCTTTGTTGGTACAATTAATGTTGACTAGCCCACCTTTAGAGTTGAGCTGGAGACAGAATAATAGGTAATGTGCACTGAAATTCTTTTTGGTGTGGTTATTGAACTGATGAGCAATTATGAGCGACAAATTCTATCCTATGAAAGTGACGTTGTTCAGTGCTCAGTCCATACCACAAGAAAGTGTAATTTTTCTCTTGGAATGAGCCACAACCTTCATGTCTGTTTTCCTGAAGGGCTGCAATATCAGTTCTGCAGCCACCACAATTCCATATCTTTGAGGACTATTTTTCTAATTTGCCCATTTTTTTCAACAAACCTTGTTTATCAATCTCAGGGTACCTGGTCCTTATGTTCTATGTACAAATCTGAGTGCAGTATTTTTCTTAATTACCATTTACTTGGTCAAAATAATTGGATAAATAATGGAAAGTGTGCTCTGCCCAGTTCACATTCGTATTGTCTTTTATTTTAAGTGTTCCAAAGCATTAATGAAGTCCTTACCTTTGGAACCAAAACTGAGTTACAGATGCCAGAATATGGCTAATACATCACTGACTTTATTTAGGATCATTCCCTCTAGATTTTCTGCTGGACTCTCCTGAAAATTTGTTTGCCAGTGCAGCAATGAAATCACTGACCTATCGCCAACAGCTCTATCACGGTGAAGAGGAGAGTAAATAATTTTTCAGTCCACCAGCCCCTCAAAAGTTAAACAACCACAACATTCATTAATTGAATACTGTTCTAAACAGTACAACACATTCAAATTGTGATTTACAGAACAACATACCATACATGGAAGTCATCTTGAACTAAGCATTAAAGGAATGCTTTTTTTTGCTTATCTCTCACAATATCAGTAACTAATAATTCTGAGGCTAGTACATCTGATCATTCATTGTCATGAACCCCACTGTGACCAGGGCAATAAATCCACATCAGTTTCTCAAGTTTGAAGATCTATGTGTATGCCAGTTACTCATAAGACAACCATCTATTTTGAATATTTCTCAACAACTAAGAATTGACATCAATATCACTTTATGAGGATTCATGTTGTCTTTGCGATTAGGTTGTAGATCTCGTAGTATTTTTCAGGCTCCTCTGTTCAGCTTAAATTAATTTGTTTACATTTTTCACTAGTTTGGCTATTTGTATGTGTGAAGGTGTGCATGTCTATCCTTGTATTGATCCCTTCTTTGCTAGTTTTCTGTTTTGACATTGCCTTGTATATTTGAGTGGTCAAGGAGCCATTGCAGGCATCAGTTGAAGTTGTAAGCTTGTTTGTATGTAAGGTTTTGGTGACATGGTAATGTTGTTTAATTGCTAAAAGCAGTCTCCGCTGGCCAGGCAATCCAGACTCAAATGTTGCTGGCAGCAAATAAGGTTTGCAAAAACTCCTGCACCCACCCCGTTACCAGGTAAAATAGGGATCAAAGTTCACACTTTAAGAAGGTTAAGAATGTTGCTGCTGCTAAGGAATTTAATGCTGAAGGCAACACTAGTTATTGTTGGTCACCCACTAGCTGGGCAGCAGAGCATAATATGGTATTTACCATTGCTTCTCGTGAATTTACATCTCAAACCTTCCTTTTTTTTATGTACAGTTATTTAAGTAGGTTATGGTTTAGAATTAGCTTGAAGATTAGAAAATTAATACATTTTTGAAAACAATTATTGTACCTATGGTCTATACATTCCTATAAGTTGACAGGAAACTTTTAGCTATGTTATTATACTTGTTTTTTTTTTTTTTTAAATTAATACTGTTTGATGCTTTCAGTTTAGTGCTTGCATACCCTACTATTTTTCATTGCTATACTTGAATTCTATGTTATTTGCTTTGACTTAGATCTGCTGATAATTGATCTCACCACTTCTTTTTTAAGCTTGTTTAGTCCTGTAAATCTGTTCTGTATACCCTTATTTGTTATTATATTCTAAGAAAACTAAACTTAGAATATTCAACCTGAATATATTATTAACCCTTACCTTCTTTCTTTTATCCTGTTCTGCTTTTTTGCCTGTAGTCATCACAGGCCTAAGCCAATTATGTGTTTTCTATCAAGGACACTTTATGTGGCTTGGTGCATACTGATATTTTATTGTTTTATTAAGTCTCTTGACCACTCAAATATACAAGGCAATTCCTTCATTCCATCTTCTTCTTGGTCTACCTCTATATCTTGGTTGTTCCATTTTGTTGTTATAAGCTTTTGACACTGGTGCTGAACTCTTACCTACACATGTGAAAGCTGGAAAACAACAAAAGAGATGGAGAAAAAAATTAAACAGTTTAGAAGGCAATTGGCTAAGAAAGATACTCAGTGTACAATTTATTGAATTCATGTTTAATATAGAGATGTGAGAAATGGCTATGCAACCAACGCTCTCATCCACACTTAAGAAAAGATAGACATGTGATCACATATATTGAGCACGTATTAAAAAGAGACAAGAGAATCTCAAAACAGGCTCTTATATGGGAAACATCACAATACAGATAAAGAGAACATTTCACCCAGAATAAAGATGGATGGTGAAATACACAACTAGTCCTATGCAATGTTTAACAGTGCTTGAAGGATCAAGCTCTTATTCACATGTTACAGTTTGTTCTTTTTAATCTATCAAGTGATGGCTATAATTGTATCAAGCTATAATAAACAAAGTACTATAACTAAAATGTGAATAGTTTAAACTGCTGTTGTATCTCTGTAACTCATTAAATTCGACAGTGTTTTTCCTTCTTCTTTTCATGATCTTGATTCCTGATCCTTCCCGCACTGTTTGATGTCATGTAGTGTTTTTCATGATCACAGACCAATAAAGTAATAATTGGCTAGTATGTCTTGTAGTATCACGAGGGCAACAACAGGCTGAAAGCCTCTTCATGCTGTCCAAGATGATCCTTTACACGGTGCCCCATGTTTTGCCTATTCTGTTCACTTTATTTCCACTCTCCTTCACTTGTTTGTTCTTGGTTTGTCTCTGCATTACTTTACTCTGGAATCCACAATATGATAGTTTTTGTGATTGTTATTGGATTTCTTCAGAGGTGCATCTTCTCTGTTTTACTTTTTCAGCAGTTTTTGGTTGCTGATTTTTTGTTTTTGGCCACAACATTCCGAGAATTGTCCTAAACAGGTTGTGTGAAACAGTGTTGACATTTTCTACTGAAAGCGCATAACTCTCTTATATTCTTACTTTGGTTTTTGTTTTGTACTGGGGGATCTCCAGATGTAGTTTAGATTCTGGCTTTATTTATCCTTTTGTTTATATCTTCACTGTATGTTAAAATGTGTTGTGGCTGCAAGATTCCCCCACCTTTTTTTTAAAAATATTTTTTTAACAATTTTTTATATAAATTTTAAAACTGGTGGTGGATTTGTTAAATTTAGTGACATGGCTTTCATCCTTTTGTTGTTTTTATTTATTCCAAATTGATTACAGTATTATGCCATGTTCTATCTTTTCTTGAATGTAGGCTAATAATGTGATGCCATCAGTGTGTTCAAAATCTTAACAGTACTGAAAATATATTGGCATTGAAGTGATCACAGACATATGCAATGACATATACCATACAGGATACATACCAAATGAACTAAAACCATCAACTTTCATTGCATTGCCTAAAAATAATGGTGCAGTTGAATGCAGTGATTTTAGAACAATAAGCTTAATGATCCAGGTAACAAAAATTTTACTAAAAGTTATACAGGGTAGGATTCAGAATAAAATCAATACTGAATTAGATGAGCAACGATTTGGATTCAGGAAAAACAGTGGCACAAAAGAAGCATTATTTAGCATGAGAACATTGATTGAAAAATACATAGAAGTAAGCAAACCAATATATGCCTGCTTCATAGACTACACCAAAGCTTTCGATAGAATATACCATAATCAACTTATAGACTGCCTAAAAGATATAAATCTAGATGACGCAGACATATGACTAATATGTAATTTGCACTGGGAGCAAACAAAAATAATAAGATATAACAAGGAGAATTCTACACCCATGGGCATAAAAAGAGTAGTAAGACAAGGATGCATCCTATCACCAAGCTTGTTCAATCTATACACTGAGCAAATCTTTAAAAACATCTCAGAGATACCAGGCCTAAACATTAATGGAAAGATAATCAATAACCTGAGATATGCTGATGATACTGTTCTACTAGCAGTAAATCCTTAAGACCTACAACAATTGCTTAATGTGATAAACATAACAAGTGAAAAATATGGACTAGATATGAATATCAAAAAGACTAAAACTATGATCATAAAGAAAGAAAATCCTCAAGACCTATAAATAAATATCACAGTTAAAGGAATACATATGGAGACAGTTCAGAACTACAATTACCTTGGACATACTATAACCAATGATGGAAAATGTAAAATTAAAATAAACAAAAAAATAGGTATGGCAAAAAGTAGTTTTAATGCCATGAAAAATATACTAACAACAAAACAGATATCAGCAGGGCTGAAACTAAGAATAGCACCAGGTGCAGAAACATGGACATTAGACAAGAAAAAAGAACAGAAAATTGAAGCCTTTGAAATGTGGATTTACAGAAGAATAGGTAGAATTGGATGGAAAGAAAAGAAAACAAACGATGAAGTTTTAAAACAACTAAAATTAAAAAGAGAACTACTAAATACAATTAAGACAAATTAAATTTTTGGGACACGTTAAAAGGCATAATAGCCTACTAAAAGTAATATTGGATGGGAAAATACAAGGTAAAAGAGGCAGAGGCAGACCAAGACTAATTTGGGCGAGTAACATCAAAAGATGGACAAGTCAATCTATGACAACCTGCACCATCAAAGCAAGAAACAGAGTGGGATGGCGATCCATGGTAGCCAACCTTCGTTGCAGAGATGGCACTCGATGATGATGATGATAACTGAAAATATTGTATGTCAATTTCCTCTGGAAATTGTCTGTAGTGTTTCGAATTATCCAGTCTGTTACAGCCAAAAAAAGTATAGATGATGAGATGGCCTTGTTGCACAGTCACTTTTACATAGAATTATTGGTTAATGTAGTTAATGCTACAGTATTGTAGAAAACTGTCCTAAGAATTTAAGATTGGATAAAATGTTGATTAAGGCTGCAGTCAGATTGGTGGATAAAATACAGTGGAAGGAAATATTCTATTGTTGCAACTATGTTATATGTAAAGATTAGATAAAATCAATAGGTTTGCGTTCTACTTGTATATTGCTGTTAATTTTTATGGCGTAAAATTTTATAACAACTGCTTCTACTTTTATTCTGTTTGTTTTAGCTGCAGAATATGATTCACGCATTGCATACATTAGTCCAATAAAAAAAAAAAAAGAAATAATGGAACAGTTTTATCTTCAATATGATCTCTAGATAATCTTTCACTTTATTCAGACTATTTATTTATGTTATGTCTTATCGTCTCCTTAGTTTTGAGTTTTTGGTCTCTCAATTTGTAAGTTTTGCTTTATTTCTTCCATCTGTCTATCTTTTATAGCTCTCTAATGATTTTGATACATCAAGTTTATTTTTAGTACATTTGAATAAAGTTTAAAAACACACATCTTTTATGAGTAAGCTTAAAAAGAAATTTGTTAAAAAAGTAAACATATATTACATGGTGACATTTTTATGTGTTTAGGCTTATATAAAAACAAAATTGTGATTCTGTGTGTAAATCTAAAATGTAGATGTATGTGAAATGTAAATCTGTTTCTTCTTTACCCTAATCTTAGTTACACTTGCCCTTTTCTTTTCAATGTAGAGAGACATACCTTTTACAAGAATTTTTTTTTAAAGAGCAAACTATCAGCCTTTCAACATCTCCATCTAATTTAACTCCACACATATCTTTACCATTCCACCTCTCCCTACACTCCTCTATGACTAGCACTATTTCCTAAGTGATCATCATTAACATTGAAGGCTGTGTTGGTTTTCTTCTGTGGCTAACTTCCCCCATCCACGTGGAATCTTGCGCTTGGATAAATGCCTGCACTGGATGTTAGTCTTCTCTACCTGTAAGCACTGTCTTCTCTAACAAGGTGAAATAATCTTTCTCAGGTCTATTCATTTAAACTTCACTCATAGTTTTACATCTATTTTATCTTTTACTTATTATCATTATGTTTACTAACTTAAAGGAAGACCATTAGTATTTTCTTTATGAGTGATATTGATAATTATTGGCAGTTTGCAAACATTTCTTTTTTTGTGTTTATTTTGTTATTTCCTACCTTGCATACTATTGCAACTTTAAAATTTACATAGATCATAGCTTGCATTCAGATAACATTTATAAATAAGCACGTATTCAATAGTGCTCACACGCATTTCTATCCTATCATAAAACCACATAATATAGTATAGTTTCTGTTGGTTTTGTATGATAAATGTTTCAACGATTTTAACATATTCTTTTACTGTCTCTATCCACAGTTCAATCTTCCTTCAAAGTTATGAAATTTATTAGCTCTATACTTGTAATGTCTATTTTCATACTTAGTATATCTAATGAAAACTAAACAGATTCAACCATATATCTCCGCTGTGGATTTCTTCACTTCCAAATATATATGTAAATAAAAGTATATAAATTTGTCAAAGAGACAGGTAGCAAATTCAAAATGAAGATAAACGTTTTAAAACAAAGCTGTTTGGAAAATGCTGTGTAAAACACACACACAAACACACTTGGTTTCATACATCAGGGACATCACGGACATCACCCATTCTCTCTCTCTCTCTCTCTCTCTCTCTCTCTCTCTCTCTCTCTCTAGCCATTAGGGTTCAAATAGAGAAGCAGGATAATAGCACATTTACGGTAAACTATAAAATGATGAGAGAAAAGTCAGATTAGATAATGACTTTGTGAGGGAAACTGATGTAATTTATAAGCGTGAATGAGAAGCAACATTAGATGAAGTATATGCTGGTTAAATATTTGAACCAAATTAATAATTTAAATAGCAAGGAATGACAGTGACATCTTTTCGTAGGTCGCATTCTTCATCTTGCCTGAGGAATCAGTTTGTAGTAGTGCTGCCAATTGTTCGGTAATTTTCAGATATGTATCACATAAATCCCATGTGCTGTTTTTAATTCTTGCCTTTTCTATGTTTAAACTACATTTTATTTGTAACCTGTCATACGTGAAAAATGTAGGATTCTTTCTTTGTCATCATTTCAAAGTTCAAAACAATATGGTCTTTATGTCCTTACTCATCGCTTGAATACTTTGTATTTTTTAATGTTTATACATTGCTATTTAAATGTTATATTCAACTTCATTTTATAGCTAGCACTTTTCCTGTTTAGGGAGCCGCGATAGCTCAGTGGTTAGTGAACTGCACTACAAAGGAAAAGGGGTAGGGTTCGATCTCAACCGACGGCTGCCGGGTTCACCCAGCTTAAATGGGTACCAGATTTTTTTTTTATGGGAAAAGAAAAGGGGCACGGGCGTAATACCGACCACATTACCCCAAAATTCATATGTCGAAGGTCTGTAAAATTTATGGTCACTAACACCATACTCCCTATACGCCGCCACTTGGCGTGACGGGGGTACTTTACTTATAACTTTTCCTGTTTGGCCACTGTACATGCATTCAGATTATGTCTTGAGCGAAAATAAATTTTCTTCTTATTACATGCGAATTATTTTATCGAGGACATTTTTTTTTCCTATTTTGAACACTCTACATTTGAGTGGCCAGAGAGAAAAAAAAAACGTCTGTTCCAGACATACTTTTATAAGCGGAAAATAAAGCGATTTGCAGATCAAACTTTGTGTGCAGATATTAAAAAAAAAAAAGACTTGTATGCCAATATTTGTATGCAGACAAAAAAAAAAGAAATGTTGATCTAATTCTTCATCGTACTTTTAATCATCATCATCAAGTATCGGACCTGCTGGCGTAGGTGATCATGTCTCTCCACAATTTTCGATCTCGACAGTTATTTATAATTTCTGCTGTTGGCCTTCTACTAAGCCATTCTCTTAAGCTGTCTGGTATTTTTTTCTCTTTGCTTTCCTCTATCTCTTCGCCCCTCAATTTTCCCAGTTGTTATAGTACATTTCAGTTGTTCTCTTCTCATTACGTGGCCAGAAAATGATGATTGTTTCTTCCTGATATTAGAAAATAGTTCTCTTTTTGCTTTGGCCTCTTTCAGAACGTTTTCATTACTCTTCTTAACTATCCATGGTATTCTCAACATTCTTCTGTAAAACCACATTTGTACAGACTCCAGTGATTTTCTTGTTTGTTGTCCCATTGTCCATTTATTGGTTTTATTATTTATTTATCATATTGTACTTTTAATAGCAGATTGTAATACAGTGTGTCGTGCACTTTTCGGTCTAGTGTTTCAGTCTATATGTTTAAGACTGGAGTCTCCGGTTGAAACTGTATAAAAAAGTTGAACATTTGTGCTGTTTCATGTGCTTTCA
The DNA here is from genome assembly GCA_032433765.1 of Megaustenia siamemsis. Classification (NCBI taxonomy): domain Eukaryota; kingdom Metazoa; phylum Mollusca; class Gastropoda; order Stylommatophora; family Ariophantidae; genus Megaustenia; species Megaustenia siamemsis. The sequence continues at coordinate 64,821,902 of JAVIAB010000124.1, forward strand.
GTTATTTCCCATTTGTATCGTTCATTGAACTTTTCTTGAGTTTAGGCTGCAAACAAGATTTTCAAGTAGAGGAAAATGAAACCTCACAGACAATGTTTTTGGTTTTAGACTGAAGCCTGTTGTCTGAGATAAACATTCTCCTCTTTTTTCTTTCCTCGTTTGCCTTTCAGCGTCGATGGGAGATATGATTTGCGGTCTTTTGCTCTTCTGTTCGCCTCTGCTGCTGTTATGTTTCCTAGTGTTTTTAAAATTCCGTCAATCCATCTTTTTCGTTGTCGGCTCCTGGGTCTGGTGTTCTCGCAACATTTATTGGAGGCTCGTTATGCTATGTTTTGATCTCTCTGCCTTGTCACGTGGCCAAGCCATTTTATCTGTTGTTTCTTTAGGTATTCTATAGCGTAGGTTATTCCTAATTTTTTCTCAGTTCTTCATTTCTGATCTTATCTCTCAGGCCGTTTCCTGTCATTCGTTTAACACATTTCATCTCAGTAGAGGTTATTTTCTTATTGTTCTTGCATTTAGGTTTCAGTACTGGCATTGGTAGCACAATGTTGGGATGAAGATTGGGAAGAGGCAAGCGTGCGTTGTCAAATTCTCTCTAAGAAGAGAGAACATCGCCACGCCTCAAGCGATTAGTATCGGGAATATCGTTTCAATGCCCATATTTTAAACTATCAGCACACAGAACGAGGCACCACATGCACTCCCAACTTAAGATTGAAGAATTTAGTTACCTCCAGAGTCGTCTGTGCAAACGTACCCACGCAGGTATGACAGTAAAACATTCTACAAGACTGTTGTACACAAACGTGAGGAGGAAAACGTGGCCTGTGCCCACTATATAGGAAGAGAGAACTGTATGGTGCAACCAAATTCCTGAATCAGACAGCAGACTTCACAAGAGTTAGTGGAATCCTGAGTGAGTCATGACGGCATAGGAAGAAGAAAGCATCATCATGGTATTGTGTAATATAATGAGCACTCCGCTACATGGTCTTTCACAGAGAATTTACCATCAGCTCCCATTTAAGGCTACCAAGGCACGATATAAGTCTAGGCTAAATAAACAAAGCGTACCCTTACAATCCAAGGAGGCATCTTATTTGTTTATATTTCAATGTAATCTATGATAGAGACCTTCTGGTGTTGTTGTTTTTAAATAGCCTCCATATCTCATTTAGATTAGCCCTCATTGGGCCTCATCAAATCTAAATCCGGCCCTGAGGCTGGTTCGGAAAAATATACCCGATCTATGTCCACAGTATACTAGTGCAGTAACTAAGGACTGCTCTACCGCGGCGTCCTTTTGTAGGGCAGCATGTACAAATTGAGACGAACTCTCACATCAGCCGAAATATAAGCAATTTTGGCAGAGAATTACCATGACCTTATGCTTGAAATGCTCACAAGTGCACGAAATACACAAGTTATCTTCATTTGATGTCATTATCATCATGTGTCATGCCGGCTTGTACGCACAAAGTGGACTACACTTCCTAAAGTGATCACACTCTCACTCATAGTTAGTTCTCTGTTATCGTTCATTCTCTATTCCGAATGGTATTACGATGATTTATAAATGTCATGTACACATTCTAGTAGTAGTAGTTGTAATAAAAACAAATAATTTCATGTATTGCTTCTCAATAAAGACTCTAGCAAATGTCATGTTTGTTGGTAACAGGAGGTTGACGTCGGCTTAGCTTTATTCCTTGTGGTCGAAAGTCTTTTTTCTCCTTCTGTGTGTGTGTGTGTGTGTATTTGGAGGGAAAAAAGGGTGGGGGTGGGTTAAAATACTATCTGTGTTGCATGAATACTTCACCTTGAATGTGATAGCTATTTCAGCCTTGCTCCCACCCCATCAAACCGTTAACCGTACAAAATGGACAATGGCTGTCGTTAAGAGATAGTTATACTCTAGAAAGTTAGTCATGTTTGATCACACATTGTCAAAACTACAAGCTGATATTCATTTCTCCTTGTACCAGATACTGGAATATGAACAATCTGTTCAGCTATCGTGAGAGTAATTATAATGTATCAGCGTAGTGAGAAGAGGCCCAGTTGAGTGGATCTTAACCCCACAGTCCACTAGTGTCAAATAGCTGATAAGATTTACGAGCTTTCCTACAAAGCCAGATAAAGTTGTCAGCTCAATGACATATGGGACACAGTCTTGCAATTTCATCTGAATGACCAGCGCTTTTCATTCTCACTAGACACGTCTTGAGTAGATTTAATTAAATGTGTGTGTTATCACTTACCAATAGGCGCCATCCTGCTGTGGGGATGATGTGACATGAGCTGGAGCGAATATGGGGAATTCCCGACTGTAATAAAACTGATTCCATAGATTGAATATAATAATTGTATCGCTGTCTGCACTCGTCGCAGGCTGTAATTTGTGTATTTGAGTTGTATATTCAGTGTCAGGCCTGATAATACTACATAAACTTAATATACATAGGTTTCTGAGATCAATGACTGAATTGTCTCCTATCGATTTCCTGTTTGTTTGTGATTATATTCTACTCGCCCTCGCTTCAGTGTCACGCTAATGCATTGTCTTACACATAGCTAGCTATGTTTATTATCCGAAACGTCGTTCAAATCTGTGTCGTCTACTAATCACGTAAAGCTTTTACCATACCATTTTTTCGATTAAAAAAAAAAATTCTCCCTCACATTTAGCTTTACTGCAGCTTCGCATTTTTATGTATTTATTTACATTTCTTTGCCTTAACCCCCCTACATAGCTAGCTGTATAGTATCTTTCGCCTGTGTTTATTGTGAAATATCCAATGACCTGAGTTGAAGTTTTTTGTTCCAAAAAAACGGGGAGAAAAAAAAAAGGGGGGGGGGTGTGATAATATACGTACAGCACATTTGTACATTAGGATTACTGGCGTGTTTGAATAATCAGGATATTAACAATCACTGTAAAGACAGTCTTAGTTTATTAACATCGCATACCCACAGCTATATTGTTTTAGTGTGGATGATTAATTGACCAGTGAACCAAACGAATGGTGACATATTTTTAACGACATAGTGAGTGTCACATATAGATTAACATATGTACTTTAACTACTTTGATCAAATAATTGTTCGTTGTTGTTCGAGTTTGCACCACAACAATATCGGCAAACCCATAGCTGCTAAAGCGTTTTCAGCAGATAGCAAAGTGTGTACACGCAGATGGTTTCAGTAGCTCGCTACTTGTGCACACAGCTAGTCCATGTAGGTTGTTTTTCCACTCTCTTAAAATCAGCATTCGCCTACATATTTCTCACTTAGATTCTTATATTCTTTATAAAACATCCTATCATACTAGGTAAGTTATTTTTGTTGTAATAATGATGATACGATTTAACGGTTATCTCCATCCGTTAAACATTTTGCAGGTATGATACAAATGTTTTAAAAAATATACATTTCTTTTATATTAATAATGAAAGAATTATTGAGCACGAAGTCCAATTCCATCCAGTCTTAACTTCTTTCATTCTTTCCCCTTTTCTTTCGAAACACATAAAAGTATTATTCTGTTCCTTCTCTTGTATTAATGCAACAATGGTATACCTATCTAAAACTGCTGTCATCAATTTGTTTTTCAACAACCAACAGAATGGAGGACCTAACGGTCTAGAAGAATTTCCCAACCTATTTTCTATCGTGCCCCCTTCCGACCCTTGTTTCCTTCCCACTGCCCCCACCCTGTCCTTTCATAGAAGAGATAACTATCTATTTTAAAACGTTTTTTTTAGATCGCGTTACATATATATATATATATATATATATATATATATATATATATATATATATATATATATATACATAGAAATACATACTTAAAATGTCTTCTTCTTCTTCTACCTTTTAGCTCCCAGTGGAGCATAGGTCTTCAACAAACACTTTCCAAGTCGTTCTGTTTTTTGCAATTCTTTTAAGATCATTCCATGTCTTCCCCATCATCTTCATCTCTGCTTCAATCTGTCTTCTCCAAGAATTCCTTGGTCTTCCTCTTTGTCTTTTCCCCTGGGGATTCCAAAAAAGGGCCTGTTGTGTAATACTCTCAGTTGGTTTCCGTAGTGTGTGTCCTATCCATCGCCATCGTCTTCGCTGTATTTCTTTATCCACTGGTATTTGACCGGTACATTTCCATAATTCCACGTTTGTGACTTTGTCCTGCCATTTCCATCCCTTTATTCTGCGCAAGCATCCATTAATGAAAGTCTGTACCTTCGTGATTGTCAATTTTGTTATTCTCCATGTTTCACAGCCATATAATAGAACCGACTTAACATTGGAGTTGAAAATTTGTATTTTTGTATTTAGCCTAATTTCTTTGGATTTCCATATGTTTCCCAGTGCAATGAAAGCTCCTCTTGCTTTTGATACTTAAAATGTGACGGTTGTAATAACAATAAGATTCAGTTGGCAAAATAAAAGATTCCGCTATTGTTGTGCGCGATTTTCCTTCTTTGGATATCAATTTTGATATATTTTGTAAGGGACGATTAAACCTTTGTCATTTAAATTTGTAGATTTCTGAACGAATATCTAATGGTTTTCGTTACCCTAGGTTTAGATTTAACAATTTATAAGCACGCGATAATATTCCAGTAGTTTGTCATTTTTGTCTTTATGAGACGTTTCCAATTGTTTTGATTGCACTTACATGATTGCTTGCTTTCATTGGAAAGTGTGACATCGTAAATTAAGCTCAATGGGTTTGAGTGGTCTTGCAGTGGCGGGATAAATCTGTACCCAGAATACTTAACGTCGCATTGTCGACATTTTTTTTTCAAGGTTACCGTGATCTCTTCTACCTTTATGCTCCCAGTGGAGCATAGGTCTTCAACAAACACTTTCCAAATCGTTCTGTTTTTTGCAATTCTTTTAAGATCATTCCATGTCTTCTCCATCATCTTCATCTCTGCTTCGATCTGTCTTCTCCAAGAATTCCTTGGTCTTCCTCTTTGTCTTTTCCCCTGGGGATTCCAAAAAAGGGCCTGTTGTGTAATCCAGGTGCCAATTCTGGAGGATTTCCTGGTAGACAAAGTGTGAGTCGGCAACCCGGACTCCTTACGGCTTTCTCCGGATTGCGTCATACGTATCTTAGACAGAGAGCCCTTCTCTTTCCTGGTTGACGGATTAACTTTATCTCTCTTTGACTTGTCCATGTTTGTGAAGTTTTTTCGGCTTATTTTTTTTTACAATATGGGATAGCCAGTCCCATGCCTAACCCTCCTTTCTCGCCTCTTACGAACATGCCTGGTAGGGTACAGCGCCGCTATTCTTTACTCCCCTTTCGGGCCCCGGCAGCGCACGGGCGAAGGTTACCGTGATACACTCAGTAAATTAAGAAGTGGGAAATGTGAAACAGATAGAGATAGTAGTGCATACGTTTGTAGCTGCAAAATTGTAAAAGTCAGTTTTCATAAATAAATCAATGTAAGAACTTCCCAAAACAAAGCTAATGAAAAAGTATGCCAATGCAAAACTGATATAATTATCGATATATTTTAAGTGCCTAATGCTGTCGATGCATTTTCTATTCACAAAATGTATTACTAACTATATATTTATGTATATACTCATAAAGAAAAATTAATGTTGCCGCAGACATCAGTGACGATCCGTCCATCGAGGGTGGTCACTTTAGAAGTCCACCAAATACTTCTGATGTGTGCTTCTCTTATCTGCGCCGCTAATGGTACAATTAATTGAAAAGTGGTATCTGAGCGTAACATCATTCAACAAATATCTGTATCTTGTGCATGGCCATCTAGTTTCGTGGTTGCCGTAGCCTCCCCCCGCCCCGGTTGAGAAACACAAGTCTATAGGTAAATCGTCGACCTATTACTAAAAGGTCCCAGGTTCAAATCCCACCATAGTCGGTGGGCATTTCTTTTTCGAATCCGTGGGGTGTTTTTTTCGTGGCGTTACCTTCCAATCAGTTATCACTGGCTAGTGAGATTCGATGTCTAACCATATCGGATAACGTCGAAGGACAGAAAGCTTGTGTCGAGCCGAAAGTCGCAGTTTGTCGTGAACTAGCGACACGTCCATGCCTGCCCCCTTGAGGGATGAACGTTGTAGAAGAAAAATCAAGATAATTGGTTGCTACGTTAAAATGTAGACCAAAAATGGCTGCTGCTCGGCAAAATTCGTAAGCAAATCAATTCATGTCGAAGGCGTTGAGATATCGCTGCTTGCAGTGAACTAGCAACACAAAGCATCCACCCCTAGTTAACTGTTGAGCATCGAAGGAGAAGAAGAGAAAATGCTACGTGCAGCACTGGTACGGCACTGGTATCAACTTATTCCTTCGGCTCGTTGTTTGCCCCGAAAAGGGTGTAACTGACTTTTGTTGCAATTGTCTCTTAATTTGTAACGAAGTTGTGCTATTTTATCTTTCCAATCCTTCATATCCGAAATGTCTTCAGGGTTGAATTTGCTTCACTTCTTCTTTGATTTCTACCTTCTTGGTCATGCATGGTGTCCTGTTCGCAGGACATCATGAAGTGGTAGAGCACCGTGTTGGTCTGCATTTGGTTTATTGACCCGGACGGAAGCATATCAGCTGAGTCGCTGACTGCTGTCAGATTATTCACAGCGCTTGCCAAAATTGAAGAATTTAAGAATGAACATAAAAGAAGATGACGTCAAACAAATCGCCTTTATCTCGCATTCATGCTGGGATTTATGTTCAAATTAATTATCAGTGGCATATACTGTACCTGCTATCGTAGGTGATCACATCTCTGCGCAACTTTCTGTCACCGCGGTTGTTTATCTAATCCGCTGTTGTATTCTTACAAAGCAGTTCTCTCCTTCTGCTGTTTCTCACTATCCCTTTTCTCGATATTTTGATACATTTGCCACAGTATTTTCCAGCTGTTTCTTTCTCATAAAATGGCCAAAAAAATTATTATTATCTACTCTTGATGTTGTAAATAACATTTTTACTTTGGCCTCTTAGAAATTCCTCGACACTCAGCTTTCCATGGCGCTCTCAATATTCTTCTATGAAATTACATTTCTGTGGTCTCAAGTGATTTAAATGTCCGGTTGTCCGGGATTCATTTCATTTGTCAAGATTGACTCAACATAAGACTCTAGGATAAATGACAACAAAAAGACACCGGTTTGGCTAACCAGATAGTGATAATGAGTAACGGAACGATTATCGATTCTCCCCCCCCCCCTTCCCCCCTTTTTTTCGAATATTTCTTTATTTGAAACCATGTCGCCTATGCTATATTACTAGTAGCAGTAATTGAAAGAAGTAGCAAATTATGAAAGGCACCGAAATATTAGTTGTACTAATTTACAACCAATCGACCATGACATCTTTCCGAAATCGTTGAGGAAGAATCAATCACTTCTGTGTTACGACGACCTAAGTGCTCCATGCTTGTTTGTAATTTAAACTTCAGGTGTACTTCTGGCACATGCAACAGTGAACACTCCTATCTGTCTGCCTGCATCACCCTTCACCCGACCTCTCTCTCTTGTTCTAGGTCAAACTTCCTCTCTCCACACGTGCATTCCTGTCTGGATTTTATGCCAGGGGTAGCCCAAAATTCTTACTCTGAGGAGGAATTATTTCCCTATTCAAATTTACTACTTTTTTTTTTTTTTTGGTATCCGTGTTCTGTCTGGAAATTTCCATCCCATCTTTTCTCTCGCTGGAAATTTTTTTTCTTAATGTTGTCTTCCCCCGCCCCCCCCCCTCCACCCCGCAGAAGGAACACGGCGTCAAATATTTTACCTGTGGAGGTAGGAACCTGGTAGATATTCATATAATTTGATAGTATTTTTGAATAAACTGGAAAACGATGTATTATCCTAAGGAAATATCCACTTTGTCCTGCGTTAGTAAACTAAAACATTGAAAATATATTTTGTTGGATGCATTTTAAAGAACCCACCTAATTTAGCACCAACAGCAATATATTAGATACCATATGACCGTGTGTGCTTCGGCCATTACTTCTGGTGGGGAAAGACAGGACAGTTACGCTTTAACAAACTGCTTGTGTGATGACTGACCTATCGAAACGAAAGGGCATTTGTTCGTTGATGGTTTGAGGTTGCAGTTTTTGTTGGGAGTGAGTTTAGAAAGGTTCATATCGAGGATGTGTAAATGGGACGACATTACATGGCGTAGAGACCAGTTAATTTTGGGATAAGCTTATAATTAGGCTTCTTGAGCCAAACCCAAAGAATAGCCAGTCGGTGTGCATTACAAAATAACATCATCATCATCAAGTACCGGGCCTACTGGCGTAGGTGATCATGTCTCTCCACACCTTTCGATCTCGGCAGCTGTTTATCATTTCTGTTGTTGACCTTCTGCCAAGCCATTCTCTTAAGCTGTCTGTTATTTTTTCTCTTTGCTTCTCTCTATCTCTTCTTCCCTCAATTTTTCCAGTTGTTACAATATATTCCAGTTGTTCTCTTCTCATTACATGGCCAAAAAATGATGATTGTTTCTTCCTAATATTAGAAATTAGCTCACTTTTTGCTTTGACCTCTCTCAGAACATCTTCATTACTCTTCTTAGCTGTCCATGGTACTCTCAACATTCTTCTGTAAAACCACATTTGTACAGACTCCAGTGATTTTCTTGTCTGTTGTCCTATTGTCCATGATTCGCATCCGTATGTTAAGACTGGCTCTACGTAACATTTAAGAACTCTTTCTTGTTTCTATTATCAAAAATGGATTGTATAGTATCTTCCTCATTTTTTTGGAAAGCTGCTTTTGAAAACTACAAAATAACAGTAAAGTAAAAAAAAAGTAAAGTACCTACGTCACGCCAAGTGGCGTATAGGGAATATGGTGTTAGTGACCATAAATTTTACAAACCCTCGGCACTTGATTTTTGGGATAATTTGGTCGGTATTACGCCAGTGCCGCTTTACTTTTCCAGAAAGAAAAAATCCGGTACCCATTAAAGGCTGGGTGAACCGGAAGCCGTTGGCTGGGATCGAATCCTACCTCTTGTCCTTTGTAGAACAAAATAACAGTGGTAATTTAAATTAGTCCTTTGACGTAAAATAGTGACCAGTAAAGCTATTTTTCTAAACATAAAAAATTGCAATGCTGTCAAACTGATGAACTTCTCAAATTATCACAATTGCTGTAAAACTGTACTTTCAGTATAATTACCAGGAGTCATTTAATATGCGTTTTCCATTTCATCATTGATGCATAACCACAGTCATGCGTCATTGAATCTAAAGAGCAAAGCCTACGACGCCGAACATTACCAATGCAAAAACTGGCTAGCCACTCATATCTCTGTGAGTTAGAATTAATAACGACTCACCACCCCCCGGGGCCTGAAAGTAGACTGCCCAGTTTGGCCGACCAAATAGGGATGAAATAAGAAAAGCAACCAGATACCTAACATGTTATACTGAAGCTCAGTGTATCGGTCCGGAGGGTGCATATACCTTAGCTTACTGCAAGCACAACACTTCGCGTCTATCTACAATCCTTTAAAGGCCGAACAATGATGAAAAGCAGTTATCAGGCTAACGAAGCTGAAGATTCTAATATCTCATTATCATCTAGTAGCTCTCGCCACAACCCATCATAAGAAATCTCTGTCCAGCCAGATTCCTCTTTCCCTATGTTATTAAGTTAACTGTTTTTGGAAGAGCTAGCTAAATGATATAATTATGTAGTTTCATTTATTCCTGTGTAAATGTGTAAAAAAAAAAAGTTTGAAGTGATTGGGACATTGCTGACTTGCCCCTTAGCTAGATTTGTTTGTATAGTTGTGGGAATTTATATATTTTTTTCTTCTGATGATAGGGTGAAAATTCGTCCGGGTTTTGCGAGACATATATATAGTTTAGCTTCTTGTACTACAGGTATTTAATTGTTATAAGAAAAAAAAGCCCTGTTCTTTAAGTTTATTTTCTAACATACCGTGAGCTTGTCGGATGTTTTTGCTATTCCAAGTTGCATGAAAACACGATGACTACGGTAAAAGACAGAGTGGGCTGGAAATAACAATAATATAAGGTGAGACAAGGGCCGACCAAGAAGAATGTGTTCTCGAGACACCAAAAAATCTTGAACTTGACAACATAAGGGGTGGGAGATGTGGCTGTGGACAGATTCTTTTAGATGAGCGGCATTTACTGCAACGTTGTGCAAAGGACACGCAACCCGATGGCAAAGATTCCAAGTTGTAAGGCAACAACTCTTTTAGTGTTTTCTCTAATTAATGCTCAGAGGACACAAGAGAAGAGACGTTTCCTGACAGAGGCAGTTAAAAGGATGATCTTCCTCAGATATAATTTCTAAAACCATTTTATTAACAATATTACAAATATGTGTTGCAAGAAAATACTTATTATCTTCTCTCTGTAACTCCTGTTTACAATAATCAGAATAGAACGGCTGCGAAAACGCCAATATTTTCCCGTTTTCCTCTGCGGGCCCACCTCCCCTATAGTGTCAAGAAGCTAAAGGGCCGAAACATTTGCTCGACGGAGGGCCACTTCTGATGATCAGATTGCCTCATGCTGCGAAGCTTTGTACAAAGAGTTTCCTACTACTGTAAACGTTCAATATTGTCATTACATTTATATGAACAATCCTTTTGTCGAGAGTTAGAAAAAGATATTTTGAGGAAGGGCGATGTTTCTTTTTGTTGGTCGCTTTATATTTCCCATTATACACATACACCCTCATCATAAAGCAAATCTAAATTGTATCCCCCTTTTTAAAGTCTACAGCCACAACCAGGGTAAGGACAATGAAATAGAAATGAATAGTTTGGGCTATACATGGGGCACCCTCGTAAAGGTGGACATGGTTCATTTTCTATCTTATAAGACGTTACATGAGACCTGATGCGGGCCGTTTTGTTGGTCAGTGGCCAATGAAAGAAGAAAAGTTAGTGGTAGAAGAGTACTCATAGATAGTCAGTTACATGTTATTAATTTAATAGTGCAAATCTCATTTAACGAAAATAGTAGCTTCAGGCGTATGTGTATCATAAAGAAAATGAGAAACGAGTAGGAATGCAAGAGAAAAAGAAAATAAAAACTTTTTTTTTTGGTAGCGTTCACCCGACGACTACTAATATGTATTGTCCGCCTTTAAAAGGGCGTTAATTGGGCGTATATGCGTTGCGTTGTGGTTTATAGCAAAGCTGTGGTATTTGCGCCTCTAAGCCCAACACATCCGACTTCCAGCAGGGTTAATGCCAGATTGCGTTCCCTCTTCGATCCCTACCAACTTGGCCATACTGGTTAGTCTACTCCAATGAGAACCACAGGAAGGTGGAGTAAGGCCTAGATCAACTTTGTTGTTCGTTGATGCTGACGTAGTCAACCATGGGTCACTGACCGCCCTTAGCCCACGTGGACGTCTTGGCCTCCTTAGTGACAGATACAGGTTTCTTCCTGCGTTCACCAGCTTTCACCTCTGGCAAAGTCCCTAGAGACTAGGAACTGAATTTAGCGTGTTAATCCGTTTTTCCCTTACATCCGTGTGCATAGGGGCCCCTCGTCGCACAGGCAGATAACTCCGTCTACGGAGGTACATATTTTTTCCGTCGATGAGTAAATGACGTTTCAACCGAGCCTGGCTGCTGAGACCAGTGATGGTTGCCGCAGAGAGAAATCACAAATAAAAATACCAACTCATGCAGTCGAGATTTGAACTCACAACCTCACTGTCTCGAGATCAGCGTCTTGCCTCGAGACCAACCAGTCCCCATATATTTTTCAAATACAAGTCAACCAATGTAAGTGCTAATATATATATATATATATATATATATATATATATATATATATATATATATATATATATATTATGGCAGAAATACAGAGCACTTGTAGTTTAGCCGCAAGAAGTCTGAACTACGACGCAGTACTAAAATGAGACGTCTATTTTTCTTTCTTGATCCATTTATCTTTACTTCTAGCGAGCGCAGTTTATTATTATTTGTTTCCAGGCTAACGAAAATACTTCAAATTATGTTACATCGTTTATGTTTGTCAACTTAAATGACTCTTATTATTTTTACTTACATAAACTGTCAGAAGCGTAAAGTTTGCCATTTCCTCGTAATTGTGTTTTATGCTCTTGCATTCTCCTCTCTCTCTCTCTCTCTCTCTCTCTCTCTCTCTCTCTCTCTCTCATTCTCTCTCTTTCCCTCTGTCCTCTCTCTCTCTCATTCTCTCTCTTTCCCTCTGTCCTCTCTCTATCTCTCTTTCTCGCTCGCGGCATTGCAAGATTGTTTCTGTAAGCCGCAATAAATATCACGGTTTCTTCTTCCGAGAAAGCCTGTCTACCCACGTGACCCACAATGCGCTAGTAGTGAGGGGTTTTAATCTATACAACACGTTCAAGCTGTGACAATGTGTACTTTCTTTGTTCACGATCAATTGTTATATTTGTCGTAGAATAGTCTACTCGCCCTTGTGCCAGTGCAACCCGTGGTATTTTGTTCACGTTTAAGTTCATTCACGATGTTCACATATGTCTAACTAACGTGAAACACAAGCTCAGCAACTCGCAATTACCACGACGAGTTTAGCGATTCATAGCTAATCGAGATCTCACTTCACCTCACAGCTGGGCTACATGGTGACTTGTGTCACAACAGGCTGGCAAACGAATTAAGGATTGTCATAGTCCCCTCAGTAAAAAAAAAAAATAATAACAAAAAAGAGCCTCGTCACGCCAAGTGGCGTATATGATATGGTGCTAGTGACCATACATTTTACAGACCTTCAGCACATGATTTTCGGGGCAATGTGGTCGGTATTACACCCGCGCCGCTTCACTTTCTCAGAAAAAAAAATCCGGTACCCAATTAAGGCTGGGTGCACCCGGAAGCCGTCGGTTGGGGTCGAACCCTACACCTTGTCCTTTGTAGTCAAGTTCACTAACCACTGACGACTCATCAGTCCCCCTCAGTGGTAGGGGTATATTGATATAGAAGACATAGTCGTTAGTATTGCAGTACCTCTAGGAAGGACAAATTCCATTTTCTCAAACATAACGTGAGATATCAAGAAAATCATTTGCAACTCGTCATGTTAACTTTTTGTATCTTAGAGTTAACGTCTGACGTCAACTCCGTAGCAGTAGATGAACATCAACGTTTCTATCTTAACAACGTTTAATCCATGTTCCAGGGTCTGTCAGTTGTTGCTGAAAAAGTAAACACTACATGTCCAAGTATTGTCGCCACATTGTGTACGGGTCAGTTTTGAATTTTGATTTTATTGTAAAAAAAAAAAAAAAAAGTAAACACTACATGTCCAAGTATTGTCGCCACATTGTGTACGGGTCAGTTTTGAATTTTGATTTTATTGTAAAAAAAAAAAAAAAAAAAGTAAACACTACATGTCCAAGTATTGTCGCCACATTGTGTACGGGTCAGTTTTGAATTTTGATTTTATTGTAAAAAAAAAAAAAAAAAAGTAAACACTACATGTCCAAGTATTGTCGCCACATTGTGTACGGGTCAGTTTTGAATTTTGATTGTAAAAAAAAAAAGAGTAAACAAACTTGAAACCAAATTAGTATTTATCACGTCAGCGTACATGTACAAAGTAAAATAATTAGACTAAGGACAGTTTGCTAAGTATCTTTGAGATCATATCAGATGGTCTCCAATCACGTTTAGGTTACTTTTTCCACCTCTCTTCTCTTCTCTTCTCTTCTCTTCTCTTCTCTTCTCTTCTCTTCTCTTCTCTTCTCTTCTCTTCTCTTCTCTTCTCTTCTCTTCTCTTCTCTTCTCTTCTCTTCTCTTCTCTTCTCTTCTCTTCTCTCTCTCCTCTCCTCTCCTCTCCTCTCCTCTCCTCTCCTCTCCTCTCCTCCCTCCATTCCCTTCTCCTCTCATCCCTCCATTCCCTTCTCCTCTCATCTCTTCTCTTCTAATTTGTAGACAAACACCAAACATACCAAGAGTTGTCAGCCTCCTACTGCCCATTCCAGAACAGACCCCCTGGACAGAGGAATCCAGATTGTCAATACAAATAAGGACAGAATTAGGGGAATACTTGACAGCCTTGCAGTGGATCCCCATCTCGCTGTAGATAACCTGGAAATAAGAGAGGAGATCAGCTGGCAAAGGAAGGCATAAGAGACACACAACCAGATGCATTATTTACAGGGTGTTTATAAAGTCTCACTACACTTGGTATCTAGGTCAATTTAAAAAAAATGTTTATGACGTCATCACAATATGTGCTCCCACTGTCAATGAAATTTGTTGAATAAGTTTATTGCTACTGGAAATGTGGAAGATGCTCCACGATCTGGTAGGCCTGCTGTGAATGATGAAATATGTTTAGATATCCAAGACAGAATCCTTAAAAGTCCAGACAAGTCATTAAGAAAACTGTCGCAACAAGTGAACTTACCATTGAGCACATATTGTGATGACGTCATAAACATTTTTTTCAAATTGACCTAGATACCAAGTGTAGTGAGACTTTATAAACACCCTATATATACCATCATAAGAAACAGATAATCAAATCAGTCAGAAGACCACAAGCCCCAAATCAAGATGCCCTTCATAATATGAATTGATGGGAACAAGTCATTATACGCCTCAGAACAGGACACAATCGACCTTCACAGTCACATGTATACAAAATTCAAAATCAGAACCTCAACTACATGTATATGTGGATGGGTGCACCAGACTGCTGAACATATACTTCAAGACTGTACTGCATATAGTAGACTGAGGAAAATCCAATGGCCCAAAGATACAACACTACAAATAAAACTATATGTGCCACTGCAAGATTTACAAAAGGCAGTAAAATTTATAAAGGAAATGACATTGCAGATATAGTCAATACTTCAGGCGAATGAAAGTTAGATAGACTTCTTTCTCTCTCTCTCTCTCTCTTTTTCTCTCTCTCTCTCTCTCTCTCTCTCTCTCTCTCTCTCTCACTATAACATTTCAGTGCAGATTCCTAGATATAATTTGGGGCCAGAAAGACATAATGCCTGAGCTGATAGCAGGAATAATCGAAGCTGACTGTTGGCGCCAAAATCAGAGAACTCGAACTGACAAAAGTCCTATTCCAACTACACGTAGTGGTTATTTGAGTTATTGAGTTATTTGCGGGTCATCATCATTGCACTCCGAACATGTCCATAGGTGCTTAGATCCCCTCCTCAGCAATTCCCTCAGTGTCCAGCGACTGACAACTCCAGTTCTATGTTGGTTGATAAGTCTTCTTACACGGCCACTGTCTCATTTCTGGCTGTGCCCAACTTAACTCCCATTTCCATCATCCGAAGAAGTGACGTGGATCTGTGTTTGTCGAAGTCCTGTGCTCTTCCCACATCTCGGAGGGCATTGATGATATCCGCCCGTTCCATTGGTTGCCCGTCCTCAACGACGGCGCTGCTAGCCAACCTGTCCGCCCTTTCATTTCCCCGTACTCCCGCATGTCCAGGGACCTAGACAAAGGTGACCTTACGTATTTTGGATTTCTGCAACGTAGTGGTTGAGGAATCCAGCTACAGCTCTAACCAAGTAAATACGTTCATTACGACATACCTAGGGCCGGCCCCCCACCCCCCAAAAAAAGTTTGACGAATAGTAATACATATAAAATACATTAGAATATGTATAAATATTCTTCTTCTTCTAACTTTCAGCTCCCTGTGGAGCATAGGTCTTTAACAAACACTTTCCAAGTCGTTCTGTTTCTTGCCATTATTTTAAGATCATTCCATGTCTGCCCCATCATCTTCATCTCTGCTTCTATCTGTCTTCTCCAAGAATTCCTTGGTCTTCCTCTTTGTCTTTTTCTCTACGGATTCAAAAAAAGGTCCTGTTGTGTAATACTGTTAGTTGGCTTCCACAGTGTGTGTCCTATTCAGCGCCATCGTCTTCGCTATGTATCTCTTTATCCACTGGTATTTGACTGATATATTTCCATAATTCTATGTTAGTGATTTTTTCCTGCCATTTCCAACCTTTTATTGTTGTTCTCCATGTTTCACAGCCATATAATATGACTGACTTAACATTGGAGTTGAAAATTTGGAGTTGAAAATTTATATTTTTGTATTTAACCTAATTTCTTTTGACTTCCATATGTTTCCCAGTGCAACAAAAGCTCCTCTTCCTTTTGATATCCTTATTTTGGTATCATTTTCTGTTCCTCCCTCTTTATCTATAGTACTGCCCAGATATATGTAAGATTGTACGTCTAGTAGAGGTATTTCTCCTAATTTTATCTGGTTATTGCTAACTGCATTAATTCTCATAATGTTGGTCTTATCTCTATTAATTTTCAGTCCTCCTAGCTGTTGTGATCTTTCATCAAATATGCTCATTTTATCTTGCATCTGTTGATAGTTGTGTGATAGGAGAGCTATGTCATTATCAAAGTCTAAATCATCAAGCTTGGTCAGTGACCACTGGATTTCATTTCTGTTGTTTTGAGTTATTTTCATAATCCAATCTATAGCCGGTAGAAAGAGAAATGGAGATAGAAGGCATCCCTGCCTTACTCCTATTCTTATTTCATATGCTTCTGTAAGCTGCCCTCCATGCACCACACTGCATTCCATTCCTTCATACATTGTTTTTAATCAGGTTAATAAACTTTAAGGGATTCCATAATGACTCAGCAACTTCCAAAGCATTCCTCTGTCTAAACTATCAAATGCCTTTTCATAATCTATGAATCCAATAATAATGGGGACTGTAGTTGTAAACTGTGTTCATATATTATACGTAGAGTAGTTATTTGATCAGCACATTATCTGTTCTTCCTAAAACCTGCTTGTTCATCTCAAATGTTTCTCTATGGCCTCTTTTAGTCTCTCCAGAATGATTCTGCTTAATATTTTTCCTGGCTCTGATAGTAGCATCAATAATACTTAATATACATGGAAAACAAACCAGTAGAAGAGATCGATCACTTCATCTATCTTGGAAGTCACATTGATCGAGAAGGGGATACGAGCAAAGAAATTAGAATCAGACTGGCTAAAGCAGCAATGTCTTTCAGAAGCCTTGAAAAGTTGTGGAAATCAAAACTCATTAGCACAAACACAAAACTTAGGCTATTCAAATCAAATGTACTATCAACCCTTACGTATGCGTGTGAAAGCTGGAAAACAACAAGAGATATAGAAACAAAGTTGAACGCATTCGAAAATAAATGTCTAAGGAAAATACTTGGTATAGAATGGAACGAATTCAAAACAAACGAGGAAATTAGAGAAATCGCCAATCAACCACTAATATCTTCAGTAATAAAGAAAAGACGATGGTCATACGTTGGACATGTGATGAGAAGAGATAATAATCGAATAGCAAAGCAAGCCCTCATATGGGAAACAACAGGTAAAAGAAAAAGAGGAAGACCCAGGGAGACACTGAGAAGAACATTGATGAGAGAGGCAAGAGCAGCAGGAATCGGCTCCCTCAATGAGATAGAACTGCTTGCACAGAACAGAGACAGATGGCGAGATTTGATAAAATATCTTTAAAAGAAAACTGCTAGAACAAAAATTCATATAGGAGAAGGTGTATCTTGGTCTACGCCCTATGGGCCGGTTACGGCTCGAAAGGTCAATAGATAGATAGATAGTAGCATAATTCCCCTATAATTTGTGCACTCCTGTAAACTTCCTTTCTTTGGTAGTTTGATCATATAACCTTCTTTCCAGTCTTTAGGTATTTCTTCCCTCTCCCAAATTTTATCCAACAGATTATGTAACATCTTGGTAGAGGTGTTAATATCTGCTTTGATGGCTTCCGAAGGGATTTCATCTGGTCCTGTGGCTTTACCATTTTTTAATAGCTTGATGGCTTTCATTGTTCCTTCTTTGCTTGGTTTTCCACAGTTAATGTGTAACTCTTCTTCTGCTGGTAGTATATCAGGAGGATTATTTGAGCCGGGTCTGTTCAAAAGTTCTTCAAAGTGCTCTTTCCATCTCTCCATTTGTTCCCTTATATTACTAAGCAGATTTCTTTTCTTATCTTTAATAAAGGCATTGATCTGTTTGTATTTTCTACTTAATTTCTTTGTGCTGTTGTTCATTTCTTTCATATTCCCTTTAGTTGCTGCTTCCTCTGTCTCTTTAGCTAGTTCATCTATATATTTCCTCTTATCCCATTTAATGCATCTTCTCACTTCTTTGTTCACCCCTGTGTAAGCTTCCTGTGTCTTGGCTTTATTACTTCTCGGTTTACTTTTATTTATGTCTGCTTTCTTCTTCTTCCCTTCTTTAATTTTATCCAGGTTCTCTGCTGTCATCCATGCCTTATTCTGGCGTTCTCTTTTCCTCAGCGTTTCTTCGCATGTCTCTTTCCATATATCCTTTACCTGTTTCCAATGATCTTCTATATTTATTGTATTTTCTAGTTGTTGAAGGACTTGGTATGTGTTTGATATTGTGACTGCGAATTTATCTTTAATTCCTTGTTCTTTAAGAAACCCTACATTGAAATAATAGTCATGTATAATAGTCATGTATAATAGTTGATCGATGGCTTGACAAGCTGTCATTGTAAAAATCATTGTTATGGAAACAGAGCCATAGATTTTAGAAGCAGTGATCTCTGCAATATGTGCCACTTCGGTACGCAGGGGTTTCTGTTTTTGAGATTGTAGTTCTGCCCTATGTGCCGTCTTCGGCTCGAAAGGAGAATAGAATAGAATAGAATAATAGTCATAATATGTAGAATAGTCATACCGCTGATGAAAACCTCATAGATTGAAACATTGTGTTGTTCTATCAATTTTCTTATGAACACTGTAAACTTTGCTGTTTAATTTATTTTAATTGATCTAAGTCTGCCAGCACGTAACAATGGACAATATCACTGTTAACCTCGCATGCGATGGGAATCCAGTGAAGAATGTTGTATAATAACGCAATTTGAGAGAGTTCTTCACAGCTGCTTATTTTAATTACAAACTGGCATTTTATCTATATTCCTAGAATTTTAGTAGTATTTGTGAATGATTGTGTGTTAAATTTACTACATTCTACTTTTTTTAAAAAAAGCTCTTTTATGCAAGTGGTTCCACTCTGTGACACCATACAAAATGTAAATTTTTTAACTTTGTTAACATTTCTCATAAAGCTATTTTAGTATATAAATGCTAGAGTACAGGTTTGACACAGTTGGTTCATCTAGTTTTTTTTCTCTTTTGAAGAGTGAAATAATAATGCTGACCCAAACACCTTGTGATGACTGTGGCTGTGTGACTGTGTATTGGACAAGCGGCCTTTATTCTCCAGTCCTAGTATTCCTCCCACCCCTTCATTACAGCACAGATTGGTTTTAATTAATGCTTATAAGTACATGTTTCAATTTTTGACAAGTTTGATACATTCTGGATATTCCATTTTTTGACACGTGTTTTTTTTAATTTAAGCTGTAACTCCATGTTGTCAACTTAATTTGTGCTATAGAAGAATTATATAGAGGTTCCAGTGTTTAAATGTCCAAATGTGCAGAGAAGATAAGTATATCAGTGATAAACAACTGTGGATTGAATGATTGAAGCTACACAAAATTCTTCTTCCTCCTCTTTTGCACTTCAGAGTTGACTTAAATATGTTTAATGCATTATGTTGTGTCTAAAGAGGATAAGAAAAAAGTAATCAGTCTCTCTCTCTTTCCTCCTTTGCCCCAATGACTGTTTATCATTGTTACTTTAAATGTCTTACGCATTTCAGAAATAAAATCTGCCCTATGACGACTCTTCTCTGGCACATTCCAGTTGATTACAAGAAGTTATATTTTCAGAAAGTGTCAGTCTGTCATTCTTTGAAACTTGTATTCTCATAAACATTTGTCTGTTAAAATATCACCAATTAAAAAAAAAAAGAAAATAGTAAGTGCACATTTTATGTGGAGCCACAAACAGAAAACACTCACATAATATCATAATGTATGACCTATAACAATAAGTATAGTGTAGTATACTCATCATCTTCTCTCATAAATGTAAAATTATTAGGTTTATTAATTTGTAGTTAATGTGCCACTTTGAGATTAAAATAATATCCACTATTCATATCTTTGGTTCTGCCTTGAATCCTCATAATAATTCCTAAACTCACAGTTTCTCTCTAGTTTGTAACATTAAATCCCTAATGCCTAATGGTAGTGTGGAAGAAGAGAGCCTAGTTGGAACTGGCACACACAATCATACTTAACAAGTATGTGAGAGAGAGAGAGCAAGAGGAGGAGAGAGAGAGAAAACTGTGTAACCTGTGTAGTAGTGGCTCTGGAATGCTTAAGAACATTGCTGATGTGATTGTGTTTCTTCATACTCGATATTTGTGAAGTTGGCTTGGAGATTAAGCAAACTTTTAGAGTTCTCGAATGAAGAGCATTTTAGTTGTGCAGTAAACGAGCAGCAATTATGTGTATATTTAATATAACTGTTTGTGGTTTGACTAAATGTTTCATGGCATTTTGCCTCTCCACTAGCGAAGGAATGACAATAGATATATTTATAATGTGTGAGTGTTCCAACAACAGTTGTAATGTGTTATGATTTAACCCATAGCTGTTTATCATTGATATTTTAGCTCTCTTATTCTTTTGTTTTATTTTGCAACTATAATCTGTGTTTGATTTTTATTTAGGATATTCGAGTTAATTAAAAGAAATTATATCCTAAATTAATTTTAATAGCATTTGTAGTGTAAAGTTTAATATATCACAAGAAAAAT
This sequence comes from Megaustenia siamemsis, assembly GCA_032433765.1. Lineage (NCBI taxonomy): Eukaryota > Metazoa > Mollusca > Gastropoda > Stylommatophora > Ariophantidae > Megaustenia > Megaustenia siamemsis. The sequence continues at coordinate 64,842,635 of JAVIAB010000124.1, forward strand.
TGACAAATATTTCAATCTTGAGTTCTTTTATTTATTTTTTTTTCTAAAAAAAAAAAAAAGACCAATCTGTTAAAATATCCCTATACAAAAAAAAATGTTAGACATTATAGTGAAGGAAAGCAAAAATAAAGGACTCAGCCTTAATAGCAAAACAACAGAAATAATGGTACCAACAATGAAAAAGACATAAACGCAGTGCACAATAAAGACAAGTGGAACATTATTAAAACAGGTAAATGAATTTAAATATCTGAGAACATTGTTAACCTCAGATGGTAGATGTACAACAGAGGTGAGATACATAATGCTCAGGCAAAAACAGCTTTCCAAAAAATGAGGAAGATACTGTGCAATCCATTTTTGACATTATAAACATGAAAAAGAGTTCTTAAATGTTGTGTAGAACCAGTCTTAACATATGGGTGTGTCTCATGGAAAATAGGACATCAGACAAGAAAATCACAGGAGGCTGTACTAATGTGGTTTTACTGAAGAATGTTGAGAATACAATGGACAGCTAAGAAGAATAATGAAAATGTTCTGAAAGAGGCCAAAGCAAAAAGAGGGCTGAAATCCAATATTAGGAAGAAATAATCATCTTTTTTGGCCATGTAATGAGAAGGGAAGAAGTGGAATATATTGTGACAATTGGGAAAATTGAGGGATGAAGAGATAGAGGGAAGCAAAGAGAAAGGATACCAGACAATCTTAACAGAATTGCTTGGTGGAAGTTCAACAACAGAAATGATAAATAACTGTTGAGATCGTAAGTTGTGGAGAGACATGATCACCTATGCCAGCAGGCACGGTACTTGATGATGATGAATGATTGGAATATAATAGACTCAGGGCATCTTCAACTATAATTGTAATTACTATAACCTTTAGAATGATTTGTGAGAGTCATTATTAGTTTCATAAGTAATTTATTTTTTATTCAATAATTTATTAATTATGCCTGTTTGCACATTGGTGAGTTTTTGTGTAATTTAAAATCCATTGTCATGTTAATCCCTCCTCATATTGAAGTTTATTATCCAGCATTCTTTGTTATGAATATCTGTATGATTAAAAATTACTGAATATTGTCCATTCATCATTTGATTCATGGTATTTTTCACAGTGCCTGCCTGTGGTATCTTATCTTATCTTATCTTTTCTTATCTTTTCTTATCTTATCTTATCTCTTCTTATCTTATCTTATCTTATCTTAGCTTGTCTTGTCTCGTCTCGTCTCATCTCGTCCTGTCTCATCTCGTCTCATCTCATCTCATCTCATCTAATTTATTCTTATCTTATATTACATTTCCACACCTTTTATTACTTTATCTCATCTTACAGCCCGCCCACCCATCCATTCACTCATTCATCCACCTTATCACTCATTTAGTCTTTTAGAAAAATTTTAACACTTCTAATGGGATGTTTAAGCTATCTATCCCTCGTCTTCTTTACTAGCTATGGTTTAATTTGGTGCTCATTTCATGTCTTACTCATTTTCATTGCTGTCTATGCTGTTATCTTCTTTTGCATAAACCTCTAGATGTCAGTATTAAAAAGTTTAAAGAAAGCGTTATCAGTCAAGGCTGGTGACATCTGATTTTTATTTATTTTACTTGAATTTTTGTTCCCTTTCAACATAAGTTGATTAACCTGGCTGTTATTCCAACATTTTTGTTGATCTTAGTCAATACTGCATCAGAATAAATGGTCGATTATTTTTTAATTGTTTCCTCATATTCTTAACCTTTTCTTAGCACACCTCTCCCTCTCTCGACACATTCACCCCCCCCCCTTTTTTTTTTCTTTTTAGGGAGAAACAATGTAGACTTTTCCTTTATCTTGTCACTTCATCTTACTCAAAGTCTGCCTCATGCTCTTAGCCCTTCTACTCTTTTTGTAATATCTTCTATAGTTTGGAAACACAAAGCGTCCTCACTAAGTGGGTTAAACCATTTAACTTGTTGACATTGTACATAGTTCAAGATTGGTTAGTGGGAGAATCATTTCACTTGTTGACATTGTACATAGTTCAAGATTTGTTAGTGGGAGAATCACTTCACCTGTTGACATTGTACATAGTTCAAGATTTGTTAGTGGGAGAACCATTTCACTTGTTGACATTGTACATAGTTCAAGATTAGTTAGTGGGAGACCATTTCACTTGTTGACATTGTACATAGTTCAAGATTGGTTAGTGGGAGAATCATTTCACTTGTTGACATTGTACATAGTTCAAGATTGGTTCTATGAGATTCCTTTCTCTTATGACATTTCTCTTAACTTTGACATTGACGCTTTCTCTTTCCATTCTGGTTTTCTTTTCTGTTCACTCCAGTATTGTATCAGACTATACAACCAGCCTGCATTATTAATTCAAACTGTAGCCTGCACATAACATAACTTACTGATCAGTGTATATATATATATATATATATATATATATATATATATATATATATATATATATATATATATATATATATATATATATATAAAACAAGTAGGATTGGTAATCTACAAAGGTGAGCTTGGGGTGTGAACAACCAGTGTGCTATTATCTACAGACAGATGAGTTATATTCACAGATCTAGTCATTTAATTTTAGTTTGAATATACCTTAATTCATCCTGAGAATTTGTAAAGAATCTTTCACATGAATCCATTTAGATATAGGAGAAGGGAGAAGAGATTCATCATACCTTAAGGAGTATGGGGAGAATATAGTGCTAGTATCCATTGCTTTTTCTATTTAGATAATTTACAGTGAAAATAATTACACTTTCTTACAGAACTGCTATACATATCATAGATAGCTTAACACTGAAATGAGAAAATATTACAAAAAGGACAATTAAGAGACAAATTAGATGAAAGCCAAAGTAAAATGAGGTAGTCATGTAATTATAGGAAGAAATTGAGAGATGATTAGTATAGATATTTGACAACTCAAGAGAATAGTACATTGGAATGTCAACAACTGTATTGATAAAGATCTGTAGAAAGAGAAACTTAGGAGAGATATGATTACTTGTGCCTGCAAACACTGTGGTACTTGAAAAAGAAGAATGCTTAAGCCCAAGCAAGTGTATTTGGTGGGAAAGTTTGAAGGTAAGTAAAATCAGAAGAAACAAAATTATGAAGTAGAATGATGTATGAACTGAGGAAGCAGATACTGTTATCTAAAGGACTGATAGTTGCAGAAGAAATTGATAATTTGTGTCTAAAGACAGGATATTTGATGATGAAGATAAAATTGTGATTATGGCTAAAAATAAATCGTAGAAAATTCTAGATAAATGGGAAAGCCATCCAATAGTGTTAAAATCCAGAGCAGTGAATAAAACTAAGCAGTCAAATGTTACCTATTTAAGCTACAACTAATATATTAATTTTGAAGAAGAACCAAATACTGTATGGTTGATAAGAGTGGCATATGTCACTCCATATATTGAGTTTATAAGCACTGAGAAAAGTGTGTAACAGTTTACAAGGCTGTGATGTAGGTCAGGCTTGAACACACCAGCTGCTGGTCTGCATACCTTTGCTCATACCAACATTCCTGGTCAGGTTAATTGATACACTTGTTGTTGTGTAGACATCTGGGATTGATGCTTTATTGTTTTCCTTGTAACAAACATTTTAGAGGTGGTTAATGATGAGAATGTATTCATGGATTTCATAGTGAAATTATGGATTTTGTTATTGGTGGAAGGAATGATAATTCAGCTTGACTTGAAGGATTTATATCAAGAAATGTATAATATTCTACTCTAATTTCTTTTGGGGAACGTATTATATATCTCCTTTTCTGAAGTTGAAGTGAAATAAATTTTCTGGCTTACAAGCAAGTTTTTATTTGTGCTTGCTTCTGCTGTCATAATTGAAAACAGAATGGAAAGAGCAATTATAAATGGATTAATTCATTGGATGCAATTTCCACATCAAAGGTTGACTACCATGGAGCATCATTTTACTCTGTCTCTTGTCTTGATGGTACACGTCATAGGTTCACTTGCCCATATTTTAATGTTATCAGACCACTTTAGTCTTGGTCTACCTCTGCCTCATCTAAATTTTACCCTCCCTTTCAAGATGACTTTTTAGAAGGGTGTCAAGTCTCTTCATATGTCCACACAATTTCAGTTGTCTTTTTTGAATTGTGTTAAGTAGTTCTTTTTTTAAAATATTTTCAGCTGATTCAGAACTTCCTTGTTTGTCTTTTTTTCCTTCCATTCAATTCGCCCCACTTTTCTGTAGATCTATATTTCAAAGGCTTCAATTTTCTCTAAATGGATAGAAAAGTTGTAATATGGAAAAGATGTTCTATGCAGTTATCATATATATATAGAAGGATAGTAAATGATACTTATTGTTTATATACTGCTAGAGCCTGAAAAGGAAGTAAATTTTAGTGGTACTGTACCCTACCAGGCATGACTAAAAAAAATAGGTCACAAAAACTTCACAAACATGGACAAATCAAACAGAGAAAAAAAAGTAATTCTGCCATTCATAGTAGATAAAACTTTCTGTCTAGAAGATGTAGCGATCTTAAGAGAATGACATTAAACAAGATGGCTTATAAACTGTTTATGAAAGACCTAAGCCCCACAGGGAGTGAACAGTGGAAGTAGAAGAGGAATAAAGAGTATTTATAAAAAAGTAAAGTAAAGGTTCCCTTCATGTCTTGCTAAGTGTATGAGCGAATATGGTGTTAGTAACCATATGTTTCCTTGACCATAGCACATATTTGAGTTATGTACTTGGTATCACATCAGGCCGCCTTTAATTCCCCGGAAAAATTACTAGTACCCATTTTTAGAGGCTGGGTGAACCCCAGAGTCTTATTGGTCTGAAAAAAATCCACTGTTCTGGAAATTGAACCCAGACCCTTCTAGTCAGGAAGTGAGTGCACCAACCACTCAGCCTGCTACCAAGACCACAAAAGCTGTGGTCAAAATATTTAAGCTTTCATATGAGCATTTGTTGTCTGCAGTAACATTTTACAACCATTAACTTATGACTAATGTCCAAAAATGCATTTTTTTTTTCACCTTTGAATTAAAGCCTTTAATTTCTAAATAAATTTGTGTTTAATTTCCTACTTGTCACATTCAGTGTGAGAAGATTAAATATAAATTGTAAATGATAGATTAAACCAAGGGGAGTTTGGCTTTATTCTACTTTTTTGTTCACTCTGTGAAGGGATCTATTAAATCGTGTCACAGATTACTGTAAAGCTGCAATAGTTAGACTTTTCAGTCTGTTACATCCAACTTTATCTAAGTATGTTTTTTGGACCATCTCTCTTTGATCCCGTCTTTCTTGACCAGACTGAGTAGTCTGTGTCTGGGACCATCATGTGGAGGTGGAATAGTAAAACATATAAGGCCTCCTCTGGGACATTAATGCGGATAGAGCTTTGTCTCTATCAACCCATTTGCTGCAAATTATTCCATTTAATCTATATATTTTTTTAAAAACTTTTATTCTGTGGAGTCAATATAGAGAGTGTCAGCAACATTGTGGTTCTTGCACTGGCTTGACAATAAAGTGAATGTAGGTTCAAACTCAATCTCACACTCTCCAGGTAACTGCTGAAAAAAAAAAATGAATGTCTAGCTCAAAGTTTTTGGGAAGGTAATAACAGTGAAGAAGAGTAAAGCCCTCTCACTTTCAAACGCTGTGATCTAGTATTGTGAAAATGAATGCTTCACCCTCTGTGAGTCTTTACATTATATTGCTGAATCATCTTTTACCTTTATATTAAAATCAAGGTACTCATGTTTGCATTATGTGGATCATCATCATCATCAAGTACCGGGCCTGCACCCGGTATTTTGCACTGAGGTGTTGTCTTTTTCTTTGTTGTTACCATGACTTCTGTCATTTTGCTATTAAGGCTGAGTCCCTTTATTATGTGGATACATAAAGTAAAATCATCATCATCGAGTGCCGTCTCAGCAACGAAGGTTGGCTACCATGGGGCGCTATTCCGCTCTGTCTCTTGCTAAATGAAAGTAAAATAAAAGTGGTAAAAAAAACGTGACCATTTTAATATGATGTTAGATGTAAGCTATGAAAGTAACAATAAAATGAGCAATGTTCTATTTATTCCAAGTTGATTTTCTTTATTCACAGATAACATTTTCAGCAGTGGGCTCTTACTGAAGAACTCAGAAACTTCCTAGCATCTGTTGCAACAAGGTATACATTTGTGGGCAGCTGTATAATCATCTTGTTTATAGATACAGGATGGCTACACGTCCAAAGTCAGGCATAACAGTAAGTTTGGTTTTGGATAGTGTTTGGTGTAATTATGTTTCAATGTTATCATGGTACTAAGTGGCTGAGAGTTAGATTTGGGGTCAGGCACTGGCTTGAACATGCAAGAAATCACGCCTATATACTATGTGATGACAGCATTTATCTTTCTATATCACTTTGTGGGATATAATACATAAATAACTCATATTGTTACTAGTGTAAGTTAGATTTATTTAGATATTTTCTAAGAAAGGAAAGTTGTAATAAATTGTGACAAATACAGGGAAAAATGTGGGAGATGCTGAAGAATGCAACAGGAAAGCTTGAGAGAAAATCAACATTTAAACCTGATATAATTAGGATATAGGGAGAAGGTGGCTGAGTGGATTGGACAGATCATTTTCTAAGTTACTGGAAGCTTGTCTGATTTCATGTAAGATCAAGACATTTTTATAATGGGGTGAAAAATATTTATCCTGTATGATGTGTACCTATACAATTTAATATATAATGAATGAAATGGGCTTTTATTTACAACTCATTAGTTTACCTAATCAAAGTAGGTAGGACAATATAATGATAGAACTGTGGTTAAGTGAACTTCTGTTGCAAAGTGATTTGCTTTTCAAGATTTCTAATTTTCTGCTTTTTTTGGCCAGTAAACACAAATTATTAATGTTAGCTCCAAAGTTGTATACACGATTGTAATAATGACATTTCTTTATATCTGAATGTGATTAAGGTATATCATATTATATATTGAATTAAATGAAGAATAAAGGAAAGGCATGTTAACTTGCCTTATCTAAGCTGGGGTGTCAGTGAATTTTCTGCCCAACTTAGTCTTAAGCCATAATAAAGTACTAGCAATGTGGAACATAAATTAGTAACAGTGCTGTGTTTCAAGATGCTGAGGACAAGGCAAGATTCGCTACCCACAATTCCTGCCGACAAAATGCCTACTGTTTGCACTGAATGTCTCATGGCTGTAGATGTACAGGGTGCTGTCAACAGGTTTCTGGCCTCTGCACTGAAATGGAGAATAATACAGCATTCTACCACCAGGTGACTCAGCATGAATATTCTAAGAGTATTCTAGGACTCCTGTGTGTTACCGGGGCCTCATTATGAGGGAGGTAAAGAATAGTGACACTGTGACCTTCCAGGCATGTCGTGAGAGGTGACTAAGGAGGTTGATCGATGGCTTGACAAGCTGTCATTGTAAAAAGTATTGTTATGGAAACAGCGCCATAGATTTTAGAGCAGTGATCTCTGCAATATGTGCCATTTTGGCACGCAAGGTTTCTGTTTTTGAGATTGTGGTTCTGCCCTATGTGCCGTCTTCGGCTCGAAAGGACAATAGATAGAGATAGATAGATTCTAGGACTTCCAGTCAATATGGCAGATAGGTGACAGGAACCGTTGGGGCTCTATTTAAAAAGTGTTCCTTGTTGCAGTTTCCTCATATTCCAAGTCCAGCTTGCTGTCAAAGCTACTGAGTTTAGTGCTCTGCGCACACCGTTAGCTGTGTATTTCATCCAGATCATGTTTCGATATTCCGATTGTTTACAATGAATGATATCATATGACGAAGGACAGTTTGGCTGCGTTCACTTGTGGTACGGTTACGCCTCATGTCTTTTGGCATGTGCTGTCGCTGCTATGATGGGGATTGCATCTGCCTTTCATTGTTTGGATCCTTCAATGTAATGAGATGTTAATTTGGATGATTCCACTAGCACAGGCGGTTGAGCCATTATAGATTTTAATTGGTTTTCAGTGATACAGGAGCCTTCGACTAACTACAACTACTATTCTAAGAGTCAGTATGCAGACACCATTGTGACTTCTCATGGTACTGCATTGCTGTGATGACTTGCAACATTGTCTTGCTGTTGAAAAGAATCAAGAAACTTGAACAGCTAAAGTCTGTGAAAACACCCCAAAAACCCATAAATCTTCAGCAGGCATTTGGTGAACAGGTTCTAGGTAAAACACAAATTTGTAAATTGCATGAACATTTCAAACATGGCTAAAGATCAATCAAAGGCAATGATAATCTGGATGGTGTTCTTCAAGCAGCACATGAGAAAATGTAGAGAATGTTCATGCATTAATTCATGAGGATCATTGAAGAACAATTTCAGACATTGCTGGAATAATTGACATCAATTATGGCTCAGTTCAGGTAATCCTAACTGAAGATTTGTACATGTGTCAGCTTGCCTTGCAAACTGAATGATTCACCATGGCAATGCTCCAGCTCACACATCCATCAAAATTTGTCAGTTTTAGCCCAAAACAACATGGTACCATTCTGCAATCTCTCTATTCTTCTGACTTGGCTATTTGAACATTTTTCCTATTCCCTGGAATGAAAATTAAACCATGAGGGTGGAGATTTGCCACGATAAAGGAGATTCAAGGGGAAGCAACTGTACTGGAGAGCCTAAAAAAGGAAGATTTTCTGTAGGTTTTTCAACAACGGAAAGACTGCTGGCCTAATTGCATTAACTCCTAAAGAAAACTATTTTAAAGGGGAAGGATGTATATAAAATTTCAAGTATGTGTGTGTACCATTTTGTAGGATTAGTTCAAAAACTTTTTAATAGTCCCATATATAATAACATGTTAAAACAATTGTCAAACTCACTTTGCCTTTGTGATGGGTTTTAGCCATAAGATAACAGTGCATTTTGCATTTGTTACTATCATAACCTGTGTTATAGTCTTCACCAGTGCTTTGGAATTTGTGTATCTTAGCTGAAGCCATCGTTAATGTTTCACTGGTTTGTGACAGAAGTTGAGCACTACAGTTTTGGTTCCTTTCTAACCATAGATAGTGGTATGCTTAAATGAGATAATATGACATAGATGTACATAGATGTACAGATTTTAATACATAAAAACTAATTTTGTAATAAAACTTCTACTGAGTTATACTGCAATATGGTATCAAGTCAGATATGTTGACTGCATAATTACATATTAAACAGTGTTAGTTTAATCATTTAGTGTTAGTGTAATAAACAATATAAAAATGCAACGCAGAGGAATTTAAAACAATAAATTTTCAAATTACCGGAGGTCTTCAGTGGCAAAAAATAAAATAATACTGTCCATTTACATTTTTTCATGACAAGCATTCGATCGAGTAAACAGAGAACAACTATGGGAGATACTAACAACATACAGAGTAAGCCAAGATCTAACCAACCTAATTAAAAGTCTCTACATCAACAGCAGCTGCACAGTCAGAACAGCAGAAGGTTACACAGACCACTTCAAACTTAGATCAGGTGTAAGACAGGGATGCATACTATCCCTCCTACTGTTTATTACATACATGGACTATATATGCAAGTTAGCCAACCAGTGACAGAGAAGATTAACGAGTTTCTATTTGCAGATGATCAGGCACTAATACTTGGGAAAATAAAAGACCTACAAGAACACATAAATTAACTCAACAGCACAGGCACAAAATACAACATAACAAAACAGAAGTCACGAATATTGCAAAAGAAAAACAGAACATCAACATAACTATAAACGGCAGACAACTAAAACAAGTAGAGGAATTTAGATACCAAGGAAGTCTAGTGACAAACGACAATTTATAAACAGCAGAGGTAGACTCAAAATGCAACAAAGCTTGTAAAATCATTGGGCAAATCACCACTATTGTCCAACAAGGAAATACCTCTAGAGGCAAAATGGGCACTCTGCAATACAATCTTCATCCCAACGTTGTGCTACCAATGCCAGACGTGCACCCTAGATGCAAGAACAATAAGAAAAAAATAACATCTACTGAGATGAAATATGTTAAACGAATGACAGAAAACAGCCTGAGTGATAAGATCAGAATTGAAGAACTGAGAAAAAAGCTATGAGTAGGCCATAGAATATATAAAAAAAAACAACAGATGAAATGGTTTGGCCATGTGATAAGGCAGAAAGATCAAAACACAACACAACAAACCTTCAATAAAAATTGCAAGAACACCAGACCCAAGGGTCAACCTAGAAAAATAAGGAATATGATATAAGGAATAGGAATATATAATAATAACTGAATATTAGAAACACTAGGAAACAACAGCAGAGGCGAACAGAAGAGCAAAAGAGAGAAAATTATATCTCCCCTCGATGCTGAAAGGCAAATGAAGAAGGAAAAAAGATTTACTTTTTTTTATTTGCAAATCTATTTTTGAGGGGTCCCTCGCCACACAGACAGATGACTCCATCTTTGGAGATACTCATATTTTTCTGTCGATGAGTAACTGATGTTTCATGGTGAGCCTTGCTACTGAGACCAGGGGTGGCTGCTGCAGAGAGAAGTCACAATTAAAAATCCCAATTGGTGCAGTCAGGATTTGAACACAAAATCTCTCTGTCTCAAAACTGGCATCTTGCCTCGAGATCAACCAGCGGGCCCCCCCCCCCCCCCTTCCCCCAAGAAATATGGAGCCATCTATTACCATTACTATTGTTATGATGCTGTGGACATGATTAATAAAATTAAAACAGTGTTATTTTAAAAGATTTACGACTGTAAAGCAAATTGCATAAGGGAGCAGTTAAAACATTGCACTGGTATTAGTGAATGTCTTAATGAAAGATCCTAACAAAATAGATTATAAAATACTTTAACGATTCTTTTCTTATATTTTGGTGTTTCAAAATTAATAATTGGATTATATAACATTTTAATATAATAATAATAAATACATTTTTAAAAATCTTATTAAAAAAATATAAAATAATCATTTACAGAGATGTGTCTGTGATTCAGCATATATGGACCTTGTGGGCATCATGTGGGAGGTAGAAATGAATGAAGACAGTGGTACTTTTTCATTGACTACAGGTAGTTTGACTATGGAAGTTATAACTGTCACTAAAAAATTGGCATGGCTTGAAACACAGACTTATACACATGTGTGTTTCCACATTGACTCAATCAGTAATCATTAACAGGCTGCATAAGCAGCATATCAAGGTAGGAGATGCTTGATGGGGGCACCATTCAGGAATTCAAAGAAGGCTTGTCAACCAAGTTAGTTGCTACATATTGAGGGATATACTAATTAGCATTTATGGACTTGTCTGATTTGCAATGAGGATGACCTGTTGACTAAACAAACAAATGTTTTTATTTTACCTTCTTTTATTGTTTCCAGAGAATCTCCATTGTAGTAAAAGGCCCCAGCATATAAAAGTCCATTAGAAAAATAAGTAGGTGCTTTGAAAATTGAAGTTGTTGTTTGAAAATGTTAAGAATCACAGCTAATCATGCTTCTGCAGGCTGATACAGATGTCAATCTTGACTTTCTAACAAAAGAGGAGAAGGAAGCCCTTCTCTCTAAAAAGATGGACATGATACGCCAGAGGAACAAAGCTCTCACTGAGAGACATAAGGTTTGTAGTAATATTAAAAGAACAGTAAGTTTTTTTGTGTGCAGTCTAAGTAGGTAGAAGTGTGCCAATTGTTTTCCTCTAAACATTACATAATATGAACATCCTGATATGATAGTTTAAACAAAAGAATGCCAATAAGTTATTGAATTTGAAGTTGTAAAAATTAAAATGGGGAATGTGTAACCTGATGAAGTAGTTTAGTAATATAACCAACATATGCTTTGTTGGAGTCTGCTTTCTAAATTACTCTTGTCCATTGTTGATTATTTTGGCATTTGCTTACAAAACTAATTTTTTGGCAGTGGATGTTGTTTACAAAGTAAAATTTTATTAATGTTCTTTCTTAATTCTAATTTTTATTGCTGTTTTTTTTTTAAGTTGATTGAAGCAGACAAAAAGAAGGCAGAAGAAGCAGGACAGGCAGTGAAACCTACAGTAGATAGTCAGGTTGGCTATATGAGCTTTATATTAGTTGTCTTATACTTTAATAATTGTAATCCAAGTAATTTTGAGATCTCTCCATCATTAATAATTGCTAATGAAATGAATCAACTGCTCCATAGCAAAGACAGACTGGAGTTCTTCAGTGTGGACCACCCCCTCCAAAAGAAACAAAAAACCCATAGGTGTTTAGTGTTTAAAAAAAAATGATGTAAATTGTGCATATTGGTATTTTCTGTACAGTGAAACCCTGCTTCCAGTGCACAATTCTTTCTAGGAGGCTATGTAAATTGCTATTTGTACAAATACAAATCGGTTTAGTCTCAATTTGACTCTGGATCAATTTATTCCCAAGGAAAAAATGTCATCTTCTTTCCTTCCTCATTTGCTTGTCAGCATCAAAGAGAGATATAGTTTGCAGTCTTTTGCTCTTCTATTGGCTTTTCCTGCTTATATATTTCCTAACGTTTGTAATGCTCCATCAATTTATCTTTTTCGTTGTCATCCCTTGGGTCTGGTGTTCTCATAGAATTTAATGAAGGCTGGTTGTGTAGTGTAATGATCTTTTGTCTAATCACATGACCAAATCATTCGTCTGTTGTTTCTTTATGTATTCAATGGCAGGAATTACTTGCAGGTTTTTTTCTTCAGTTCTTCACTTCTGATCTTATCTCTCAAGTGTTTTTTGTCATGTGTCTAACAGGAAACATTTTGGTAGTGATTATTTTATTATTGTTCTTGAGTCTAGTGTCCAGGTTAGTACATTGTTGAAATGATGATTGTTTTGTACAGTGCCCATTTTTCCACTAGTGCTATTTCATTGTTGGACAGCATTGGTGACTTCTGTCCAATGATTTGACAAGCTATTTTACACCTTGAGTCTCTTTCTGCTGTATGTGAATTATCATTTGTCATTAGATTTTCTAGGAATTGGAATTCTTCCACTTATTTTAATTGTCTATTGTCTGTCATTATGCTGATGTTTTATTTGTCACATGTGATGTTCATGACTTCTGTCTTATTATTAATTTTCATGTTGCATTGTGTGGTGTGCCGTTAAGTTTATTTAAATGTTCTTGTGGGTTGTCTAGTTTTGTTAAGTGATAGGTCATCGTTATTGCACTTCAAACATCTCCTATTTTTGCATGTATTAGTGCCTGATTGTCTGCAAATAGAAGCTCAAGAAATATTGTAAATTGGATTAATTTATTTCAGACTGCAGATGACTGAATATTTAAACTCCTAAATTAATACTTTTCACAAAAGCATTTGACAAGGTAAAGCCTGTGGATATAAATCACTATGGTTGAGAAATGAAACATTGATGGCAAGAATCTGAGAATCACTAAAAACATGTATTGGCAACCAAATAGGACAGTTTCAATATATAAAACAAGGAGTGAGACAAGTCTGTGTTCTGTCACTGGATTTGTTCTCACTTTACAGCGAAAAGATGAGATCAATGGTAGATTAAAAAAAGGTATTGAAGTCAATGGCCACAACTCAAACAATTTGCAACATGCGGATGACACAGTCATAATAGTAGGGATGGAGAAAGAACTACAGGAAATGAAAGACATAATAGTAAAAGAAAGCAACAAGAAAGGTTTCAGTCTGAATAATAAGAAAACTGAGGTAATAGTCATATAGAAGAAACAATCATCATCACCATGCAACATAAAAATAAATGGGACAAATCTGAAACAAGTGCAAAGCGTCCAATACTTGTACTTGGGCATAATAATAACATCAGATGAAAGATGTGCCACAGAAATTAAAAGCAGAATAGCTCAGGCCAAAATAGCATTTCAGAAAATGAAAAAAACATTAAAAAGACAATTAGAGGCCACAGCGAAAGAATGTTGAAAGTTTCTCTTCTCGAAAGAATGTTGAAAGTTTCCTGGACAACTAAAAAGACCAATGAAGACATTCTCAAAGAGGCCAATATTAAAAGGGAGCTCCTAAAAAATATAAGAAAGAAACAATTGGCATTTTTCAGGCACATCATGAGAAGAGGAAAGTTGGTATACTTGGTTACAAGTGGCAAAATACAGGGAAAGAGAGATCACAGCCAACAGAGAGAGATGATATTTGATAGCTTGGTGTCATGGTAAGGAAAACAGTCAACAACAGAATTGATATGATGCATCGTGGATAGAAAAATATTGTGAAAGGACAATCACCAGTGCCAACCGGTATGATGATGATTAAAATATTTACAGTACTCAGTGCATAAAATTATACACAAATCCCTAAAAATAAAAAATATACATAAAGTACTGGAACACCTTGATTGGTGAAATCTTTTCCTATTAGCACTATTTTACACCTGGGGCAAACAGTTCATGAATTCACTCATTGATGATTTGCCTTGCTGTCCAAGCTTATTATTTGTTCTCCATATTCTATCTCTATCTATTGTCCTTTCGAGCCGAAGACGGCACATAGGGCAGAACCACAATCTCAAAAACAGAAACCTTGCGTACCAAAATGGCACATATTGCAGAGATCACTGCTTCTAAAATCTATGGCTGTTTCCATAACAATACTTTTTACAATGACAGCTTGTCAAGCCATCGATCAACCTCCTTAGTCACCTCGTATGACATGCCTGGAAGGTCACAGTGTCACTATTCTTTACTTTCCTCATAATGAGGCCCCGGTAACACACAGGAGAGTTCTCCATATTACACTGAGTTTATTATTTATAAATTATGTTTCTTAAACAGTCTTGGATTTTCTGAGTGGTGGAGAAATAAAGTTTATATTTTAGGTCCCAATGTCAACAAAAGTATGTCTGTTTTTTATAGGCTTATGTCCTGACTTTGATTTCTCTTCTTTTGTGATATAAGTCTTCATAGGTATCTTTTTCCATAAATGACCAGTTTCATCACATTTCAATAAATTGCTCATTCTCTATGATGATTTTAAACTCCCCACAAGCATTCTCTTGGCATGATGGGGGTACTTTACTTTTTTACTTTTTACTACAAGCATTCTCTATGATGATTTAAAAATCTCCACAAGCATTCTCTATGATGATTTTAAAATCTTTACAAGCATTCTCTATGATGATTTAAAAATCTTCACAAGCATTCTCTATGATGATTTAAAAATCTCCACAAGCATTCTCTATGATGATTTTAAAATCTTCACAAGCATTCTCTATGATGATTTTAAAATCTCCACAAGCATTCTCTATGATGATTTTAAAATCTCCACAAGCTTTTCTATGATGATTTTAAAATCTTCACAAGCATTCTCTATGATGATTTTAAAATCTCCACAAGCATTCTCTATGATGATTTAAAAATCCCCACAAGCATTCTCTATGATGATTTTAAAATCTCCACAAGCATTTTCTGTGACGATTTTAAAATCCCCACAACCACCATATGCCAGGCCATCCAACATTCCCAGAGAAATCTTTAGTCCCAGTTATCATAGGCAGGGTGAGCTCGTTGTCTTCCAGGAAAAATGCTAATCTTGTTATCAACAAGTGAGTTGATATGAGTCTTGTTGTTATCAACAAGAAATGATTTGTGAGACACAATATTTCATTCACATTTAAAAAAAAAATTTTATATTGGGAGAAAATTGTGGATGTTCTATCAAAAATCCTTTTTGAATCATGAAATAATTGAACAAAGGAAATAAAGCAAGTTTAATAAAAGGAAACAAAAAAAGTTATATAAGCAATCTGATTTTGTTCATTATATTGATTCTTTTGGATCACATGAGTAGGACATTTTTTTCAGTTCCATATTTGGCTAAAATTCTATAATTTAAAAAACGTAACATTTAAATTTCTTTTTTTAGACTTTGCCAGCAGAAGGAGTACCCAAATCTAGAGGCAGAGGGAGAGGCCAACCACACAACAAAGATGGTAACAAATTAGCCAAGGAAAGGCCAAAATCTTCTGGGGTACATTGCTCTTTTGCAGTTCATTGATATTGAATGAATGAAAATGCATGTTTTATGCAAAAATTAAGCTGTCTGCCATTAATTTTTGTTCTACATTGTTGTGTTATAAACTCACTTTATCTTTATCTTACTTTATCTTTACGACACATAGTACCATTGCTGGTGTATGTCGGGGGGCAACGATAGAACCCGAGGGATAAAGGCTGCTTGGTCAAGCAGTCGCCACGACGTGTGGGACTCAGGATTTTTATTTCACCCCCGATAGAAAAAATCCGCACTCACAGTTTACTAAATCAAGTGTACATCATATTTATTTCTTTGTGTTATTAAGTTAGTATTTTTATTTTATGATGTTGACTATATTTTCATAATTTACCTAAGATGGATTGATGGAATATTAGAAACAGAAGGAAACAAAACAACAGAAAATGCTAAGATAAGAGAAGAGCAGCAGACCACAAATTATATCTCCCCTCGACACTGAAAGGAAAATGAGGAAGGAAAGAAGATATTTTCATTTTTGTCTTTTATATGGTCATTGATTAACTTTATTGTTTCTTCCTCTTTTATTCTGTTCTGCTTGTTGCCGGTAGACGTCACAGACTTAATTCAATAATGTGTTTTCTATCAAAGCACTTTCTGTGGTACATAATAATATGTACATAATAATATTGTTTTCAGTCAAACAATTATCATTTAACTTTTCTTATTTAAAATGTTTTTTTTTAAAAATTATTTGTTTGTGTGTATATTCACTTATTTTAGTTTTTAGTGGCAGAGATCCAAACACAAAAGCCAAACGGTAACACTAACCTGAAAAAATGGCAACCCTTTCTTTCTGAGAGGAAAGCAAAGGGACCATAAGCCGGTAGCAGTTCTCCTGCATGATTCCTGTGATTGGTTTTATTTTATTCGATGATGTTTGGGCATCATCATTGATAGGGATTGAATGTTTTTTCATTTATTGCAGACTCAATGTAAGTTGACCTATCTTCGATAATATAAACAATGGGATCATGTATGGAGAGAGAGCTTAGGCTCTATCCACCTGCCACCCCATACACAGGGGTAAGTGGCTTGACCTACTTCTAAACGTGTCCACTAGTGGAACAGTGGTCAGCCCCTAGATATAGTGGTGTGCTGTGAATATAGAATAACCAGCCGTTTCCGTAAAACGAAGTCAAGTGGAGATTAAAGAGGGGGAGGGTGGAGGGGGCGTAGATTAGTTGCATGGTGTAATTCATTCTATAAAATGCCCCATATGTTCTATGACATTTTCATTAGCAAGTCAGAGGCGCCCTAACCTCCTCCCCTAATAGAGACGATTGTTTGTCTAACTATACACATCTAGGAGAAGTTCACTTCCGGTTATCAACCCCCGCTGTCTAGTGGGTACCCTGTTCATGGAATAGACTTCGGGAGTAAACCCTGAGGAAAAATCAGGAGATGGAGTACCTAAGGCAGTTCACTATTGATTTCAACATTGCTCTGGCAACTCCTGTGATGCAGTTGGCACCAAACTGTTCTTCTCCTGCTAGGCATTTGGATGGTTTGGCTGTGTGGAGAGAAGAAACATGTTGCATGGGCAACTTGTCTTTTTCTTTTTCTGCCCAAGCTCGCGCACTGGAGAGGACACTCCAGCTTCACCATTTTATGTTGACATGGGCAGCAGCAGCTATTGGTTATACATCATTCTGCCCTTTTGGTAAAGAATCCACTGGATAGAAAATAATTGATAGAGGAAAACAGATAGATAGATGGGTAGAGTATTATTCATCACTTTATTCCATAGAAAACACTGTTACACCAAATGCCCTTGACACCATCCAGTGTCTCCCACCTATGGAAGAATTTATTGACATTGAACCAACTGTAGAAGAATTTAGCAAGGTTATAGATAGCTTGGCCTCCAGCAAATCGTAAGAACAAAATGGAATCCCTCCCGATCTGATCAAATTCTGTAAAAGTACTCTGTTACATCCCCTGCTTGAAGTACTACATCAATGTTGGAGAGAGAAAACCATTCCTCAAAATATGAGAGGCTCCATGGTCCGTGATTGTAACACTCTACAAAAATAAAGGAGATAGAAGCAACTGCAACAACTACAGAGACATCTTCTTACTCAGCCCATTGGCAAGACCTTCGACAAAGTCATCTAAGGTAGGCTACAAAAACTTGTAGAATGCATATATCCTAAATTGCAATGTGACTCTAGATCTGGAAGATCAACTGCAAACATGATTTTCTCTTTATGTCTGCTTCAAGAAAAATCTAGAGAGCACAAAAAGCTTCTCTTCATCGCCTTTATTGACCTTATAAAGACCTTTGTCCTTGTCACCAGCAGGGACAGTCTTTTCAAAATACTATCTAAAATATGCTGCCCACATAATCTGCTGACACTAGTCAAATCCTTTCATGAGGATATGAAGGGCACCATTCAATACGATGGTAGCACGTAACAACCCTTCAACATACACTGTGGTGTCAAAGGGATGCACTCTTGCTCCTACCCTATTTGGAATCTTCTTCGCTGTTCTATTAAAACATACATTCTTAAATGCGGATGATGGAGTCTATCATCATACTAGATCTGATAGTCGTTTGTTTAATCTCGCAAGACTAAAGGCAAGGTCCAAAATCAGACATATCACTATTAGAGACATATTATTTGCTAACAACGCTGCACATGTCACGCAAAATCAGGAAGAACTCCAGAGCACAATACATCACTTTTTGCATGACTGCAGAGACTTTGGTCTACAATAAGTTTGCAGAAAACTAATATACTTGGTGAGGATGTTGAAGAAACACCCGCAATCTTTATCTACAACTACAAACTTGATGTTGTGCAGCAGTATAGCCAACTGGGGTCCATCATCAGCGACAAACTATCTTTAGATACATTAATTGACATTGGTAAAGCTGCTACCACCTTTGCCCATCTTTCTAGGCATGTTTGGCTAAATAACAAACTAACAATTAAAACAAAGGCTGCAGTTTACAATGCCTGCATCATTAGTATCCTCCTGTATGGTTGCAAATCCTGGACAACTTATGCAAAGCAGGAGAGAAGGCTAAATGCATTCCATATGCAATGTCTGCGTCACATTCTTGGTATCACCTGGAAGGGTAAAGTGACAAACGTGGAGGTGATGGCTTACACAGGCCTCCCGAACATCTACACACTGCTCAAACAACATAAGGTAGGTACAATGGGCTTGGCCACGTACACCGTATGAAAGATAACAGCATACCAAAAGATATAATCTATGGATAACTAACAGATGACAAAAGAACGGGGAGGGGGGGGGGTTGCCTAAAACTTCAATCTGTAGACGTGTGTAAACGTGTCGTGAAGACTGTGAGCATAAACCCTGCAGCTTGGAAGAAATAGCTGCAGACCGCAATCTTTGGAAAAACACTAAAACTCCAACTCAAACAAGAAGCAGGCAGATTCATAGAAAAAGAGAATACACTGTGAAAGAAACGAAAAAAATCACATTTCTAGGGGCGCTGAAAAATCCAGTTAACTATGACTGATGGAGGCTACTACTACTAGTATGCACGACCCTGCATAGTATTTAATATTCTATATATATTATATATCTGTGCTTATATCTTTTTATATTGTCTTTCCATGGCTTGTATTTTCCATTTAGCTCTCTCTATTCCATTCTAATGGTAAATTTATGGATGTTTTCACTTCCCTGGAGTTTTGGCGTGGATTAGCCTGTTGAAGGTTCCCTCTTGTCTTTGCAAATTCGACTGCCTTTTCATTTTCAGGAATGCTGCAGTTTGCTAGTATTCATATTCAGAGTAGTTCTGATTTTTCTGGACAACAAACAGAAGCTACTCTTTACTTCTTGGATGGGTTGTCATTTGAATCTGATGTAGTTTGGAGAAGACCTTGTAACCTTTGATATAACAGTTTTTGATGGTGACGCTTCTTTCTCAGTGGTAGGAACAGACTAATGAAGATTTTAAAAAAAGGAAAAAGTGGTATGGTAACAGCTTTATGCAGTTGAGAAACAAAACAAAAGTAGAACAACGTTTTGGCTAAAAAGGCCTTCAGCTGGAACAACAAACAACACAAAAATATATAAGGATGTTTGTTGTTCCAGCTGATGACCTCCTTAGCCAAAATGTTCTACTTTTGTTTTGTTTCTCATCTACGTAAAGCTGTTACCATACCACTTTTTCATTTTCTTTTAAAATTGTGATTGTTATCATCAGCTTGACATTTCTATGCATCTTGATGTCTTTACCCCTTTACTACAGACTATTCAGCTGAGTTTAGAAAGTAGTAATGAAGACGGAAAAGCCTAGTTCAAAAATTATACTATACCAAATTCAAATATATCCAACCAAAAGACACAAAATATTACAGTGTATTATTACAGTAGCACATCACAATAAATGTCCTTTTCAAGGTAAATGAAAGAAAGAAGAAATGTAGTTTAGTATAATTTATTTCTCTTCCTTACAGGATTTTAGAGACTCTTTAAACTATGAACCAATAGTTGACACAACTGACCTTGCAAATTACCGAAGCAAAGGTCTTGGGGGACCTCCTCATGAACGGGATGTGTACAACAACACTCCAAAAAGCAAGAGGAAACCAACAGTTAAGGAAGAGGTTTGTAGGTCATGATTTCTGCTCATTGTCTCTGTCCTTGGTCTGGTGAAATGCCGGCTTGAACATTAGGGGCTTGAACATTAGGTTCATATATCATTTTCATATTCCTCGTAGTCTTAGTGACGCTTGCATCTATTTATTAACATAAAAAATGTCTGACAGTATTTTTAGTGTCCTATCATGCTTAGCAATGCATAATCTAAAATTAGAATTGATAATCTAAATGTTCCTAGCCATTTCTTACGATTGCAAACTTGGATATACATAACAATTTATTTACACCTATTATATTGTTTCTTATCATGTGCATTTTGTGCATTCAAGTGTAGCAGCTGGGATCACTATTTGATAATTGATCTTTGTGCATTTTAATTAATGTGTCATAGGGTCTCGTGTCCTTTGCAAAGTTAATGTCATAGTTTAAACTAATTATAGTTTAGCTGTGTTTATATTTTTAAAAAAGTTAATTTCTGATACATTATCCCTCTCAAAATAGAGCTAAGAATGAAGACATGATATGTTAGAAGGAATATTTTCAAGTTATTGCCAGAAACCAGATGAATGAATTATTTGTTCTCAGATTAAAGGTTTACACATTTTTGGATTATAAATGAATACAAGAAATCATTGCTGAAATGCATAATAGTTGCATTTAGGTCTTTACTTTATATCAGCTTTCATGTTTGTTTACAGTTGCATTATTTTTTTTTTATGTGCAAGATGTGCACATGTGTATTTTTCTTCTATGTTTAGATTCCTATGCTCTCTATATTATATTGAGGAAAGAGATGCTTCCATAATTCTAATTAATAGATGGAGTCTTATAATATATCTGTCACTTATCTTTCTTGGAACGAGCTGGGTTTTGAACCTTCTGTACAGTTCATATGTTTGCAGGGCATGTTCTAAATCAGTAGCCAGCTTAGAATGTACACTGTAGGGATGTAATAATTTACTGTATACTGCAAGGCATATTTTACACAAAACATGTACACATGTTTAATAATGCAGAGCATGTACACGGTTATGCTTGTTTATACAGAAACTTACAGTCACATTTTTTTTTTTTTTTAGAATGGCGTACACAATCTTAATTGTTTATGTAGAACTTGTACACTATTTTCTTTTATTATTCACATGTATATCGTGTTTGTTATCAATTTTATTTAGTTTTAAACATAATTCTTCTTATTTCTTGTTTTTGTGATGTATTATTTAATTGCTTGCATCAGTATTTTTACACTCCAGTATAATTTTTGATTTGAAAGTAATTAATATTTTAAAAAACCCTTTCATTCTTGTGTAGTTACCTCATAATGTTTGCGTTCTACTGTTGCATTGCTTGACAGACACATAAGTAATGTTTTCCCAATACAATTTCTGACATAGAAGGGTAATGCTTATTAAGACAAGCTCTAGTTTATCTTATTGACCTTATGCATCTTATGGAATATTTCCTTTGAAACTGTAGTGCTCAGAAAAGTTAAGTATTTTTAAAAATAACTTCCCAACTACATCAGAACTGACAGATCTGAACAATTCAATTATAAATGCATTTTTTAGTAGACATACTTGCTTTGTAGCTGCAAATTTGCAATTTTCTAAAGCAAATATTCTCAGTAAATATATTGCAGTATTTTCTAAAAGGGCTGCTGCGAAGAAGAAGTGTAAGATCTGGCTAGACAAAGATTTTTTCAGATGGGCTGTGGTGAATGCAATGTTTTGCAAAGTACATGTGACCTGATGATGATGATGCAAAATAGAGGATCTGCAAAATCTCATAAAATAATCTAGACTTTTAATGGAAACAAAATTAATTCATTCTTGCTAATAGGGGTCACATTGTTTTTCTGTATGGGATAAAATGCTAATTTTGACCTGTACTACTCCAAATGATGTTGCCTACTATGGTGAGATTTTATTTTTCACTCTCCTACAATTTTTGAAATAAATTACAGCAAGTAATAACCTCACTGTAATATTTATTCTCAATGTCTACAAAAATTCTCAGACAGGTCAATGCTGTTATCAGATAGCTGTTTTAAATTATTAGTGGTTTTTTTTTAATTTTGTATATGGCTAGGAAAAAGATTCCAGTAAAATATGAGCACTTTAGGTTGAGAAAAATTTTGGGTGTAGTATTAATGCGATGCGTCAATGTAAACCTTAGGCACTACTTTTGAGGAGTGAAGTTAGGGCCTCCATTTCTCTGTGGTATTAATGTGATGCATCAAGGTAAATCTAACACTACTTTTGAAGAGTAAGGTTAGGACCTCTATTTCTCTGTGGTATTAATGTGATGCATCAAGGTAAATCTAACACTACTTTTGAAGAGTAAGGTTAGGACCTCTATTTCTCTGTGGTATTAATGTGATGCATCAAGGTAAATCTAACACTACTTTTGAAGAGTGAAGTTAAGACCTCCATTTCTCTGTAGTATTAATGTGATGCATCAAGGTATATCTAACACTACTTTTGAAGAGTAAGGTTAGGACCTCTATTTCTCTGTGGTATTAATGTGATGCATCAAGGTATATCTAACACTTCTTATGAAGAGCGAGGTTAGGACCTCCATTTCTCTGTGGTATTAATGTGATGCATCAAGGTATATCTAACACTTCTTATGAAGAGCGAGGTTAGGACCTCCATTTCTCTGTGGTATTAATGTGATGCATCAAGGTATATCTAACACTTCTTATGAAGAGCGAGGTTAGGACCTCCATTTCTCTGTGGTATTAATACACAATGCATCAAGGTAAATCTAATACTATTATTGAGGAGTGAAGTTAGGACCTTCATTTTTCTGTGGTATTAATGTGATGCATCAAGGTAAATCTGACACTACTTATGAGGAGTGAAGTTAGGGCCTCCATTTCTCTGTGGTATTAATGTGATGCATCAAGGTAAATCTGACACTACTGTTGCAGTGTAGGGTCTCCATTTCTCTGGGGCATATCTTTTGTGCTGAAACATAACTAGTACTCCTGGGATTTCTTTCCTCCACTCGCCAAAACTAGGTGCCCATTTATTTATTTTCAGCTGAGTTGACTTGACTGAAGAAAGCATTTGTGCACTTATATACTGTAGTTATAAAAATTAATTAAAAAGTAATTTAAAAAACTTCTAAAATTTCAATTAATTTTTAAAAATACTTTTCCATTTTTTGAATGCCAAAATGTTTGCAGGTCTAGTGTGAGTTAACAACATAATAGCTGATTATATTGATATTTAGATTGTAACAGTGATTAATTGCAACATTTGTTTGCGTGGAAATACAGGAGATTACCGATTATTGGACTGTTTGCTTTATTTGAGTCAATGTTCATTTTACATACTTATTATTTGATAATAATATATATATAATTTGATAACAAATAATTATGTGTATACGTTTATATTATATATTTTGCCAAATAAATTAAGTAATTTTTTAATTCTTCAGGAATAATTTTGATAATGATAAATGTACATAATTTGAGATTAATAATAAAAAAAAAAAACAACCACCTAGTGCATCATATTGTAATACATTTGGATTAATTAAAAATATTTTCAATGTTATTTATTACTCTCAAAAATATTCTTGAAAGTTGATCTGACAGTATATTTTTGTTTTCTTATAGTGAAGACACTTATTATAACACTAAAGGACTAAAGAGCTATACAGCTTCTATTTTGTGATGAATTTATATATATATTTTTAAAATAAATATACTGTACAAAAATGAAAATAAATGTCTACTAATTATATTTTTTTCCCGTTATGCAACTACTTTTGTTGCAAAAATTTTGTTATATTTTGGGGTCAACTCACCTTAACCAAGATGCTTTATTAATTATAATTAGCATATCTCACATTAGAATGTCTGATAATCGACAATCAAATGTATATTTAGTCTAATTATAAATATATTTATTGTTTCATGTGTGATTTTTTTTTCTCATCCCTCATCCCTTTAATTGTACATTTAATTTTTCCATTGATTTTCATTATTCTGTCTTATGTTTTTGTTATGCTTGTTGTATAAAATTCACATCTGTGTTGTGTGTACAGGCTACAACTTTTTCCAGCAACTTTGAGTACGAGCCCATTATAGATTTGAAAGACCTGGACAAACGGTTCGGGGCTTTGTTGAACACGGAAGTTGGAAGTCTCCCTCACACTGATCACGTGAGTGCCTTCATGTAAAGGGCATTCATAGTGTCCAGTCATATTTACTTGAATGGTGTTTGATAAAGTTTTATGTGGGTTTTTTCATAATCTTGCAGCTCATTTATATCAATCAGAGTAGACACATATATAACAAGTGTTTTCTGTCATATTATACTATTTTGTCCAGAATTCTTTTTATTTTTCTAAATTTCAGTGTGAATCTTATTACATGCTAGCTTTCATCAACAAATATGCTGTTATAATTTGTTCATCATCCTATTCTTGACTATAAGCAAATCTTTTTTCATTTTTCTTAGTATTTTATCATCCTTAGGAGGGTACTTCAAGTCTTGCCCATACTCTACATCTCTAGCTGCATAGTTCTGTGTAAAGTTATCTTTGGTCTAATTTTTTGTGTTGCTTTCCTTTTGGAGTTCACTGCGTGGCAGTTAATTATAATTTATTTTGCTGATCATTTATCACTGCATGTGCCACTTTCCCACATTTGTGTAGAAAGCAAGTTTGTTAATGCCAAAAACATTTTTATAATAAAGTAACAATATTAGAAAGTGGGCTATGACTAAGATTACATGACCTAGAAGGTAGATATCAGCTTAATTTTTTTTTTTTTTTTTAATTTAAAGTTGTTTTTTCTGTTTCAAACCCTAACCTGCATACTAGATGGCAAATACGCTGAACCACAAAATAATACTCCTCCAATTCCCCCTTCTCTACTCACTCCATAAAAAAGAAAATAAGAAAATGAATAATGCCATTAAACTACATATTCTTAGAATTAATAGTTAAAAGTAGTTGCAAACAATAGTTTAATTACATTCTTGCTTTGAGCAAACCATCCTATATTACCAACTGTTAACTCTCACTATAAAACAGACTACCACTGTTATTATCTTTCTTGTTGAGGGCCTCAATCTATCTATTCATGTACTCTTGTAAGAGTGCTTTATGTAGTAATTCATTTTATGCCATCAGATTTGTTAAATAAATACTAAATAAGTAAAACCACAAAGAGACATGCTACTACCCTCATACAAATCTCACGGTTTGACTTGTCCCTTAATTTTTACAACTTTGTGGAAATATTTTAGGTGGCTAGACATAAAACAGATTGCTATAAATATACATTGCTGTTTCCCTAAGCAGAAGTTTAAAAAAAAACCCAGTAAAATTCCTACAATCATTAAAAAAAATTAAACAACTTTCAGAAATTGCATCAGGAATCTATGCTAATGCTGCATAGTTTGTATAGAGTACCAAGATCTTCATTTTGTAGTTTCCTTGATCTTGTCACTTCATCCTACTCAAAGTCTGCATTATGAGAACTCCGAGAAAGTAGCAAATTTGTAAAGGTTGCCCACTTTCTCAGGAAATGAAATATTACTAAATGATAACTTCTACTTTTCTTTGTGTTTGTCTGTGAAAATAATCTTTTTTTAGTCATGAATACCTCGTATAATGAGGTTCTTGTTTTATATGACAGAAAATACAGGGCATTGGTATTTATATATCATCTAGTTGGGTGGGTGTACTGCATCATTTGCATTCACACCTCAACACTATAGCATGCCTTTACTTTACTGTTACTATGAGAGCATTTTATATATATATATATATATATATATATATATATATATATATATATATATATATATATATATATATATATATATCTTTCACTGCAGTCAGCTTTATTGAATACAACATTAATTAATTATTAACTTTATCACATTAATAAAGAAGCAATGTTAAATGTTACATTTGTATATTAAAGTGAAGTTGCAAGGGGCAACTGCAAATACATTTTTTTAAAATTTGGTGAGTTTTATCAAAATGTAGTAGCAAATAATTGTATTCACTTGAAGGCTGAGTAAATCTATTGTATCACCAGAGTTGTCAGAAAAAAGTAGTAAATGAAACTGTGAATGTAATTGTGTATGCAAGACATTTAACATTAATATATAATGGGATATTTAGTTATATCAGAAGTACTAATAGAATATAATAAATATACCTTTAAACAGAAACTAAATATAACTTTTCTTATGATGTTTTAAGTGCTGGTGTTGTCATCTAAGGTAAATATGACACTAATTATATTATGTTTTTAAAACTGTAAAAGTACATGGCTTGTAAAAAATGTTATGTAAATTATATTGAAAAAAAAAATTATTTAATAAAAGGACATGGTATGAGAATTGTTAAATAAAAGTGCATATTATGTGATTAGTTTAATAAAAGCCCTTAGTTTATGATATTATGAGAAATACACCTTGATTAACAATATATAATTTATAGTTAAAAATAACAACCTACATCTAATGTTGACATTTCTTACACCTGCTTTTGCCCCTTGCTGTAATCACTCTGCTTCATACACTATTTAACAGTATTTGATGATATATTATGTTAGACTGCAAGTTTATTGCTCACACAATTTCTGCACATTTGTTAAAATCTGAAGTATTTACTAACCTTTTATTACATGTTACTTAATTAAATGCCAATTTGAAAAATTGTCTGTGATAAAATTAATTTGTATTAGCAAACACAATTTTTAATAATTAATTCTTGTGATAAATATTTTTGTATCAGATTGTAATTGAAACTAATGAGTTAAGTAATGGCATTTTGTACTCCCAAAACATTAAGAGTAACAGACATGGTTTTTAGGTATCACTTATACAACAACAACAAAGTATCCCAATCAACATGAAACACTGCAAAATAGATAAATAAAAGGAGAAAGAAGTATTGTAACTATATTATATTATTATTATAACTATATTTGTTGATAAAATATTTATTCTTTGATTGAAGCAAAATTGAAAAATCGTAATTTGACTTTCTCCATTAATTTTAATTGAGTTAATCAATTTTAATGAGAGAATAAAACTGGTATAGTTAGCTAATATTTCACTTATTGAATATTCTCTACACAAGGCTTCTGCATGCATTTGTGAAAAAATGTGAACATTTTTTTTTTTTAATTTTTTAAATGCTATTTTGGTTGTATAATTTGCTGTGCTGAAGGTTACCCAAAAGTAGCATGAATGAGATACATGAACTTTTGCATTGTAATTTATGAATTATTTTATTTAATTTACACTTGTATACACCATCCTGCTTTGGTCAATGTGCATTATTGCTGCAATTCCTTTCCTAATCATACAAGAAAGTCTCAAAGAGTAAACAGAATTTGTAGCACAGACATATTCCACTGGCTCATGATCAACATACACAACCATCATCTTCTTTTTGTCTCTCATTGCTAGCTATCATTTGGTGAAGTTTGGGACTCATCCATTGCTGCAGTTCTTTTTCTGTCAACATTTGAATCTTACTCCTATCACAGTGCCATAGTTTTTTTCCAGACCTAATGAGTGTGCAATATGGCCTTACATTCTCAGCTTTTATCTCTTCATAATGGTAAGTAGATCATCATATTGACTGTATTGAACCTCCTTTGTTGGTAACATATTCTACATATGAGATTTCTTTCTTAGACTTTATGAGTGTAAAGTAAAGTAAATTACAAGACTTGAATCAGTGTCTTAGCACTCAAGTTTTGCGAGTGTATTTTATCACACAGTGCTTGAATTTGTCATCATATTTATACTGTCCCTGTCTCACAAGAGCAATGTACCAAGTAAGTAAAGTAAAGTATCCCCGTCACTCCAAGTGGCGTATAGGGAAATATGGTGTTAGTGACCCTATATTTTACAGACCTTCAGCACATGATTTTTAGGGTAATGTGGTCGGTATTACGCCCGTGCTGCTTTACTTTCCCAGAAAAAAATCCGGTACTCATTTAAGGTTGGGTGAACCTGGAAGCTGTCGGTTGGGATCGAACCCTACCCCTTGCCCTTTGTAGTCCAGTTCACTAACCACTGAGCTATTGCGGCTCCCAATGTACCAAGAGAATGCATTATTCTTTAATCATAGATCTGATAGTGACATTCCTGTCTTTTCAAATTGGTTTTATATTTACCAGGGCTATTTAGGTTTGTACAGTTCTTGTTAGTATACCAATTTTATATTGTGATTAGATACAGAACTACTCTTATCATTTCTTGTTCTATCTTTTATTGACAGATGTATAACTCAAGTTCATTTTAATGTGCTATTAATACAGTTTCAGTCAAATACGTTTAACATTGTAAAAGCCCAGTTACCTCTGTTTACTTTCACTGATAATATAATGTTACTGCTAATTATGAGTGAAGTCAGTAATATTTCATTTTGCAAGTTTGTCTCTTGAAAATGGAAAGTTTTAATTTAATATGTTACATTACTGTTTTATACCAATTGACATTTTAAATGAAATCTCTGTGTGCATATCGCATTATTTAGTCTTTGCTTGAATATAAAATGAGCTTCATTAATAATGTTCATAAAGAAAAAAAATTACAAATGATTCTGATCCAGCTGTTCAGTTCCTGTTGGACATTATAACTGCTCAGGTTTTACTGTCATATGCACATCTTGGTCATATGGTGCAGATCTACATTTTCTTTTACATTTACATCTGTGTTTTATGCTTACACTTTTCTTCAAAGTTTATTTTTTTTGTGGTAGAATATAAAATAATTGTACAATGTTTTTATATAAATCTTCCTATATATTTTTCATGTTAATCTCTCCAGTAGCATATTTGAACACTGAAAAATATTATAATTGCTGCATTAGGAACATTTATACTATTATGTTTCAAGTTAAATAAATATTTGTATAAACTAAATCACATTGTATTTTTTAGCTGGTAATTGCTAATTAGTTTGACTATGTTACTGTGCACCTGAAAAGAACAAAAATTATTCACTTTACTTTTACTTTATAATTTTTCTGCCTCAGTTGCCTTTCAATGGGTAGGGAAAAATGATGTGTCACCTGCATGGTGCTGATATTAATATCTGTTATTTCATTAATCCTTTATCTTTGAAGTCTGCCTTTTCCTTTCTTTATGTTGCTTGTACGTGTTAAAGCACTCTGAGGGATCATTTAAATGCTCAATTTCACTTTCTTGAAATAATGGCACTGGTTAATCACAAATATATCAGGTAAGAGCTAGTTCCATCATCCACATTAAGAAACTATATATTTTCTCAATCTTTGTTCAACTTTTTAAATTGAGCAGATTAGGTTTAGCAAAGAGGTTAGTTGGCTTATAAATGTAGTCATCAGCTTGAGGCCATCATAAGTGATCCACAATTTGTCTGGCAATTGCCATTCTTGGGGTTAGGTTTCAGTTCATTGTGAGACAACCACTTTCTTTAGCTGAGAACTTTCTACTAGTTAAGAAGATCCACTGGCTCATATCATAATAGGTAGCAGTGTTTTTACTATATTACAGAATCTGGAGGTGTAGTAACTTCAACAAATTCATACTTTGGTGTGAGCCTTGAACTTTAGATAAATATTACATTAATGATTTGGCCACTCATTTGCTATTAATAATAATATTGGTGTCAGTGTATGTGGTGCATGTGAGAGACAGATTATTAATATTATAACACCAATTTTGAGAATTCTTAAATATATTTTGTTGTGTATTGTTTTCTAATCATTTCATTCCTCTAGTGGGACAAAGTTGCATTCTCATCTTTTCATTGACAGGTCTTGCAAACAACTTATAATGTTTCACAAATTTATTTATACTTAAGGTAACATTTTGGGTCTCATCTGGATGTATTTGCTTCTTCTATAGCCATTCGAATAGAAATATCATAAAGCATGAGCTGAAGTGCTTAGAAATATTCCAAATGTCACCAGATGTGACAGTGTGATAAATTATGACATCTATGAAGATCTAAGGGTCAATGGATGGTTAATATGATAAGATTACTGCATCAGCATGAACATATTGCAAATATGGCACATTACAAAATGGACCCAAGATATAAAACATACAGTGCCGCAGCTCCCCATAATACTTCACATCATATATGGATAAGATAAAACATAACCTTGTAACTTTAGATTTATTTACAATAACAAATATGTACGAACCAAGTCTGGTCACATTTGAGAGTTATATCTAAAGCTCTCAGTTTTCTAATTGGCTGTACAGTTGGATAGTGCTTGCACTAGTGAGTGGTTGTATAGAACACACCTTTATATATGTTTTGAAAATGTTCAATTGAAAACATTAATTTTAATTGCATTTGATTGAAATAAGAATGTGAATGAGAGAAGAGGTGAATTACACATATATCTGCATATTGTGTATGCTTGTGCTCATTTACTACTTGTCCCACTAGCAACAGAATTTGACAAGCAAAGCAGCTCACCACATTTGCTTCAACAAAATGCTACATAGTTTGATATATATACAACCATCCATGATCATAAAACACATAAAAGAACAAACATACACATTTTTATAGTTTCTTGAAGTAACAACAAATGTCTAGAGTGTAGAAACATTATCTAATAAGTGTTCACTTATTTCTGACCATAATACTTGAAATGGCACTAATAATCCCAGCAGTACTGTGAGTGCAGATATGTACTGTGACTAAAGTTTATAGCCAAATCTAATAATTAGCACATTAACTGTTCTGGGAATATTTTTCATGTGTAGACCTATTCAGATGGCTACATTGCACAGTTTGAATTTATTTAGAACATTGAACTTATATAAACAGATGAACATTTTACATCCCTTATCCATATATTTATAGTTGGTATTTTTATTTAATTTTTACTGACCAACCTGAGGTATTATGGAACAATTCCATTTCCCTTCATTGGTTAAATGTGTCTCTTATCTATTTATCTATCTATTGACCTTTCAAGCCATAGCCGGCTCATAGGGCATAGGTCTAGATACTCTTTCTCTTATCTAAATTTTTATTCTAGCAGTTTTCAATCCTTGTAAAGATCTTTTATCAAATCTTGCCATTTATCTCTGTTCTGTGCAAGCAACTGTATCTCATTGAGGGAGCCGATTCCTGCTACTCTTGCCTCTCTGATCAATGTTCTTCTCAGTGTCTCTCTGGGTCGGTCTCTTTTCCTCTTACCTGTTGTTTCCCACATGAGGGCTTGCTTTGTTATTCGGTTATTATCTCTCCTCATCACATGTCCAACATATGACCATAATCTTTTCTTGATTACTGAAGATATTAGTGGTTGATTGGCGATTTCTCTAATTTCCTCATTTGTTTTGAATTCGTTCCACGCTATACCATGTATTTTTTTCCTTAGACATTTATTTTTGAATGCGTTCAGCTTTGTTTCTATGTCTCTTGTTGTTTTCCAGCTCTCACATGCATACGTAAGGGTAGATAGTACATTTGATTTGAATAGTCTAAGTTTTGTGTTTGTGCTGATGAGTTTGATTTCCACAACTTTTCAAGGCTTCAGAAAGACATTGCTGCTTTAGCTATTCTGATTCTAATTTCTTTACTTGTATCCCCATCCTGATCAATGTAATTCCCAAGATAGATAAAGTGATCAATCTCTTCCCCTGGTTTGTTTTCCATGTATATTTTGTCATCCTTTGGAATTAAGCTTTTCATGACTTTAGTCTTTTCATGATTGATCTCAAGCTCAATTTTGCTGGCTATTGATGATAGCTCATTTGTGTCTCACTGACTATTTTTCCTGTGCCACTGCAGGATTTCTGAAATATTGTCTATCCATTTGACTCTTGTCTTCCTCAAGCTTAGTGCCCAGTTGTAAGCTATTATTGTACATAATGGTAACTGGTTAGGTTCTATTCTCATGAGATGACTGAACCACTTTTAAAAAAAATATTTGATTTCTCTGATCTTTTCTCATTATGTTATTTATACTGACATTAATGGTTTTATTCTCAAACATCTCAATTCACATATGTTTTTTCTTTCTTTTTTAAATTATCGTTCATGACAAAAATTTTATTTTGATTTTGGTCTCATCTCCTTCTCCGTTTCTTTCTTTGTGAAAGAGCACTGCGATTTGCTTCCCTTCCTGCATAGTAGTTTGTGCACCCACTTTCCTCTGCTCCTGTTGCCATTCAGTATTGAAGAAGAATGTAATGTTCTGCAATGCTCATTGGATGTTTCATAATTCCATCGTCTTCTAGGTCTAAACCCCCCTTTTTTCCCCTTTTCCTAATTCTTCCAAACATTAAACCTCTTTGAGGGTTGCTGTCTGGTGGTAATTATGTATTTTGTTTGGCTTTGATATTTTACTAATTCATCCTTTTGAAGTGTTTCTTGTCCTCTTTTCAACTCTCTCCTTCTAAGATGTAGTCATAGAGGGCTCATTTTTCATGACCAACACCAAGGTTTCTCACCTCAGCCAGTCAACCCAACTGGAAAGATGTGGATATCTGGCCATTGGTAGGGAAGGTCAGGCTTCTTGATTCATGCTCCCTCAAATGGTGTGCCTATGCTAAGTGAAGACTACACACTCCACTTCATATGGCAGTAATGCTTTACTGCTACAGGACACCTTTACCTTCTTCTAAGTGTTTTTTTTTTACAAAGTCCTCTCATTTGCTTAATATTCCATATTTTAACAATAGCCTTTTTTAAATTACTAATAAAAACTTTATAATATAATAAAATAATGATGTAGTGAGCCAAAAAATATGCAAAATAATCTTGTCAGTTCTGACTTTCATATGAGTTTCTTTTCACATTTTTATCCCTCCAATCTGTGCTAACTGTTCTCTTCCAAAACACTTTAATTTTTAAGTATATCAATTTCAAAAACATTGAATACTGCCATTTTTATAGTATTCACGTTACTTTTTTTTTTTTGCCACTAATTTTAGATGCTGTTTTTTGTGTGTGTGTCCTTTTAGTATAATTTTGGCAGCTTTTTTTAGCTGCTTCTTGTCAAATCTATATGAGGGCTATTTTGTTTGTTTGTTTTATATTAAATTTGTATTACTTATAGCTACCACTCTTCCTGTATAAAATAGAATAGATCAATTCCCACATATAACATAGGACCATCACTTAGAATAGTTTTCAGAATAGCATATAAATATTATAGTCTACATCAGCAATAATTTTAAGAAAAACATATAAATGTTGTAGCTTATATCAGCTGTTTTTTTTTTTTAAGAAAATATACTCTATTCTACACGATTAATTTTCAGATAGAGTAATCTATATTGTACATTAGAAACACTTTGTTGAATGGGGCACACATTATATCTATATTAACAATAGTTTCATAGAATAGCACATATTGTCTACATTAATTATTACTTTACACAATATATAGTGTATAATTGTAGTCTACATTAACATTAATTCTACACAATGTATAGTGCAAATTGTAGTCTACATTAGCAATAGTTTTTCAATATATAGTGTAAATTGTAGCCTACATTAGCAATAATCTTACACAATATATAGTGCAAATTATGGTCTACATTAGCAATAATCTTACACAATATATAGTGCAAATTATGGTCTACATTAGCAATAATCTTACTCAATATATAGTGCAAATTATGGTCTACATTAGCAATAATCTTACACAATATATAGTGCAAATTATAGTCTACATTAGCAATAATCTTACACAATATATAGTGCAAATTATAGTCTACATTAGCAATAATCTTACACAATATATAATGCAAATTGTAGTCTATATTAATGATAATTTTGCAGAATAGTTAACATTATTGTTAACAATATTTAAAGTAAAGAACTTTGTAATCTTTATTTTCTGCTTTTGTATTATTACTGAATTTCTTCTTGCTGGCAGAATCAAGAATATTTTAAATACAGCCATGTCTATTCCTCATCCAATCATAGTCTAACTAGAAATAAACAGCCTGAAACAAATAATAATAATAATATAAAATGCATAGAATTGTGTTTTATGGACTTGTAATTATTGGCTTGATTAATGTCTTGACAAGCTGTCATTGTAAAAAGTATTGTTATGGAAACAGAGCCATAGATTTTAGAAGCAGTGATTTCTTCAATATGTGCCATTTTGGTATGCAAGGTTTCTGTTTTTGAGATTGTGGTTCTGCCCTATGTGCCGTCTTCGGTTCGAAAAGACGATAGATAGATAGAATTATTGGTTCTAAGGTGAATGTTCTATTTATAAAGATTTCCTGGTATTAATGAAACAAGCTCTGACTGTTTTCCTAGCTCAGACAATAGTTTTGTGCTACCCATCTTTGCTTCCATGTGTGATTCCAGATTTTTTTCCTTGCATGTTTTTTTTTGCCATAACCCCAGACATTTGCTTTGTTTATGCAGGCAAACCACTCTGGCCAGCGTCACCCTATTTGGCGGCATGATAAAGTGAGTATGCTTTTCCAACAACTAACAAACACAGCATTGACTTTTCTTTTATCTGCTGAAGACAAAAATAAGATTAAAAAAACATGTTTAGGTTTAGCTGATTAAATACAGACTACTTGATATCTGGGGAGTCGCGATAGCTCAGTGGTTAGTGACTTGGACTACAAAGGATAATGGGTAGGGTTCGATCCCAACCGACGGCTTCCGGGTTCACCCAGCCTTAAATGGGTACTGGATTTTTTTCTGGGAAAGTAAAGCAGCACGGGCGTAATACCGACCACATTACCCCAAAAATCATGTGCTGAAGGTCAGTAAAATATAGGGTCACTAACACCATATTTCCCTATATGCCACTTGGCGTGACGGGGGTACTTTACTTTTTTACTACTTGATATCTGCAGACACACCTTACAATGTTTTCAATTAAAGTAAATGAGAGTGTAAGGTCAGGTACATAAACAACATAAAAGCAACGAGTTCAGGCTTCATCTTCTCTATTAGCAAAAATGTAGCAATAAGATCTTATGGATTGATTCAGTTGTAATTATTCTAGTAGCGTTCTATATGTGATCAAAACCTTTCTTGTTTTGTTAAATATTAACACAAAATTGTATTTTCTTAGAAGTATAGTCTTTATTACTTATAACATTTAGATGATCTTCAAATAGCAATTTCACTAATTATTAAAAAAAAATTGCTATTCTTTGATACTAGAACAAATATCAGAATTGTGTTCATCTTCATCAGGTAGTCTGTTTAAAATTGAGGATGCCAGACTTTAAAATTGTAATCTCATTGTTTCTTGTTGTTTTGCTGTATAGCTGACTCAAATGAAAACAGTCTGTAAGGAGTCCATGTTGTCTTGGGCCCATTATCTTTCAGGTCACTGCCTTCTCCATCTTCTAGAAATGATGCCCTCTATTCTTGATCTTTCTAGAATATTGTGACAGTTGATGTGGCAGGAATATAATAGTGTTCTTTATACCTAGGAAACTTGAATATGTTTAAAAGAATAAACAGTGCTAGAATTGGCTAATTTATATGGCATTTGGAAAGAAATTGACATTTCAGTAAGGTGCAAACAGTGTCAGTAGACACTGCACAGCTGTAGCTGTAACTGATTGGGCCATGCTAGAAAGTGATCCAGAAACAGTCATAAGACCTGCAGTACAGCGAACTCCAAAGAGAGGATGAAAGAGAAGCAGACAGGAAACAATCTTGACCAAAAACAGTTGAGACAGAGATGTACAGCATGAGCCAGACTTGGGACACTATAGCAAAAGGGGAAAGGGATGACTACAATTTTGTTGGATATCTTTTAAGATTACTGAGCAGTAATAAATATATTAATATACGTAGGGAGGTCAAAAAGTAATGCACACCAATTTTTTTCTCGGAAACTATTCGGGCAAAATGTGTGAAATTTTCACAGATTGTAGCTGAACATCCCCTTTACACTACCTATTTTTCAACATAATCTCCATCCAAGCGTATTGCCTTACGCCAACGCGAAACTAGGTCATGAATGCCTCGTTTGTACCAAGTTTTGTCCTGCTCGCGTAGCCATTTTTTAACTGCACGGATCACACCCTCATCATTGTCAAAGTGTGTCCCACGCAGGAATTTTTTTAGTGGTCCAAACAGATGGAAATCTGAGGGAGCCAGATCAGGGCTGTAAGGAGGATGGGGCAGTACAGTCCAACCAAATTTGTTGATTGCTTCCCGTGTTACCAGACTTGTGTGAGGGCGTGCATTGTCATGTTGAAGCAACAAATCTGCAGATGGCTTATTAGGTCGAACTCTGTGGAACCGATTTTTGAGTTTTGTCAGTGTATTGATGTAAGCTGTCGAGTTGATTGTCTCACCTCTTGTCATTACATCAACAAGAATCACACCATCAATGTCCCAGAAGACAGTGATCATCACCTTTCCGGCTGATGGAGATGTTTTGAATTTTTTTCTTTTTGGTGACTGCGGATGATGCCATTCCATTGACTGCATTTTTGTTTCAGGCTCATAATAATGTGCCCACGTTTCATCACCGGTAACAATTTTTGACAAAAACATTTCTCCTTCAACACCGAAACGCTCCAACAATTCAGAACAGAATGTTTTCCTTTGAACTCTGTGATCATTTGTTAGGCACCGAGGAACCCATCGAGCGCAAATCTTTGAATATCCGAGAGTTTTAAAAATTGCGATTGCATTTCCCTTGCTGACTGTAAGCTGCAATGCCAATTGCTGACTAGTGATACGCCTATCCTTACGAATAATGGCATCAGCCCGGTTTAACATGTCTGTGCTGGTAGCCGAGGCAACACGTCCAGAACGCGGTAAATCATGCAGCTCCACTCGTACACTTTCTGCAGCTTTAATTCTCTGAACCCAGCGACTAACTGTGCTCCTATCGACTGCAGAACATTTGTACACTGCACACAGTCATTTATGAATGTTTGCCACAGTTTCTTTTTCCGCAACCAGAAATTCTATGACAATTCGCTGTTTGTAACGGACATTGTTGACAAGCTCCATTTTAACGGTTCATAGATTGCGTAATATTTATCAGAATGCTGTGCAATTTGGTACACATAAT
Organism: Megaustenia siamemsis; assembly: GCA_032433765.1. Taxonomy (NCBI): domain Eukaryota; kingdom Metazoa; phylum Mollusca; class Gastropoda; order Stylommatophora; family Ariophantidae; genus Megaustenia; species Megaustenia siamemsis. Next base: position 64,880,360 of record JAVIAB010000124.1, read on the forward strand.
TGGAACATGTCATATTCCAAGTGTGCAAAATTTCATATTCCTATCTTTATTATTAGCCGAGAAAAAAATTGGTGTGCATTACTTTTTGACCTCCCGTAATACTTATACCATTTAGTGCTCCCATCCTTGATTTCTGTAACAAGACCATTTTCAAGTCATAAAAAAAAGTAAAGTACCCCCGTCATGCCAAGTGGCGGCGTATAGGGAATATGGTGTTAGTGACCATAAATTTTACAGACCTTAGGCACATGATTTTCGGGGTAATGTGGTCGGTATTACGCCCGTGCCACTTTACTTTCCCAGAAAAAAATCCGGTACCCATTTAAGGCTGGGTGAACCCGGAAGCCATCGGTTGGGATTGAACCCTACCCCTTGTTCTTTGTAGTCCAGTTCACTAACCACTGAGCTATCGCAGCTCCCATTTTCAAGTCATATTTTACCATAACTACTCACAAATAAGAAGTTAATATTTATTTTTGGCACTCTCTCCCTCCAGTTTATTAACTCTTTAACCCCAGAATTATTCTGTTGGTTTTAATGGAATCATCTGTCTTGAATTTGTAAACTACCTAATATCATCAAATTCAAACTTCTGTATAGGGTCAAATGTGCGTGTCAGCACCAAAGCTGAAAGCAATTGGTGAGTCATAGCTGACTGCTTGCATCAGGATCAGTGAAACTAAACTACCAGATCCTAATCCACATCTTCACGATTCTCCTAAAAAATGATTAACCAGACTGGCTATGTGAGTAGGAATTGTGAGGGAAAGCAACCCAATACTGAAAAACACCATACTGAAGTTAGATATGCTGGCCTGAAAGACATATATATATATATATATATATATATATATATATATATATATATATATATCACAGCTGTGCTGCAAATCATATCGAAGAAAATATTTGTAGGAAATAATAATATTGAATTGAATATTTATGAATGAACAAATAAAATAGTTATTCAAAAATAAAAATTTCACTCGCCAAATTCAATTTCAGATCAAATTATAATTAACTCAAGTGGGAATATCACAACAAATGTGATTTTATTCAAAAAATATTCATTGATGTCTTTAGTAGTTCAATATTCCAGAATTTTAAGTTGATAGTAGAATTTACCTTTCTTTTAGCACAGTGTAAAGTAAAACAATGTAGATAATCTCATGTCCTATCCTTGTTATTTGACAGAATGACTAACATTCAGTTGCAATGAAGTAACTACACAAACAATGTTGTTTCTAATTTTTAAATATAAATTACTTATATTTAATAGTACAATTTGTTTCTTAATCATTGAAATGATTTATAGTCCTTAAAAGCATTACAACACAAATCTTGAAATGTCCATACCCTAAATCCATTTTTATTATAGAAATGTTATAGCAAAAATACATTTACTTTGATAAACACAAAGTTGCGGTGGAAAGTGAGTCCGCCTGGGTCATGACTTTCAGGCATCTGCCTTCTACTGCATTCTGAGCCTTGAGGCTTGCAAAATGTCTTGGCTGAACATATTGTCAGACTAAACTATCAGCATGTAATGGTCAATCCTGTAACCTGCACAAAACTTTGCCACTGAATTTATTGTCCACATCTAGTCACAGATATCTGCCACAAGCTCTGCTTGAAAACACTTGCTGATTCTATTATGATGTTTGGAGATCTAAATGACTTGTTACCCCAGAGTGCACTTAAATATTTTATTACCATGTCGCTTATAATCTGATTGTTCTGACAAACCCTGCAAATGTTGTAATCGTTGTTTGTAAATTTATGATCAATGCTAACAATTTATTTGATGTTATGAATCTGGTGATTCATCACTCCTAGTTTTCTGATAACCATAAAGTTAACTTTTTTGAATTGCTGGCAAAGCCTCTGTAGTCCGAGGATTAATCCTTGGTTTATCTGCTGACATCTTCATGTCCCCTGCTGTGCCTCACTGCTTTTACTTTAGTTGCTGGTTTTAACAATTCCACAGCCAGCGCTATGCTTTCTCAGCACTTTTTACCTATGTTGTCATAATGTTTGACCCTGAATAAGAATCACAGACTACAGTTGACTGTAATTAATGAGCCACATTTTCAAGGTGAAGGTGTCTGTTAACAACAGGACAAAAAGTGGTCAGCGATTTGCTGACTGTTTGTGCCTGGATTGGTGAAACAGGCCTATCCAGATCCTTCTTCAATTCTTTGTGGTATCTCTAGTAAATTCATAATTAGTCTGGTCAAGTGAGTAGAGATCAAAAGGAAAGCAACCTGGTTCTCACAAATGCCATGCTGAAGATGGATGTGTTGGTCTGAAAGGTGCAGATATAGTTGCTAGCTGTAAACAATAACAATATATCTATGTCCACTTAACGTCCTATTAAAGACAGACAATGAAATAGTTATTGTTTGAGCACAGCTGCAGAAGAAAGAATATTCTGTTACATAACATCATTTTAGATTGAGATTTGATATGTGCTTTAAACAAAAAAAAATCATGGAACTTTTTTGATAAACACTCCACTGAATCTCTACTTTCTCCTTTCTGTACAGGTCTATTCAGTTTTGAAGAAATATTTGAAAGAAATTAATGTCAATTAAAAGATAAGAATCACTAATTTTGGATGTTTTTAGTATTATTCTAAACACTAACCAGTAATGCTTATAGCCTTCAATATCTAATGCATGGCCTATAGAAATAATGTGAAATCTTTAATTTTGTGCATGCAGCTTGATGAGATGTTTATTGAGGGTGGACGAGCCTACAAAGGCAGGCTCAAAGATTTTGAAGTAAGTTTTTTTTATTTTTGTTGAACTAACCTTACACTATTCCTAGTGGATTGAAAAGTGTATTGCTAAGAGGGAAATGTTTTATAATTCAAGGGTTTTAAAGCAATAAAGGGGCAATGCGATGCATACAATGATGATCTGAGAGCAGGCAGTGGCAACTTTTTGTATATTGCTGACTGTGTGTGTCTTTATTGGTGAACTGTTGGTGATCATGAATATGATCTATAAGGTCCTGACAACAGAATAAGCAATCTTTCTCTGGGTTCTATCAATTTAGTTATGTCATAACTATCACCCTAAAATCGGTTTGTTCAGCCACAACAAATGTTGCACAAAAAATAATGAATTATCTCTCAAAACATAAATTGCCTCTTCTGGTATGAAGGTGAAATTAGTGGATTTTTTTTTATTTGATTTTTTTTTTACCATGGATCAACCAAGAAGTTGGTAGTGGTCAGTCAACATAAGACAATAAAAAAGTATTAATTTTCCTTGTTTAGTCTGTGTGCATCATGCACATGGTGCCTAAAATCTAGTCCAAGTCTTGAAAATACAAAACTAAAATATATTTGTGTATATACCTGACAGGTTAAAGATGATTTTTATAAACAGCTACAATGGCAGATGGATGCAAGACGAGCCAAGGATATTATAATCTTGATGGGAGACCTAAATGCTAAGGTAGGATCAGACAACAGAGGCTTCGAAGAGATTATGGGAAAACATGGACTTGGAGATATAAACGAGAATGGAGAGATATTTGTGAATTTCTGCGCCCTTAATCAAATGAGCCTAGGAGGAACAATATTCCAACATAAAAGAATACACAAAGCTACATGGGTGTCACCAGATCATAGAACGGAAAATCAAATTGATCACATATGTATTAATAATAAGTTTAAGTCATCCTTACAGGATGTAAAAGTATATAGAGGGGCAGATATAGCTTCTGATCATCATCTTCTGTTAGCCAAACTTAAAATTAAATTAAAAAGGTATAATACAACGAATAAGGGTAGAAAGTATTTCAATGTAGGGTTTCTTAAAGAACAAGGAATTAAAGATAAATTCGCAGTCACAATATCAAACAAATACCAAGTCCTCCAACAACTAGAAAATACAATAAATATAGAAGATCATTGGAAACAGGTAAAAATATATGGAAAGAGACATGCGAAGAAACACTGGGGAAAAGAGAACGCCAGAATAAGGCATGGATGACAGCAGAGACCCTGGATAAAATTAAAGAAAGAAAGAACAAGAAAGCAGACATAAATAAAAGCAAAACAAGAAGTAATAAAGCCAAGACACAGGAAGCTTACACAGAGGTGAACAAAGAAGTGAGAAGATGCATTAAAAGGGATAAGAGGAAATATATAGATGAACTAGCTAAAGAGGCAGAAGAAGCAGCAAATAAAGGGAATATGAAAGAACTGTACAACAGCACAAAGAAATTAGGTGGAAAATACAAACAGATCAACACCTTTATCAAAGACAAGAAAGGAAATCTGCTTAGTAATATAAGGGAACTAATGGAGAGATGGAAAGAACACTTTGAAGAACTTTTGAACAGACCCGGCTCAAATAATCCTCCAGATATACTACCAGCAGAAGAAGAGTTACACGTTAACTGCGGAAAACCAAGCAAAGAAGAAATAATGAAAGCCATCAAATTATTAAAAGATGGTAAAGCCACAGGACCAGATGAAATTCCTTCGGAAGCCATCAAAGCAGATATTAACACCTCTACCAAGATGTTACAGGATCTATTGGATAAAATTTGGGAGAGGGAAGAAATACCTAAAGACTGGAGAGAAGGTTATATGATCAAACTACCAAAGAAAGGAAGTTTACAGGAGTGCACAAATTATAGGGGAATTATGCTACTATCAGTGCCAGGAAAAATATTAGGCAGAATCATTCTGGAGAGACTAAAAGAGGCTATAGAGAAACACTTGAGAGATGAACAAGCAGGTTTTAGGAAGAACAGATCATGTGCTGATCAAATAACTACCCTACGTATAATAGTTGAACAAAGTTTAGAACTAAAATCCCCACTATATATTGGATTCATAGATTACGAAAAGGCATTTGATAGTTTAGACAGAAGAATGCTTTGGAAGTTGCTGAGTCATTACGGAATCCCCATAAAGTTTATTAACCTGATAAAAACAATGTATGAAGGAACAAAATGTAGTGTGGTGCATGAAGGACAGCTTACAGAAGCATTTGAAATAAGAACAGGAGTAAGGCAAGGATGCCTCCTGTCTCCATTTCTCTTTCTACTGGCCATAGATTGGATTATGAAAATAACTCAAAACAACAGAAATGGGATCCTGTGGTCACTGACCAAACAACTTGATGATTTAGACTTTGCTGATGACATAGCTCTCCTATCACACAGCCATCAACAGATGCAGGATAAAATGAGTATATTAGATGAGAGATCACAACAGCTAGGACTAAAGATTAATAGAGATAAGACCAATATTATGAGAATTAATGCAGTTGGCAATAACCATATAAAACTAGGAGAAATACCTCTACTAGACGTACAATCTTATATATATCTGGGCAGTAATATAGATAAAGAGGGAGGAACAGAAAATGATACCAAAATAAGGATATCAAAAGCAAGAGGAGCTTTCATTGCACTGGGAAACATATGGAAATCCAAAGAAATTAGGCTAAATACAAAAATAAAAATTTTCAACTCAAATGTTAAGTCGGTCCTATTATATGGCTGTGAAACATGGAGAATGACAAAATTGACAATCACGAAAGTACAGACTTTCATTAATGGATGCTTGCGCAGAATAAAGGGATGGAAATGGCAGGACAAAGTCACTAACGTGGAATTATGGAAATGTACCGGTCAAATCTATCTATTGACCTTTCGAGCCGTAACCGGCCCATAGGGCGTAGACCAAGATACACCTTCTCCTATATGAATTTTTGTTCTAGCAGTTTTCTTTTAAAGATATTTTATCAAATCTCGCCATCTGTCTCTGTTCTGTGCAAGCAGTTCTATCTCATTGAGGGAGCCGATTCCTGCTGCTCTTGCCTCTCTCATCAATGTTCTTCTCAGTGTCTCCCTGGGTCTTCCTCTTTTTCTTTTACCTGTTGTTTCCCATATGAGGGCTTGCTTTGCTATTCGATTATTATCTCTTCTCATCACATGTCCAACGTATGACCATCGTCTTTTCTTTATTACTGAAGATATTAGTGGTAATAAAGAAAAGACGATGGTCATACGTTGGACACCGGTCAAATACCAGTGGATAAAGAGATACAGCGAAGACGATGGCGATGGATAGGACACACACTACGGAAGCCAACTGAGAGTATTACACAACAGGCCCTTTTTTGGAATCCCCAGGGGAAAAGACAAAGAGGAAGACCAAGGAATTCTTGGAGAAGACAGATAGAAGCAGAGATGAAGATGATGGGGAAGACATGGAATGATCTTAAAAGAATGGCAAAAAACAGAACGACTTGGAAAGTGTTTGTTGAAGACCTATGCTCCACCAGGAGCTAAAAGGTAAAAGAAAGAGAAGATATACCTGACAGCATCAAAATATCAAATCAACATTTGATAAGTTTGCAGATACCACTAATATAATCTTAAGGTAAAGGTAAAGTACGAGACTTGAATCTTCATCTTAGCACACGAGTTTTCACCCATATATGTTCGGCCATCTATCAAGAAGTATTCTGAGACTTCTAGATAATGTCGCTTAAAGCTTCAAAACTCACGATGCAAGGCGGCATTCCTCAATTTCCCAGAGTACTACCCTGGTACCCATTTCTGTCAGCGGATGGCTCAACCGCAGGGTTATTTTTTTTTTCCCAACCACGAGTAAAATTCACACCACTTCCAGCGGGAATCAAACACGGGTTGTCCAAGCGTCGTTAGCCCAGTTGTGTGATTTTCTCAACTAGGCTACCGAGGCCCCCAAACCTTAATGTTTGTGATTTGAACTCAAATTCTTATGTTAAAAGTTCTTAATCATTCTGCAGCTCATTACAATTCCTAGGCTCCAGGAGTCTCTTCAATAAATTTTGCAAGTACTCTTTTTACAGTTGAGCAGATGCACAGGACACTACAAAAGAGTAGCAGGATAGGCCACTGAAACTACTAACATGAACTCAAAATTTTTGCATTTTACTATAGTGTAGGCTTTTTTATTTATGTGCAGCTTCATTTTCATTTTTGCGCTTGTTCTTTCCTGATATCTGTATTTTTTCAGTGTTGTCAGCGGCATTCTTCTGTTGTGAAGAATAGGAATAGTAAACTAGAGTGACCAGATTGTCTACATCAGACATTCCTTCAAGCTTGATACAAGTTTCACTATAAATCTAGACAAACCTAAGCATGTATTTGTGGCCCTCTAGACAAAACATTTTTAGTGCCTCATTTGTTGAATAATGTACACCAGACTGACATGTCTGTATTAGAACTTTCACTCTTTATCTGTGCTGCAGATGTTACCCTAAAGCAACACAACAACCCAAACATATTAAGCTTCAGTAATCTAGAATCTCAACAGGAGCTATACAAATATAATTATTCGTTAAGCCCTTTCAATAATTCTTCAAAGGATTTGAAGTTTCAAATTCCTTTTTTTTAAATTTTGTTTTAAAAGAACATTTATGTGAATGATTAATATATAATTGCATTTAATTAAAGTTTGTTTAGTTTTTTATTGACTCAAATTGATAGGCTGGAGAAAATACAAAATGAAGCCATGCGCATTATCCTGGGATGTACGAGGGACACTCCCTGTGTAGCAATGAGGTATCTTCTTGACTTTCCAACCATGGATGACAGAATCAAGATCTGGAGAGCACGAGCATACCTGAAGATTAGTACAGATACAGAGCATCCATTGCACCACGTGCTCAACACAGTGAAAGGTGCCAGGCTAAAAAGAGGCAAATCATGGGTGGGCCGAGCAGAAGATGTCATCAAACAGATCTGTGGGCTAACCAATATCAGCGTTGGTGAGGAGTGGATACCGGTGCCTACGCCATTCAAGGGGACTTCCTCGTGTATTGTCACACTCGACACAAAAAGTAGGGAACAGAACCCGGTCGTGGTTAATGCTGAGGTCAACGGTCTCATCTGCGATAACACCGATGAGAAAGATGCAATCATCTATACAGACGGATCTGTAATAAGACACCAAAGAAGTGCATGGGCATTTTCAGCATGCTCGGCAGGCAGAATAGTCAAGGAAGACAGTGGTGCATACGTCATGACCACGAGTAGCATGACAATGGAGGCGATGGTAGTGACCAAGGCATTCAAATGGTTAGAGTCCCAAGACTACACCCACGCATGTATACTGAGTGATTCGATGAGCATGATTAAAAAAGTGGAAGTGGGCTTTGTACGCATGCAATGGGTAGAGTCGTTGCAGAAATCCAAAATACATAAGGTCACCTTTGTCTATGTCCCTGGACATGCGGGTGTATAGGGAAATGAAAGAGCGGACAGGTTGGCTAGCTGCGCTGTCATTGAGAATGGGCAACCAATGGATCAGGCGGACATCATCAATGCCCTCCAAGATGTGGGAAGAGCACAGGTCTTCGACAAACACAGATCCACGTCACTTCTTTCGATGATGGAAATGGGAGTTAAGATGGGCACAGCCAGAAATGAGAAACTTAGTGGCCGTGTAAGAAGACTTATCAACCAACATAGAACTGGAGTCGTCAGTCGTTGGACACTGAGGGAATTGCTGAGGAGGGGATCTGAGCACCTATGGACATGTTCAGAGTGCAATGATGATGACCCGCAAATAACTCAATAACTCTTTAATTTTTTCTTGTAGCTACTGTAGTTTGATTTTTAAAAATCTGGAATAATATACTTATGTGTGCTTGTCTAATGCATGAGCATGATACTGGCTTAAGTTTGCATTTTATTTGAGAAGAGTGTTTTTGTGCTTTGTCTAGTAACAGCCAAAATCATTTATTATTTCTTGCTCATTGTTCTTGCTCTTTTAAAGAAATTAAAATGATTTCTTTTAAACTTGTCTGTCTGAATGAACAAATTATGGTGCACATAAATCATCAAATTCCAAATTACAGATTGTAAAAGCAGACACTTTGTGATTGCTGTTGACAAATAATTTATCATTTTGAAATGTGCTGAATATCATCTCTGCCGTTAGTTTTTATTATTATTATTATTTTTTAAATTTTCACCTTCCATGTGGGAAATGTGGAACAGTGACCATAATTTTCTATGGTCAACTGCACATTTTTGGATGATATGGTTGGTATAACATCATGCCATCCTTACTTCCAAGAAAATTCTCTGGTACCAATTTTAGAAGCATGGTGAGCCATAAAGTCTTGTCAGTCCAAAAAGTGGTTGCCACATCTGGAAATTGAACTTGAACCCTCCTGGTTAGCAATGAGCACACTATCAACTCATCTATCTGGGCTTCTTTTTTTTTTTTTGAGATGCAGTTATTTAATTATTGCTTGTTAGCTTGCTCATATCAGAGTTTTAGCCTATTGACTTTTTGCAGTTTAACATTTGGGTACTTATTAAAACACTCAAAACTTCTTAAGTTTTACATGCATTAATTTTTTCATCTAACTGAGCTCTTGTGTTTCTGTTTCCTTTTCATCTTAGGGTCCTCCACCTGACCCTTCTTTTAACCCTCTAGCGGACCGCCGACGAAGTGACAAGAAGGAAGACTCCTCAGACCATAGACGTCACCCAAGGAATTATGGAGGAAGTACAGATCTTTCCAGGGTGAAACAGAACATGAAAAACATGAGAGAAAAAGTTGGTTGTTTTCTTTACTATTAATCTGTCTATCTAAACTGTTTTGTTTCGAATAGTGTAAAGTAGTAGTAATGAAAGGAAATTAATGTTTGAAAGAATTTAAATGTGAAAGATTAAGAAAGCCAACAAAATTTATACTATGATCACAAAATATTCATCATCAACAAATAATAGTAGAAATGAATCACCGTCATTATTATCAAATAACCTGTCCAGTAGCTGACATTTATCTTGTAACCACCATTTAAAATTTTTCTTTGCTTGTGTTGCCTGCCTCAGTGGGTGTAGTCTGTAGGGAAACTTCAATCTTGGTCCATCATCTTTTTTAGGTTGCTTCCTTCCCTGCTTTCCAGGAACTATACCCTTTAGTATTGTTCTTTCACGGCCTTTATATTGTTTATTTTGATTAACATAAAATCTATTAACTTTTCTTAATTAAATTAACAAGTTTTCATTTATTTTCAGTTCTCTTTAGACTTTTTTGTTGGTTCTTTTACCTGTCCAGGGTATTTGAAGGATTATTTTGTTGCTTTCCTCGTTAGTAGCAAAGTAATGGAAATAATAAACAAAATGTCATTATAAAATATTAAATAAAAGCTTAGCTGTAAAATTGTAGTAATAACATCTTAACCCTAGATTACGATTCAGCCGTAAAAATTACCACCTCAAAATGCAAATCCTTGAAATTTGACAGTCTGCTGTTGGCAAAAATTTCCGATACCTTCCTAATTACTACTTCCGGTGACCCCTGAGTGTTGGATTTGTTTATTTTTATGTTTTTTTTTTTCAAGTGCATGATAAAAATTATGACAGTTTCGTAGAAAGGGGGCTTTTTTTTGTTTGAAATAAATTTTGCGATATTTTCAAGAAATTTATTTTCTTTCTTTCTTTTTTTTTTCTCAGGAGGGGGGAAATCTCTTTTGTCGTCAGCGAGACATCAAACAAACCTTTGTAAAAGCCAGTGAATGGCGATTCGAGAGAGCCAAACATATAACTGCATTGATGGACTTACTTATTAATAAACAACGTAACACCTTCGGTAGCCACGGTGCAATGCATTCAATTTTCAGGCCATAAATCTAATGTAACCCAGAAAATTATTACAGCATCTAATTCCTATGTGTCTGCTTGGGTAAACACACAGCTGTGCAGCAAAAGTTCAAAGAAGAAAATACTATTTTTGGAACCCAAATGTAACATTTAATTGGTAGTAATTTTTGCAATGGTATTGTGAAAACATCAGCCACAGATATGTATCATAATCTAGAGTTAAGTATGTACATGATCAGGATGCTTTCTATTATTGTTGTAGAAAGGGATCTGGCATTTTTGTGTGTTTGTGTTTTTAGTATTTGCACTGAAGACTGCTGCCATGACTAGTCCATCCTGAAAAGGGCATAAAATCAGCATTACTTGCAATGTGTTATATGGTCTGCAGTGAGGTGTAATCTTTGGAGTTCTTTTGCCTTCACAGCACAGCATTTTTTCTTTAGGTTTGCCTTCCCTATTCAATTCTTACTCATTTGACTGTCTCTTTTTATGAGGTATCCATGGTGAAGTGTAAAATTGTCTGGATCAGCTCTGCATCACCCATTCTGACATTAGCTGAGTCTGAGTACTTTCACCCCTTTCACTGGGTTTTAGATTGATTTAGCCTAAATTTTAGGACATTTGAAAGAGCATCTATTTAGATTGATCTATTGTAAGCAGAAGCAATGAACCTGAAGATTTGAACAAATGACTAGAGAATTACTAATTAATTGAGAGAATTGCTCTCAAATGGGAAACAGCTGGTCAGAGGAAAAGAGAGTGACTTTGAGAAACAATGCAAAGAACTCTTAACAAAAGAGGCAAGGTTGGCAGGTTTAGACTCACTTTTTATAATCAAACAGCTCCCCCCAAAATAGAGATAATTGGCAGGAGACTGTACAAGCCCTATGGTCCATCTAAATGGCACTGGAAGGATAAAAAATCAGTGAGCCAAAGAAAAACTGGAACAAAAGATGGCTTTATTTATTTTTCTTGCTTTTTTATTTAAAGTGAAATAGAAATTGAATAATCTGAGATAAATGGTTGATACATTTTTAATGTTCTATTTTTGCAGAATTCAGCAGTGAGATAAACCTGTGCAAATGGGCTCACAGTTGTTGTTTTTAAAGTATTTTTGATTGTCAGATTGATGCGTTATCATAATCTAAAACTAATTTTAATAACATATCCAGCCATACATGTACTGTACTGAGATAATGCAGTTTCATTTGAAAATGAATTGATGATATAAAATAATGGACATGGAACAGATCAAATACTAGTATACAACAGAAAAGGATGGAGACAAATCTTGATGAACTCAAAGTAAGAGATCGGGCAGACAGGATCTAAAAGGAAAGAAAAGAACATTTGGTGAAGAACATTCCAGAGCATGTAGTAGTCTGCAAAATCTTGCATTTCAAGAAAAGCAGGTATAGCAAAGTATGCAGTTATTATGAGCAGTTGTAGTCGTGCATGACAAGTTTTTGATGCTTTTATAAATTCTCAGAGAAAATTACATTGTGTTTTGTCTGATTTAAAACTGGTGTATATTTAATTTAATAAACAAGCACTGCTATCAGTCTGTAATCTTTATAATGTTCTTGGTCAATGGCTGACACATTCTGTGATAGGATAGGTGGCAGGAACCATTATAGGCTGTGTCTGAAAAGTGTTCCTTGTTGCAGTTTCCTCATATTTCAAGTCCGGCTTGCTGCAGGAGCTACTGAGTTAAGTGCTCTGTGAGCTGTGCGTTTCATCCGTTTTGATCCTATTTTTATATTCTGATTGCTTACGATGAATGATGATATCGTATGACTGGGAATAGATGGCTGTGTTCACTTTCTGTGCGGTTTTGCTTTATGTTTTTTGGCGTGTGCTGAGACTGCTATGATGGGGACTACAGCTACCTTTCTTTGTTCGGGAGATGAGATTTTAATTCAGATGATTTCACTGGCATGGGCGGTTGAGCAATTATGAATTTTGATTCGTTTGCAGTGATACTGGGGCCTTCCATAACCATAACATTCTGTGACATCCTTTTGTATAAGGAAAAAAATATTTTGGTTTTGGTCAGATCTTGGGTTGTTGATATAAATATGTATTCTTGACACTTTTTACTTCACCAATGCTGAGATGTAAGTTTGTGAACGCACTTTAATGATGTTTTGTTGTTCCCTTTAAAAGAAATAAACAGCACACACACACACCCCACCAAATTTTTGACAGCAATGACTATGTGTATTTTCTCTTGGCTGCATTTAGTGAGCACTTTTTCTTTTATTTCTGCCTATTCCATTTACCACTGACCAACTAAACAATTGGTTTTAGAGCAGTTCTCACTTGATAATTTTGCTTTGCCAGAATATTGTGAGAATTATATCACATGAACTCAACTTTATGTTTTCTTTTCTCTGTTTCTCCAATATTCAGATTTACATCAAAGTGCTGAAAACATGCAACTTTCATATGCCCTTTGGTTTTTGTATTGCACTGGATGGAAATGCAGATATTCTTTGGGTGTAATTCATTAGGTTTTCTTTAAATGTTATTGCAAGGATTTATACATCATTTTTATCTCACACACAAAATATACGTAGGGAGGTCAAAAAGTAATGCACACCAATTTTTTTCTCGGCTAATAGTAAAGATAGGAATATGAAATTTTGCACACTTGGAATATGACATGTTCCAATTATGTGCACCAAATTGCACAGCATTCTGAAAAATATTACGCAATCTATGAACCGTTAAAATGGAGCTTGTCAACAATGTCCGTTACTTACAGCGAATTGTCATAGAATTTCTGGTTGCGGAGAAAGAAACTGTGGCAAACATTCATAAACGACTGTGTGCAGTGTACAAATGTTCTGCAGTCGATAGGAGCACAGTTAGTCGCTGGGTTCAGAGAATTGAAGCTGCAGAAAGTGTACGAGTGGAGCTGCATGATTTACCGCGTTCTGGACGTATTGCTTCGGCTACCAGCACAGACATGTTAAACCGGGCTGATGCCATTATTCGTAAGGATAGGCGTATCACTAGTCAGCAATTGGCATTACAGCTTACAGTCAGCAAGGGAAGTGCAATCGCAATTTTTAAAACTCTCGGATATTCAAAGATTTGCGCTCGACGGGTTCCTCGGTGCCTAACAAATGATCACAGAGTTCAAAGGAAAACATTCTGTTCTGAATTGTTGGAGCGTTTCGGTGTTGAAGGAGAAATGTTTTTGTCAAAAATTGTTACCGGTGACGAAACGTGGGCACATTATTATGAGCCTGAAACAAAAATGCAGTCAATGGAATGGCATCATCCGCAGTCACCAAAAAGAAAAAAATTCAAAACATCTCCATCAGCCGGAAAGGTGATGATCACTGTCTTCTGGGACATTGATGGTGTGATTCTTGTTGATGTAATGACAAGAGGTGAGACAATCAACTCGACAGCTTACATCAATACACTGACAAAACTCAAAAATCGGTTCCACAGAGTTCGGCCTAATAAGCCATCTGCAGATTTGTTGCTTCAACATGACAATGCACGCCCTCACACAAGTCTGGTAACACGGGAAGCAATCAACAAATTTGGTTGGACTGTACTGCCCCATCCTCCTTACAGCCCTGATCTGGCTCCCTCAGATTTCCATCTGTTTGGACCACTCAAAAAATTCCTGCGTGGGACACACTTTGACAATGATGAGGATGTGATCCGTGCAGTTAAAAAATGGCTACGCGAGCAGGACAAAACTTGGTACAAACGAGGCATTCATGACCTAGTTTCGCGTTGGCGTAAGGCAATACGCTTGGACGGAGATTATGTTGACAAATAGGTAGTGTCAAGGGGATGTTCAGCTACAATCTGTGAAAATTTCACACATTTTGCCCGAATAGTTTCCGAGAAAAAAAGTGGTGTGCATTACTTTTTGACCTCCCTTCAGTAGGTTTTTTTGTGAACCTCTTTGTTTTTAACAAAATAAATAAGCTCTTCTTAATTAAGAAATCAAATCAAATTTCACTCAAGTGACAAAATCCAAAGTTGTGTGTTTATAACATAAATGGGGGCCTCCTTAACCTGATACTTGCCTACAACTTTTTGTCTGATGTTTTCAGAGTTTGACATGTCTTATATGGAACTTATGTTAGAAATATAATGTGCTAATTCATTTACATGAAACAGTGATTTTTATGTGTGTGTGACTTTAGATCTATTATTTAAAAAAAAACATTTTTATTTCATTAGTCAGGCACACATCTTTTAATTGTATGTTGCCAGGCTAAAACATACAGAAATTTGTAGACAATTTTACCATTCTTTAATTCTTTACAGGAAAAAGAGAAACTCCAGGGAAGTAAACCCCTGGACATTGTTATGACTGGAAAAGAAAGAAGGAATCACGAGGAATGGAAAGCAGAGAGAGAGAGGTATGATAAGGAACGCATTCAGAGACAAATGAGTGATGGTGGAAACTGGAAACGAGCTTGGGATGCAGATAAAACTCAGGAGTAATTATCTTTGTTTAAAATGTTGACTTTATGGCTGCATTTATTATCAAGCACAGGAGAGATTTTGCAACTGTAAACATACTCTTCTTATACATTTCACAATAGTTCTCATTTCTCTCTATTCCCTTTGGTCTTCAACCCTACAGCATCAAGGGAAAAATTTAATGTTTTTGACATAGCTCTATGGTTTGCTTCATACCCAATAGTTTATATATCTTTTATTTCTTCACCAATTCCTTTTTTTTTTGCTAGGACTTCCATTTTCCTCCTTTTACTGTACCTGGTTTTTAATAGTTGTGGATTTTTTTTGTAAATGTGTTATGTCAAAATATGCTATTTATTGAATTGGTGTTCTTCTTCTAAGACGTCTAATTTCTGTTAAGATTTATATTTTGTCTTTTACTTCCCATGTTTTGACATTGCTAGCATTATGTTGGCAAAGAGATTGTGTTATATAATGGTCTTTGAGTATGAATTTTCATGTTTAAATTTACTTATGTTAATTATACCCAGATTTGTGTGGTTTCATTGTATTTATTTTCCATCTGGAAAGAGACCCAAGGACAGACCAGTGCTGAGATATAAAGATGTTTTGCAGGGCTTCCTTGAGGAAATTCTCTATCTGTGAAAGAAACTGGGAAAATCTGGCTGCAGATCATAGCACATTGAGAACAAAATAAAAAATGGCACAGCAACTTTCGAGGCAGTGCTGATATCAAATTCAGAAGAAAAACAGTGCAGGAGAAAGGAGATGAGGCCAGGCACAATGAATACATCTTGTTCGTTCTGTAGCCAGATCTGTCTATCCAATATTGGCAGAATCAGCCACGAGAGAAGCTGTTCAGCAAACAGTATCCAGCATAAGACACTAACATTTTTACCAAATAACTGACTTATCATCTTATCATGATTGCTTGCTGCTAACTGTCTGTCAAGATGCCAAAGGCCATATATATATATATATACCGCAACGAAGGTTGGCTACTATGGAGCGCCATTCTGCTCTGTCTCTTGCTTTGATGGTGCAGGTTGTCATAGGCTGATTTGTCCATCTTTTGATGTTACTCGTCCATGTTAGTCTTGGTCTGCCTCTGCCTCTTTTACCTTGTATTTTCCCCTCCAGGATTACTTTTGTTAGGCTATTGTGTCTTTTAACATGGCCCAAAAATCACATTTTTCTTGTTTGAATTGTGCTTAGTGATACTGTTGTGATATATGATACCGTACTTTCCAAATACTTGAAGTCTAACTTTTTTCAACTCTTTTTTCAATAGAAATTTTTTATTTTGATTTTTTTCCTATGATAATATTAACAAATTCAATTAGAACAAATTACCAGTGATTAGATTGCTTTCTCATTTTATGACTTTATGAACAAATGTAAAACATATACAATGAATATACAGGAATATTATCGTTATTAACCCCCCCCAAGAAAATATGAAACCTTCCAATAAAGTGCAAGAATAGATTTCAACAATTGTAATAACACAAAAATTTTTGTTAATGTAAAATATTTTTTTTTTTAAATATTAGAAGTCTGGGGATGGCCTTCAGTCATATTGAATGGGAATCCTGGACTTCCATTAAATATTAATATAACTATGTCATATCATTTGGGTAAAAATCTTTCTGATCCAAGTATCAATATAGACAGGTTAGTTGCATGCATGTACACATTTTTATTTGCTAGGAAACAGTCTAAAAAAATAGACTTTAGATAGAAAGTGCTGATTTTTATCATAGTGCCTTTTTTTTTCATTTTACTACTTCACTCTATATTATGTGTAATGGAATATATGGTCAGATAGCATGGTCAGATAGCGTCAGAATTAAAAATGGTTACAGAAAATGAAAATACAAGTCAAAGCCTGAGTTTTTGAGTCATGAAACAAAAATTCAACAGTACCTATCAGAACTAATTTTCTTCTTTCCTTCCTCATTTGCCTTTCAGCGTCGAGGGGAGACATAATTTGTGCTCCTTTGCTCTTCTGTTGGCCTCTGTTGCTGTTATGTTTCCTAGTGTTTCTGATATCCCATCAATCCATCTTTTCCGTGGTTGGCCTTTGGATCAGGTTTTTTCGCAACGCTTATCGAAGGCTTGTTGTGTTGTGTTTTGATCTTTCTGCCTTATCTCTTGGTCAAACCATTTTATCTCTTGATTCTTAATGTACTCTGTGGTGGGAATTGTTCCTTGCTTTTTTCTCAGTTCTTCATTTCTGATCTTATCACTCAGGCTGTTTCCTGTCATCCCTCTAACACATTTCATCTCTGTAGTGGTTATTTTCTTTTTGTTCTTGCATCTAGGGTCCAGGCATTAGTAGTACAAGGTTTGGATAAAGATAGTATTGTAGAGTACCCATTTTGCCTCTAGAGTTATTTCCTTAATGGACAATAGTGGTGATAGCTGTCTAATAATTTCACAAGCTTTGTTACAGCTTGCTGTCTGTGAATTGTCATTTGTTCCTAGGTATTTAAATTCCTCTGCTTGTTTTAGTTGTCTGCTGTCTATCGTCATGTTGATATTCTGTTTCTCTTTTGTGATATTCATGATGTTGATTTTCATTTTGTATTTTCTGCTTGTGCTGTTAAGTTTTTTAAAAGTTTTCTTGTAGGTCTTCTATTGGTCCATGTATTAGTGCCTGATTGTCTGAAAATAGAAGCTCATTAATCTCATCTGTCTCCGATGGTTTAGCTAACTTACATATGTAGTCCATTTATGTAATAAACAGTATAGAGGATAGTACTTACCCCTGTCATACTCCTGATCTAACTTATAAGTGGTCTGTGTAGCCTGCTGCTGTTGATGTAGAGGCTTAATTAGGTCGGTTAGATGTTGGCTTTCTCTGTATGTTGTTGGTATCCTTCATAGTTCTCTCTTTACTCTGTCGAATGTCAATTAATAAATTTTTACTGCTAGATAGTTGATTTATTCTAAATACTTTATTACATTTCTTTGATTTATTCTATTCATTGAAACTATAGCTGCTTATGTTCTAGGTAACATATTTGAATTTTATTATCAATATTTTTATGGCACAAAATTTAATTTGAGCTTATTTATGGATATTTTATTTTTACAGAAATGATGATCAGTCTGCTTCATACTCTAAAGTTGAGCCTGCCAAGCGACCAGGTAAAGGACTTGGTTCACAACCAGCCTCTGTTTCACATTTATTCTTATATATATACATCTGGTATTATAATGATGTATTAGAAGTCTGACAGATTTATTCTGGGAAGACAAAGCGGCATGGGCGTAATACCGACCACATTACCCCAAAAATCATGTTCCGAAGGTCTATAAAAACTATGGTCACTAACACCATATTCCCTATACACCACTTGACATGACAGGACTCATTACTTTTTTTTCATTAGATGCCCAAGGTGATAATTTTATAATAATTTTGCTCATGAAAAACAGTTTGAAAAATATACTGTGATCAGCTTAGCCTTCTAATGACAGGAAAATTATCTCTCTCAGTAATTGTTGGTACAAGTAGTGTGGAATTGTTAATGTTTGATAACATTCACAAGGTAACCATGAGGTACTATATGTTTAAGAGTTATTTTATATTGTATTTGACATTTGGTTATTGAGAGCATTGTAGTGTAGAGGTTGTTTGCTGGCTTGCCATAAAGTGAACATCGGTTCAATCACAACTTGATGTCTTGTAGTCAACCCGACTGAAAAAATAAGTACCTGGCTCCGTGAGTTTCTGAAGGTAAATTGTAATGAAAAAGAGCACTGATTACCTCATCTCCAAAGGCTGTGGCTTAGTGTGAGAAATTTTAATATTTCACTTACCTACAACATTATAATATGTCATGTGACACACTCTATAACATTATAATATGTCATGTGACACACTCTATAACATTATAATATGTCATGTGACACACTCTATAACATTATAATATGTTATGGGGCACAACAGGATTATAATATGTCACGGGACACCACAGCATTATAATTTATCATTGGATACCCTCTACAACATTATAATATGTCTTGATAACACACTCTACAATATTAACATATATCTTGGAACACACTTTACAAAAGTATGCAGTATAATCTTATAACAAGACTGGTTATAATGAGAATCCTAATATAGCATCACATTTTAAACAATTCCCTTAAGTTTTTCTTCTGCATCCTATGTTTTAAAAATTCTTTTCTAATGTTTTTACCCAGCTTAAAAATCTGTTATACATTTTGCAAAATTTATTTCTACCAGTGGGTTACCCTTTTGTAGCAATCCAGCCAGTCTTTGACACTAATATTCTGTCAGAAAGTTTTTCCATTTGCTTATTTGTACAGTAGTCTCTGATTCTTTTCTTAGATTCATGGCTTTTGTCATGTGACATAAACTTTGATTCTGAGATTTTGTTATAGAAGGAAAAAACCCAATCACACCTCATGATTTGCAAGGAAAATGGTATTAGTGCCCATATTTCTTTATTATTGACAATATTTTTTTCACAAAAGCATGAAATTTCACCTTTTATGTAAAGATGTCAATATTAGGCTATGCTGTCCTTCTCTGAAGAATTCTAATTAAAGTTATGTGAATCTAGAAGCTATTATTTGGTTTCAAATCCTACCTCTTGTCCACAGTAGTCCATTTCACTAACCACTGCTCTGCTGTAGCAAAATATTAGAAAGTGACTAATCCAATAAGCAGGATGTGCACAGGATACAATTTTATCAATCATTCCCCTAGTTGCAAAAATTTGATTTGAGAAAAGTTTCCACAGCCCAGGAGTTACCACAATGTGTTGAAAAACTACATCGTTGATATAATTCTTTTTTTTAAATTTATCACAGGTGCATATACTGAAGTCTCTCTCTTATGTAATGACATATGAAACAATATGAAGATCACAATGTTTAAATGTGTAGAAAGAATCATCTGTGTGATTGTATGAGGTATACAGCCATCAGGTAGTAGGAACTATCTTCAAACAGAGCTAATCCAGACTCTACTTCAGCTCCCTGTAGTGCTCTTCAAAACCGGCTGCAGATAGTCTGGCCAATCAAGTAGAAGTGAAGGGCAAACCAGTACCAAAAATGTCCTGTCCAAGACAAATGTGTTGGGATGAAATGCAGATGTCACGGCTTGCTGCAAACTAGTGACACAATCTGTCTATGCCTAGGTAACATCCTGTTAGAGATGGATGATAAAGAGGAGTAGTTGTGTGAACACAGAAGAAGAGCTACTACTATCATTCATAACTTCAATCAGGATCTGAGATGTAGGTTACTTGAACTGATAGAAGACAGCAACTAAATGAAGAATTAGAGCCTCTCCCCTAAAGTGTTGGTCCTAGAAACAGACTCTGCAGTCTGATAAAGTAGATAGAGATTGAAGACATGCCTCATACTCAGACTAACAAATTTGCCATGACAAAGTTAGATGTAATAGCTGGAAGGCACAAGTGTCTCAATTTAAAAATGCAATATTTAATAGAGCATAACTAGATAACATTTTCAAGGTAAGTAGGAAAGAGGATTAATAATACCTTCAGAAGTGTTTTATAAACCAGAAGTGATATAAGAGAAAGAATTGGCATTGAACCAATTCTAAGCTACATACAGAAAAAAACAAAAAAACTGGTATGCCCATCTAGAAAGAATGCTTGTGATTCCTTACCATACAAAGCATATACTAAAATAGGAGAAAAGGAAGAGGAGCCAGAGGCAGATCAAGAATAGATGGACAGACAGCATCAAATAAATGCTAAAACAATATCAACTGACAGACTGAAGCCGCCAAAACCAGAACTTTCTATCTCTCTCCATACCGGAATGGGTACAAGAGGAAGTGAATAAAGAAATTGTTTTAAAAATAGTTATATGCTGATATCTTCAATAATACACTACAAGCGAAGACATAGTAATTATGGTCCTGTTCAGAGCCCAGTGAATCAGTAACAAATTTATGTTAAGCCATGAGTGCCATTATTCCCTTCTGACTTGACATGATAGATTTATTCCAAAGCTCATAGCTTTTTTAAAATATTATTTAACTTAAATAAAAACCTATTTGTTCGATAGCTGGCCGTATTGGGAGTGGACGGTTTGATCGGGGCGAGAGAGACGAACGTCCACGAAGTGCGGTTATTTCAAAAGGTATCTACAGTTACAGCATGTCTTAATGTTTTTAATGCAACACAAATAACATCTTGTGATCTGTATAAATCATATTCAAGCAATTAATTTAAATAAAATGAAAATAGATTAATTTATTATTTCACAATGGAAATATGCTAATTTATTTTCTAATTTAGTGTTGTTATTAAATTTGTATCCATGAATCTGATTCATACAAATATAATCTACCTATCTATCTTTCGTTCGCCTGAAGTATTGTCTATATCTGCAATGTCATTTCCTGTATAAATTTTACTGTCTTTTGTAACTCTTGCAGTGGCCCATATAATTTTGTCTGTAGTGTTGTATCTATGGGCCAATGGATTTTCCTCAGTCTGCTATATTCTGTGCAATCTTAAAGTATGTGTTCAGCAGTCTGGGGTGCCTGTCCACATGTACAAGTAGTTGATGTGCTGATCTTGAATTTTGTATACATGTGACTATGGAGTCGATTGTGTCCTGTTCTGAGGTGTATAATGATAACTTGTTCATATCTATTCATATTATGAAAGGCATCCTGATTTGGGGCTTGTGGTCCTCTGATTGACAAATATAATAAATATCAGAGATAATTAGAAGTATGTACAGTTTATGAGCATTTGTTTGTGTTTGATAGATACACACCCACACACTCCTTCCCACCCCTTTATAAATATAGGTTTACACTCATTCCTCTAACTTACCTTGTCAGTCTCTTATTATTTATCAGGCACTCTCTGCTGTAACTATAACTTTGTATACAAAAAAGAGTAAGTAATTTTAAAACTTTGAAGCAATGCTTACATTTTAGTAAAACCCAAACTAAAATTACAATTAAATTGTCAGTGTATGTGTGTGTGTGTGTGCACAAAAATATGAAATATGACTGCCACTTTTTTATGCATTATATTGTTTGTTATGTATACAGTGTACCGCAAATAAAAGTGACAGTCGTATGTTATATTTTTCGCAAAGCAGCACACTTAGAGAAGCATATAACAATAGGAGCTACATTCTGTAGGAAGATGGATATCTCCCCTATCTACTAACAATATTTCAGCAGAATACAGTGTTGCCTTTATATCTCCCCTATCTACTAACAATATTTCAGCAGAATACAGTGTTGCCTTTATATCTCCCCTATCTACTAACAATATTTCAGCAGAATACAGTGTTGCCTTTGCTTGCAAGGTAAGCCTGTTTGCGGTAAAACTACATACTTCCCAAAAGTATTTGTTGATAATTGTGCAATTGTGATAATTGTGAGTCAGACCACCCCAGTATTTGTTAGCCACTTTCTTCAGTTGTTCAACATCTGAGTCAGTTCTTTTTAAAATTATCTTTCAGTGTCTCCCAATGTTTTTATTTGAGTTTAGATAGGACTCTTGCTGGGCCACCTCAGTACTATCTTATTTTTCTCTTTCAGCCATGATTTGGTGATGTGATCTATATGCTTTTGGGTCATCGTCATGTTGAAATGAGCATCTGTCAAGGTACATGATCTGAATAAATGACAAAAGGTGCCTCTCTAGTATGTCAATGTATCTTTCTTTTGTTAGAATTTCTGTGAAAATACACAATTTTGTGGTACTTCTTTCTGACATCCTTTCCAAAGGGTGGAATTTCTCTGGTACACAGGCGTTACAAAGTCTTCAGTAGACAATCCACAAAGTATGTTTAAGGTTTTACAAATATTGGAACTATTTTTATTTATTCCAAAGCTGTGAAAAATTAACATGAGCTTTGACTTTGTATCCATTTTCTGCCATGCATCTTAACAATTACTATAGTTAAATGATTCTGAACACACACCAAAAAAGCAAAGGATTAATGTTATCATATATTTGCAGTTAGACCTGTCGGATATAAATATTTGTGTTACTTTACATACTGTCAGTTAGATATAGAAATGTTTAACAAGAGTGATACACTTATAATCAATAGAAGGTATAAATAATAATTTTCTTAAAAATGATGAAACTTTTCTTTTGTCCTTTATTCCAGGTGCTCTGCCAATTAATGATCACTCACAGCAGCCACAGCGACAGCATCACCATGATCAACAACAGATACAGCCACAACAACACCCACATGTTCACTCTCAGGCTGGAGAAAGCAAACCCTCACGGGGAAGAGGCAGGGGTCGTGGAAGAGGTAGAGGCCGTGGCAGTGTATCTGGGGAGAAATTCCCACGTCCAAGAACTTGGTCTGGAGGTGATGATCGCTTTGTGGAGTGTCAGAAGGAGCTCTTGCTTGTAAAGTTTGATAATACTGCAGGAGATAACAGTGTAGAGGTGGAGTATGACGATGATGAATTTCTCTCTTCACCTGCCTCATCACCAAAAGTGCCACAGTCATCAGGCACAACTCCAGGACGAGGTCCAACAGGTCGCACTCCTAACCAGGCTTTGAAGCAACAATCTCGAGGGAACAAGCAGCATCAGCAGAAGAACAAAGCTCCTCGACACAAAGACAAACCTGTGAGTGATACACAAACAAACCCACAGAAGATAAATGGAATGCTCCTGCAACTTCCCCTGTACTTTTAGATCAAACGCATGTTGTTTATGGCAATGATGAAACCAGAGTTCGTACTTCAAGTCACTCTCAAAGCTATGGGGATAGTGAAGAATGGGAGGATTGCACAGAATCTTCTGGCATGCATGAGGAGGAAGATGACTTTGGCATTTCATGTGGAGGATTGTCTAGCAACGCAACAGATGTATCCGCACATGATATGCTCCTAGAGTGCAGACTGAACCCTGAAGCTCCAGAGTTCTTACCCAGCTCCCCAGATTTGATTACAACACCCTCTATACTTTCAAAAGTTTTGCCTTGGACTACTAATGGTAGTCCCTCTTGTCCCTTGTCACAGAGCCCTGTGGCCTCTCAACAACCCCAGCATAGAGAGGAACCAAATATTGTGCGCAAAGATAGCCTCACCTCTTTACTTTCATCTGATCAACATGTATCCAAGAAGATACCAGAAACAAAACAAATGGATGATGCTAAGCGTAATCTGGTAAGTGACATTTTTACACTAGATATTCTTAATCATCGTTCATCATTGAGTGCCGTCTCCGCATTGAAGGTTGGCTACCACGGAGTGCCATTCCGCTATGTCTCTTGCTTTGATGGTGCAGGTTGTCATAGGCTAATTTATCCATCTTTTGATGTTACTCAAACACATTAGTCTTCATCTGCCTCTGCCTATTTTACCTTGTGTTTTCCTTTCCAAGATTACTTTTAGTAGGCTGTTGTGTCTTTTAACATGCCCCGTAAATCTTATTTGTCTTGTTTGAATTGTATTAAGTAGTTCTCTTTTCATTTTTAGTTGTTTTAAGACTTCATTATTTGTTTTCTTTTCTTTCCTACCAATTCTACCTATTATTCTATATATCCACATTTCAAAGGTTTCAATTTTCTGTTCTGTTTTCTTATCTAATGTCCATGTTTCTGCAACATACAGAAATGTTGAGAAGCTATAGTATTTTGCTATTCTTAGTTTTAGCCCTGGTGTTATTTGTTTTGATGTTAGTATACATTTCTTGGCATTAAAATTACATTTTGCCATTCCTATTATTTTTTTAATTTGTTTTACATTTTCCATCACAGGTTATAGTATGTCCAAGGTAGCTGTAGCTCTGAACTGTCTCCAGGTCTATTCCTTCAATTTTTATATCTACTTGTAGGTTTTTGAGTATTTTATTTGTTTATGATCATAGTTTTAGTCTTTTTTGTATTCATATATAATCCATTTTTTTTGCTTGTCGTGTTTATTTCATTAAATAATTGTTGTACCAAACAAATACCAAGTCCTTCAACAACTAGAAAATGCAATAAATATAGAAGATCATTGGAAACAGGTAAAGGATTTATGGAAAGAGACGTGCAAAGATATGCTGGGGAAAAGAGAACACCAGAATAAGGCATGGATGACAGCAGAGACCCTGAATAAAATTAAGAAAGCAAACATAAATAAAAGCAAAATGAGAAGTAATAAAGCCAAGACACAGGAAGCTTACACAGAGGTGAACAAAGAAGTGAGAAGATGCATTAAAAGGGATAAGTGGAAATATATAGATGAACTAGCTAAAGAGACAGAGGAAGCAGCAAATAAAGGGAATATGAAAGAACTGTATCACAGCACAAAGAAATTAAATGGAAAATACAAACAGATCAATTTCTTTATTAAAGATAAGAAAGGAAATCTGCTTAGTAATATAAAGGAACAAATGGAGAGATGGAAAGAGCACTTTGAAGAACTTTTAAACAGACCCGGCTCAAATAATCCTCCAGATTTACTACCAGCAGAAGAAGAGTTACACATTAACTGTGGAAAACTAAGCAGGAAAGAAATAATGAAAGCCATCAAGCTATTAAAAAGTGGTAAAGCCACAGGACCAGATGAAATCCCTTCGGAAGCCATCAAAGCAGATATTAACACCTCTACCAAGATGTTATATAATCTATTAGATAAAATTTGGGAGAGGGAAGAAATACCTAAAGACTCGAAAGAAGGTTATATGATCAAACTACCAAAGAAAGGAAGTTTATAAAAGTGCACAAATTATAGGGGAATTACTATCAGTCCCAGGAAAAATATTAAGCAGAATCATTCTGGAGAGACTAAAAGAGGCCATAGAGAAACATTTGTGAGATGAACAAGCAGTTTTTAGGAAGAACAGATCATGTGCTGATCAAATAACTACCCTACATATAATAGTTGAACAAAGTTTAGAACTACAGTCCCCACTTTATATTGGATTCATAGATTACGAAAAGACATTTGATAGTTTAGACAGAGGAATGCTTTGGAAGTTGCTGAGGAAGAAGGGGAGGTTTTCTAGTCCTGAATCATCAATTCATCAATCTCACATGACTAAGATTTTGTACAATTTATCTCCACTAAACCACACCTAATACCCAAGGTGAGCTGAATAACCTTGTTAGAGATATGAATTTACACAAGAACAAAGCAGAGCTTTTAGATTTCTGACTGTAATAGTGAAACCTGGCAAATGATCTTAGAATTTCTCTATTTTGAGACTGTTCATAACATTTTGTTACATTTTTTTTTCAAAGAGGGTGATCTTTCTGCATGCCACAGCATTTCTGGTTTAATGGCAGACCTCAAAATTAATTACAAACCAGATTGGAGGCTTTTCATCGATTCCTTGAAGATGAGTCTTAAAATCAGATTTTCCACATAATGGTAATGTTTTACCTTCAATTCCAGTTGGCCATTCAGTTTGTATGAAGGAATCTTATGGATATATTAAACAGCTTTTGAGTATATAAAATACGATCAACACCAGTGGTCACTCTATGCTGACTTAAAAGTGGTCACTCTTTTGCTTAGACTTAAGTACTGTTGTTTTCTGCGTGCTGTGGGATAGTCATCCTAGAAATGACCACTACTACATTTTAAAAAAATGGGCCATTCTGACAGTTACTGCATCCTTGCAGTAAGAATGTCAAGCATTTAGCATTTATAGACACCAGTAAGGTTTTGTTACTACCTTGCACATTATATTGGGTCTCATGCAAAACTTTGTCAAAGAAATGGATAAAACAAGAGTGGCTTTTGAATTTTCAAAACTGAGTGAAGCTAAAATAAAAAAGGGAGTATTTGCTGATCCTTAAATTCATCAACTTATTGCAAATGATGAATTCCTCGCAAGCTGTTAAGTTTATGAGTTATATATCAGTCAGTGGTAAAAAAAAAGTTATATTGTAAAGAATAGAGCAGATAACTATTAGGGAGTTGTAGAAAAATCTCTTTCTGATATATAACAGGCTTGGCTGCAACATGGTTCTGAAGATTTATTTCATGTACTCACATCTCAATTTGATTTCTTTCCATCAAACTGTGGAGCATGGTGAGGGATTTCACCAAAAATTGCTGCTGTGGAGATAAAAGTACCAAGACAATTAGAGCCCCTCAAGGTATCAGGGCAATTAGAGCCCTGTGTTTGCATATTTTTGCTGGGTAGTGAAAAGAGACACCTCATTGTATAAATGCAAAAAACAAGTGAAGAATTGAACAATCACTGAATTATATACAAATGTTCTTTAAATTAAAAAAAAAATATGTTAATATTGCTTTGGTTTGTTACTTCATTTTATCTTGGGAAATTCATGTAAAAGTATAAGGAGTGTACAAGTAAGATGTAATATGAAATATGTGACTGACAGGACAGATAAATTGACAATGAAAAAATAATATTGAGAAAAGTCATCTTCATTTGTGTAGTAAGATCAGGGACGCCAGATGAGTGAGCTAGATTTTGGACATAAAGCAAAGAGTAAAGTTGCTTGCACAGAGAAAGTCTTACCATGTCAGGCAAGAGCAGTGATCGAAAAGACTGTGCTAGGCTGATTAGAAGGCATATCTTAACAAGACTTGGAGGAGGTCGGTTGAGATGAACACAGGTGGCTGTACTGAGAACACTGGGCCCAGAAGACAAGAACTAGATTGTAGATGATAGGAAGATAGATTAGGGTATATGAGGGATGAAACCTAAGAGTAATTATGTAGTTGTGCAAAGTTAAATAGTTTACAAGGACTGATATTGTAACATAGGTTGTATATTAGATTAGTAGTATATTTCCAGGATCATGAAAGTGTTGCAGATATCCTAGTGTATGTGCGTCACAGATTGTTGAGAGATGTATTTTAAATATGTTGTTTATTTTGTTACATATTGTTACTGAGACAAGTAACAAATATATTTAATGTTCAACTCATTGATAATTTATGAGGAGTGAATGTATAGGATGCTTGACTCTACTATTTGACAATGCTTAAAACTCACAGGCCACAGAAAGAAGTATGAGGAAGTCACAAGTTGACAATATAATATAAACAACAGGAAAAATGCACCCATAAGAATGCATAGAGATAATAAGACGGACTTCTGAAGAAGACAATCTGAGTGCAAATCTAGTCTGTCAGTCAGCTAAGAACAGATAAGTGAATAAAGAATTAGTCAAGAAATAAATGAGGATGAACAGTGACAACATTTACAACTACAGATACATGTGGCTGACAAATGTAATAATATATGGTGCACAGCATTATATTTTACAGTCATTAAAATAAGCACATAACTGCAATTTTGTAATAAAACTGAACTCTTTCCATACGTTTTGATGCACTGTGTGCCTTGTCATCTTTGGCCACATATATGTTTCGTCGCATAGTGCGTCACTCTCAATTTTATTAGCGTGAATTGTCATCAAACCATATTCTTTTTACATGTCTTGTGTCATCTTGGTATTGGTGAAAACTAATACCTTGTTCAATTATATAAAATTTCATATATAATATGTTATATGTTTATCAGATAAATATAAATATGTAGATTGATTCTTAACTCTTTCCGGACTTTGGCGGACTTTAGTTTTTCTTTAGGCTCGGACCAGATCAATTTTCAATTTAGAAAAATTCCATCATGTCTTTTTCTTTTTACAATTTCAAGCAATAATGTAATTAAATGTAGTACATGTTATACATCACCGGAAAGGAAAATGGTTGAACAAAATGAAAATAGCAATCTATTGATGATATCTGAAAGAAAAAATATATTATTTATTATAAATAGTATAAAAATATTCTAAGGCAGATCATTTTCAATTCAAAATATCATACTTCACATGCCTCTTTTTTTTTCCATGACTAGAAGCATGTTGCCATCCATTCTTTTCGAAAATATACATAAACTCATCCAAAGTTCTTCAAAATACACTTAATTTGATGCGTTTTTGTTCACAAATAATGAAATTAGGCACAAGAAATGGTGTGGCCACTATTTGTCAGAAAAAAACACACATTTACATCGAACATTCAACCAATATATCCTATATCTACATAAAGATAATGCCATGTGGTGATCGAAGGAAGTAATTATGAAGCGTCATCTAGATAACAAATTTAAGTATTGGTGAATATTTATTCAGAATTGTTACATTACTTTAAAATATTCAACCGTACTTGGTCCGAGTCGATGTGTTGGTTTTGGTCCGGTAGTA
Source organism: Megaustenia siamemsis (assembly GCA_032433765.1). Lineage (NCBI taxonomy): Eukaryota > Metazoa > Mollusca > Gastropoda > Stylommatophora > Ariophantidae > Megaustenia > Megaustenia siamemsis. The sequence continues at coordinate 64,909,649 of JAVIAB010000124.1, forward strand.
CATTCATAAGTGGAGCTGTTATGTCAGTTAGCAGTTAGTAGAATGCATTAAAACCATGAAAAATTTTGTCTCTGAAATTTCTTCCGTTGTTTTAATAAAAAGCTTCCGTATGGAAAGAGTTAAGTAATTTGATCGCCCATCGATTTAACTGATTGCCCATGAGAATTAAAGAGCCATACATTGTTCCTTTTAGTATTATTTACATTTTTTTATTTCTTAGAAGCAAGAGCCAGTTAGTGAATTTCATTATGATATTTGAAATTAGCATGTCAAAATGTTTCAGAAATGGTGAATTAATTTCTGAAACAAATGACTAATGAAAATGTGTAGACTAATGTTATCTTATGCATTGAGATGTTCTCAGCCAACACAAGAACCAAATTGATTTTTTTCTGATAATATTCTCTTGAAAATTGTGTAAACTAATTTTTGTTTTATTTTAGATTCCAGAAATTTCAAAGTCTATGGACAAAACTGTTAAACTCACGGATGTGAGTATATCCTGCCTGCCATCTTATGACAATGATACCAAAGACATCCAGCCTACTTCAGATGCTGTGGATAATAAATATTCTGCTTCAGATGCTTCCAAGGGAATAAAAGAAGAAACAATAGACAGCAGCAAAGCTGCTTCACCTCAGGTCAAGGCTGCAGTTGGCCTCATTCCTCCTTTCATTGTGAAAGGATTGAAGAACAATTCTTCAGAAGAAGAATCAAAGGGCACCTCCAAAGAACCTGTCACTATACTTGCCTCTGAGATTACTCTAGGTGATATGTCAGGCAAAGACTTTGTGAGGGATGTGTCCAAAATGCAAGACCCAGCTAAGGACAGTTTAAAAACTGCTAGTCTTTGTGTGGACAAAACCATGAATGGAGATCTGTCTGGTCAACACAAACTGAGTGTTGTATCATCAGTTTCTGGTGGCCACACTCCTGTATTGTTTTCTGAACAAGAAGACAACACAAAGACTCTCAAAGAAGGATATGGCAGACAAGAAAACCATACTGCACCAACTGAAAACTTGACTGCAAAAAATGGTAATTCTTCTGATGCCATTATCCCTGCTGGGTTAAAGAACTCTCCCATAGAGGATGAGTCAACACAGCCCACTGCTGATGTTTCAGCTTGTTCATAAGATAATCCAAGTAAGTGAATTCTTTATGTTTTCAAATTGTGTTTTGTCTCATAAAAAAGAAAGGAATGACATTCAGTGCAGAAAATAGATGATCAACCACAATTAAATTGACAATAGGACACAAGCTGAAGCAACATAAACTTCACATTTTGGACTTGGAGATGATAACCTTTGCTCTTGAGGTCAGTCTTTAAAATAATTCTCCTGTACGTTTCTCTTCTACACCTTCTTTCCTTGACTCAAGACCAACAAAGCAGACTGACTAGTGGCTGGTACAAGTGAAGTCTTGTATGGCAGCAACAATGTTCTTCCATTTTATGCTGTCTGTGTCTATCCTTTGAAGGAAATGCTGCATGTGTGGCCAATACTATTCATCTCTGTTTTCACTGTTCTCTTACAGGTTATCCTTGGTCTTCCTCTGTTGCTTTCTCTCTGGAGCCCACATAGCATTATAGTTCTTGTGTTTGTTTCTGACTTTGTCTTACCTCATTTCTTTTCTTTGCCTGCCATCTTCTATTACCTTCACATTTTAAGTAATTCTTGGTTCCTGATTTTGTTTGACCAAAAGTGTGAGACAAACTCTGTCTTCTGAATGACAAAATCCTTAGAGGCACAGTATAAAGTATTGGGTTGAAATGAATATTTATGTCTACAAATTCCCAAGAGGATAAAACAAAGAAGGAAATAATAAAGAGAATTTATAAACTTCTATCTCCTATCTCTTTTTGGCAGCGACAAAATCAATAATAAAAGTAAAGTAAAGCTAAGCTAATGCCCATATTTTAAAATGGCTAATGTTTTCATTTATCAGTATCACACAAGAGTGTCCTACTTTCCCAGAAATTTCTAGTACCAATTTTCAGAGGCTGGGTGAACACATAAGCCATGCTGTGTTTTAAAAAAAAGTTAGCCACATTCGGAACCTTCAGCTGAGTAGCGAGCACACTAACCATTCAGCCCCAGTGGCTTTCATACCCCTGTAGGGAGGGAGGGTAACATGAAGAATTTCCTCCATAATTGTCAGTTCTATGAAAGGAAGCAGAGTAATAATATGGCCTCACTTGGAACACAAAATGTATGAAGCCAGGAAAAGCTGCATTAAACTGCCCACTTTGTGATTGTAACTAATGAGAATAAAAAGTATCTTCAGCAGAAAAGAATACAGCACATTCAATCATAGCAGGAATCAGTAGACAAACACTTTGATGGCTACTGAAACATGTGGCAGAATAGATCTGGGAATGTCCTAACTGCTGTGATGCCAGTCTGAACTAAAGACTAGACAAAGTAAATGTGAAAACAAAATTTTAATCTGCAGACAAAGCATGTAGAATGTTGAAAGTTTCATGGACAACTAAAAAGACCAATGAGGACAATCTCAAAGAGGTCAACACTAAAAGGAAGGGCCTAAAAAAAACATCAGAAAGAAACAATCAACATTTTTCAGGCACATCATGAGAAGAGGAAAGTTGGAATACTTAGTTACAACTGGCAAAATACAGGGAAAGAGAGATTGCAGATGACAGAGAGAGAAGATACTAGATAGTTTGGTGTCATGGCATGGAAAACAGTCAACAACAGAATTGATACAATGCACTGTGGATAGAAGATTGTGGAAGGACATGATCACCTCCACCAACCGGTACGGCACATGATGATGCGCTGTATGCTTCTTCGTGTGTATTCCAAGATGGAGACTGTTTATTTTTCTTTTTGCGCTGACCATTAGGCATGAGGCTGACAACTATACCCTGAGACTCGCTTCGGGGAAAGCTAAAGCAGGAAAACCCATCGTGGTTGTAGAATTTAGTGTTAAAATTGAAATAGGAGAAATGGGCCATGCAACCAAAGATTTCTTCTATAATTAGGGAAAGAAAATGGACATATGTCGGACATGTGCTGAGAAAAGACAACAAGAAAGTTCCAAAACAGGATCTTCTGTGGGAAACATACAGAAAAAGAGAAAGACCTAGAACAACACTAAAAAGAACACTTATAAGAGAAGCAAAGTTAGCAGGTATAGAGACAACAATTATACAAGTTTTAATATCTTGCCCAGAATAGAGATGGGTGGCGAAAAACACTACAAGCCCTATGCGATGTCTAGAGGCACAGGAAAGATCAAGAATCAAGATATGCTGGAGTGACCTTGAGAGATATGTAATGAAGATTTAGTTCCAGGAACGTGGAGAAGGAGGAGACATAGAAGAAGGTGGAACCAAGACATAAAAGGACTATTTCAGACAACACCTACTGAGGCAGATGCAAACATAGCTAGATGATGTGAAACATTTATGTTGACAATTAAAACATTCTCAGCTGGACACGTTAATGATGATGATGTTGTTGATGAGTAAATTATAATCTAAAAGATGTTTGTAAATTATTTTGTGGCCTTAATTATAATTTGATTATCTTGTGTACATGCCACAAAATGGATGATACTATGATACCAACATGATCTGGCTCATGAGCCCAGGTTAGGGCTGCATTGATCACACCTCACTTTAGTAAAACAGTGATTAGATAAGTTTACTAGGATTTGAATTAGATATTTCCAAGAGAATGAAGTATATTAGTCCAAACAGGCAATATACTTGAAAGAATCTTGATACAAACCTCAGCAGGGAAGACTTCAATCTGGTAAGACTTTCCTTAGGAGAGAAAACTCTATCACGGAAAACCAATGTCTGGTGAAACAGTCCCAAATAAATGCATATTACATAGAGTTGCACCAACCATTAGGTTTTTAACACAGTGAAAACTGCTAATAAGTCTACAAAGTAGAGAAATAATTAAGTACTCTATAAGTAGAATCTGTTACCTAAGATGTAGTAAATTAAAATCCACAAGATGTTTACTACATGTTGAAAGAATCTAAAAAGTCCTGTAAAAGTGCAGTGAAGTTGCTCTGCTAATCACTCACTATTTATTTTTATTTTTGTCACAATATGAGTATATCTTTATAAGAATGTTCCATGTGATTTACAGCATCAGATATTTTGTTACTACATTAATTATTCATATCGTTCACAGTGACAGATCTTATGACTGAACTGATACCTGTTTTGTATAGTCCTACATTCTGCTTGATGTTTCAAGTGACTACAAGACAACTCAAGGAAGTGAACAGTGTTCCCCCTTTTCGAAAAACATATATATATATAAAACAGCTTTTACAGTGAATTTTTGTGTGCGTTGTGATGCATTTGTTTTGTAAATTGCAGTGCTTATTTTCTGCTCTTGGTTTTAATTCCAGTTTGCTTGAGAACCAAAGGGGCTACATGGATTTCATTTTAATAGGTTTTTATACGAAGCTACAGGCAATTACTTAGATATTTACTGTAGCATTTTTTACCATAAATAGGCATCAGCATCTAGTATATATTTAATATTATAATTATTGGTTAGATCTTTTGTTACCATGAAATCTGATATGAATTATGGTATTGGTATCTTTATTTTAGTTATATGTCATAGTTTGAGTTGAATATTCAAGTATATATGCTCTTGTAATTTTAGTATCTATTCTAACAGTATAAGTCATATATGATCTTGATTTTAGTATCTGTTCATACAGCATATGTCATATGTGCTTTTGATACCTTGATTTTAGTATTTCTTAATATATTTTCAGTCATAATAGGAGAACTGCTCTTAGTACTATGAGTTTTAGTGTTTGTTCCTCTTTGGTATGAGCTCTTGTTATTGTGGTTTTATTACCTGTTCGTATAGTCATACTTGATCATAAAACAAGTGATTTTAGTATCTGTTTTCACATTACCATGATATCTGCTCATGAATTTCATGAGTTTAAAATGTGCCTTTTCCTGTTGTTATATTATTCTTTGCATGTTATGATATTAATTGCAACTGAATAAGCCTTTATCATCTTTTGGTATCATGATTTGAGTGTTTACCTTGTTAGTTAAATTAGTTTCGAGACATGAGTATGAGTAACTATCACATCTGCTGCTGGTATCATATTCTGGTATCTTTTAACCATCTTTCATTGTTAACTCTTTAGCTACTGCTGGATGAAGTTAACTGTGGAAGAAAGGGATTTAATAGAATAATGTGTCACATGTATTATTTTTGTATTTCTTATGTGTATCTGCTTTGGTGCTAAATAATGTCATAATGTGATCATAAACATGTGTTATTTATCATAATATACTGAAAGCAGTGTGGCTTTAAGTCAGTTCAAATTTGCTCTGAAAAAGTGTTCTATTTGAAGTAAGTTTCTAGTAATAATAAATTAATTAGACAGAAAGATAATGCAATACAAGGAAAAGAAGGTAGAATTTGCTTTGTTTTGATATAAAATTGACTCTGAAGAAATATCAATTTTTGATTTGGTAATTTAAAAAAAAAGAAATGTCAGCTTTTCAACTTATAAAACTCATATTACTTTCTGTTATTTATGTTTCAGCTCATCATGAATGTAGTCTGTGATCTTCTGGTTAAGCCACTATGATCTATTCATGGTCATATAATGTAATTACCAAGAAAGGAGGAAATGGGAGGGTTCCCAAAAGATGGATTAATAAGGTCTGGAATGCCTAAAAAAATTACTGTTTAAGAAACAAACTGTAGAGTTCCCTCAAGTCCACTTTGTTTACCTTCACAGCACTGAGACATAAAAGGACACAGAACAAAATAGAGCAGAACATTCAAGAATCACAGGAGATAGAGTATATCTACATGTCATTCTTACTTTACTTTTACAACAATCTAATTACCTGAAAGATTTAGTATTGAAATTAGAGAAACTATGAATACAAGTGCTTGCCTGGTGATTTTAAACATTATAGATATGTGCAACAAAATATTTATATAAATGGATCTATTCCTGCCCACATGTGCAATATTTATATATATTTCAAGCTCTCCTTTCATAATACAGGCAGTTCTTGATTTGAATGAATTATACTTCTTTTAACTTTCATTTTTTAAATGTGAATTCTTGTCAGAATAGTTTTTATATAAAATAATAGTAAAAACTAGACTCTGAGGTTTTCAAATATATTTATTGCTTTTTCTGTTTGGGAAATTATATTGAATTGCAAATAAGAATAAAAGATTAGTTTTTGCAAAGGCAGATCTGCCTTCACTTCTCTCCATTCATTACAGCAACATCAAAATTACAGACATTTACTAATGATCTTGTCATATTTTTAATTTTGCATCAAAAGTATTAAGAGACTTGTGATGTAGAACAAGGCAACAACTAGTCTGGCTGAAGATAAAAGAGTGAAAGTTAACATGAGACTACATAAGTAGGAACCAATGTTAGAGCTGTGTGAATATGAAGTCAGGTAGATTCCACCGACTGGTAGATTCACCCAGCCAGCCTTAAATGAGAATGCTGATGATTGTATTCAGTGGAAGAAAGACAATGTAGCTTAGTGTTGATTTGACATTACTCAGCAATGTGGCACTGGTACAACAAATTTGTGAGCACTAACACCATATTGACCATATAATACCTTGAGGCATGATTTGTTTATCTCTCTTTCTTCTACATAAGAGGAAACAAATCAAGTAAAGCCCAATAAGTAGAGTTAAAGAACAACAACTGTAGACATTAAAGGAGAATATAGCAATATGATCAATGTCTCTAAAAGGAATTCATTGTCAGTCTAATGTCTGTTTGGATCACTGATTTTCTATGGGGACTGGATGGTCTAGAGGTAAGGTGTCAGCTTCTGGACAAGAATGCCCTGGGTTCTAATCCTGTCATAGGTGGTGAGAATTTGTTCTCTTTGAGACTGTGGTTTCTTCTGTGGCTTTACCCTTCCCAGTCTGAGTAGAGAGATCAGATGTCTAGACCTCTCAGACAAAAGTGAAAAATAGGAGATTGTGCATGTTTAAGAACCCTTGGCAGTTGAAAGTTTTAAAAAAGTAGGCCAAAATGAATTACAGCCCTGGCAAAATTGATGGGAAAAATGTACCCAAAACATGTAAACTCTTGATGATAAGAATTAAGAGTACCCATGAAATTGGAGAATATCTGCTTGTACAGCAAGGGACACCACACAGCTGCCAGTGCGAAAAAAAGGGGGAGGTAAAGAACTGATATTCATGCAAAATATAGTCCCTTGCTAGAAATAATAAAATGCCACAGACTGATTTTCAACAAGTGGCACAACTTATTTGATTATAAGACAAATAAGTGGCAAGAAGAATGAATATATTCATGCTCACTTCCTGACTAGTACCATTATCTCTTTCTACAATTTCACCAATTGTTTTCTCACGGTAGAAAGAGTTTATGTAAAAAGGTAGAGGAAGATATATGACAAGAGATTGAGAGATGAATAGTGAACAAATGTTTAGTAAACATTACCAGACGTAATATTCTTTCGAAATAAAAAAGTGTTTAGAACTATATCAAAAACTTCCCATTAGAAGTGATTTCTAAAGTAAATTGGCTAAACTTCCTTGATTTGGTGGGTAATAAAAAAAAAATCAGTTCTCTCTTTTTGTGGGGTTCGCTAGTAAGATTTTGTGACTTGAAGAATAAAAATTGCATACCCAATGCAGTTGTCATGTGCTTGATCTTAGTTTTTATTTTACCTAGATAGAACGGTGTTTCTTGACACAACTGTGAATTGAGCCAGCATCTACCTTTGATTGGAAGACTGCAGGTTGTAATACATTTGGCCACCTGCATGCCTGACTGAAAAAATATGAATATACTTTTTGCTGCTTAAGTGTTTTACCTTCTTTGCTACACATTTTGTGTATAGATTATTTTTATTTTCATGAAGTTACTAATTCTTTAACTCTCTTCATTACAAGTTTTGTTTAAATAAAAATATCAAGAACTGCCTGTATAGAATATTGTTTAATGAAATGTGAATACTACATGAGTTGATAATTCACTCCTGATGCAATATCCTGTTTGTTTCCTAATTATTCTTTTTTACGCTCAAGAAATAAGACTTTTCAAAAGTCTGTTTTAGCTGGAAACATTTGCAATAAATTCTAGATTTTCTGCGAGCACTAAAGTCCATGTAAATACTCTGTACATAGACTGATACATGGTTGTGTAAAACAGATTTATTAGTATTTGTGCAATATAGCATGTATGACGCTAAGTTTCTTAGTATGTGATTTTTTTCTTAATGTACTAGTCAGTATTTTTTTGCTGTATAGTTCTATTATTTTTTCTTCAAATTTATGTCTATTTTTGTCCTTTATGAGAAAGATGTGTGAAATCATGTATCTATTGACCTTTCGAGCCGTAACCGGCCCATAGGGCGTAGACCAAGATACACCTTCTCCTATATGAATTTTTGTTCTAGCAGTTTTCTTTTAAAGATATTTTATTAAATCTCGCCATCTGTCTCTGTTCTGTGCAAGCAGTTCTATCTCATTGAGGGAGCCGATTCCTGCTGCTCTTGCCTCTCTCATCAATGTTCTTCTCAGTGTCTCCCTGGGTCTTCCTCTTTTTCTTTTACCTGTTGTTTCCCATATGAGGGCTTGCTTTGCTATTCGATTATTATCTCTTCTCATCACATGTCCAACGTATGACCATCGTCTTTTCTTTATTACTGAAGATATTAGTGGTTGATTGGCGATTTCTCTAATTTCCTCGTTTGTTTTGAATTCGTTCCATTCTATACCAAGTATTTTCCTTAGACATTTATTTTCGAATGCGTTCAACTTTGTTTCTATATCTCTTGTTGTTTTCCAGCTTTCACACGCATACGTAAGGGTTGATAGTACATTTGATTTGAATAGCCTAAGTTTTGTGTTTGTGCTAATGAGTTTTGATTTCCACAACTTTCAAGGCTTCTGAAAGACATTGCTGCTTTAGCCAGTCTGATTCTAATTTCTTTGCTCGTATCCCCTTCTCGATCAATGTGACTTCCAAGATAGATAAAGTGATCGATCTCTTCTACTGGTTTGTTTTCCATGTATATTTTGTCACTTGTTGGAATTAAACTTTTCATGACTTTAGTCTTTTCATGATTGACCTCAAGCCAATTTTGCTGGCTATTGATGATAGTTCATTTGTGTTTTCCTGCATCGTTTTTATCTGACTGCTGATGAGAACTATGTCATCAGCAAAGTCGAGGTCCTCCAAATGGTCTCCTTGTATCCATTCGATGCCTTTATTACCAGTGCAGCATTTCTTCATTATGAAGTCCATAACAATTCCAAATAACAAGGGCGATAAAATACATCCTTGTTTAACCCCAGTTTCTATTGGGAAACATTCGCTCAGTCCTTCCTCTGTTCGAACTGCACATGTGTAACCATCATACATGTCTTTGATAATATTTATGATTTTTGATGGTAAACCATATTGCTTCAGAATTTTCCACAAAGAATCTCTATGAATACTATCAAATGCTTTTTTGAAGTCGATGAAGTTAAGTACAAAAGGTTTTTGCTTTTCAATATGTTCCTCCAATATAAGTCGTAGAGTGAAAATGTGGTCAAGACAGCTTCTCCCTTTTCTAAACCCAGCCTGTTCTTCACGCATTACTGTATCTATTGAATCCTTTATTCTATTTAGGATGATTTTACAGAATAACTTTGAGGCAACTGACAAAAGTGTCACGCCTCTCCAGTTGTTACAATCTCTAAGATTGCCCTTTTTTGGGATCTTAACAATGATTCCTTTTTTCCATTTATGAGGCGTCTTCTCTGTTTTCCAAATGATGTTGAACATTTTTTGGAGATGTATTAAATTATGGCTATCAATTGCCTTGAGGATCTCAGCTGTTAACTTATCCTCTCCAGCAGCCTTGTTATTGGTCATTAGCTTTAAGGTGGTTTCTATTTCACTCAAGGTGAAGTCATCTAAATTGAAATCATGTATAGAATAATTAAATGTTTTGCTCTCAGTCAGATCAATGTGGTTCTTTTTCTGGGGTCTTAGGATCCTTAGGGATCAGAAGATTGACTTTTAAGGGTTTGTAAACCTGGATTGTTAAAAATAATATTATTTTTACTTTCTTTACTAAAACTAAGTATTTTCTGTAATTTTGAGTGTAGACAACTAACTACAATAATACTTACATTCTGCTTTGTCACTACAATAAATTATAGATGTTGTGTTGTGTTATATTTAGGACCATCATTACTGCAGAACACATCCATATGTGCTCTGATCTTCTCAAAATACTAAAAACTTCAGAGGAGAACCCTGATCGATGTACACGAACTTTGTTACACAGTTTAGGTTTCATAATAAATTACAGATGTCATCATATAACTTTACAGTTTTTACATATTTATTAGCGTGTCTGTTATGTTCTTTTTTTATTACCACGTATAGTTTCACTACAGGTTTCATTATTTTTATGAATAGATGCTCAATAGTTTTTCTAGTCCTTTCAAGAGTCCCATCGCACAAATGTTAAGAATCTGTGCTTTAAATGAAGTGCAAACAATATGTTTTCAGGATTTAACAGATTCACATTCATTATAAGTAAAGTTAACATTTGTAATTTTTAGTATCACTGAGTTTCATTTTGTTATGTGTGGACTGTTTTTTGTAAAAATCCTGAGAAAAGACAAGTTTTATTGAATTCATGGCTTGAACATCTGTCAGGAAGTCTGTGTTAAACAGTACAGCTCGAGGAAATTTATGAATGAGCATTATCTTTATGTCAATTTTGTCATCACTTAAAATAACAGTATTCACTTGTACTTATTCTTTTTCATATTCCTCCTGTAACTAACTAAAATTAGTGTACTAAAGCTACAAGAGAAAAAAATCTCCTGCATTAACTTATCTTACAATATGTGAACTATTTATACTCCTTATATAGATAACAAAATTATGTAACCACAAACTGGTATTTCTAAAACACTGTAGGTATTTGTGATTCTAATGCTACAAATGAGTATCCCTCAGTCCTAGACTAGTTAGTTCAATAAAGCCACTAGTGTTAACTTTAATACTCATTTAACAGTTCTTTTAATGCTGTCTTAATATGTGCTTTTTTTTTTTTTAGTTTTCATTACTTCAAGCAATTATAGCTGGCAATAATTGTTAGCAAGTCATTGCTTAAAATTGTTGTTAGTAATTGCTGCTAGTGAGCCATTGCTTGAGCTTTTGGATAAACATTGTTAGCAAGTCTTTGCTTGAAACTATTGCTGGTAATTATTGTTAATAATCAATTGTTTGGGTTTGTTACTTCATTTTACAAACTACGTACAGTAACTATGTAGTAGTTTGTTTTGTTACTGTATTCAGTGTGTTTTTATTGCACAAAGTTGCTTCTCAAATGTTTATGGCAACAGTTAATTGTAAATTGTGATTTAGCTTTCTTTTTATTGCACAAAGTGCCAGCTTTACACTGCATGAGCCATATCATCTCATGCCAACCCACACATGCTTAGATATTAGGGTATTAGAGGTAAAGGATATCCTATAGCATATAATGTCAAAGGTGAGTGAGCTTTGCTGTACTAGACCAAAGTACTTGTAGTTTGGGTTGAGTGCTATTCTCAATGTTATTTCGTTACTAAACTCTTTTCACTGTGCAATATTTCCCCAATAAAGGTTCTGTTACTTGTTAAATACTAGAGAGTAAATAATTAAATGTGTCTCTCAGTCGTTGTATCAAGCAGCTTAACTATAGCACGACAGGATAAACTATGGCACTTTGGCCAAGATCTTTGTTAGACACAAGAGAATGAAAATTCAAATACTGAACTTAAATACTAAGAGTACAATCACTATGTTGATGTATGGGTATGCCCGGTCAGACCAGTTGTGAGTGAGTATATGATATTGTCAGTAAGAGAGTGTGAATAATGGTTATCTCAATAGAGCCTTTATACTTTGGATTGTGTTATATGCTGCAGAATCATCTAAACCTTTTACATGCAAGATGTAGCAGGGAATTCTGGTTTGATGATTTGTTATTGATCCAGCAATCTGTAGAGTCTTAATGCTGGAGTGTCTATGGATTTTCATCCCATCCAGGTCTTGGTCAAGAAAAATAAATTGTTGCATTAATATGATATTTAACCTATCAACTATGCTGCTCTGCTCCAAGATACTGTAGTTATTAAGGAAGGGTTCTCTGTGCTTTTTCTCTGCCCTCCAGATACTTGCTGGTTGCACCAACATTCTCTAAAGCTTCATAAATGTAACCAAAAGGCAAGGGAATCATCCAGACCTGAGTCTGTTGTACCTCTGAAATCTATTTAAATCACACAAAAACAGTACACTTGGTCTCTGTAGAAAAGTTATAGTTAATTCCCACCCAACCACAAGGAGTGCACTTGTATTAATTAATAGGACATTAATTAGTACAGAGGTATTGTTCAGATCTGAAAACACAATACCTCAATTACCAAATTACTAAGGCATGATATCAGATTTGATAGATGATGGGAGAGGATATTAAGGTTGGCTCTTGCATGACTAGCTTCCTGTTATGTTTATTGATGAGCAACAATATTTGGCACTGATAGCACAAGGTGGGAATGAGTATACTCTGTATTTTTGCGATAATAGGTACTGTCTTGTGCTGTCACAGATTCATCTTTTACATTGAACACATTAATCTTGTAATAAAAACACATTGATTGAAATAACTTTTTATATGCAACACTCTTGAATCATTTAGTTAACACCACATCCTCTTGACCAGAATTGTTTTCTAGATTGCCATGTTTTGGCTATAATTTGCTTTATTTTGCTTTAAATTTGTCAGTTTTTCTACTTTATTTAATGGTTTGGTTGCACACACACACACACAGACATACATATATTTTTGTACGATAAGCAGATTGTGTCTGTGTTAAATTAAACCTGTTACCTGGTTTAATTTAATATTGGAGTAGGCTAAAACATTGGGGATGCAGGAGTAAAGCTGGGGGAGCAAGTATTAGTTTTCACTTTCTGTGATGTAAGTTAGATCTTAGTGCCTTTTTTGGGAATTGCTATATTTTGTTCATGTTAATAAGGAAGGCCATGTGTGAGGCCACAATGTTATAATTATTTTTCGTATTGTGTTTTATAGTGAAGCTGTTAGCAATATATTTGATTTGTTTATCTTGATCCTCTATTTAACATGACATACTTGTTTGCTTGTTGCAAGTGCCATTGTCTTCCTGCTTGCATTGTGACCACTAGCACAGCACTAAACATTTGTACTACACTCAGCAGCATTTATTATCAAGCTGGGATTATTGTTCATCTAAAAGTTACCTTTTCTATGCTGTATCCTGAAGTACAAATCTTAAGTAATTGACCAATGCTAATTACTATTATTTAATAATTAATTATTATTTAATGTTCATTTTAGTGTATTTCATTGTTGCTATTTCATGGGCTTAGTTTTGCCATTTAGAATAATATCTTTTCTTTTTAATTTATTAAATATTATTGTTATATTGGTAAAAGAAATTGATGGAGTGTCAGATGAATTTCTTTGGTTTCTTGTGCTTGTCATTTTCGTCTCAGTTTTTTCTCAGTGTCACTTGTCAGCCTATGTTAGGTGTCTACCATAATCCTTATTTCAATCTTCTGAAAATATGTGATATGAAATAAAAGAAACAAATCAAAACATCTTGTGTTTTGACTCGAGCTGACATGATCAACGTCTTTCAGAACATTTTTGGGGGCCTGGGAGGCACTTTATAATGTATACATTTTGTCAAACCACTTTTTCTAAACATACCTGGCTTTATTTTAAGGTGACAGAAGCAGGAGGGCTTTATATAATGAGCCACTTAGTGTATTCTGTGTTTTAACATGGATTGTAAGAGTTCCAAGATGTAGAAGTTTTTCTAAATGAATCCAGATTGTGTCAAGGTTTCTTGACCCAGTTGTTGATTTGTTCTGTCTGCCATTAGGATTTTTTTATACCATTATGTACATCGAAGAATGGTTACCTGGAGACACTATTTTGCCTCTTTCCATGGAAATACACTGTAATAAATTCAACAGTCTACCTTTTAATGTTATCAGCCCATTGCTGTTGTTTTTACAATAGTAAGAAATAATAAAATATTCTAATAATGGTAGAAATATTTTTTAAAAATTAAGAAGTCGTAAAATATTTTGTCTTTAGCTAAGTTTAGTTTAGTCCATAGATTATCTCTTAATGCACAATCGATAGCTCCATAGTTCTTAGATCTCCTCCTCAGTATATTTTCCAGTATGGAATACACTCACCACACACTAGTGAAAGTACTGAAGATGGCTTCAGCTATGGAATGCTAAAGTATTTTGAGAGTAATTGGAAATTATAAAATGTGTTGACCTTACATTTATTTATCTCTTGTATAATTCAAGCCAAAGACAGCACATATGGCAGAAATAGAAAAATGTTAAGAATTCATTGCTCCTGTCCTCCTAGTGTCATCAGTCCTTGCACTTGACCCTCAGTGTGTCTCACAAGTCCATGATCTGGGTGAGCCTCTCAATTTCTTAGTTAAATAATTCTCTAATGTTTTGACAGTAATTAAAAATCATTAAAAAAAATGGAACCTTAGTTAAGGAACCAAAAAGTTATGAATACTGCATCTCTATAACAACAGGCAGTAATATTAACATTCTAGGTATTTTTTAAAGAAAATATCCTTGCACATATGGTTAGAACTTCTATAAAGATTTTAATGAAAGTTAGTGTTACTTAGGATGTGTTGTTAATCTTACTATTTGTATATTCATCACTTTATACTATGCATTTGGTTAGTACCTGATTATATTGATTTAAGAGAAACAGATTTACAATAATACATGATTTTTGGACAATTTTATTAATAACTTCTATGCATATTTTTTAAAATAAAAAGCTACGAATAATAGACTAATTTAATGCAGTGTTTTAGTACTGAGACTGTGGTGCTATATATATATTCACATTTTCATTGTATCTTGATATTTTCTTGATGTCTTATTCATATTGTTATGATGGCTTGCTATTGTTTTCATTGCATCAATTTTATTAAGTTGAGATTATACAGTTGTACTGTCTGGAATGACATAAACTCATGAGTGGACTAATTACAAAAGTCATTTTGACATATACTAACACTGCTCTTATCCTCATTGTTGGTTATATCTTTTGGCATTGACAATCAATTCCTTTAATAAATGTCTTATGTTTTGAGCACTTTACAATTTAAATCACCATTGTTTTTTCCAAGTACATTGTCTTTCTGTCCAAAATCTTACTCTTTGTCATTCCTAACTTCTAGTAACTTTTGTCATTTCTGTTGTCACTATGTTCCTAATTGTCAAGCAAGATTTTTTTCCATCAGTATTCAGCCTTTCCTGTTGCACAATATTTGAAGCTACAAATGTTATCTTGCATTCTTCTACTTATGATAATGGGATCTCTGCATCCACCTCATAAGCAGTTGGTACCTTTGGCAAAATTTTAGTGATCAGGTTTTCCAGTGACCTCCGACCTCATGGTAGATGTGAGATCTTAGTCTTATCATGGACAGATGATAAAAAGGGTCCTATATTTAAGCTCATTAAGCACATAGGCTATTTACTGCTGTCCAAATTTTGAAAATATAAATGTAAAATTCCTATAATTCTTCACAATAATTGGTCAGCATTCTGAAACTACCCATGGACCATCACTGGTGCTATGGTGAAGTCCATCCACAGTAATAAGATCTTTCTATGTTATCAAGATGGAGGTCAGAATCCAGAGAGACATTGCCTAAGTATATTAATGGTAGTCCTATAGTTCTCATTGCTGTAGCAACCAAACATCTAAAAATTGTTTGATGCTATCATCCATTTGTTAATTTTGTCAGGTATTTCCTTGCATATCCTGTGATCTTCATGGGTCTTTGAAACAACATTGATGTTGATTGTTTTTCATCTTCATCTTTCTTTGTTGTCTTTTTTTGTGTGTGTATGTGTGTGTGTTTATGAAATTGTGACAAGTCCAATCTTTTGTGTTATTTTCTCTTATTTTTTTTTCAAATAGACAGTAAGTAACAAACTAACTAACTAATAAATGCATTTAGTTCAAGTTAGAATACACCCAGAACACAATAATATAGTGCATTATGTTCTATGCATTTTATTTTAGTGTGCAAGTGCCTATGTGGCTGTTTCTTTTAATATGTTTATGCTAGCTTCAATAGACAATATTTTATAAGTTTTGTCATGGTTGTGATATGTGTCACAGTTTACAGTGTGGTTGTGATATGTGCCAAAGTTGATAGCATGATTGTGATATGTGTCACAGTTTACAGTGTGGTTGTGATATGTGTCACAGTTTACAGTGTGGTTGTGATATGTGTCACAGTTTACAGTGTGGTTGTGATATGTGTCACAGTTTACAGTGTGGTTGTGATATGTGCCAAAGTTGATAGCATGATTGTGATATTTGCCTTTTTTTTTGTCCAGATTGTCTTATTTCAGTATAAAATTTGAATGGCATAATTTGGCATACCAGCTTTAATATGTCCATTTTTTTATTTTAGTCATTTTCAGCAACAAACTAATACCTTGTGATATACAGTACAACATTTATATAAGAAGAGAACAATAGCACAGAACTTGAGGCAAACTCAAAATATATTGAAGTGAAGATATCAAGGAAACTAGTATATGATGACAGTGGTTGAGGCCACCAGAAGAGTGGAGCTCGAACTTTGTATCTCCCTTACCACTTGAAAGAGTATAAGAGGAAGTGAAGAAGATCAGCAGCAAGAAAGTTCAAGAAATAAAAAATGTGAAAAATAACTGCAATGACCTGAATGGTGTATGAGAGAATTATTGCCCATATTTGTCTTTGACCATCAATACATTTATGGATGATGTGGTGAGCATCACACTGTTATACTTTTCCCAGAGAAAGACTTGCCTTCCAATTTTGAAAGCCTAGTAAACTCCGGTGGAAAAATGGTTACTGCTGTTAAAATCTGAACCTGAACTAATTGATAAGAGTTGATGTAATTGTAACCCTGAACCCCAAAAGAGACTGGTACTGACCGAAAGACAATGGTTGATAGTTCTAACAATACATTTGTCATGACACTCACTTTGGATTTTATTTAGTTGGTCAATGCTAGGGGCTTCCCATTTCCTGTGCTGTCTGAAGTGTTTGATAAAAATATGTTTGACAACAAACTGTAAGCTTGACAGTAAAACAAATAAATTTTTCGCACTTTTAAATATTTGTTGAATAATTGTCATTGTGCCCATAATTCATTGTCTCTTTGTTGAATTAGGTGATTTATTTCTAAATGTTTATGACTTGATACAAAATATTTTATACACGGTATCACTTAATTTACTTGTCCTACATGTTTGGTAAGATTGACATTTCCAGTGAGTGATTGATTGATTCATCTAATTTATAAAGCCTGACACAGTTCCCTAATATGATGACAAGTGCCTGATATGACCATAACATTTTAGTTTTTTTTTCTTCATGTTTGTAAGGAGAGCATTGTGTTTACCAATTTCTACTTGGCTTTTAGAACTGGAACTGGCCATAACAGCTGGAAATCAATTGGGAGTGTCTCAACAAATAAAACAGGGTGTTTGGGAAGGTTGTGTGCTGTCACTAGATTAAAAAAAAATGTATAGTGAAATTATTTTAAGATCAGGGATGTGCATGCCTGGAATGACAATCGGAGGTCATAATATAAATAATCTAAGGTATGCTGATGATACAGTCTTAATGGCTAAGAGTGAAAATAAGTTACAAGAAATGTTAGACATTATAGTGAGGGAAAGCAAAAAAAAAAATAGGGACTCAGCCTCAGAAGCAAAAACAATGAAGTAATGGTAACAACAAAGAAAAAGACATCACCACAATGCACAATAAAGACAAGTAGAACAATATTAAAACAGCTAAATGAATTTAAATATCTGGGAGCATAGTTGACCTCAGATGGTAGGTGTACAACAGAGGTGAGACACAGAATGGCTCAGGCAAAAGCAGCTTTCCAAAAAATGAGGAAGATACTATGCAATCCATTTTTGACAATAAAACAAGAAAAAAGAGCTCTTAAATGTTATGTAGAGCCAGTCTTAACATATGCATGTGAATCATGGACAATAGGACAGCAGACAAGAAAATCACTGGAGTCTGTAGAAATGTGGTTTTACAGAAGAATGTTGAGAATAACATGGGCTGCTAAGAAGAGTAATGAAAACATTCTGAAAGAGGCCAAAGCAAAAAGAGAGCTAATACCCAATATTAGGAAGAAACAATCATCATTTTTTGGCCATGTAATGAGAAGAGAACAACTGGAATATATTGTAACAACTGGGAAAATTGAAGGACGAAGAGATAGAGGGAAGCTGGACTTTTGTTGGCATTGTACCCTAATTATGAAATATTTAGGATTTTATGAGAGCCTTCGTCTCAAATGCTTTTATTTTTTTGTGATCATGTTTGCTTTTCTTGCCTTTTGGCCCAACACATCTGGATTCAGCATTATATTCTTGAGTACTTGGTTGCCTTCACACTTGGAGTCCTAATCACATTGCCAGGTTAGCTGAATTACAATGAAGATGTGGAATAGGGTCTGTATAGTTCTGGGTTCACTGTTCATGCCACAAGTAAGTCAGCTATGAGTCGTTGATCGTTTTCAGCCCAAGTACTGACAGGCTCATGCTTCATGCTAATATAATTAACTAATAGCCATAACAACAATTTAAGGCTCCAATATAGACAGAACAACTGTTGCAGGCTCCAATATAGACAGAACAACTGCCTCAGGCTCCAATATAGCCAGAATTTCTGCATGCTCCAATACAGCCAGAACAACTGCTGCAGGCTCCAATATAGACAGAACAACTGCTGCATGCTCCAATATAGACAGAACAACTGCTGCATGCTCCAATATAGACAGAACAACTGCTGCATGCTCCAATATAGACAGAACAACTGCTACAGGCTCCAATATAGCCAGAACAACTGCTACAGGCTCCAATATAGCCAGAACAACTGCTGCAGGCTCCAATACAGCCAGAACAACTGCTGCAGGCTCCAATATAGACAGAACAACTGCTGCATGCTCCAATATAGACAGAACAACTGCTACAGGCTCCAATATAGCCAGAACTGCTGCATGCTCCAATATAGACAGAACAACTGCTGCATGCTGCAATATGACAGAACAACTGCTGCATGCTCCAGTATAGACAGAACAACTGCTGCAGGCTCCAATATAGACATAACAACTGCTGCAGGCTCCAATATAACTAGAACAACTGCTGCAGGCTCCAATATAGCCAGAACAACTGCTGCAGGCTCCAATATAGCCAGAACAACTGCTGCAGGCTCCAATATAGACAGAACAACTGCTGCAGGCTCCAATATAGACAGAACAACTGCTGCATGCTCCAATATAGCCAGAACAAATGCTGCAGGCTCCAATATAACCAGAACAACTGCTGCATTCTCCAATATAGCCAGAACAACTGCTGCAGGCTCCAATATAGCCAGAACAACTGCTGCAGGCTCCAATATAGCCAGAACAACTGCTGCAGGCTCCAATATAACTAGAACAACTGCTGCAGGCTCCAATATAGCCAGAACAACTGCTGCATGCTCCAATATAGACAGAACAACTGCTGCATGCTCCAATATAGACAGAACAACTGCTGCATGCTCCAATATAGACAGAACAACTGCTGCATGCTCCAATATAGACAGAACAACTGTTGCATGCTCCAATATAACTAGAACAACTGCTGCAGGCTCCAATATAGCTAGAACAACTGCTGCAGGCTCCAATATAGCCAGAACAACTGCTGCAGGCTCCAATATAGCCAGAACAACTGCTGCATTCTCCAATATAGCCAGAACAACTGCTGCAGGCTCCAATATAGCCAGAACAACTGCTGCAGGCTCCAATATAGCCAGAACAACTGCTGCAGGCTCCAATATAACTAGAACAACTGCTGCATTCTCCAATATAGCCAGAACAACTGCTGCATGCTCCAATATAGACAGAACAACTGCTGCATGCTCCAATATAGACAGAACAACTGCTGCATGCTCCAATATAGACAGAACAACTGTTGCATGCTCCAATATAACTAGAACAACTGCTGCAGGCTCCAATATAGCTAGAACAACTGCTGCTATCTCCAATATAGCCAGAAATGCTGCTGCAGGCTCCAATATAGCCAGAACAACTGTTGTGGGCTCCAATATAACCAGAACAACTGCTGCAGGCTCCAACATAGCCAGAAATGCTGCTGCAGGCTCCAATATAGCCAGAACAACTGTTGTGGGCTCCAATATAGACAGAACAACTGCTTCAGGCTCCAACATAACCAGAACAACTGCTGCAGGCTCCAGTATAGCCAGAAATGCTGCTGCAGGCTCCAATATAGCCAGAACAACTGTTGTGGGCTCCAATATAACCAGAACAACTGCTGCAGGCTCCAATATAGCCAGAACAACTGTTGTGGGCTCCAATATAGACAGAACTGCTGCATACTCCAATATAGAGAGAACAACTGCTGCAGTTTCCTATATAGACAGAACAACTGCTGTGGGCTCCAATATAGACAGAACAACTGCTGCGGGCTCCAATATAGACAGAACAACTGCTGCGGGCTCCAATATAGACAGAACAACTGCCGTGGGCTCCAATATAGATAGAACTGCTGCATGCTCCAATATAGACAGAACAACTGCTGCAGTTTCCTATATAGACAGAACATCTGCTGTGGGCTCCAATATAGACAGAACAACTGCTACATGCTATATTATAGACAGAACAACTGCTGCATGCTCCAATATAGACAGAACAACTGCTACAGGCTCCAATATAGCCAGAACAACTGCTACAGGCTCCAATATAGCCAGAACAACTGCTGCAGGCTCCAATATAGACAGAACAACTGATGCATGCTCCAATATAGACAGAACAACTGCTGCAGGCTCCAATATAACTAGAACAACTGCTGCATGCTCCAATATAGACAGAACAACTGCTACAGGCTCCAATATAGCCAGAACAACTGCTACATGCTCCAATATAGACAGAACAACTGCTGCAGGCTCCAATATAGACAGAACAACTGATGCATGCTCCAATATAGCCAGAACAAATGCTGCAGGCTCCAATATAACCAGAACAACTGCTGCATTCTCCAATATAGCCAGAACAACTGCTGCAGGCTCCAATATAGCCAGAACAACTGCTGCAGGCTCCAATATAGACAGAACAACTGCTGCAGGCTCCAATATAGACAGAACAACTGCTGCATGCTCCAATATAGCCAGAACAACTGCTGCAGGCTCCAATATAACCAGAACAACTGCTGCATTCTCCAATAGAGCCAGAACAACTGCTGCAGGCTCTAATATAGCCAGAACAACTGCTGCAGGCTCCAATATAGCCAGAACAACTGCTGCAGGCTCCAATATAACTAGAACAACTGCTGCAGGCTCCAATATAGCCAGAACAACTGCTGCATGCTCCAATATAGACAGAACAACTGCTGCATGCTTCAATATAGACAGAACAACTGCTGCATGCTCCAATATAGACAGAACAACTGCTGCATGCTCCAATATAGACAGAACAACTGTTGCATGCTCCAATATAACTAGAACAACTGCTGCAGGCTCCAATATAGCTAGAACAACTGCTGCAGGCTCCAATATAGCCAGAACAACTGCTGCAGGCTCCAATATAGCCAGAACAACTGCTGCATTCTCCAATATAGCCAGAACAACTGCTGCAGGCTCCAATATAGCCAGAACAACTGCTGCAGGCTCCAATATAGCCAGAACAACTGCTGCAGGCTCCAATATAACTAGAACAACTGCTGCATTCTCCAATATAGCCAGAACAACTGCTGCATGCTCCAATATAGACAGAACAACTGCTGCATGCTCCAATATAGACAGAACAACTGCTGCATGCTCCAATATAGACAGAACAACTGTTGCATGCTCCAATATAGACAGAACAACTGCTGCATGCTCCAATATAGACAGAACAACTGTTGCATGCTCCAATATAACTAGAACAACTGCTGCTATCTCCAATATAGCCAGAAATGCTGCTGCAGGCTCCAATATAGCCAGAACAACTGTTGTGGGCTCCAATATAACCAGAACAACTGCTGCAGGCTCCAACATAGCCAGAAATGCTGCTGCAGGCTCCAATATAGCCAGAACAACTGTTGTGGGCTCCAATATAGACAGAACAACTGCTGCAGGCTCCAACATTACCAGAACAACTGCTGCAGGCTCCAGTATAGCCAGAAATGCTGCTGCAGGCTCCATTATAGCCAGAACAACTGTTGTGGGCTCCAATATAACCAGAACAACTGCTGCAGGCTCCAATATAGCCAGAACAACTGTTGTGGGCTCCAATATAGACAGAACTGCTGCATACTCCAATATAGAGAGAACAACTGCTGCAGTTTCCTATATAGACAGAACAACTGCTGTGGGCTCCAATATAGACAGAACAACTGCTGCGGGCTCCAATATAGACAGAACAACTGCTGCGGGCTCCAATATAGACAGAACAACTGCCGTGGGCTCCAATATAGATAGAACTGCTGCATGCTCCAATATAGACAGAACAACTGCTGCAGTTTCCTATATAGACAGAACATCTGCTGTGGGCTCCAATATAGACAAAACAACTGCTACATGCTATATTATAGACAGAACAACTGCTGCATGCTCCAATATAGACAGAACAACTGCTACAGGCTCCAATATAGCCAGAACAACTGCTACAGGCTCCAATATAGCCAGAACAACTGCTGCAGGCTCCAATATAGACAGAACAACTGATGCATGCTCCAATATAGACAGAACAACTGCTGCAGGCTCCAATATAACTAGAACAACTGCTGCATGCTCCAATATAGACAGAACAACTGCTACAGGCTCCAATATAGCCAGAACAACTGCTACAGGCTCCAATATAGACAGAACAACTGCTGCAGGCTCCAATATAGACAGAACAACTGCTGCATGCTCCAATATAGACAGAACAACTGCTGCAGGCACCAATATAGACAGAACAACTGCTGCATGCTCCAATATAGACAGAACAACTGTTGTGGGCTCCAATATAGACAGAACAACTGCTGCAGTTTCCTATATAGACAGAACAACTGCTGCAGGCTCCAATATAGACAGAACAACTGCTGTGGGCTCCAATATAGACAGAACAACTGCTACATGCTCCATTATAGACAGAACAACTGCTGTAGGCTCCAATATAGACAGAACAACTGCTGTGGGCTCCAATATAGATAGAACTGCTTCATGCTCCAATATAGACAGAACAACTGCTACATGCTCCATTATAGACGGAACAACTGCTGCAGGCTCCAATATAGACAGAACAACTGCTGTGGGCTTCAATATAGACAGAACTGCTGCTGCAGTGTCCAATATAGACAGAACAACGGCTGCGGGCTCCAATATAACCAGAAGAATGTTTGCGGGCTCCTATATAGCCAGAAGAACTGAAGGCCACCTCCCCGTATAGCCAGAAGTACAGCTGTCAAACACACGAACACACACTGCTACAAACACATAATGATGCATTTCAAAAGTGTGCAGTGAGCATGGACTTTAGGCTTTTATTCATCAACAACAGTTGTAGATCACATTCTAAGTGACAATTTTGATAATGCTTTACCAGGACTATAGAGCCAGAGTTCAACATTTCGACTTCCTGTAAATCAAGAGGGTAAAACCAAAAAAAGTGGTCGTTTTGAATGTAATGGAATGTCAGCAATGTATTTTAGTTAGGTTTAAATAACAGCATTAGAAAGGAAAAACAAAGAAGCAGTCCTGGTTTAAACGCGGCCAGTCCAGAGTGAAGAACTGCTACCAAGGGTGAACAATAATTCAACTCACTACCATCGTGTGCTATTTCTGCTGGTTTAGGTGATTATCTCTCCATAACTTTATACAGCTACAGTTGTTTATTATTTCTGTTGTTGACTTCACGTCAGTCCATTCCTTTAAATTTTCTGTTATCGTTTATGGAAACAAGAAAAAGAGTTCTTAAATGTTATGCAGAACCAGTCTTTATATATGGATTTTTTTTTTACCTGCGTTCGCCAGCTATCACTTCCGGTGTAGGCCCTAGAGACTAGGAACTGAATTTTGCGTGTTCATCCATTTTTCCCTGGCAGCTATGTGCACAGTAGTCCCTCGCTGCACAGGCAGATAACCTCATCTTCGGAGGTACTAATTTTTTCCGTCCATCAGTAATCGACTTATATAGCTGGGCCTCGCCGCTGAGATCATGGGTGATTGCCGTAGAGAGCAATCACAAGTAAAAATTCCAACTGGTGCAGTCGAGATTTGAACTCACAACCTCTCTGTCTCAAGACCGGCGTCTTGCCTCGAGACCAATCTGTTCCTCCATATATGGGTGTGAATCATGGACGACAACAAACGAGAAAATCACTTTAGGCTGTAGAAATGTGGTTTTACAAAAGAATTTTGAGAATACCATGGACAGCTAAGAAGAGTAATGAAAAGGTGCTGGAACAAGCCAACGCAAAAAGAGAGCTAATATCCCATATTAGGAAGAAACAATCATTTTTTGGCCATGTAATGATAAGGGAACTGCAGGAATATATTATGACAACTGGGAAAATTGAGGGACGAAGATGATATAGGGAAGCAAAGAGAAAGATACCAGACAGCTTAAGAGAATGGTGTGACAGAAGGTCAACAACAGAAATGATAAATAACTGTCGAGATCGAATGTTGTGGAGAGACATGAACACCTGTGCCAGCAGGCATGTTACCTATTGATGATGATGATAATGGTTATCATTTATTTCTGTTTGTTGACTTCATATCAAAGCCATTCTTTTAAACTGTCTATTATCTTTTATTTCTGTTGTATACATTTATATTAAACCATTATTTTAAACTGTTATCTTTCATTTCTTTTGGTGACTTCACATCGAGCCATTCTTTTATTTAACTTCCGTTGATTTTTATTTCTGTAACTCTCTATCATTTCTTCCTCCATGTTACCAGTTGTCAGAATGTATTGCTGGTGTTCCTTAATATGGTCACTTTTCTTCTTAGTGTTTACCTTTTCAGTAGGTGTGGATGTGCATTGTCGCTAGTTTACGACACGCCGAGATACCTGCGCCTTTCGGCCCAATATATCCATCTTCGGTAAGTGGTAAATTTCATTAACAAATTTGCCCAGATAGCGGCCATTTTAGCCTACCCTTCTCAACTTTTAACTGACAAGATTTTTTAACGTGCGCTATTCCAAAAGGGAGCTCTTAAAAAACATCAGTAAGAAGCAATCAACATTTTTCGGGCACATCATGAGAAGAGGAAAGTTGGAATACTTGGTTACAACTGGCAAAATAAAAGGAAAGAGAGATCGCGGACGACAAAGAGAGAAAATACAGGATAGCTTGGTGTCATGGCATGGAAAACAGTCAACAACAGAACTGATACGATACACTGTAGATAGAAGATTTTGGAGGGACATGATCGCCTACGCCAACCAGTATGGCACATGATGATGATTCCACACGAGACCGAGTGTTTGGTCCTTATCCGAGAGGGCTAGATGTAGAATCTCACAGAGACTCATCATCATCATTGAGTGCCGTCTCCGCATCGAAGGTTGGCTACCATGGAGCCCCATTCCACTCTGTCTCTTGCTTTGATGGTGAAGATTGTCATAGGCTGACTTGTCCATCTTTTGATGTTACTCGTTCATGTTAGTCTTGGTCTGCCTCTGTCTCTTTTACCTTGTATTTCCCCTTCCAATATTACTTTTAGTAGTAGGCTGTTGTGTCTTTTAACATGCACCCAAAATTTCATGTGTCTTGTTCTAATTGTGTTTAGTAGTTCTCTTTTCATTTTTAGTAGTTTTAAAACTTCATCGTTTGTTTTCTTTTCTTTCCATCCAATTCTACCTAATCTTCTATAAATCCACATTTCAAAGGCTTCAATTTTCTGTTCTGTTTTCTTCGTCTAATACACAGAGACTAAGAAATCAAAAACATTCCCAATGTCTGTAGCTGGTTACGATTTTGAGGAGTCCTTACTGTGTAGATGCCGACATCTTATCTCTAGCTCTAGATCACCCATTTCCCTGATATGTCCATCAGACGAAGAGTGTTTCCTTGTGATGTTTGTAATATCCTACCTTTTTGTTCGGATCTCTATTAGGGCATACATCTGGAGAGCGAGTGGTTGCTAAATCGATAAATCAAACCAGGAGAACATGCGTTCAAATCTTGGTAGGGTCAAACAATGTTATCGGGGGGGGGGGGGGAGTTAAAATATAAAACTCAGACCCGAACACCGCGTTGCGACTTCTCACGACAAGCAGCCTTTATTCTCTGAGCATATATGGGAAGATGCCGTAAAGATAGTATTTTTGTTAACGTACTTGCCACTCTTCTAGGTGTTCATGAAAATAGCAACATTCTTCTAATAATTAAGCCAGATTTTTTTGTGTGTTACTTGCAGCGTTCATATCATTACAAATAGACAGTTAATGTACTATATAGCGTACAGTCGCTGATAAAACCTCAAATAGCAGCCACTTAAATCATCATCATCAAGTATCTTGCCTGCTGGTGTAGGTGATCTTGTCTCTCCATAACTTTCAGTCTCTATCTATCTATTGACCTTTCGAGCTGTTCCCAGCCCATGGGGCATAGACCCAGATACTCTTTCTCTTTATCTAAATTTTTATTCTAGCTATTTTCAATCCTTCTTAAGATATATTATCAAATCTCGCCATTTGCCTCTGTTCTGTGCTAGCAACTCTATCTCATTGAGGGAGCCGATTCCTGCTGCTCTTGCCTCTCTGATCAATGTTCTTCTCAGTGTCTCTCTGGATAGGCCTCTTTTCCTCTTACCTGTTGTTTCCCACATGAGGGCTTGCTTTGTTATTCGGTTATTATCTCTCCTCATCACGTGTCCAACATAGGCGATTTCTCTCATTTCTTCGTTTGTTTTGAATCTATACCAAGTATTTTCCTTAGACATTTATTTTCGAGTGCGTTCAACTTTGTTTCTATGTCTCTTGTTGTTTTCTAGCTCTCACATGCGTAAGGGTAGATAGTACGTGATTTACACATTCGGTATCAGGTCTACGCTTCTTTAACAAAAGCGTTTTTCGACAGCAGAACGAACAAGATGTATACGTTGTGCCTACTCACCTCTTCTCTCCTTGGGCTTTTTGTCTTTTGAATATGATAACCAACGCTGCCTCGAAAGATGCAGTGCTTTTTTTTTTACATTTTTATTCTCCGTGGGCTACGATCTGCAGCCAAATCCAGCCAGTTTCTTTCCCTAATAGAGAACTCACAAAAGGAAGCCCTGGAAGCATTCTTATATCTCAGCACTTGTTTGCCCTTTGGTCTTTTTCATCCATAATTTTCGCCATATAATATTTGTTTGGGAATACGAGTGTTTGCCATTCTTGTTATATGACCCAGCTACCTGTCGCTGACTCCTAATTGATAGATGGGAGTTTGGCTCGTTGTAGAGTTGATTACTTTGTCCTGCCATTTGATGTTTCACAATCTTTCGAAGACAACGCACATTAAAGCTATTGAATCTTTTCTCTTGCCTTGCATAGGAAGTCCAGTCTTGTGATCCGCATAGAAGTGTACTAAGCATAGTATTAGTAGCCTCCGTCAGTCATAGTTGACTATGGATTTTTAAGCGCCTCTAGAAATGTTATCTTTTCTTTTCTTTCGCCATGTATTCTCTTTCTCTATGAATCTGTCTGCTTCTTGTTTGAGGTGAACCTTTAGAGTGTGTTTCCTGAGATTGCGGTCTGCAGCTTTGTCTTCCCATGCTGCAGGGTTTATATTCAAAGTCTTCATGTCGCGTTTACACACATCTACAAATCGAAGTTATGGGCGCCCCCTAGTTCTTTTACCATCTGCCAGTTGTCCGAACAGAATATCTTTTGGTATGCGGCCATCTTTCATACGGTTTTTAAAAAAGTATTTGTGACGCACAGGGTATGGCAGGCGCAAAACTAGAAGCCCTTGGCCGTTTTCATTTAATTTACCAACTCCAAAGCGACCGAGGCAGGTTGGCCACGAACTGTGGTCTGCGCCAATTCTAGCATTAAAATTCCCCAGTAGAATAGTGTGGTCTTGTCCTGGTAAACTTTCCATGACTTCTGTCAAATTTTCGTAGAAATTGTCCTTGGTTTCAGATGAAGAGCACAAGGTCGGAGCGTATACACTTATAAAGGTTACTGGTCCTGCTGTTGAATTGAGGCGAGGTCTTGTTATCCGTTGTAATGCATTCTGACTGAGTGTAACCAGACCTTTTAGAGGTTTTTCACAGCAAATCCCACTGTTCTCTGATATCGTCGCTGATCGTTCCTTGCTGATAGAACACGTAGTCCGCCTCGTTAAGCATACCTGATCCTGCCAAACGTATCTCTTGAAGTGCAGCTATATCCACCTGAAGTCCTTTAAGTTCATTATTGATTATGGCTGTCTTTCTGGCGTCGTTTATAACACGCAAATTGTCAGATAGGCCAGTTTGCATTGTGCGGACGTTCCAGCAACCCAGCTGGGGGAGTACTCATTGTCATCCGTAAACCGCAGCCATTGCCGGATTTAGACTTGATGAAGTCCTAATCTAAATTAAACGTAGAGCCGTCCCCGTCCCTGTTACAAGTTAACACAAGAAGGTCTCACAATATTTGAAATGATATCTATCTATCTATCTATTGACCTTTCGAGCCGTAACCGGCCCATAGGGCGTAGACCAAGATACACCTTCTCCTATATGAATTTTTGTTCTAGCAGTTTTCTTTTAAAGATATTTTATCAAATCTCGCCATCTGTCTCTGTTCTGTGCAAGCAGTTCTATCTCATTGAGGGAGCCGATTAAATAATATATGGAAATGATACGAAATGATATACTGGTATGAAAAAAGTGTGGTCCTAAAGCAAATTCTGAAAATATTTTGAGATCCCTCGAATTGTGCGGCTATAAGCTATAGCTTATTTAGCTTATAGGTAAATCCAGCCCTGACTGCAGCCTACCATAATCTATGCACTTAGTCTGGCTGGTGTGCTGATTTTCTGCTACGTACATTCCGTCCACTCCTGATCACAGGTGCTTATTTTATCTCAAAGTGGTCTTTAGCTCTAATCCTAGAAATTGTACAGAATTGATGAGTGAAGATGTCATGGACATGTTACATTCCGCTCAGTGATATTTTATTATAGTGGTTTCCCCTTGTGACACAAATCAAACACGTGATTGTCAAATTTTGTTATACCGTTCAGATTCGTTTGCCGAGATGTTATGATTTATAATTCAAAAAGTTCTTGATGATTTCACATGATTTTTGGCATACGGTGTTAAAATGTCCATGTCACGAGAACATATGTGTTACTCGATGTCTAGCTATAACGGTTTTCTTAAAGCGGCGAATTCCTTTGATCTTTGCCCATTTAACTATTATTTTGACCCTAATCAAAATGTTTTACAGTAATCTAGTGCAACGATGACCCATAGGCGTGTCCATAAAATTTTACTTGGTGGCAAGTATACAAATTTTAAATTATATATAGAACTTTTGTTCGTAGAGTCAATTTGATATAGTTCCATGCTCTTGGTGTGAGTTTCCCAAATGTTGTCGCTGCCTTTCAAATACGTACATTTAGTTCCTCATCTAAGGAAAGTGTGGCTGTAATAGTGGATCCAAGATAGCTGAACTTCTGTACTGACTCAAGCAGGCTTCCATTCAAAGTAATGGTTGTTGGTTTGCTTATAACATATTTTTGATTGCTTGGGTGGTCTTGAACAATAAACTGTTTAACAAATCAACTAGGAAATTTTGCAAATCAAACTATTTATCTGTAGACTTAATCAGAGTAATGATCATTCAGAATCAGACGAGTCAAATAGGTCGATTACTGCTTTCGGCTGAACAAACAACAAACCATCCTTTTTCCAATATTCCTCTTCTTGTCGTAACACATGATCCTCACATTTTACCCAGTAGTCTTTATTTATATTTGATAGAGCCTGATTTGTAAGTGTCTCAACATCGCATAATTTGAAAGTTTTATTTGTATATGCTACGTGTCCTTTAACTTTTGCCCAAACTAGTTCTATAGGATTTAAGTGTGCATGATATGGAGGTAGTCTCAAACATCTATGGCCATGTTCTTGAATTAACTTGTATATTTTAAATATCTTTGTACGTTGTGTCTGTTTTACAAGGCTAAGCAATTCGGGTTTCAAGTAGCTGTCGTTAACTTGTATGTGTTCTTTTATGAGCCACGTTTTGATTGCATCTTTTGTACTTGATGATGTTGGGATTCTATCTTCTACGTTAACTACGTTATGGTATGAAGCATTGTCCATTATCAGACAAGAAGGTCGATCTAATATTGGAAGGATACTTTTCTCGATCCAGTCTTTAAATATGTGCCCATTCATTTCGGAGTGGTAGTCTCTATTGTCTATGGATTTTGAAATGAAAACGAGATGAGCATTCTGCAACAACCCATTATGTCTGCTACCTGCATGTGCAACTATCAAACGTTGCCCTTTACTGCTTGGTACTGATCTTTTAATACTTCCATCTGCTAACTGCCATTCCTTTTCATTTGTATGATGAGCGTTGATCCAAGTTTCATCTAAATAAACAATATCATAATCATTTTCGCGCATTTCCTTCACTTCACGTAAATACTTGCTTCTAAGAGCTACTAGATGTGGCTTCTCACAAATAATGTTTTTTCCACCAGCATACTTTCTAAAGGTGAAGCCTGCACTTCTTAATATTTTCCATAATGAAGTTTTTGATATTTCAATGTCGTTGTTAGTTTTCAGCCAAAGCTTCAACTTTCTAAGTGTCACTTCTTCGTTTATATCAAACATTCGACAGATTTCTCTTTTTACTAGGTCCTTATCAAAACTGTCTAACGTTTCTTTCCTTCCTTGCTTTCTTGCATTTGTTGGCAATAAATATCCGCTTCCTTTAACTATTCGATCAAATGAACGTTTACACAAACCTAAAATATGCATTGATCTCTTCTCAGGGTTTGATAAAGAACAATAAAGATGTCCCTTTTTACGCTCTCTGCAGAAGTATTGATAAATCTTTATAGCAATGTTATGCTCAGTAAAATATTTTGCCTTTATATTCATTCTCACATAGACTTGCAGAAGATAATATGGATAGTGCCGCCTCCTTTCTGTAAATATTGAGATTTGCCTCTGAATTATGACTCGAACTCGAGTCTACGGCCGTGATTTTGACGTCACATAATTTGCGGTTTCGGCTAAAATGTCATTTTGTGTTAAACGGGAAATTTCATATGTAACATTTCTTTATAAAAATTTATAATGGAAACATAACTATTTTAGGACGGTGCGCATTCAGCCGTGAAGGTCATGCCTATATGTTAAAGAATCAGCTGTGAGATGTAAGCATCTACATAATCCCGCCGGTGTTTATAATATCGATTAACTTTTTTTTAATATAGGTTAAATAAGGCATCTTTGAAACTGGATCACATTTCTTTGATAAAAAAATATTTTTATAGCGACATTAGTATTCTAAACCTAACTTCAAAA
Organism: Megaustenia siamemsis; assembly: GCA_032433765.1. Taxonomy (NCBI): domain Eukaryota; kingdom Metazoa; phylum Mollusca; class Gastropoda; order Stylommatophora; family Ariophantidae; genus Megaustenia; species Megaustenia siamemsis. The sequence goes on from JAVIAB010000124.1 coordinate 64,941,321, forward strand.
GATCAATGCAAATGAACAATAAGTTTTTGAAAAAAATAAATTAATGTCTAGGCAAACGAATGTGAACGGACTATAGTGTTTGTATTAATTATATTTTAATAAATAATGTTTATGCAACATTTCCAAGGTGAACCATAAGGTAAAAAGCCGACTTAGAGGATTTGAAGGTCGCTGTTTTAAGATGATTGTAAACATCTGTTGAGATAAATACAATGAAGTCGCTAGCATTAACATCAAGCGTTAACAATATCAATCAAGAAGGGAAAAGAAGACGTTGGAAATGGCTAGGCCACGATATGCGAATGGAACGAACCAGGCATCTGTTGCTAGCATTAACAGGGACTCCATCTAGCAAACGAAGACGAGGCAGACTATTGGAGATATGGCGACGAACTATACATTATGAAATGGCAGAAGCTGGCAAGTCCTGTCGATCGTTTTCATGTTAGCGCCAGACCGGATTGGGTCGTGATCTCTTGTAAGTGCTGTATGTTCCGACCGGAGTTTGGAGAATTCAGAAGAATATGAACATTTCCAAGATTAATTTGTGACATTCTGGTGCAGCATATTGTATTTGCAAACCACGTACGTCATTCTTCTTTAACATCTTCTCAACTCTCATCTACAATAGAAGATTCTATTCCATACCTTGAGATCAGTACCACTACAATCGGGAATTCCCCATAGTAGTATGACCAGCGGACAGAAGGGGAAATCTTAGAACCGCCCCCCCCCCCCCCCTCTTACAATTGTGACGTGAACTACGCTAGCTCACTGCCACCTACAGTTTTACTAAGACCTGAGGGATAAGAAGGAAATCTGGAAATCACCTAAAGTTTGTGACGTCTTCAACTGTGCGAACTATAGTAGATAGCCGACGTTATATTCCCCATAGCCGATATAACCGCCATTGCTCGTAAAGATGAAAACGTTAGAAAATTGGGATAATTCCTTTCTGCCCGCCGGCCTTACAACTCTAGATGGCTGTTCTTGTTACTGCACCCCACAAAGCGCGCGGGCACCATTATAAAAGAACATGTCTATTTATTATTGATATATTACATTTATATTATATAAAGTAATAGATATAAATAAATGTATTAAAATATATATGAAATAAATTATTAGAAATCCTGTTATATTTTTGAAAAATAGCAAACGAGTGAGACAACTAAAGTATCTGTAACAAAGAGCTGCAGTAGGCGTTGTTCTTGTGTATATTTCCCTATCCTGTAAGTGCATGTATCTTGAGGTTAGAGTTACCAGACGTCATGGTTTCACCGTACATGTCTACTTGTTAGACTTCTGTATTGCGTCCGGTCAGTCAGTTACCTTATTAAATCAAGTAGTGCTTCCCAACATATTTATATAATGGAGTGTTTCTGAGGCAATGGAGAAACGCGATTACGATAATAATACTACTCATATTTAAAGTAACATTCGTAGTATAAGAAGTAAAGTAAAGTGCCCCCGTCACGCCAAGTGGCATATAGGGAAATGGGTGTTGGTGACCATAAATTTTACAAACCCTCGGCACATGATTTTTCGGGTAATGTGGTCGGTATTACGCCCGTGCCGCTTTACTTTCCCAGAAAAAAATCCGGTACCCATTAAAGGCTGGGTGAACTGGAAGCCGTCGGTCGGGATCGAACCCTACCTCTTGTTCTTTGTATCCAGTTCACTAACCACTGAGCTATCGCCGCTACATTCGTAGTATGGTTATTCGAAGGCCCCGGTATCACTGCAAACGAATTAAAATCCATAATTACTCAACCGCCCGTGGAATGGAATCATCCGAATTAAAAATCATCTCATTGAAAGATTCCAACAAAGGCAGTTGCAGTCCCCATCATAGCAGCTACAGAACACGCCAAAAGACATAAGGCCAAGCAGCACCGAAAGTGAACACATTCTGAATTGTCCTTCTTACGATATCACATTCATCGCAAGCAATGGAAATATCGAAACACAATCTAGATGCAAGAGACAGCTAACGGTGTGCATAGAGCACTAAACTCAGTAGCTCCGGCAGCAAGCCGGACTTGGAATATGAGGAAACTGCAACAAGGAACACTTTTCAGACTATGCCTCAATGGTTCCTGTCGCCTATCCGCCATATAGACCGGTATTCCAATGATGGCGTATATTGCAATCAACACAGACAGAACACACTATTGCGCACACTGTAGAGGATTCCAGATCACATGCACGTAAAATCCGTTTCACTGGCGAAGATCCCAACAGTGGAACTTCCTATCTGTATACTTATCCTCATTGGAAAGTTATAATTAACCATCTTACGTAAAAGTGAGCGGTTACGCATGCATGACCACATAAATTGAAACCGGAAGCCCTTCGTAGTAATATTACGGTAATTAAAATTAAGAGATGAAAACTTAACTTTGAAAAAAAATTATGTCTTTACCAACAACTAAATTTTGAAATGCTAATTAACGTTAAAGTTGGCTCAGTAACATTTAGCGCCAAGAAAGTCAGTTGAGGGCGTCGTGGTACCCGCTAGCGACGTTTTGCACTTCTCTGATACAGAGAAAATAAGCGCTACTTTAATTAAACGATAGATATTGGAAAAAGTAGACAATTTAGGATATCTTGGCTCATTGATAAAAACGATAAAAAGACTGTCAAAGAGATCTAAATAAGGCTGAACGTAGTTGAGAATAAATGAAAACAAATTTACAATATGACAAGGAACTGATGCAGCAACATAACTTAAGTTTTTTTATGGTCATGTGTTTTGTCTATTGAAACATATGGTCTTTGAATCATTGATAGATCTGTTTAAAAATACATCAGTGCCTTTGAATGTAAGTGTTAAAAATGAATACTCATAATAACATGGACGGAGAAAAGAACAAACTTGTCAATTTGGCAAATCTAAAATTTCCAGAAAACTCGTCGACAAAGAACATGACAATAACAATTTTTTTCCTAAACCATCACCACACTTTAATTTATGATCCCCAAGAGACGGCATGCAGTGGTTAGTGAACTGGGCCAGAGGTAGGGTTCGATCCCAACCGACGACTTCCGGTTCCACCCAGCATTTAAGGATACCGGATTTTTTTCTGGGAAAGTAAAGCGGCACGGGCGTAATACCGACCACATTATCTCAAAAATCATGTGCCGAAGGTCTGTAAAATTTATGGTCACTAACACCATATTCCCTATACGCCACTTGGCGTCACGGTTGCACTTTACTTTTTCTTACTAAGAGACGGCATGCAACCGACTCTATGAACAGGGAACAAACTCGGGATGATGGTTTGATTAATTTGATGAGCTTCATTTGGAAACTTCTATTCAAGGTCTTAATCTGGATTTAAACAAGAATGTTCCTTATGGACAAAATCATTGAGTCTCATAACTGACTTACTACTCGCGTTTAATGTTCTTATAACAAATATAACAATGTTAAATTAATTTCATAAACAAAATATCTATTCACTGATATAGGTACACAAGGGCTTTACAGGGCTGATATAAAACGTCTCATCGTATTATCTTCTTACTCTTCTTCTATCCACCCTTATTTGTCTTTCAGCGTTGAGTGGAGATATCATCTGCTGTCTTTTGTTCTTTTGTTGGCCTCTGCTGCTGTTATGTTTCCTAGTGTTTCCGTCAATCTATCTTTTTTCATGGTCGACCCTTGTGTCTGGTGTTCTCGGAACCTTTATTAAAGACTCGTTGTATCATGTTTTTGGTATTTTTTGTCTTATCACGTGACCAAACAATTTTATCTGTTGTTTCTTTTATGTATTATATGGCGGAAATTATTCCTAGTTTTTTTCCTCATGTTATTAAAAAAAAAAAATTATGACATTGGAAAAACGCAATAAAAAACTGGAGGTTTAATATTAAAGGAAGGAGAACTGTTGATTGAACAATAAAGCATAAGGAAACTATGGACAGAATACATTAAAGGTCCTTACAATGATGAGCGAACAGAAGTAAATATTAAGGATAATGGAGAAGGACCAGAAATACTCAAAGAAGAAGTGGAAGACGCCTTGCGCAATATGAAAGCAGGAAAAGCTCCTGGACCAGATAATATAACTAAAAAAGAGATTGAAGCCATGGGTGATTTTGGAATAGAAATAATAACAAAAATATTGAATGATATCTACAACAGCAGATATATACCAGACGATCTGCTAAAATCAATATTCATAGACCTCCCAAAGAAATTTGGTGCGATTGAATGCGATGATCATCGTTCAATAAGCCTTATGAGTCACATGACTAAGATATTACCAAGAATCATCATGCGAAGAGTGTGAAACAAAATTATCTCAGAAACTAGTTATGAACAGTGTGGTTTTCTTAGAGGTAAAGGAACGAGCGATGCCATACACATCATAAGATCTTTAGTAGAAAGAGCCATAGAGGTGACGACAGATCTATACCTATATAAAGGTAAAGGTAAAGAACGAGACTTGAACCGGCGTCTTAGAACGCGAGTTTACACCCATAAGTGCTCGGCCACCTATCCATAAATGTTCGGAGATTTCTGTATAGTGTCGCCTCAAGCATCGAAACTCAGATGCGAAGCGACAATCCTCACCTTCCCAGGGTAATACTCTGGTACCCATTTCTGCCAACGGCTGGGTCGACCGTGGGGGTATTTTTTTTTTCCAACCACGAATACAATTCACACTGCTCCCAGCGGGAATCGAACACGGGTTGTCCAGTCGGGTGGTTTTCCCAATTAGGTACCGAGGCCCCATCTATACCTATGTTTCATAGATTATACAAACGCATTTGACATAGTAAAGCACCAAAAAATAATCAAAATTTTAGAAAGCATAAACGTAGACAACAAAGATCTAAGAATAATAAAGAACATGTACTGGCAACTTACAGCGGCCATAAGAACTAGAAATCAATTGGGAATGTTTCAACAAATAAAACAGGGTGTTAGGCAAGGTTGTGTGCCGTCACCAGATTTGTTTAATATGTTTAGTGAGATTATTTTAAAATTCATAAGGGGCATGCCTGGAATAACAATCTGAGGTCATAATATAAATAATCTAAGGTATGCTAATGATAGTCTTAATTACTAAGAGTGAAAATGAGTTACAAGAAATGTTAGACATTATAGTGAAAGAAAGCAAAAATAAAGGACTCAGCCTAAATAGCAAAAAGATATAAGTAATGGTAACAACAAAGAAAAAGACCTCACCTAAGTGCAAAATAAAGACAAGTGGAACAATATTAAAACAGGTAAATGAATTTAAATATTTGAGAACTTTGTTAACCTCAGACTGAAGATGTACAAAAGAGGTGAGATGCAGAATGGCTCAGGCAAAAGCAGCTTTCCAAAAAATGAGGAAGATACTGTGTAATCCATTTTTGACAATAGAAACACAAAAAAGAGTTCTTAAATGTTATGTAGAGGCAGTCTTAATATATGTATGTGAATCATGGACAATAGGACAACAGACAAGGAAATCACTGGAGTCTGTATAAATGTCGTTTTACAGAAGAATGTTGAGAATATCATGGACAGCTAAGAAGAGTAATAAAAACGTTCTGAAAGAGGCCAAAGCAAAAGGAGAGCTAATTTCCAATATTAGAAAGAAACAATCATAATTTTTTCCCCATGTAATGAGAAGAGAACAGCTAGAATATATTATAACAACTTGGAAAATTGAGGGACGAAGAGATAGAGGGAAGCAAAGAGAAAAGGTACCAGGCAGTTTAAAAGAATGGCTTTGGCAGAAAGTCAACAGCAGAAATGATAAATAACTGTCGTGATCGAAAGTTCTGGAGAGACATGCTCACCTACTTGTTGCAGGAGCTACTGAGTCTAGTGTTTTGTATACACCGTGAACTGTGTTTTTCATCCGCATCGTGTTTCAATATTCCGATTGCTTACGATGGAGTATGATATCGTTTGACGAAGGACAGTTCAGCTGCGTTCACTTTCGGTGCCGCTTGGCCTTATTTCTTTTGGCATATACTGTAAGATGTGGACTATGATGTGGACTGCAGCTGCTTTTCTTTGTTTGGATCCTTTAATGAGGTGAATTTTAATTCGGATGATTCCACTGGCACGGGCGGTTGAGCAATTATGTATTTTAATTCGTTTGCAGCGATACCGGGGCCTTTGGTTAACCATAAGCATAACAAACAAGGGTAAAAAACTCAGAAATCGGTTTGACCACGTGATAAGACACACACAAATACGAAATATGGCGCAACGAACGAGTCACCATTAGACTATGATAATACTATATACTATTAAATTAATTTTTTGGCCATGTAATGAGGAGAGAACAGCTGGAATATATTGTAACAACTGGGAAAATTGAGGGACGAAGAGATAGAGGGAAACAAAGAGAAAAGATACCAGACAACTTAAGAGAATGGCTTGGCAGAAGGTCAACAACAGAAATAATAAATAACTGTCGTGATCGAAAGTTGTGGAGAGACATGCTCACCTACGCCAGCAGACCCGGTACTTGATAATGATGATAATGATGATGATGATTAAATTCCCGATCGTGAAAAGAATCGGTTGATAAAATATGAAAGACTCTAGGAGACAACAGAAAAAGAGAAGAGCAAAACAACTACAGACTGCAAATTAAATGTTCTCATTTGACGTAGAAAAGACAATTGAGGGAGGACAGAAGAACCATTCGAAAATAGCAGCAAATTATAGTTCTATGTTTTGTTACACATGAATTACACTTGAGTTCATTAAATTCTAAACATTTTAGCTGATAGCTACAACTGTGACACGTGTAAATCGCTTCTGTAGGGTCTATGTGGAGGCATTACAAAATATAGAAGAAAAAGATAAGACAAAAAAAAACAGTATGGTTAAAGCTTAACGTAATAAATTGACAATACAAACCAGAACGACGTTTCGGCGCAATAGGACTTCAACAGGAACAAACATACAAACAACACACATACACATATATATGTATATTAAAAGATATAATAATTTCGAACTAGAAGGATAGATGTAAGGAAAGTAAGAATAAAGTCTTTCCTGTATGCTCTGATGTGGTAATACGTAAGTGCGTACGGGGTACTTATGCGTACACAAAAGTGAAAATGTATGCACACAGTACGCAGTAACAGAAGTTTTCAAAACAAACAGGCCGGTGTGCATACACAAAATAAGCACAAAAATGAGCTTCACTGCAGCTTCGCATTTTGATGCATTTATGTGCATTTTTTTTTTTTTTGCATTGACTCTATGTGGAGACACTTAACACAACTGTTAACCAGTGTTATAGAAAACACACTCCATAAATTACATCCGCAGATAGCCTCAGCATAAAGGAATTGAATACTGTTCCACAACTTATAATGTCGTAGGGTCGAGGAGTGGCAAGTATAATCCGGCATTTGGCATTTTATAAATCAGCTCTGTGGCCACATGGCATTCTTTAAAAAGAATGTCCGGCTTTTAGGTTTGTTGTTTTTTCTGCTTCCCGTTCATGCCTGATATAATGTTAAACCCAATTAAAGTCAAAATACATTTTGACATAGACTTAATGCATGTCTTAATCACGCTGCATTACTCATGACTAGGACTCGGATTTTTTATGACCTAAAAATGTCAAATACGACTTAAGAATCAGTTAAATATGCTTGCATTTTTTAAATCTAAACATGCAAAATATGATCTAAATGCAAAGTAGACAGAAATATGACGTATATCATTTGCTCATTTGCTATTTAAAATGTAAAATAATCCATTATGCGTTTACAACCAGTATGTCGGGCTCTGCTTTCATGTCATCTCTCTGACTTTTTAAATTATTTTTTTGACACACTTATTCTCCCTCAGTATCTGCAATTACTTTCAGACCAAAGGAGTGTCTGACTGCGTTGTCTCCACTTCAAACAATGAAGCCACCTGTGACAGTGTTTCTTTGTAGTCTCACTTCAGGACAAAATTTCTCGACACTACTGTCACTCCTGTGCGTTGTTGCTCGGTGCTGTGTTTTGGCCAAAGGTCTCTTTTATTTATATAAATTTCTAACGTTTATTCTAACATATGGTAAATCAACTAAAAGCGGTTTCAATTTTCATTCTAAATATTCATTTTGAATTACGTTGTCTGAGTTATAGGCACGTTGTATTCATTCAGGAAACTTTAACTTGTTTCTTAGCAATAAAAGTACAAATCAACATTTTTTCCCGCTTAATAAAGGGTCCTCTAAATGAAAATTGTATTGTGCTCAAAATGCCGAAGAATGTGACCAACTGTAACCAAAAATTTGCATTATGCCCCAATTTGCTCAAAATATGACTTAAACATAAAGTATGGTCAAAACATGCATTTATGTTATCAATAAACAGTGTTAGAGTACAAAAAGGCATGGAACGTGTTGAAATTAATTTGGATTTAAAAAATGAATATCTGGAAACAACATGGCATGTTGTAAAAATGCGAGTCGTACTACAATGAATTGCAATTAATAAATGTGAAAACAACGGGGGTCAGAGGCGCCAGTAGCAACAGAGCTGAAAGCTGTCAGCGACTCATAGCTGATGGTTTGCGCCAGATCGATAAATCATAAAAATATCTAGACCATACTCCACCACTTCGTGGTGCCTCTAGACACAGATTAACCAGTCCAGTTTGGCCAAGTGAGTAGGTTGATGAAGGCACCAAAATCAGAGTAAACCACAACACAAAGCTTCCTCGCCCAATGTTCTTGTAAAGGCGAAGGGCGGAGTCTTTGGGTTTGCAAGCAGGAACCATAACGAAACAGAAATATAACGTAAGATACTGAAAGTTACGCCCCTGCGCTGCCGGGGCCCGAAAGGGGAATAGTGGCGCTGTACCCTACCAGGCATGTTCGTAAGAGGCGAGAAAGGAGGGTTGGGCATGGGACTGGCTATCCCATACTTTAAAACAATAAGCCGAAAAAACTTCACAAACATGGACAAGCAAAATTACTAACATACAATTATGGAAATGTACTAGTCAAATACCAGTGGTTAAAGAGATACAGCGAAGGCGATGACGCTGGATAGGACACACACGGCGGAAGCCAACTGAGAGTATTATTCAACAGGCCCTTTTTTGGAATCCCCAGGGGAAAAGACAAAGGAAGACCAAGCAATTCTTGGAGAAGACAGATAGAAGCAGAGATGAAGTTGATGGGGAAGACATGGAATGATCTTAAAAGAATGGCAAGAAACAGAACGACTTGGAAAGTGCTTGTTGAAGACCTATGCTCTACAGGGAGCTGAAAGGTAGGAGAAGAAGATACTGAAAGCTTAAACATTTATTTTACTATTCTAAGTAGCATGCAGTGCAACAGGTAAAATGTTTCTTTTTTTTCTGTTTAAATCTGACAGAACATGTTCAATATTAGCGATTAAATTTGTGTCAACAGCATACCTCAAGTTGTTTATATTACTGGTATAGCCAGGGCCTGATATTTCGGGTATGTCCTTTGTTTATCTTAGTGTAATCTCACTATGTATATTGAATATATCTGGTGATAGTAAACACTCTTGTTTCATTTATTGAAACATTCTCAATCGATTTCCTGTTCTCGAGACTGCTTTTAGATGCTTTCAGTACATGCTCTTTATTATTCGTAGATCTTTACTGTCAACATTTATATTCTCTATGTCTGCTTTCCTCCACTAGTCCACGGGACACCCTCGGGTAAGGTGGAGTACTCTTTGAGCCTATAATCAGGGTCATGTGGCATGACGTCATGGGTGGATGGTGTTTCAGAGCAGTCGACAAGTAGTGTCGGTTATGGTCTTAACTCCTTGATGGCAGGTAGACGATCTTAGCTGTAGAGACAACGGCTGCCACTTTCGACTAGCATAGTCGGTGCGTCCTGGAGAAGATTTTCTGGATGCATTACTTTGTCACATGCTTTAGTCTCGTCTATAAAATATAAGTAGAGATCTATTTTCGTTTCCGTGACTCATTCTACTATTGAACTTTTGATGTATTTCACATTGCTCGTACTTTTATCTTCAGCAAACTTGTTGTCACTAATTTCTAGTTTATTTTGTTTCTCACCCCTCCCATGATGATTCTTTGTTATATTTGTGTGCTGACTTATTGTGCAATGATCCTCGCATTCTATTGCACGAGGTCGCTTTGGTCGCTATGAATATAGATTTTAGTATATCATCCGGTATACATCGACTGATGTAGATGTCTTTCAACAACTTTGTTATTATTTATATTTTAAACCTTTCCTTGGCTTTCAGCACATGAAATGTCCACTGAGATAGAAAAGCTCACGCGCAGAAAAAGAAACTTATTGTAAGATACCTAGTTTGATTTCTGACGGCACTTAAGGACGTTAAGCGATATATTGCAAGCTTATATCTGTTCCCTGTGTATTATTACTACTTGCCTACAGGCAATATTCACCTAATTATCTTATATATCCTTAGTCATATATCACTCCTGTGTGCTTGGTCAAAACATTACATTTTAATAAATTCTTTAACTAGGTACAACGGGGCCCGGGGGGGGGGGGGAGGAGAATCAATGGTCAATGTAAAAAAGCAGCATTTAACAGTTATACTTATACCATAAACCTGTTATATAAAATTAGTGAAAAGATGTGTGTTTGACTAAAACTTTGTATTAAAAAACATTAAAATAAAGTAAAGTGCCCCCGTCACGCCAAGCGGCGTATAGGGAATATGGTGTTAGTGACTATAAATTTTACAGACCTTCAGAACATGATTTTTGGGGTAATGTGGCCGTATTACGCCCGTGCCGCTTTACTTTCCCATTTAAAAAATCCGGTACCCATTTAAGGCTGGGTGATCACGGAAGCCGTCGGTTGAGATCGAACCCTACCCCTTGTCCTTTGTAGTCCAGTTCACTAACCACTGAGCTATCGCGGCCTCGATTAAAAAGCATAAGCAAGTTAAATCAATGCAAGGCAAATGATTAAAAGTATGAAAAAAAAGAAAAAAATAAATTAATGTTTTTGATTGTCGAATGAAATGACAACAGCATGTTTATTTATTCATAACATTACCATTAGGGATATAATAGAACAATTGATCTATCATAAGCAAATGAAGAAACACACACACACACACACATATATATATATGTATGTGTGTGTATATATATATATATATATATATATATATATAGAGAGAGAGAGAGAGAGAGAGTGAGAGAGAGAAAGTGATGCACGCACGCACGAAAACACGCGAGCGTGCGAGTGTAGGCAAACATAAACTAATAGCCAATATGATGTTTTACTAAGTGACCGAGTTGATTAAATATTTATTCCGCTGGAGTTTTAAATGTCCAGATTACAAAGTAAAACACGAATAATTGTCGATCTTGACCAACATACTAACAATACACTTGTATTAAATTAGTAATGAGAAAACCTAGCCGTTACAAAAGATGAACTGAACTGAATGTAAAGTTTCTCAGAATTAGCATCCATGATCTCTGACTTACCTTCACAGTTGTGCACTGATCGGTGAGGTTGTTATGGTTGTTGTTGCTATTGCTGCTGTTGTTGTTGTTGTTGCTATTGCTGTTGTTGTTGTTGTTGTTGCTATTGCTGTTGTTGTTGTTGCTATTGCTATTGCTGTTGCTGTTGTTGTTGTTGTTGTTGTTGCTATTGCTGTTGTTGTTGTTGTTGTTGCTATTGCTGTTGTTGTTGTTGTTGCTATTGCTGCTGTTGTTGTTGTTGTTGCTATTGCTGTTGTTGTTGTTGTTGCTATTGCTGTTGTTGTTGTTGTTGCTATTGCTGTTATGGTTGTTGTTGCTATTGCTGCTGTTGTTGTTGTTGTTGCTATTGCTGTTGTTGTTGTTGTTGCTATTGCTGTTGTTGTTGTTGTTGCTATTGCTGTTGTTCTTGTTGCTATTGCTGTTGTTGTTGTTGCTATTGCTGTTGTTGCTATTGCTGCTGTTGTTGTTGTTGTTGCTGCTATTGCTGTTGTTGTTGTTGTTGCTATTGCTGTTGTTGTTGTTGTTGTTGCTATTGCTGTTGTTGTTGCTATTGCTGTTGTTGTTGTTGTTGCCATTGCTGTTGTTGTTGCTATTGCTGTTGTTGTTGTTGCTATTGCTGTTGTTGTTGCTATTGCTGTTGTTGCTATTGCTGCTGTTGTTGTTGTTGTTGCTATTGCTGTTGTTGTTGTTGTTGTTGTTGCTATTGCTGCTGTTGTTGTTGCTGTTGCTGTTGTTGCTATTGCTGTTGTTGTTGTTGTTGCTATTGCTGTTGTTGTTGTTGTTGTTGCTATTGCTGCTGTTGTTGTTGTTGCTATTGCTGTTGTTGTTGTTGTTGTTGTTGTTGCTATTGCTGTTGTTGTTGTTGTTGTTGCTATTGCTGCTGTTGTTGTTGTTGCTATTGCTGTTGTTGTTGTTGCTATTGCTGCTGTTGTTGTTGTTGCTATTGCTGTTGTTGTTGTTGTTGTTGCTATTGCTGTTGTTGTTGTTGTTGTTGCTATTGCTGTTGTTGTTGTTGTTGCTATTGCTGCTGTTGTTGTTGTTGTTGCCTGTGTACGCTAACTTTATATCTCTAGTGAAGTCCCAAGAGACTGAATTTTGCATGAATATCGCTTTTTAATATTTTTTTTTCATCGGACATATTACACCCAATGGAAGTATTTCCATTAACTAAAAGAATGGTTGGAAGGTATGCCAGGAGAATACTTCCACTAATTAAAGGGATGATTTGAAACGCTTGCCAGATGAAGAGTAACATTAACTCTCCAGGCATATTTTCAAATATTTTTTTAGTGAATGGAAGTAATCTTCACACATACTTTCCAACCATTCGTTAGGTTTGTGGGTGTATTCTCCAGACATACTTTCCAACTATTCTTTTAGTTTGTGGGTGTATTCTCCAGACATACTTTCCAACTATTCTTTTAGTTTGTGGGTGTATTCTCCAGACATACTTTCCAACCATTCGTTAGGTTTGTGGGTGTATTCTCCAGACATACTTTCCAACTATTCTTTTAGTTTGTGGGTGTATTCTCCAGACATACTTTCCAACTATTCTTTTAGTTTGTGGGTGTATTCTCCAGACATACTTTCCAACCATTCTTTTAGTTTGTGGGTGTATTCTCCAGAAATACTTTTCAACTATTCTTTTAGTTTGTGAGTGTATTCTCCAGACATACTTTCCAACCATTCTTTTAGTTTGTGGGTGTATTCTCAAGACATACTTTCCAACTATTCTTTTAGTTTGTGGGTGTATTCTCCAGACATACTTTCCAACCATTCTTTTAGTTTGTGGGTGTATTCTCCAGAAATACTTTTCAACTATTCTTTTAGTTTGTGGATGTATTCTCCAGACATACTTTCCAACCATTCTTTTAGTTTGTGGGTGTATTCTCCAGACATACTTTCCAACTATTCTTTTAGTTTGTGGGTGTATTCTCCAGACATACTTTCCAACTATTCTTTTAGTTTGTTAGTGTATTCTCCAGACATACTTTTCAACTATTCTTTTAGTTTGTGGGTGTATTCTCCAGAAATACTTTTCAACTATTCTTTTAGTTTGTGGGTGTATTCTCCAGACATACTTTCCAACCATTCTTTTAGTTTGTGAGTGTATTCTCCAGAAATACTTTTCAACTATTCTTTTAGTTTGTGGGTGTATTCTCCAGACATACTTTCCAACCATTCTTTTAGTTTGTGGGTGTATTCTCCAGACATACTTTCCAACTATTCTTTTATTTTGTGGGTGTATTCTCAAGACATACTTTCCAACCATTCTTTTAGTTTGTGGGTGTATTCTCCAGACATACTTTCGAACTATTCTTTTAGTTTGTGGGTGTATTCTCCAGACATACTTTCGAACTATTCTTTTAGTTTGTGAGTGTATTCTCCAGACATACTTTCCAACTATTCTATAAAATATAAACACGTAACTATAGAATATGAAATGAACAACATTATATAATCGTTCTCTTTGACGTCATAGTCTATTAGTAATTATTTTATTGTTTTGTATACCACAGACAATGAATGGTTTCCGTGATATTGTACTGTCTGGATTGCCATATGGAAGCGAATCGTGGATAATCACACAACAGATAAGAAAATCTGTAGAATCTACAGAAACGTGGGAGCCGCGATAGCTCAGTGGTTAGTGAACTGGACTACAAAGGACAAGGGGTAAGGTTCGATCCCAACCGTCTACTTCCGGGTTCACCCAGGCTTAAATGGGTACCGGATATTTTCTGGGAAAGTAAAGCGGCACGGGCGTAATACCGACCACATTACCCCAAAAATCATGTGCTGAATGTCTGTAAAATTTATGGTCACTAACACCATATTTCCTATACGGCACTTGGCGTGACTGGGGTACTTTACTACAGAAACGTGCTTTTATATGACATTAAAAAATACAATGGCAAGTAAAAAAAAAACCAAAAAACAAAAAGAAAGAATAGACCATGAGAACATTCTAAAATAATAAAATGGAAGAAATAATATAATTACTATCATCAGGAGTCATTATTTTTCGCCATCAAAGATAAAAACAACTTGAACATTTTGTAAAAACGGGAAAAATTTATGGAAGAAGAGATAGGGGAAATCAGAAAAGATACAAGACAAGTAAAGAGAATGGTTTGGTAGAAAGCGAACAACGAAAACTCTAAACAACTAAAGAAACAAGGCTGTGGAGATATTAATATTGACGTCAGCAAACACAAGACTTTGGAGATATGAATATTTACGTCAGCAAATGCGGTTTTTGGTGGTGATCAGATAGCATTTCTTTAGTTGGCGAGAGGAGCGTAGGAGATCCTTTTGTCTTAAGCTTATCTTTTGTTGGATCACATTCAACTACTCTTCTAGACGTTGCCCTCTATTTCTAAACCAATGATCAGGTACACATTTTTTTAAAAACTTGGTCGACTGGAGAACGTATCTGGAACCCTTGTGTTCAACATAAAGCGACCCCTCCCCCACCCTTTTCCAACCCATTTTAACAACTTTACTAATGGGTCCAACATCCGAAATGTAAGTTGAGGTGCACTGTTTTCATCTTCTACAATCTAAGCTCTGTTAATACCACACTAATGGGTGAGATTATTCATTGCAGTCTTAATTATGGTAATTGTAGTAACTGAACAGATTATATTATTGTGGCAGCAGTTTGTTACAGTCAAGCTAGCATTACAAATAAAACTTTGACCCGAAACTTCGTGGTAGCTGCACTGGACATGTCTTTATTCTCCAGATCCCGTTTCCACTCCGCCGCATTTTCCTTTCGCAGACCGCATAAATTGATTAAATGACGTAATCGAAGTTTTTTTTGTTGTTAAAAATACATTGACATAAAAATATACATATATATATATATGTATGATCAGAACACATCGTGGCAGCTGCATTGAATATACGGTCTTTCTCCAGCCTTACAAATACTCGACATACCCTAAAAATGAGATAAATGTAATAATGATATATATATTTTTTAAATCATTATATCACAACCAATTTTATGCTTAGATATAATAGGGAAGAGGCAAATAATTGCTGTACTGCTGTAAAGCCGATATCAGGAGCATGTGGTGGGGTGTAATGTACACTCCTGCGAGGTATGGTGACTGCTCTATATGTATAAAAAAAAAAAGGATCACAAACATCCTAGATGTAGACGAGTTTATCTTTATTCCCTTGTCCGTTTGTGTTGTTCTCGTTTTCTGAAGAAGGCTGCATGCAGACCAAAACGTCAATATTTTGTTGTGTTCCTTTTTTGTAAAGCTGTCAACATACATTATAGGAGTGTACGTTACACCACACCACTTGCTCTTAGATATAATAATTCGGTCAGTCGTTCACAAAGTAGGTGTGATTATCGGTATGTTAACTTAAATTACCCGCGACATTATAAACAATATCCATGTTGGTGTGTTAATGTGGATTTAAAAATACACAATGGATTAGTGAATGATGAACATGTATGCAAGACACACAACTGTATAGAAGTTTGATTTGTAGTCTTACTGTCCGAGATTTAAAAAAAAGTATTTCCACTGTGTGGTTTGTCGTGGACTCAACCTCCTGTAAGCCTTGCTCTTTATAGTCGAATGTAATGGAGTTTATTACAGGGCAGTATGTGACTCATCGTGCGGTAAATAACATAAGTGGTCTAATTAGTAATTATCTGCATGGCTTGAGTAGCTAGGTCAACCACACACTAAACAGGAGTATGTGCACACCAGGGAGAGTAGTTATTAAGTAGGTAACTCTGTTAAAGTTCACATCTGTCGCGGTAAACCATTTACACATTTGATTTTATATAGGATAAACATAACACTGATACTGGGATATACATATAACATTGATACTGGGATATAAACATAACATTGATACTAGGATATAAATATGACATTGATACTAGGATATAAACATAACATTGATACTGGGATATACATATAACATTGATACTGGGATATAAACATAACATTGATACTAGGATATAAACATAACATTGATACTAGGATATAAACATAACATTGATACTGGGATACAAACATAACAGTGATACTAGGATATAAACATAACATTGATACTAGGATATAAACATAACATTGATACTGGGATACAAACATAACAGTGATACTAGGATATAAACATAACATTGATACTGGGATACAAACATAACAGTGATACTAGGATATAAACATAATATTGATACTGGGATACAAACATAACATTGATAAAAGGAAATAAACATAACATTGATACTGGGATACAAACATAACAGTGATACTAGGATATAAACATAACAGTGATACTAGGATATAAACATAACATTGATACTGGGATACAAACATAACATTGATAAAAGGATATAAACATACCATTGATACTTGGATATAAACATAACATTGATACTGGGATACAAACATAACAGTGATACTAGGATATAAACATAATATTGATACTGGGATACAAACATAACATTGATAAAAGGATATAAACATAACATTGATACTGGGATACAAACATAACAGTGATACTAGGATATAAACATAACATTGATACTAGGATATAAACATAACATTGATACTAGGATATAAATATAACATTGATAATAGGATATAAATACAGATAACGGATGAAGTTAGGGATCATAAAACACCACATAAATGAAGACATACCCCATACGTCTTATTACGTACTAGAGAAAATATGTGCTAATTTTCATATTCTTTTATCATTTGCATATATTTGTACAATTTTGTCAGCACTACGCCAGTGCAGTTATTATTATTTTTTTTATAAAGACAATAAACACACGTTTAAGTCTGAGTCAACCAAGACTAGATCTGCAATATTTGTTGGTAGAATAATTGGCTGAGTATTGAATATATTTCATTTTGCCTGGAGTCTGAGGTATTATAGTGCAATGCAATTTTATCTCTCATTGTTGTGAATAATTTGTTTTCAAGAGACCTCCTTACACTCGAGAGAGCATTGAAAGTGCTCAAAGTTTGTTAATTTTTAAATTTGTCCCTGTCCCAAGTCATTAGCAACAAAAACAAAGCTGTTACATTATGATGTTTCTGCAGATAACAACAGCGAGGAAGAGCTCAGGCAAAGATGTGTGATTGTTTCAAAATAGTTTCCTGTGATAATGTACGTTACCTCAAGGTTAAATGGGAGCCGCAATAGCTCAATGGTTAGTGAACTGGACTACAAAGGACAAGAGGTAGGTTTCGATCCCAACCGACGGCTTCCGGGTTTAGCCAGCTTTTAATGGGTACCGGATTTTTTTCTGGAAAAGTAAAGCGGCACGGGCGTTATACCGGTCACACTACCGCAAAAATCATGTGCTGAAGGTCTGTAACATTTATGGTCACTAACACCATATTCCCTATACGCCACTTGGCGTGACGGGGGTACTTTACTTTTTTTTACTTTTTCAAAGTTAAATGCCTCATATAATGCAATCTTTGACTCTCGCCTCTTCTCTATCCGACTGTTTCTCTCTCTCGTAACTATTGACTCCTATATTTCCATGGCATTATGATATACGATGCACAGAGGGGAAAAATTATGCAAATTAAATTGCACAAAAAAGATATTTAAGAAACAAAAATGTTGAAAATGTTAAGCTAAATAGTTGCAATGTTTGTGACATCAGCAAGCAAATGTAACAAACATAGACATTGGAAATATAAACATGCCAGTGTCAAATCGCATCATAATATCTTTCTCTCTCTGCGATCAAGACTCAATCAGAGTAGGATTCCAGACTCTCACATGAAGTCAGCTGTCTAAGTGAATCGATTGCCCCATATAGTTTCTCTTCCAGGGAGGTGGGTGTAGACCACATTGCTCTTCTCAAGACTGTGTACCGGGGGCAATCCTGTAGAACATGTTTTGTAGTCATATTGTCCAGTGTACAGTGGCATAGGCTGGTTATACCTATATTGAATTTGGTGAACATGTGATTTCTCATTCTATTGTGGCCAGCGCGTAGGCGAAGTATGATGACTTGATCCCTCCTTGATAGTTGGTGGTATCCGTCACTCTCGTTATGCTTTGGGTGTTCTCGTTTCCATTTTTCATGGAACTGACCTTTGAGGATGGATTTGCTAGCTGGAGTGGTCATGTGCCGGCAATCTGGAAGGAAGCTATTATGGTTCCCATCCTCAAGCATGGAAAAGACCCACTAGACCCAAGTAGCTATAGACTAAAAATAGCCTACTGAGCTGCCTGAGTAAACTCATGGAAAGGCTGGTTAAAAGAAGACTTATGTGGCATTTGGAGACAAAACAACAAATCGCACCACAACAAAGTGGTTTCCGCCAGCTCAGATCAACTGAAGACCTGGTCACCTACATTGCACAGGAAATAGAGGATACTCTATAAGAAAAGAAACACACACTGGCAGTGTGGGTCGACATGGAGAAGGCTTTTGATAGGGTATGGCGAGAGGGTTTAAAGAACAAGCTTTTTAGACTTGGCATCCAGGGTCGTTTATTCAATTGGGTCTCTCAATACCTTCAGGACAGAACGACCAGAGTAAAAGTTCAAGGTCAACTAAGTAAGAAGGTCTCTATCGAACAAGGTGTCACACAAGGCGGAGTCTTGTCCCCAACACTCTTTTTAGTTTTCATAAATGACATCGTAATAGACATTCCACCCAAAATACACTCTGCAATATACGCAGATGATCTGGCGTTATGGGCTCGCGAGTATGTCGGTGGCTTGACCCAGGATGCAAGATGCCCTAGGTGAACTTGAAAAATGGACGAACACCTGGTTCTTACCAATCAATGAAAAAAAAAAACTACATATACAATTTTCAGCCTATCAAGAAACACACTCTCTGCAAACTTGAAGATAAAAGACCATACACTCCCTATTTACCAAAACCCAACATATCTTGGCGTCACCATGAATCGCAGAATGACTTGGAAAAATCAGATAGACAGAGCAAGGAAAAAAGCCCGAAAACGAACAAATATTATGAAGGAATTGGCAGGAATGGACTTGGGAGCAGACAGCAATATTTTGAAAAGACTATACGTAGGAAGAGTCAGACCAGTTCTAGAGTACTGAGTCACAGCTGGGCTATGGCTTCCAAATCACACCGTAGCAAAATTAACAGAACACAGAACCAAGCTGCCCGTATCATCACTGATGCTATGATATCTACACCTATCAAGACTCTAGAAACAGAAACAGGTTTACAACCCTTAGATGACAGACGGGTCACTAAAGTATTGCAACAAGCGGAGAAATATAGAAGGCTCCTTAGCCACCCCATGCACCAAAGAATAACTGGTTCCGGAATTGTACGACTAAAGAGGAGCAACTTCGCTGCAATTGTCAATGAACTAACTACTGGAGACCCAGTACTTTCCCAAACAATATCGAAACCCTTGGGCCCATCTGATATGTCTCCTCATTGAAAACATAAAATACCAGAACTTAAGGAAAATATAAAAGGAATCATGAAAAAAGCACCCAATCAGACTCAGAAAGAAAACACGTAGCAGAAAAACACATACACGATACCAACCCACAGGACTCTTGTTCCCACATATACACAGATGGCTCTGCTACAAATGCCGCCAGAAATGGAGGGGGAGATGTGTTCTTGACGCTGAATAATCAGGACGAGATCACCAAATCAATAGCTACTGGAACATTCTCAAACAACTTTAAAGCAGAAACTGAGGCCATCAGAGATGCTGCAACACTGGCTACTCAACACAAAAATAACACGCACAATAAATTGGTGATTCTGACAGATGCACTGTCAGTAATATGAGCTCTAAAAAGCCCCAAGAACAATGAACTAGATGACCTGAGAACAACCCTGGACCAACTATGCAATAACTTCCAGAGAGTAGTTATTCAGTGCATACCATCACACTGTGATATATACTCGGGAACGAACGCGCAGACAAATTAGCTAAAGAGGGAGGGAGATTACCACAAGAGAACCATCCGCTCACTTATGATAAGCATCATAATATACAAACATTGAAAATAATGGGGTAATATGAACAGTGGTACATGAAACATAATACAAATGTGACAGTATTACGAGCGTAACATCAAGAAAGTAATGAAACAAAACAATTATAATAATTTATAAAGGTATATTTGCTATTTATTTGATAGCTCGAACATCAGCAAAGACAACTTGTTGTATAATGTGCTAAGTTGAACATTAAAATAAATGTAATAATAATGAAGATAACTTGTAACATGTCTTCAACAATGAAACCTTTTCAGACTGAAAACATCAACAAATTTAGTATTTTATACAAACGATGACATAAAAATCAATGCTCTAGTTTTTTTTGAACATCCACAGAATCACATTACCATTATGCATGACTTTAAAATAAAAAACATGTTCATATTAGGTGCTGAACATTACAGTTGGGGGTAATGGAATGAACATTGACGGAAACAATATGTTAATAAAAATCATGAGTTTTACATATCCAAACGTAGTTCTTATTTTAAACATAACATAGACGTGAGCGAATATAATTTTGTTTATAAACATTAGACGCGAGCAATAACATAGATAGTTTAAACATCATAACTTGTATATTTAGAAATAGTTTGATTGTAAACGATACAGTTTGAACGTCGATAAATAAATGTTGTCTATAACTTAACAACTTGAACATTTAAAAACACAACTTGAAAGAAAATAAAAGAATATAGACTGCTGAAAAGGCAGTCTTGTTTTACTATTTTACACCAAAAAATGCTAATAACAACGTGTAATTTACCTGGACTGTAAGCGACGCCAACTGCTGAAGATGCTTGTAATGTAAACTCTATTTTACCTATTATTGATGACAGATATACAAATCATTTATGTGATTAGTGCACTCGCTTCCTGAACATAAGGTCTGGGTTCAATTCCAGAAAGTGGCATATTTTTTTAACATGGCTCCGAGGTTCACCAAGCCTCTAAAAATTGGTAGCTCATGTTTTTTCTTGGAAGTGAAGGCGGCCTGTCCCAATACCGACCATATCACCTAAAAATGTGCTGTGGTCATGGACAAATACGGTCTCTAACGTCCTATTCCCCATACACCTTGCAAGGCATGGAGGGGAGGAACCTCAATTTTTTGTTGACTTCACTTTCGCCAACATTTATTGTGAAATGAACATCATAATTTCCACGTTAAAACTCTTTCTTCTTAAGCGTTCAAGGCAGAATGTTGGAACTAATCTGTCACTCATTCCAACTGAAAATGTCAATTGTAAACATTCATATTATTTCTGACTCTATTGTATATAATTGTTTTTGTAACACCTACACTTACAATTCTACATGATAAATGTAATCCGTTATTATTAATTTTTAACTTTAAAAACAGCAGTACTTTTATTCTAAACACGTATTTAACCAGATTTATGGAATCAACTGCAATTTTCTATCACATTTTTATTTTGAAGTAAATGTTCTTGTTGTATGTCATAGTTATACAACTATGAAATGCTTATTGAAAATGATAACACCATTTATGTTTAATACATAATTTAACACGATTATTTTCAGAAATATAGCAACCGGAGGCTAGAAATAGTCCAGAAATGAGATATAATAATAGCATGTACTGAATTTGCCCAAGTCGATACAAGTTGCGCTAGTAAAGATAGAATGACGTAAAAAGATAATTCATTCTGTTCGTAATTGTCCGTTTAACGTGCACGTTTTACGTAAAGCTGATTGGACAAATGATTCCTTTAAAAGGTCAGGAATATTAATAAAATACAGAACTCGATTGAAGGTAAATAGTTTTCTTGTTAAACCGTCATTTGGTTGCAAGCAATATAAATATACTAAGCAAATACAATCAATGTGATCGGTTCTGTAATCAATATCTCATAACTATTAAACCCTACATTTTAAACTATTCTTTCTGTTGCTTTAATACTCCATTAACTTCCAGAACATAGTTAGCAAACATCAGACAATTTAGTCACCTTTTTCTGAATCACAAAGAAAATTTACAGTTTACTAAATATAGGCTAACAGTTGAGATTATCTATACAGTTTATTAAATATAGGTCTACAGCTGATAAAATATACAGTTATTAAATATAGGCCTACAGTTGATTAACTATACATCTTATTAAATATAGGCCTACAGTTGATTAACTATACAGTTATTAAATATAGGCCTACAGTTGATATACAGTTATTAAATATAGGTCTACAGTTGATTAAATATACAGTTGATTAAATATAGGCCTACAATTGATTAACTATACAATTATTAAATATAGGCCTACAGTTGATATACAGTTATTAAATATAGGCCTACAGTTGATTAAATATACAGTTTATTAAATATAGGCCTACAATTGATTAACTATACAGTTTATTAAATATATGCCTACAGTTGATTAACTATACAGTTAATTAAATATATGCCTACAATTGATTAACTATACAGTTAATTATATATATATATATGCCTACAGTTGATTAACTATACAGTTTATTAAATATAGGCCAAAAGTTGATTAAATATACAATTTATTAAATATAGGCCTACAGTTTATTAATTATACCGTTGTTTTTAAAATATAGGTCTACAATTGATTAAATATACAATTTATTAAATACAGACCTACAGTTGATTAACTATCTTCTACTTCTTCTACCTTCTATCCTTCCTCTGCTGCCGTTGGCGTCGAGGGGAGAAACTATCTGCGATTCTTTGCTCTTCTGTTGGCCTCTTCTGATGTTATTCCTCCTAGTGACTCTAGTATTCCCTTTATCTATCTCTTTCTCGGTCTTCCTCTTAATCTGGCGTTTTCGTAGCGTTTGTTTATGGCTCTTTGATTAATTGTTAGTTCTTTCTGTCTTGTTATGTGGCCAAACCAATTTATCTGTTGTTTCTTTATGTATTCGATGGCTGGTTCAATTCCGAGTTTCTTCCTCAGGTCAGTGTTTCTTACTCTGTCCCTTAAGCTGTATCCTGTCATTCTTCTGACACATTTAATTTCTGTGGCCGTTATCTTTCTTATTGTTCTAGAGTCCAGCGTTCAATTCTGGCACTGATAGCACAGCGTTGGTAGAAAAATTGATTTGTATATTGCCCTTCTTGCTTCCGTAGTTATTGCTTTGTTTTTCAATAGTGTTGATACTTGGCCTATAACTTGGCATGCTTTGTCACACCTTGTACCTATCTCTGTCTCTTGGTTATTGTCTTGTGTTAACGTGCTACCCAGATATTTAAAATTGTCAACTTGCTTCAGAGATGTATTATCTATTATGATGTTTAGTTTTTCTTTCTTTCTTGCTATTGCCATTACTTCGGTTTTGCTTATGTTGATCTTCATGTTGTATTGTTTACAAGTGTTGTTTAGCCTGTTGATATGTTCTTGAAGGTCCTCAGTTGTTTCATGTATCAGAACTTGGTCGTCTGCAAATAGTATTCCATTTATTTCTTCCTCTCTTCTGTAGTTTTCTGGTACATATATTTCGTTTTCTTCTGTGTTATCGTTTGTTGTCATCCGTGTTGGTATATTTCCTTTGATTGGGCATGCTAATTTGCATATATTGTCCATATATGTGATGAAAAGTAAGGGGGAAAGCACGCAGCCTTGTCTTACTCCGGAGTTAATGGTGAAATGTTTAGAGTAACCTGCTGAAGATCTTACTGTAGTGCGACTACTTTCATAGAGGCTCTTACATATCTCTACTAGGTGGTGACTCACTCCGTACAAGGGCAATACGGACCACAGTTGTTCCCTGTCCACCCTATCGAACGCCTTTTCTTTGTCAATAAAAGCTGTGTACAGTGTTTATTATGCTCTATTGTTTTCTCCGCTAGTTGTTTTATGATAAATAGGGCATCTGTGCAACCTCTGTTCCTCCTGAAGCCCATCTGAGCATCGCTTAGTTGTGGGTCTATAATTGGTCTCAATCTTTTTTCAACTATCTTGACATATAACTTCCCTGTGTGGCTTAATAGCGATATTCCTCTATATAGGTTGCAGTCTCTTCTGCTGCCCTTCTTTTTCCATATTGGTAATATGACGGACTGTTTCCAATCGTCTGGGACTTGCTGTTAAATTGTTGATTAACTATAGTTTATTAAATATAGGCCTACAGTTGATTAAATATATAGTTTACTTCGCGATTGCAGAAAGGTACATGCACCGCAGGTACCAATCCCTGTTTGGCTATCTTCTATTCTAAAACTGTTACATATACATGTATGTGACAACCTAATGCCCAGTATGCGTCAGCTGAAATACAAAGCACGTGCCAAGAAAACTTAAACCTTATAAAAAACAAAAATTTGGGAGATGACTCCAAAAAAGTTGTCCCAAGTAGTTCCCACATGTTAGTCCCGGCAGATAATTAACTTAATTCATAAAACTTAATAAGACTTAAGATAATTAAACAAAAAAAAAAAAGAAAAAAAAATATTTTAAAAAATACTGGAAATATAACTTGTTAGTCTGGTATTGCTTTATTAGGGTAGTAGATGAAACTGGTCTGCTTCACCTCGAGGTATGAAACTTGATGATGATTATGCTATTCATCGGAAATTGAATATGAATGTTAATGAGTGTCTCTGATCATTTAACATTTACAAAATTAAAACACATTTCTAGTTGCTCTGAGTAGACTAAAGCATTTATTGGTTGCCATGGCAGCAGTTGTCAAGGCTTCACATATTACATATATCTCTCTTTGCGCATAGCAGAATGGCCAGTGTAAACTAATCGATCTCGAATTTATTCAGGATAAACATAAGAGTTAATGGAAACCATCGGCATTGTGATTATTCTTGCCAACATTTATGATCATATAAAGCAGGAAAGAACCTTACGGGAATTACTTTCTGAAACACAATCTAATATAATATTAATATACAATTTCAAACTGACAATAATATTGCACACACAGGGGGAAAAAACTAATATCTTTACAAATAAATTGCTCTCTCTCTCTCTCCCCTCTCTTTCTCTCTCTCTCTCTCTCTCTCTATATATATATATATATATATATATATACATATATATATATATATATATATATTGAAAATGCCTGATGCAGAATATAAAAGCTCTACAAACAATAGAGAGACGGAGCTAGAAATATTCAGAGAATCCAGCAGAACAATAACAGCATTCGCAAAACTTTAATTGAACATACGGATATCTATTGCAATAGTGTAGAACTATGTATGAAAATATTTCAAAGCACTTATCTATAAATTATAACAGAGTAAAGACAAAGAACCAGAACCTATGCTAGATGGAGTGCGCTGCACCACAAAAAATCTGAAGCAAGGGAAGTCACCAAAGTGACGATATTCCAACGAAATTCTTCTATACCGGTGGGGAGGTCAGTGCTTGTAATTATCATGTGCTGTGTGTGAAGATCTGGAAAAGTGCAGTGTGGCTAAAAGCCTGAAAAAGATCAATCTGTTGCTTTCTGCCTTGGCACACGGCCCAACCATCTCATTTGTTTTTTCTTTAAATATTCTACTAATTGGATGATCCATATCCGTTTTCTTTGTTCTTCTCTTCTGTTTGTCTCTAAAGCTGCCTTTTTTTCACAGGGCTGGCACAATTTATTTATTTTAAATAGAGAAATAATGATAAATTCCCATTTCAAGGAAATCAATCTAACGTTCTGCATAGGACATGCAACCTTTGATGATAATATATGTGTGTGTGTGTATATATATATATATATATATATATATATATATATATAAATAGTAAAAGTAAAGTACCCCCGTCACGCCAAGTGGCGTATAGGGAATATGGTGTTAGTGACCATACATTTTACAGACCTTCAGCATATGATTTTTGGGTAATGTGGTCGGTATTACGCCCGTGCCGCTTTACTTTCCCAGAAAAAAAATCCGGCACCCATTATAGGCTGGTGGACCGGCAGCCTTCGGCTGGGATCGAACCCTATCTCTTGTCCTTTGTAGTCCAGTTCACTAACCACTGAGCTATCGCGGCACCCATATACATATATATATATATATATATATATATATATATATATATACAGACACACACAATACTAGTAAAATTAATTGAACACATAATCAGAAGGTTAATACTGGGGGACTGGTTGGTCTCGAGGCAAGACGCCGACATCGAGACAGAGAGGTTGTGGGTTCAAATCCCGGCTGCACCAGTTGGATTTTTATTTATGATTTCTCTCTATGGCAACCACCCCTGGTCTCAGCAGCCAGGCCCGGCTTGAAACGTGAATTACTCATCGACGGAAAAAATTATGAGTACCGCCGAATACGGGGTTATCTGCCTGTGCGGCGAAGGACCCCTGTGCACACGACTGCCGGGGAAAAACGGATTAACACGCAATATTCAGTTCCTAGTCTCTAGGGACTTCGTCAGTGGTAAATAAAAAAGCTGGCGAACGCACAAATAAATGAAACGAGGAAGTGTAATATGGAAAATGCAATTATGAAAATTGTTATCCTAAATTTAAGATTTAGAAATTATATCCATGCAACCAAGGTGGTGTCATTGGAGCCGCGATAGCTCAGTGGTTAGTGAACTGGACTACAAAGGACAAGAGATCGAGTTTGATCCTGCTCGGATCCCTTAAGTGGGTACCGGATTTTTTTCTGGGAAAGTAAAGCAGCATGGGCGTAATACCGACTACATAACCCCAAAAATCATGTGCCGAAGATCTATAAAAAAAAATATGGTCACTAACACCATATTCCCTATTTCACTTGGCGTAGAAAAAGTAAAGTGCCCCCGTCACGCCAAGTGGCGTATAGGGAAATATGGTGACCCTATATTTTACAGACCTTCAGCACATGATTTTTGGGGTAATGTGGTCGGTATTAAACCCGTGCTGCTTTACTTTCCCAGAAAAAAAATCCGGTACCCATTTAAGGCTGGGTGAACCCGAAAGCCGTCGGTTGGGATCGAACCCTACCCCATGTCCTTTGTAGTCCAGTTCACTAACCACTGAGCTATCGCAGCTCCCTTCACTTGGCGTTACGGGGTTTTTTACTTTACGTAAGGTGGTGTCAGAGGTGATTCATTCCCTCTGATCGCACTTGATTATCCATGGGCTACCATGCAAAAATGTTGCTGTGTTTCCCAGTCGTATTGCTGTTGTTGTATCAATAAATTAAATTGTATACTTCTGCTGCAAGAATTCAACATTCCAACTATAATTTAGTTCAATGTACTTAGCACTGAGCCGCAATAGCTCAGTGGTTAGTGAACTGGACTACAAAGAACAAGAGGTAGGGTTCGATCCCAACCAACGGCTTCCGGGTTCACCCATCCGTAAATGGGTACCGGATTTTTTTCTGTGAAAGTAACGCGGCACGGGTGTAATACCGACCACATTACCCCAAAAATCATGTGCTGAAGGTCTGTAAAATGTATGGTCACTAACACCATATTCCCTATACGCCACTTGGCGTGACGGGGGTACTTTTCTCTTTACTTAGCACTAGAATAAAGCACTCCTCTCTCAGTCCTTCTGTTTTACTCGCTTCGTCCTTAGACTACCAACTATGGAGCATAATAAAATAATATTCAAAGCTATTAAATAAATATAATTCCGACATTAAAATAAATCGTCACTGCAAGACACTTTTATTAATGAAATAAACAGAATTTGAATGTCTTCTATTAAGTCAGAGATAAAAGAAATAAAGTCAGGTAACAGCGAAAGGGGGGAGATCGTTTTGGCAAGTCATTACAGTGGAGATATTGTTAAATAGCTAAATGTTGTTCTCATTTGTAATGACATCGCGCCACATTTTTCTTAATCTGGACAGGACAGTCAACATTAATACAATCTAAGAGCTTCCGCTGTTTTCTTTTCTCATTTACCTTTCAGGGTCGAAGGAGAGATAGTTTGCTGTCTTTTTCTCCTTGGTTGGCCACTTTCGCTGTTACATTTTCCGATTGTTTCCTGTATTCTGTCTCTTGATCTTGGCTAATGATGTTCTCTTTGTGTCTGGTTTTCGTAGCTTTTGTTAATGAAGAGATTGTGGTTAATTGATTCTGCCTTGTCACTTGGCTGAACCATTTAATTTGTTATTTCTTCAAATATTCTATTATGGAAACATGTCTGTTTTCTTTGTTCTTCACTTCTATTTCTGTCTTTTAAACTGGCTCCTTTTAGGGTCTGACACATTTTTAAAATGTTAAATGGAAGAATGAATCTACCATTTGTATCATCATCAGCATCATCAAGTACCGGGCCTGCTGGCGTAGGTGATCATGTCTCTCCACAACTTTTGATCTCGACATTTATTTATCATTTCTGTTGACCTTCTGCCAAAGCCATTCTCTTAAGTTGTCTGGAATTTTTTTTTTCTCTTTGCTTCCCTCTATCTCTCCGTCCCTCAATTTTTCCAGTTGTTACAATATATTCCAGTTGTTCTCTTCTCATGATTACATGGCCAAAAAATGATGATTGTTTCTTCTTAATATTTTCCTTGAAATTTCAATTCTATAGTTAATATATAAAAGTATGGCCACAAAGAAGCAGCGGTGGTGAATGTTTGACCAATGGTGCTAGGCACGAATCAAGATAGAGGTGTACTGTTAGGATTAGAGTAGGACATGATTATTGCAGAGATAAATGGAACCTATCGGGTAGTTCAGTTAGTGAACTGGACTACTAAAGGTAAGAGCAAGTGGTGGGGTGTAGTGTACACTCCTACAAAGTATGGTGACAGCTTTACAAAAAAAAGGAACAAAACAATATCATGACGTAACGACCTAGTAGCTCTACTAGTTTTGGTTACTCAAGAACATGTAGTTTAGTTTATCTTCATTTCGTTCTCCATTTCTCTGTTCGTCTTTTCTGAAGTACGGGTAGGCCGAAACGTCATGATTTTGTTTTGTTCCTTTATTTTAAAGCTGTCATCACTCTTTGTTGGGGTGTACGTTATACCCCTCCACTTGTTCCTTTATTTTAAAGCTGTCATCACTCTTTGTAGGGGTGTACGTTATACCCCTCCACTTGTTCCTTTATTTTAAAGCTGTCATCACTCTTTGTTGGGGTGTACGTTATACCCCTCCACTTGTTCCTTGGTACCAGCTTTACCGCAGCACTGCGATTATTTACCTGTTTTCTAAGGGCAGGAATTCGGGTCCCGATCGATGTCACCTAGATTTATTCAGCCTTAAATAGGTACTGGATGTTTCTAAGAAAGTAGGGCAGCCTGGTGTGATACAGACCATTGAAGCCATGAAATTTGCATCTGATTATTGACAAACATTGACATTGACACAATATTTCCCACGCGATTTTGTTTGACTAAGACCTCAAGCTTTAGAATGGAGACCCAGATGGTTACTAAACAAAATAAGAGAAAGTAAAGAGCCCCGTCACGACAATGACAACACAAAGGTGGGACTGTCTTGACAAGCGATTTTTTTCAATTTATATTAACTTCTTTGTTGGGAAAGAGTAGTGTCATTTGACGAAACATCTGGCATGCTTTATTACATCTTGACTCTGTTTTTGCTGTTCAGTTTGGTGTCACATGTCACAGTACTCCACGTCTTTTTGGTATCGCAAATGTAGACGGTTGCTTTTATTTTCTACTCCCTGTTGTGGCTTCCCTGTCAGTTTCATTCTTCCCGTCTTTGATCTACGTTATATTTGCCGGACGGAACATCAATACCATTTTTGGCAACGGTGATGAGAAGGTAACAGCTGGAATAACAAATGCCAATAGGGAGAAAAAGTAAGAAAACAAAGTGATAGCTGGACACTAAGATTAAAAAAAAAAAGCTCCCCTATCACGCCAAGTGGCGTATAGGGAATATGGTGTTAGTGACCATAATTTTTACAGACCTTCAGCACATGATTTTTGGGGTAATATGGTCGGTATTACGCCAGCGCCGCTTTACTTGCCCAGGCAAAAATCCGGTACCCATTTAAGGCTGGATGAACCTGGCAGCCGTCGGTCAGGATCGAACTCAGCCTCTTGTCCTTTGTAGTCCAGTTCACTAACTACTGAGCTATTGCGGCTCTAGACGGTTACTAGCTGGACTGTAATTGTTTCTGACTTCCGATCAACGTTGAGGACGGCTCAATATTTATGCCTGTAATATTAGTGGTCGAGATACACAAATGCATCGAGATACACAAATGCATCGAGATACACAAATGCATCGAGATACACAAATGCATCGAGATACACAAATGCATCGAATATTCAACAGCTGGTGTGGTTTTATTGCCCTGGTCTTCTGGAAATTTGCGGCGATGGAAGAGCGCGTGCACTGGCGTTGATGACATCATTTGTTGGGTCAAGATTGATTGGTTGGTAGCAAGAAATAACATCAATTAGTCATGACATTCCTTCTCAGCTCCCTTCCATTTTATCCAACAGCCATTGCTAACCTTTGCGATATATTGAACGATCCCGTCACGTACTGGTTAAGAGTTCTTCACAACACTCAGCAGAGACCGATTCTTCTCTTCATGCCTCACTTTCGGTTCTTTTTATCTATTGGCCAGTTTCTTCTCCCACGTTATTTCGTCATATTTTTATTTCTAGCTCTATCATAAGCAGTAAAGATATACGGAATACCTGCAAGCCTATTGAAGAAATAGTGCGCGTGCTACTTATGAATATCCCCTATGGTCTTGGGACATTTAAAACTGGGAAGTAGGGAGCAAGAGAAGAAAATGGAAAGCTAATGTACAAGTATCCTGCCACTGATGTTATCAGTTGCTACTATAAGGAAATGAGCTCCTAAGGATTTATCCAGAATGCTGTGAAGGTGACTCTTCAAAACAATCAATCAATAAAATGTTAACATTAATGTATGCCTGTTTTCAGATAACATTATAAACGATTCAATCAATAAAGCACGGACGAGGTCACCTAATGGAATACGTTAATACACACACACACAAATATTGGAATTGAATATAAACACGTCGTGCGTACGGGTGTCCGGTTAGCGCAATCGATAGGCGGTTGGCTTACCACGGCAACAGCCGGGGTTCGTAATCCTGGCGAGGACACCTGGGTTTTACTAATGCCCTAAAAATTAGTAGGAGCCGCGATAGCTCAGTGGTTAGTGAACTGGACTACTACGGACAAGGGGTAGGGTTCGATCCCAACCGACGGCTCCGGGTTCACCCAGCCTTAAATGGGTACCGGATTTTTTCTGGGAAAGTAAAAGCAGCACGGGCGTAATACCGACCACATTACCCCAAAAAATCATGTGCTGAAGGTCTGTAAAATATAGGGTCACTAACACCATATTTTTCCCTATACGCCACTTGGCGTGGCGGGGGGTACTTTACTTTTTTTACTTTTTACGTCGTGCGTACATAGCGTGAGGTCTTCAACAGAAAACACGTACACATCAGCGTTCTCCCATCAAGTCAGGGGAGTCTGAAAATTGTACAAACGAAACTCGATTTAAATCCCAATTTAAACTAAAATTATATGTCCTCGAGCAAATAATACAAAGTGGAAATTCGTAGATTTATTCAGACCACCCGTCCTTTTTGCTTTTGTAAATTAATTCTCGCTATCTTCTAAGTATCAGGAATACATCATGACCACACCCTAAGTTTTAAAATAAAACGTGCACTTTTATTAATAATTGATTGAATATCTATTGGCGGACTGATTTTGCACGTGATATATGGATATTGCGTCATATGAATAGGATAAATAGACATTCGTAATGAGGTGGAATGTCAGACTGAGGTACACAAAAATAGACATGCAGGTTAAAAAATAACCGGCAGATAAGAGATAGAAAAGTAGACAGACAAGACAGACTCAATGATGAAAAGACGGGTAAACGAAGAAGCAGACTGGTCAATTCAAAAGCGTGAAAGACAGACAAACAAAAAAAGATTGACAGACAAGTAACCTGATACATATTTAAGAGACATACATATATAGAAAAATAAACAAAACAGACAGACAGATAATTTTCTTTTGTTTATTGTAACTTTTAGAAAATTCATCCTAAATGAAATCTTAGTCTCCTCTAGCAGGGAAATCGTTTAACTTGTGGAGCTGAACCATATCACGGACGCTACAGTGCCAATCATGGTTATGGTTATGGAAGGCCCCGGTATCACTGCAAACGAATTAAAATACATAATCGCTCAACCGCCCGTGTCAGTGGCATCATCCAAATTACTATTTTATCTCCCAAACAAAGAAAGGTAGCTGTAGTCCCCATCATGGCAGTCTCAGCACACGCCAAAAAGACATAAGGCGAAACCGCGCAGAAAGTGAACACAGTCATTTGTTCTCCATCATACGATATCATCACTCATCGTAAACAATAGGATTATCTAAACACGATCAAAACATGAATTGCACAGCTCAAAGTGTGCACAGAGCACTTAACTCAGTAGCCCCTGCAACAAACCGAACTTGGAATATGAGGAAACTGCAACAAGGAACACTTTCCAGACATACCCTTTAATGGTTCCTGCCGCCTATCCACCATATTGACCGGAAGTTCACGTTCTCCTGAAAATGAGGATCGTCATTTAGCGCCAATCAATAAACACTAAACGCTTTTAGTTTATTTATTTATGCCTTTATCTATATATCATACACAGCCTCATTCCAGACTACTGGCTTATATTAATATTCAAAGCTGCACTGTTATAATCATTACGACCTTACACCGACTGTAACAGATGTGTGGGGACTGTATTTATCTCGTCATATATTAGTTAATAATGTTATAATTAGCCTGTATGTTTTCATAATTATAACATGTACAATTATTTCGTTTTTGTACTGACGTATGCACACACTGTTACACCTTCCCATATTTTATCACTCTAGAACTTTCACACTTGTAAATTGGTTCACAGTTTTAATGTAATTTCTTCTACATTCGTTCGTCCTCTTCATTTCCAATCCCTGGTGGTCGTAGGGGCACCACTGACAGAATTCATGAATCTTCACCATTTCTCTCTTTCTTCTGTCATTCTCTGCAACTCATGTAAACTCGAAACCTTTCCTTCCGTTATTACTTGAAAAGAAAAAACATCAATAATATTAATATTATCTTATTGCTGGAGTCTATCTGTTGTGGAATTTACTGAGGAGCTGGTAATAAAGCCGGTATAGTATCGTTACGTAGTGTACAGGTTAACGCTTATTATTGATCGAGAGAAGGTAATTCATGGTCTTATACGACAATCTGATACACCATCAGCTTAATTCATTCTGACACTCTCTTCTTCTAATCTCCATTTGACAATCATTGTTACAATGCTCTCATAATTCTTGGTCTTATCGGGAATCGAACTGACGACAATCTGATACACCATCAGCTTAATTCATTCTGACACTCTCTTCTTCTAATCTCCATTTGACAATCATTGTTACAATGCTCTCATAATTCTTGGTCTTATCGGGAATCGAACTGACGACAATCTGATACACCATCAGCTTAATTCATTCTGACACTCTCTTCTTCTAATCTCCATTTGACAATCATTGTTACAATACTCTCATAATTCTTGGTCTTATCGGGAATCGAACTGCCGACAATCTGATACACCATCAGCTTAATTCATTCTGACACTCTCTTCTTCTAATCTCCATTTGACAATCATTGTTACAATGCTCTCATAATTCTTGGTCTTATCGGGAATCGAACTGACGACAATCTGATACACCATCAGCTTAATTCATTCTGACACTCTCTTCTTCTAATCTCCATTTGACAATCATTGTTACAATGCTCTCATAATTCTTGGTCTTATCGGGAATCGAACTGACGACAATCTGATACACCATCAGCTTAATTCATTCTGACACTCACTTCTTCTAATCTCCATTTGACAATCATTGTTACAATGCTCTCATAATTCTTGGTCTTATCGGGAATCGAACTGACGACAATCTGATACACCATCAGCTTAATTCATTCTGACACTCTCTTCTTCTAATCTCCATTTGACAATCATTGTTACAATGCTCTCATAATTCTTGGTCTTATCGGGAATCGAACTGCCGACAATCTGATACACCATCAGCTTAATTCATTCTGACACTCTCTTCTTCTAATCTCCATTTGACAATCATTGTTACAATACTCTCATAATTCTTGGTCTTATCGGGAATCGAACTGCCGACAATCTGATACACCATCAGCTTAATTCATTCTGACACTCTCTTCTTCTAATCTCCATTTGACAATCATTGTTACAATGCTCTCATAATTCTTGGTCTTATCGGGAATCGAACTGACGACAATCTGATACACCATCAGCTTAATTCATTCTGACACTCTCTTCTTCTAATCTCCATTTGACAATCATTGTTACAATGCTCTCATAATTCTTGGTCTTATCGGGAATCGAACTGCCGACAATCTGATACACCATCAGCTTAATTCATTCTGACACTCTCTTCTTCTAATCTCCATTTGACAATCATTGTTACAATGCTCTCATAATTCTTGGTCTTATCGGGAATCGAACTGCCGACAATCTGATACACCATCAGCTTAATTCATTCTGACACTCTCTTCTTCTAATCTCCATTTGACAATCATTGTTACAATGCTCTCATAATTCTTGGTCTTATCGGGAATCGAACTGCCGACAATCTGATACACCATCAGCTTAATTCATTCTGACACTCTCTTCTTCTAATCTCCATTTGACAATCATTGTTACAATGCTCTCATAATTCTTGGTCTTATCGGGAATCGAACTGCCGACAATCTGATACACCATCAGCTTAATTCATTCTGACACTCTCTTCTTCTAATCTCCATTTGACAATCATTGTTACAATGCTCTCATAATTCTTGGTCTTATCGGGAATCGAACTGCCGACAATCTGATACACCATCAGCTTAATTCATTCTGACACTCTCTTCTTCTAATCTCCATTTGACAATCATTGTTACAATACTCTCATAATTCTTGGTCTTATCGGGAATCGAACTGCCGACAATCTGATACACCATCAGCTTAATTCATTCTGACACTCTCTTCTTCTAATCTCCATTTGACAATCATTGTTACTGTTGCAGGGTTTCTTTCAAACTTCTTTCTGACCTTACTACTTGTACTTTCTTTAGACACACATATATAACTCATCAATCTTTTTAAACAAGTATAAACAAGGTCTTTATTGGTGTTACTTGACATAGCCTATCGGCGATGATGAATTGTCAAATAACGTTTGTGTGTGGCCGTTTCGTATTCATAAAGTTCTATCTGTGGTTATCTATCTATCTTGTTGACCGTATACTCCGTATAGTATTCTTAAGTACATCTGCCTGTCTCTTTCTGATAGTGCTGAGGAACTAGTATCTGAATGTGCTCAGTCTGGCCGAGTGTGGCCGAATTGTCTCGAGTCTGGCTGAGTATAGCTGAGTCTGCCCGAGTGTAGCTAAATGTCTCTCTAGCTACTGCTCCTCGCCCCAAAGCATTCTGGGCCTCTCCTCTCCTAATCTCCCGGTTCCCAGGGTCTCGGGGTTTAAGTCCCAGGTGACCACACCCCCCGACCACTGATACTGCCTAACCTACGTCTCTTGACCGTCACTATCTCTCTAGCTCCGCCTTTTTTTAAATTATCTCCAAAGTCTTATTACTTTAGGAGTCCTGTCGAACCTGTCCATCTTCCTAAGTCCGTCCCCTAACAACTAAAACTCGAGGCGATTTCCATTCAGAGACTCAAAGAGTAATCACTGCTGAACGTAAAGATAACCTGGTCTTTTGATTACGCGGGGCAGTTTAGTTGTCCGCTTTCATCTCAGGTCTTCACTGGACTTCAAGGCGTCTGCCGATATAAGAGTTTCCTAGGAACCAGCGGCCGTGTCGTTGCGTTACGCAACTTTGTCGACCAGAGCAAACATCTGTCTGGCTTTAGGCTGACCACCTGTACGCATTTCACTGGTAATCTTCAAGTTGATTACGACTCAGCGACTGAGTTGGGTAGACTTAACGTCTCCTTCCTAATCCTCTGAAGAGTGTCTTTTCTACGCCGCCTAAAACTATCCTACTTCACATCGTCATCGCCTCATTCTTTTATTCTTCTGTCTATCGTCATATTCTTCTATACTTCCATTATCGCCATGACTGAGTCACACTATAACATTACAATTCTCTCATAATTCTTGGTCTTATCGGGAATCGAACTGCCGACAATCTGATACACCATCAGCTTAATTCATTCTGACACTCTCTTCTTCTAATCTCCATTTGACAATCATTGTTACAATACTCTCATAATTCTTGGTCTTATCGGGAATCGAACTGCCGACAATCTGATACACCATCAGCTTAATTCATTCTGACACTCTCTTCTTCTAATCTCCATTTGACAATCATTGTTACAATACTCTCATAATTCTTGGTCTTATCGGGAATCGAACTGACGACAATCTGATACACCATCAGCTTAATTCATTCTGACACTCTCTTCTTCTAATCTCCATTTGACAATCATTGTTACAATACTCTCATAATTCTTGGTCTTATCGGGAATCGAACTGACGACAATCTGATACACCATCAGCTTAATTCATTCTGACACTCTCTTCTTCTAATCTCCATTTGACAATCATTGTTACAATGCTCTCATAATTCTTGGTCTTATCGGGAATCGAACTGACGACAATCTGATACACCATCAGCTTAATTCATTCTGACACTCTCTTCTTCTAATCTCCATTTGACAATCATTGTTACAATGCTCTCATAATTCTTGGTCTTATCGGGAATCGAACTGACGACAATCTGATACACCATCAGCTTAATTCATTCTGACACTCTCTTCTTCTAATCTCCATTTGACAATCATTGTTACAATGCTCTCATAATTCTTGGTCTTATCGGGAATCGAACTGACGACAATCTGATACACCATCAGCTTAATTCATTCTGACACTCTCTTCTTCTAATCTCCATTTGACAATCATTGTTACAATGCTCTCATAATTCTTGGTCTTATCGGGAATCGAACTGCCGACAATCTGATACACCATCAGCTTAATTCATTCTGACACTCTCTTCTTCTAATCTCCATTTGACAATCATTGTTATAATGCTCTCATAATTCTTGGTCTTATCGGGAATCGAACTGCCGACAATCTGATACACCATCAGCTTAATTCATTCTGACACTCTCTTCTTCTAATCTCCATTTGACAATCATTGTTATAATGCTCTCATAATTCTTGGTCTTATCGGGAATCGAACTGACGACAATCTGATACACCATCAGCTTAATTCATTCTGACACTCTCTTCTTCTAATCTCCATTTGACAATCATTGTTACAATGCTCTCATAATTCTTGGTCTTATCGGGAATCGAACTGCCGACAATCTGATACACCATCAGCTTAATTCATTCTGACACTCTCTTCTTCTAATCTCCATTTGACAATCATTGTTACAATGCTCTCATAATTCTTTATTCTGTCTCCACTACATTTTGTACTCATCCGGGTGTCGAGCCAAATAAGCAGTCCAAGTTCTTGCCCTTCTGTCAGATCCAGCCATTGTCAACTGATGTTATAGCGTTTATTGATGTTGTCTGCCCATCATACGCTGGGTCTGCCTCTTGCTCTTCTCTCTTCTCTTTTTTTAACATGTTTTCTCTTGTAAAGAACCGCACTTCGTTCCTTCTAGACGAGCAAACCATTTTATTTGTAGCCTCTGTACATGTAATTTAGAATTGGTTCAGTGCCCACTCGATCTATTAGCATTTCTGATTCTGTCTTTTCTAGCCACTCCAAGCGCTTTTATCAGACATGGCATCTCTGTGGTCACAAGCTTCCTTTCATGTTTAGTCGTAAGTGATGGCATTGATCTTATAATTAACATTCTCTCTGTCAACATCAAAGACATTTAGTCACATCAAACACCCTCGATGGCAGTGAAAGAACAGTAATATCAGAAAAAACAGAGAATGGGAAGACCTAAAAGATGTTCTATAAGACCAAAAAATCAAGAACTACTTACAGACTACACTAATTGGGGCAGACAATACCAAAAGACAAAGAGAAACGATCTCCTCTAGTCAAACTAATTGATAGTTAGAATGTTACCAAAACTTAACTCCAGCCAATAGTTTAGAAACCAATGAAAGTAAATATCGCAAACGCGCGACTTTCTTGCATTCAACAAATCACAATCCACTACTATCTAGTATGAGGAGTAGCGCCATACCATAAATAAGTTGTTGAAGGAAAACCTCGCCGGTGCAGCGGGGTTTATGCATTGTGCTGAGATGTGCCTATGTGATCATGTAATGAGTCATGGTTCTAGAGACAACTATTAAGTCAACAATGATGGTTACATTTACATGTATAAGAAGGATATTTTTGGAAAATGTTATGGCATAATTAACAGTTGTTCTTGTTAACTGAACAACAGTAAAAATATAACAATAATAACAACAATAATAATAATGACAATAATAAATTGGGAACAGTTTGTGAGGATAAAAACTGTGATACAATATTGACTCAACACCAGTCTGTCCTCGTGCCACTTCCTCAAATCTAGTGATGTCACTGTATCGATTTAGTTATGAAGTTTACGCCAACAACTGCAAGAATTTCTAGGACACGCCACTACACCATCTATACATTATGTTCGGGCAAGGGAAGTGAATAAACTACCACTGGTTGAAGTCTACGTAAGCACTACGTCATAGAAACCAGTCACGCCCACTTCTCCCCAACACACACACACACACACACACACATGAATACAGTCCCCTAGCACAGATTATATAGCCACGTTCGCTTTCAACTGACAGAATGTCAATCAATACTAATTTAGTGCAATCAATAGTCTTTTATTTAAGCCATCATTTCAAGCTCTTACATTTGTTAATGGCTACTGCCTAAGTTCTTTATTTCGAGCAGTGTACAAGTGTAAACAAAGCTAGATTGATGCTGCCTGTTAGGTCGACCTTACCTGTAGATATATTGTATATAAAGTACATATATAAAGTGTTAAGGGCAGCTTTATTTTTGACTGAAAAAAATATTTTTAAAATTACCAAAAAAAAAAAATAAAAAAATAAAATAAAACAATGTCAAGGACTAAAGGTTAAGGCTTCGAGTTTTGACCAGTAGCCAATACGTGCTATTTAATGATTGGTTCAATAATACACAATTAGTGCAGATTAATTACAATAGTTGTAGCACTTTGATATTGTAAGTAAACTTACAAACTGTGAACTTGCAGATCAAAATGTAAAAAAAAAATAGCAATAAGTATACAATAAGTATCAATTCTAACATAATTTTTTTTTCAAAAGCAGAAAACGGGAGCAAAATGGTATTAGAAGTCTAGAAGTCCGTCTCGTTTAGGTATTTTTAAAAATATTGTGCTGATGGTTAAAAAAATGTTTATATAAATAATAAACAAATTATAACAACCATAATAAACATGTAATAAAAAATGTTCACTTTTCATAAACACAATAAACTGTCAGCTGAGAGCTAGAATTCAGTTCTCTAGCTGAGAGCTAGAGTTCAGTTCTATAAAAATGTTCAGAAAACGTGGACACAGTATGTACACGATGACGAGTTGGAGGAACATGTAATCACGTCTGTGTACTTTCTTCTATTTGTCCATGACAGGAACTACTCAGCTGTTGTTTAAAGTTACCTGTCATGAAATAGTTATAGTGGTTTGTCTTCACGTATGCCCATCGCTGACGTATGCAGGATTCATTCTTGGACTCTGAAAAAGAAACAAAAAATGTATTTTTATTTTTATTGTAAAGAAAACTTTTGAAAAATGTTCACATACACGGAGACTGTAAAAAGAACCATTCCCCCCCCCCCCCCCCCGTGTATATTTCGTGGGCTCTTGCTTTATCAAGAACGTGTACAAGTCTGAAGTCTCATTCATTTTGTCACTTCGGACCATAACCGATTACCTATGTCTACTAGCAGCAACATCTAGCGATGCAAGTTGGAATTGTACTAATAGAACAGGTAACATTATTTACTCCTATCTGTTAACTCAAATATTAATGTTTTAATACCGTTATACCCAAACTTTTCTGAGTTTTGACAATCAGGTTTATTCACCAAACAACAAGCGACTTCCACGTTTATCCTCTTATTTTCTTCTTTGTGGTCACTTTAAATAACAAAAATTGTCGGTTTTGAAATTACCCGTAAAATAATCCCGTATCACTGCAAACGAATTAAAATCCATAATTGCTCAACCGCCCGTGCCAGTGGAATCATCAGCATTACTATTTCATCTTCCAAACAAAGACAGGTAGCTGTAGTCCACATCATAGCAGTCTCAGCACACACCAAAAGACTTACGGCGAAACCGCACAGAAAGTGAATACAGCAATCTGTTCTCCATCATACGATATCATCATTCATCTTAAACAATCGGAATATCGAAACGCGATCAAAACCGATGAAACGCACAGCTCACAGTGTGCACAAAGCACTTAACTTAGAATAATTGTATTTATATACACCACCCTCTCCCTTTTAAGGCCAAAAAAGAAAATAATAAAAATAAGCATAAGTAAGTGAAAATATAGGGAGCCGCAATAGTTCAGTGGTTAGTGAACTGGACTACAAAGGACAAGAGGAGGGGTTCGATCCCAATCGACGGCTTCCGGGTTCACCCAGCCTTAAATGGGTACCGGATTTTTTTTCTGGGATAGTGAAGCGGCACGGGCATAACACCGACAACATTACCCCAAAAATCATGTGCTGAAGGTCTGTAAAATTTATGGTCACTAACACCATATTCCCTATACGCCACTTGGCGTGACGGGGGTACTTTACTTTTTTAATGTGAAAATATTGGAGGGTTGTAAATTATAGATGGGAAGATGGAGCCCATGTTCTCCCCGCCGTTAGAGATGAATTAGAGGTTATCTTACCTGTCTTGTTAGAGATATAGGGAATATAGTGTAAGTGACATTATTTTTTCATGACCACGTTACAAGTTTCGTGATGTGGTCGGTATCACTCCAAGCCGCCTTTACTCCTCACATAATTTTCTGCTACCCATTTTTATAGGCTAGATGAACCCCGGAGCTTTGCTGTTTCGAAAAAAAAAAATCCTGCACTTCTGGGAATTGAAACCGGAGCCTCATGATCAGGAAACGAGCAGACTTTTAGAGCGTGCAATTACTGAACCATTTTGTTGGCTGATTTGATTGTCCTTGTGATTTGATTGTCCTTGTGATTTGACTGTCCTTGTAATTTGATTGTCCTTGGTGTATTTTGTTTCCCTCTTTATTCGAGTAAACTTGGATAGGGAAGCTTCAGTACATTATTTTTTTCAGCGATATCGTTTGAAACTGTTGCCTATTCAGTCGTCTGGCTTGAACGGAGTCTGACCTTGCTAATTAAACTAGTGACAATGCACAATGGCTGCAAATGTCGCCATGTTTTTGAAAAAAAAAAAACTTACGTAATCGCTTAACTGCTTCGGTTACTTTGTTTTCAATGTTTTTTTTTTCGAGGAAATTGGAGTTGGGAACGGACTGTACTCGCTATTGGATGGAAGTCAGAGGGAGTCGTCACTTGTGCAGACATTTAGAGAATATACGGAGATCGACTTTGTCAGTCGAATCTGACAACGCTCTTTGGCATGATGCTGTGACAAGAGGTGGAAGGAATATTTGGAGCATTAGGAGATAATAGAATTCGTCTTTGTGCCCAGAAACTTATCACAGCTCCATATGGGGCATCAGTTA
The DNA here is from genome assembly GCA_032433765.1 of Megaustenia siamemsis. NCBI lineage: Eukaryota > Metazoa > Mollusca > Gastropoda > Stylommatophora > Ariophantidae > Megaustenia > Megaustenia siamemsis. The sequence goes on from JAVIAB010000124.1 coordinate 64,983,502, forward strand.
TTAGCAGGTCATCCCCAGTATATTAATGGCTGCGATTACATTTTTCATTGTTTGCGACCAAAATCTTATAAATCCCCCCCCCCTTTTCTTATCTTCTACCTGACAACTTCACCTAGTCTCGTCCTTCTCTGAGTTTCTATGTGCTCATTTTTGTATCCTTTCTGCCGAATTTCCCATGAAAATCCTGTCTTGTAATATTTGTATTTGCTTTCCGAAACGTCTAGAATTCAAGCCATAATTTATACAACTCATTCTTGCGCTATATGTTAGTTGCTTTTAACTATTCTCATAAGCTGTACATAACTTGTCACATGACAAGTCACACAATATTTTAGCATTAAAATCTCATGTCTGACCTTTCATTTTTGTATACCTGGATTAGATCGGTTTACATGTTTCAGTGTTTGATCCTTTGATTGGCATGTAGTGTCGTGAACGAGAATCAACTGCGCCAAGAATTAACATGAGATCACAATAAAACAGTAAACAATTCCCTGCTGAATTGAAACTGACACTTGTGCAACGTCATTGAGTTTCTGGGGCCGTTGGGCGTTGAGTGAGTGAGTGAGAGAGAGAGAGAGAGAGAGAGAGAGAGAGAGAGAGATGTTCTATTAAAATAGATTTCAAGATAATGCGAAGTCTAAATACTAGTCCATGTGAACTCGAAATTGAACCAGCCACCGAGTACATAAAGAAACAACAGATACATTTGGTTCGGCGACATAACAAGACAAAAAGAACTAACAATGACTCAAAGAGCCATAAACAAACGCTACGAAAACGCCAGATTAAGAGGAAGACAGAGAAAGAGATGGATAAAGGGATTACTAGAGTCACTAGGAGGGATAACACCAGAAGAGGCCAACAGAAGAGCAAAGAATCGCAGATTGTTTCTCTACTCGACGCTAACGGCAATGGAGGAATGATAGAAGAAGTCCACGTGAATACACTAAATAATAAATATGTGTGTGCTTGTGTGTGCGTGCGTGCGTGCGTGCGTGTGTGCGTGTGTGTGTGTGCGTGTGTGTGTTGAATGGAGCAAGAGGCGTAAAGTTAAATAGAGCTCCCGTCGTGGTGACAGCTAATAGGACCACTATGATCTGAGAGATATAAGTAAGGACCTGATCCGCGCGTTTGCTTTCTATCTATCTATTGACCATTCGAGCCGTAGCCGGCCCATAGGGCGTAGGCCAAGATACTCCTTCTCTTATCTGAATTTTTGTTCTAGCAGTTTTCAATTCTTTTAAAGATATTTTATCAAATCTCGCCATTTGTCTCTGTTCTGTGCAAGCCGCTCTATCTCATTGAGGGAGCCGAATCCTGCTGCTCTTGCCTCTCTCATCAATGTTCTTCTCAGTGTTTCTCTGGGTCTTCCTCTTTTTCTCTTACCTGTTGTTTCCCATATGAGGGCTTGCTTTGCTATTCGGTTATTATCTTTTCTCATCACATGTCCAACATATGACCATCGTTTTTTTTTTTTATTACTGAAGATATTAGTGGTTGATTGGCGATTTCTCTAATTTCCTCGTTTGTTTTGAATTCGTTCAACGCTATACCAAGTATTTTCCTTAGACATTTATTTTCGTTTTATTATCAACAGATTTCCTACCTGTTCCAAGCCAGAGCATTTTGCTTCATCCTAAAATATCTAGATCGTATCTATCCATCTCGCTCGCGATTTGCTTTCTATCGGACATTATTTGGTCCAGCTCGAGTCTCCCTTGTCTTATGTAACAAGACGTCTTATCCTTACTCTTTAATTGTTCATACATATAGTTCTTTATCTTTTCATTTTTATCGTTAAAATTAGCAAAAATACACATACTGACATGAACATATTATAAGAATGCGATTAATGATTAATTAGCAAGACAAGTATCATCATCATCATGTGCCATACCGATTGGAGTAGGCGATCATGTCCTTCCGCAATCTTCTATTCACAGTGCATCGTATCAATTATGTTGTTGACTGTTTTCCATGCATGACACCAAACTATCTAATATCTTCTCTCTTTGTCGTCCGCGATATCTCTTTCTCTGTATTTTGCCAGTTGTAACCAAGTGCTCCAACTTTCCTCTTCTCATGATGTGTCTGAAAAATATTGTTTCTTTCTGATGTTTTTAGAAGCTCCCTTTTTGTTTTGACATCTGAGAACTTCCTCATTAGTATTTTTAGATGTCCAGGGAACTTTCAACATTCTTCTGAGAAATCCCATCTTAAGTGCAAAAAAAAAAAAAAAGTAAAGCAAAGTATCCCCGTCACGCCAAGTAGCGTTATATGGTGATAGTGACCATAAATTTTACAGACCTTCGGCACATCATTTTTGGGGTAATGTGGTCAGTATTACGCCCGTGCCGCTTTACTTTCCCAGGAAAAAAATCCGGTACCCATTAAAGGTTGGGTGAACTGGAGGTCGTCGGTTTGGGATCGAACCCTACCTCATGTCCTTTTGTAGTCCAGTTCACTAACCACTGAGCTATCGCGGCTCCCACATCTTAAGTATAGGTTGACCATATTTCTTTGCGACAAAAACGTGACATTGGGATAGGAAAAACGGAACGGACGAATATTAAAAACTATTCTTTATTCACGAAAAAGAGGAAAGTTTAATGACATAAACATATTGAGCTTACCATTATTATTCAATAGTACAACCCTTACACAAATGTACACACATACACACCATCGTGACATGAATAATTCTCAGGCGACGCCTTTTTACTCTTGCAAATTTTAATTTTTGTCAACGTCTCATTTACATTTCTCACATTTCATGACGCATTTTGTCCTACAATTAATATAACCCCCATTATCTAGATTTATCCTTCTATTACACACTGCTCGGAACAGAAGGCTTCTATAGTCGTGGAACTACCTGGAAGAAAGCGAATACATTCTAAAATATCACAAATGTCTTGAAAGCCGAGGTATCATCATCATCATCATCATCATGTGCCATACCGGTTGGCGTAGGTGATCATGTCACTTCACAATCTTATATCTACAGTGCATCGTATCAGTTCTGTTGTTGACTGTTTTCCATGCCATGACACCAAGCTATCCAGTATTTTCTCTCTTTGTCGCCCACGATCTCTCTTTCCTTTTATTTTGCCAGTTGTAACCAAGTATTCCAACTTTCCTCTTCTCATGATGTGCTCGAAAAATGTTTATTGCTTCTTTCTGATGTTTTTTAAGAGCTCCCTTTTTGTGTTGGCCTCTTTGAACTTCCTCATTGGTCTTTTTAGCTGTCCAGGGAACTTTCAACATTCTTCTGAGAAATCCCATCTCTGTGGCCTCCAATCGTCTTTTTGTTTGTCCACTGTCCATGATTCGCTTCCATAGGTCAGAATTGGTTCTATATAGCACCGATGAACTCTCTTTCTCATTTTTATTGACATAGATTTGTTGCATAAGATATTTTTAACCTTCTGAAATGCTATTTTGGCCTGAGCTATTCTGCTTTTTATTTCTGTGGTGCATCTCCCATCTGATGTTATTATTGTGCCCAAGTATTTGAAACGTTGCACTTGTTTCAGATTTGTCTCGTTTATTTTTATGCTGCATAATGGTGGTGTTTATAATGCACCACACGAGTAAATCACACATCACATGGGTATATAGTAAAAAAAGTAAAGTAACCCGTCACGCCAAGTGGCGTATAGTGAAAGTGTTAGTGACCATACATTTTACAGGACTTCCGTTGTAAAGATGATGGATCTAGGTCACGTTCTCTTGATCGCTGCAGAAAGTGCATTAGGGATCTGATTAATTTCGGTTCTACGTTGCACTTTTCTGCGTTAAAGTCAAAATGATTATCTACTTATTACATCTGCGCCGCTAAAGCGAAGTTGTACGCCGGCAACAGTCCCTTTTTAACAAATCAAGTGTTGTGAATGAGACCTTCCAACGTCTAGACTTGATCTGCGCTCTACGTCACATTGGTGCTGTTCATGACCGTTGTTGGAATTCCTTGACGCAAGTTATTTCCAAGTTACTCATTAATGTAAACTACTTCATCAGCCGCAGTTTTATCTCTTTAGGGAATTTGCACCGTGTTTTGTTTGTCGTAGAGTAATCAGAAATCTAAAGGGAGCGAAATTGTGTGTACGACATTGGTGTGTGCCACGTCATCGTAATGGCTCATAGTACATCCCTAGACCGGCCGTATGCTAATCTTACGGTCTGTTGTTTGATGTGCGACAAGGATAATCTGACGACTAACTGTGTGTCTATATGTTCGGAATTGGAGTCAACAACGATGGCCTAACATCATCAAGCGCTATACATTTTAAAAAAATACGACGATCATCATTTTCAAGAGGACGTGAACTCCCGGTATATGGTGGATAGGCGACGGAACAATTGAAGGCTATGCATGAAAAGTGTTCCTTGTTGCAGTTTCCTCATATTCCAAGTCCGGCTTGTTGCAGGAGCTACTGAGTTAAGTGCTTTGTGCACACTGTGACTGTGTGTCTCATCCGGTTTGATCATATTTCGATATTCCAATTGTTTACGATGAACGATGATATCGTATGACAGGGAACAGTTGGCTGTGTTCACTTTCTGCGCGGTTTCGCCTTATGTCTTTCGGCGTGTACTGAGACTGCTACGATGGGGACTACAGTTACCTTTCTTTGTTTGGGAGATGAGAATCGAATGATTAAGCTGGCATGGGCGGTTGAGCAATTATGGATTTTAATTCGTTTGCAGTGTTACCGGGGCCTTCCATCACCAAATAACATTTTACAGACCTTCGACACATGATTGTTGGGGTAATGTGGTCGGTATTACGCCCGTGCCGCTTTACTTTCCCAGAAAAATCCGGTACCCATTAAAGGCTTCACACAAGATAACTGGACAATGTGTCTGTGTACACTAGCTGTAAGTTCACACAAGATAGCTGTACAATGTGTTTGTGTACTTTTGAGGACCGAGTGTTTAGTGATAAAACTCGACTGTGTGGCTCCCTGAGGAATAGAATGTGCACGGAGCAACCTTGGTCAACATAGTTTACATATGCACCGTGGGTAATGCTCTCACAAGTGATGGGACGGATATGGGGAGTTCCTGACTCAAATGACACTGGTTCCGTGATAGAATAGAGTAGATGGGAATATAATAGAATAGAATAGATAGAATAGAAGAGAATAGAAGAGAATAGATAGAAGAGAACAGAATAGATAGAAGAGAACAGAACAGAACAGAATAGAATAGAATAGAATAGAATAGAATAGAATAGAATAGAATAGAATAGAGTGGTAAAAACATAACAGAAATATCTGGTTCAGTAACGAGTAAGACACCTTATATATATATATATATATATCACAATATAATAATATCCAGTCGAGAAAATTGTTCACAATCAGGCAAAATAATACACTAAATCCACCGTTACCCAGAGTACGGTGGGTCTAATGCTTGTAGTATAAACCACTAAAACGCTGTTTTCTATTTCTATAAACACATTTCAAAGCATCAAAGACATTTACAATCATCACTTAAGCTTCACAAATTAACTCATTACCTCCCTTTAAACAACGGAATTGATTCTCGCCACCTCAGTTCTCCAACCCTTCCTCTCTATTTCTCTCGTATACCCCCATTTTAGTCAGGGGTCTTGAATTCTCTTCCTTAGGGTACCAAAAGTAACTACCGCCCCTGTGAGAAATTTATGGATCAGTTGATTAAACTTACTTATATTGGGTCTTACAGATTAAGCGACGTATTTTGTATATAGAAGCTACCAGAGCAGGGTCCAGTTAAATTGTTTCCCTTCATTATCATCATCAAATACTGGGCCTGCTGGAGTAGGTGATCTTGTCTCTCCACAATTTTCGATCCTGACAGTTATTTATCATTTCTGTTGTTGACCTTCTGCCAAGCCATTCTCTTAAGCTGTCTGGTATCTTTTCTCTTTGTTTCCCTCTATCTCTTCGTCCCTCAATTTTTCCAGTTGTTACAATATATTCAAGTTATTCTCTTCTCATTACATGGCTAAAAAAATAATGATTGTTTCTTCCTAATATTGGAAATTAGCTCTCTTTTTGCTTTGGCCTTTCTCTTTCAGAATGTTTTCATTACTCTTCATAACTATCCATGGTATTATCAACATTCTTCTGTAAAACCATATTTCTAGACTCCAGTGAGTGTCTTGCCTGTTGCCCTATTGTTCCCCTTACGGGAAATAAATTATAACTCCCAACTAGCGCAGGCTCACGGCGGCATCACTGAACATGCGGTCTTCATTCTCTAAATAATCTCCCATCGGCAGACCACATAGATGATATAATGTTATAAAGATAGAGCATGACACCAGAATATTTATGGATGAAACGGTCCGAATCACGCAAGTCCGTCTTGCCTTACAAGAAGAAATCTCCAGTATTTCAAATATTGCGCGAACACCCAGAGAAAGTACTCGTTGGGGTGGGGTGTTTCACATTTGGGAACCGAATCCAGACTTCTTGGTCAGTGCAGTAACATTTTTATATACACAGCTTCAAATGTATGAAATGTTTTATATAATATAAATATATGGCCCTTTTCGTCTTGTCAGACGGTCTAGTGGAGGCTATTGCGTATTTTTTTGAGGTATTGTTTTTGCCGAACAGTTTCTCTCGTGGCTAATTCTACCAATGTTTGACAAACACACGCGGTCACATAATGAACAGGTCAGGCTCGCTGGTCCACAGGGTTTACCATCCTTTTTCATGAGTCTCTTCTCTTCTAAGTCCTGTCTTAGAACAGTCTCAAATGTTGTTATACCGTTCCTTATACGTGCTCTCCATGATGTGCGATCACTTGCCAGATGTTGCCAGCCGTTTTCACAGATGGCGAAGTCTTTCAGAGATGATTTGCAGATATCTCTATATCGTAGTTTAGGTCTGCCGATTTGTCGTTTTCCGTGTTTTAGCTCGCCATATAGTATTTGCCTAGGAATGCGTTTTTCTTCCATCCGTTGGACATGCCCCAGCCATCTTAGCCTTCGACTTCTGAGCATCGACATGATTGTTAGGGTCTTAGCACGTTGCAGGACAGTTAAGTTGTGGCGTGGTTATGGAGTTTATGTGTTTGTTATGTACAGCAAAGCCTACTCCATGTATACGTGGTTTTTCGGGGCTTAGGCCTTGCCAGAAAAAGGTATAGTTTTCTTCCTTTACAGAACCACAGTCTGAGAGTCTTGTTTCTTGTAGGGCAGCAATATCAACATGTAGCCTATTTAGTTCTTTATCTATGAGTGCTGTTGTTCTAATTTGTCTTTCTTTCAGTGTGCTTGTTTTAGTAAGTCCAGGGCACATGGTCCTTACGTTCCATGTGCCAAGTTTAAACATTGGTGCTTTCTTCCTCATTTCACTTTGCCTACTCTGCCTGGGCACAGGATATGGAGATAGTGCTTTACCCAGTCGCACTATCCCCCTCTCGACTTCGTTTCAAGGATTTCCGAAGGAGGGACAAAGTCCATACGTTCGGAATTGAAAGAAGGTGCAGGGGATGCCAGAAAGACGATTAACGCCGTCCACTGCCTTAGGGTCCCTCCCTCCGGATTTTTACTCTGGGTGTACTCCCATAACCTTCGATTCATAATAATTCATAATATAAATAGGCTTAAATATATAATACAATGTCTAATCATGCAAAAACATCAGTCCGAAATAAAAATGAGTCAGTCAGTAAAGATAACAATAGACAAGTATATTTGATAGCATTATGGGTGTAGAAACAGAATAAAACATAACGTTGAGACCTAAGTCTTCATCAACACGCCAAACAAAACGGAGGGCTGGATGGTCTAGGTGGTAAGATGTCGGCCTTTGACACGTAGGCCCAGGATTATATTACAATCACATGCTGTGAAAATGTATTTTTAAAATCGAACCCGTGGCTTTACCTCCCTTGGTCTCTGAGTACTGAGATCCGATGTCTAGCTCTTTTGGAAAAGGGCGAAAAAACAGAAGGTCCCGTGTGCACTCTGAGCACGTTAAAGAACCCTTGGCAGTTGGAAGTCGCAAATAGTAGGCCCAAAATGGCCTCTACTTTGGCAAAAATAATAGCAACAAAAAAAAATCTACCAATGATATTCACGCAAAATTAAGTTCCTCTTGACTTCGGCTAGAGCTAATGTACGCAAAACAAATATTAAAAAAGCTAGCAAGAAATAGACACATTAATTAATTATACACATATAAAAAAAAGTAAAGTACCCCCCGTCACGCCAAGTGGCGTATAGGGAAATATGGTGTTAGTGACCCTATATTTTACAGACCTTCAGCACATGATTTTTTGGGGTAATGTGGTCGGTATTACGCCCGTGCTGCTTTTACTTTCCCAGAAAAAATCCGGTACCCATTTAAGGCTGGGTGAACCCGGAGCCGTCGGTTGGGATCGAACCCTACCCCTTGTCCGTAGTAGTCCAGTTCACTAACCACTGAGCTATCGCGGCTCCTACTAATTTTTAGGGAATTAGTAAAACCCAGGTGTCCTCGCCAGGATTACGAACCCCGGCTGTTGCCGTGGTAAGCCAACCGCCTATCGATTGCGCTAACCGGACACCCATTATACACATATACCAAAATGGTAACTTTGCAGATGTCTGAAATGGGGTCCCCACGTTTTACATATAACAATACATTATTATTTGCATTGTTTTGTGTTAATAGCTATGCTATTATGCTTGCGCAACTTTGAGTTCAAGGTTGATACAAGTGTTTTTCAATTTAGTGCTAGAGTATGTAGGTGTAAGAGGAAAAGAACGTTCTGGCAGTCTTGTCGGTCGAGCTGCGGCGAGAGACCAACAAAGGACCGCGCTGCGACTCTAAATGTCATCATTGATGTTGGATGAATAAGCAATTATAGTCTTTACTGCGTTTTTGTGTTCATGTAGTAGTAGTAGTCCCGTCGCTCATTATTCCAGATTCTGTGGGGGTGTTTTCATCCCTCCTCTCCGGTGATGAGGAAGATAAGTCTTGCTCTGACTAGTCTTGTGGCTTTTTGGATAGTCAGTTACAGTTGGTGCAAGACATCTCTTTCATTACGTTTCGACGCCCCGTGCGCACGATTTCGGATGCGTGCGTTTCGCCGCATCGTGCGTCACTTTCAATTTGATTAGAGTGAACCGTCATCAATCCATATTCTTTTTTACATATCTTGTATCCTCTTGATTACGGTGAAATCTAACACTTTGTTCAATTATCTAAAATGCATATATTAGATAAATATAAATATGTAGATTGATGATTAAAACCGTGAAAAATTGAGTGTCTGAAATCTCTGCGGTTGCATTGATAAAAAATTTTCCGTACGGAGAGAGATATCTTTTAATATCATCGAGCTATCCTTCTCACGATCATCCTTATAGTCTTTATCCACCAAACCTGTTAACCTGTGTAGTGTATGCCTTAAGTGGTAATTCATATTCAGACATTCTTTAGAGGTGGCCAATATACTGTGACCATAACCAGACTGAAAGAGCAAATTATCAGAAGTGATTGGGGGGGGGGGGGGGGGGGGGGGGGGGGGGGGAGCGACACAGGAAGCCAAAGAAGATTAATAACCCAATAACCCAATATAGAGTCTGCTTCGTCTGTCCCAATACGCAGATGGATTGATATACGGGATAAGGGATATAAACACTTTTTAGGGAAGTGCGATTATAATGATCTAATGATTAATTAGCTTGCTAATATATATATATATATATATATATATATATATATATATATATATATATATATATATTATACACACACACACACACATAAAATTAATTTCTCCATTTCACACAGAAATATGTACATACTCTTTATCATATCGAGAAACAGTACTTTTGAACAAATCTTTTTGCATATAATTCTTCATCGTCATCATCATAATCATCATTGGCTACTTCTCATCACCAGCATCATCATCTTCTTCTTCTTATCACATTCTCTTTCACATGTCCAGAGAGATACACAATTCTAACTCTGGCTCTTCTGGTGACCTTATTGTCACGTGATGCTGTCCAAAATGTCACTCATGCGATAATCCCATCCTACTCAAGGTCTGTCTAGGTCAATGCTTCCTTCTCTTCTTCTTTTATAACCTTCATCGATGCATGACTACAAAGTATTCTCTCCAAGTGCACATTTAAAGTGCTCTCTGTGCATGAATTCATAGTCTACGGTTCGCTTTAAGCCGAATCTTTCTCTAAATTACAGGAGAGCAGTTGGCCTGATCGATAATTCGTCGTGCTCCAAAAACGAAGAAAGCCGGTTCGAATTTTCCGATTCCCAATTTTGTCTTGACTCCGATTTTCTTAAACAGCTAATGCCTCTGGTGATTAATTTGTTCTTCTCACTTGCCGTCAGCGATCCATCTGGCACTAATTTCTTAAAACGGAGTCACGAAAAAATATATAACATCGTGCGAGGTGTCTGTAGAGCTGGTTAAAACGTGGACAAATAATTATAACAGTGTATAGAAGAGACTTTAGAACGGAATGATGTCATTATAGCGGGGCATATCTGCTCTGTCTTCGCCTCAGAAAAAATATAGTGTTCTTGCTGATCGTTCAGACTGTTCTAGTCAACATTTTGCGTTTTGAAAAAAAGGCGCGCAACGTATGATACATACTTCCGCGTCTTTATAACGGTCATCACGGGCAGCACAACCTCCATGCACCCACGCCAAATCAATAGTAGACTTCATGATCAGTGAGCGTGCAACAACAAATGAAGTCAGGCCTTCACTTTGATGAAAAATTCGACCCGACCGTCCCTGGTTGGCGACTTTGCAGTGGACCACAGATTACACATCCCGTCCAAGGGCGAAGCACGGGCCTAATACCGTTCCACTTCAAAGATCAGTCGCCGCAGCACTATCTGCGCGCCGGCGCCAGAACTATGTTGAGTTTGTGGTCACGTGAAAGCGACCCAACCCAACGCTGTCTCCGGAAACAACAATCCAGACCAGAAAGGATCATCTGAAAACACACTGCAACAAAAATGTCACCAGCCCTGAGTCTAAATTGACTTGACATCCGCCGTGACCTGACGCACCTACCGGAACTATATAACAACTTAATTAAAAGGAAAATATGCTTTGCATCATTTTCTTATTTATGCTAGCACAAACTGTGCTTGTCAAACATTGGTAGAATTAGCCACGAGAGAAGCTGTTCGACAAAAACAAACCTAAAAAAAATATACAATAGCTTCTACTAGACCGTCTGACAAGACGAAAAGGGCCATACACACTGTGTTATATAATACATACAACATTATTTATAGCTCTATATTTGCCTAGACAATTTGAGTGTAGTAAGCTGCGACTTTGAATGATGTCAAATGTAACCGTTTGAGAATCACTTTCAAACATTGAACAGACTGCGCTAGTTCTCAAGGGCTGGCTGATGTAATCTACCTGCGTCTGGGGCTAGACAACTATCAGCAGGTGCATTTGCTTCGTCAAGTGATACCTGGTCAGACAGAGGTTGAAGAAACTAGAGATGTCAGTGGATTCTTCTCGTGTAGCAGTCCCGACGTAGGATATTTCATCGTGTGTTGCACAGTGGGATTATATAATTGTATTCGTTGCTTATATATAATAAAAGTTGTTTGTTATACTGCACACACAAAAATGCTGCAGAGTAGAAAAATAAATGTGTTCTTCACTCTCAATATGATAAGAATTATATCTGCTGGTTATACAACATGAAAATAAATATCGCAAATTAAGATAATAATATGTTTGTTCACCGTGTAATGTATTTGTTACATAAAATGATAACACGACTGTTTGTTACACACTAGATACTAAATCGGTTTGTGTGATAATCATTTGCTAAATAAATTCCACAGCATTTAAATACAACATCATTTAGATAGCACAACTTTTAAATACCACATCGAGATGGGTGCTATATTATCCTATTGTATTCCAGACGACGTGATCCAGATACTAGTTTCATTTTTTTTCTACTGGTCGACTTTTGGGTTTGAAGCCGCGTCTATTTTATAGAAAGTATAAGCAATCTCTACACCACTAATGGTGTTTCTGTAGAGGTGGCCAGAGCGCTGAAAGAGAAACCCCGGAAAACTGAGACATGTATGACATTTTCAAATTCGCGAGGTGGTTGTGGTCAGTCGTCTATAGCCTGCATAGCTGAAAACGTCACACTAATAGAGGTTTTCCCTGATTTACTTTCTTCAAAAGATGGCTATGAATTGACAGACTTGTTTCGACGCCATTTGTGGTGTTAGTTTACTACCTAACAATGCTGTCAGTGGGTGTGTATATATGTTTATACAAATAACTTTCTTCCGTCCGAGAAATGTTTTCAGGTCAATATTTTGAAAATCACCATGGCAATTCCCGTCCATCGCGGCAACTCCCGTCCATCGCGGCAACTCCCATCCATCGCGGCAACTCCCATCCATCGCGGCAACTCCCATCCATCATGACAACTCCATCCATCATGACAACTCCCGTCCATCATGACAACTCCCGTCCATCATGACAACTCCATCATGACAACTCCCATCCATCATGGCAACTCCCGTCATCGCGGCAAATCCCATCCATCATGGCAACTCCCGTCAATCATGACAACTCCCGTCCATCGCGGCAACTCCCGTCCATCGCGGCAACTCCCGCCCATCATGACAACTCCCGTCCATCATGACAACTCTCATCCATCGCGGCAACTCCCATCCATCGCGACAACTCATTACCCAGAGAGAGCTAGACATTAGGTCTCACCACCCAGTGAAGGCTAGACATTAGATCTCACTACCCAGAGAGGACTAGACATCAGATATCACTACTTAGAGAGGTCTAGACATCAGATCTTACTACCCAGAGACGGCTAGACATCAGATCTCATTACCAGGGAGGGCTAGACTTCAGATCTCACTACCCAGAGAGGGCTAGATATCAGATATCACTACCAGAGAGGGCTAGATATCAGATCTCACTATCCAGAGAGGTCTAGACATCAGATCTCACTACACAGAGAGGGCTAGACATCAGATCTCACTACACAGAGAGGGCTAGACATCAGATCTCACTACCCAGAGAGGGCTAGACAGCAGATATCACTACACAGAGAGGGCTAGACATCAGATCTCACTACCCAGAGAGGGCTAGATATCAGATCTCACTCCCCAAGAGGACTAGACATCAGATCTCACTACCCAGAGAGGGCTAGACATCAGATCTCACTACACAGAGAGAGCTAGACATCAGATCTCACTACCCAGAGAGGGCTAGACATCAGATCTCACTACCCAGAGAGGGCTAGACATCAGATCTCACTACCCAGGGAGAGCTAGACATCAGATCTCACTACCCAGAGATAAGAGGTAAAGCCACGAAGAAACCACAGACTTAATGTTCTTTATTTCCGTTGCTGAAATTGAACCTTGTACCTTCCTGTCCGAGGGCCGACGGCAGTAGTATACAAGGGTCCATTTGGACCGAATTCCTCCGTAAATTAACAAAGCTATATAAGAGGCGCCTTTAGCGCCTAATGTACACGAGAATCAAGGGGAGTTAATCGGTCGTGCGACGGCGTGACCCCTCGTGCGGCGGGCGCGTGGTGACCTCGCGGCGGATCGCGTGTCAGCGGGTGACCCCTTCAGATTAGCTCGAGTGGTTCGGACAGCGTGCTATCGGATCGGGGATTATCTCGATTCGGTGGGACGCTATCGCGCCAGGTAGACGTTAGAAAATATTTATAGCTATGTAGTTGGATGTCTGCTTAACGTTGTACCGTAAATGAAGCATAAGGGTGAAACAGTTAGAGATTACTGGTTAGTCTAAGCTGGTAGTGTAAATATGTTCCTCGGTGTTAGTGGTTCGCTATCTCTCTCTCTCTCTCTCTCTCTACTATTCCAGCCTAGATTTCCCTCCATTGAAACACTTACTCATTCTCTCCATTTATCCCCATCATCGTGCCTTCCTTCTCTCTCTCTCTCTCTCTCTCTCTCTCTCTTTCTCTCGCTTTCTCCCCTATCCTCTCTTAGACTTCTAACCTATCAGTCCACCCCCCGCCTCTCCCTTTAGCTCCCCGCCCTCCCTCATATTTTAGCGTCCCTCCTATTGTAACACTTGTTTATTCTCACCATTAATACATAGCATCTCGCCTTCTTTCTCATAGGCTTCTCTCGCTCTCTCTCTCTCTCTCTCTCTCTCTCTCGCTCTTCTAACCCCTACTAGACTTCTCTCCTACCATTCCACCTTTCTTCCTCTCTCTCTCTCTCTCTCTCTCTCTCTCTCTCTCTTTACCTCGCCTAGCGTTCCGCCTTCATTCGTATTTTTACCTTACCACCAGTGTAACACATTATTAACATTGAATATCAATTACAAAAAGACTTGAAATATCTACTTTTTAAAGAACCAATAAGATAAACATATGAAAAACGAAGGAATAATACACTCGACAAGGCTTAACAGACGTACTTTATACACATCACCATTAATACAACTGAAATTCCTTTAATGATAACCTATCCCATCGTTATGAGCTAAGAGAAAAACAGAAAAAAATTCAACTTACACCGTAAAATATTCCACTACAACACAGACCGCTAGACTGAACAGTACTATGAAAATAAACGTCCGTGAATCAAGCGCGCTTATAACACGAAGTCTCACATCCGACTAGTTTAAATATAATCTGGTAAATAAAATTTGGACGATACTATTCCACCCTCGACTAATATCTAGGTTAACCAATCAGAGAAGAAGATTTCTATCGGACACCCATCAACGAAATGACTGGCCTCTGGATTAACTAATCAGAGAAGAGGATTACTGTTATCGTGATAACTGACCTCATTTTCAACTTGAAGTGCTGTCGAGTCTGATGCATGGGTTACTTTAAATCGATTCGGCCCCTGATACAATCCACCTAGCAGGTCAATGGTGAGGGAAATAATACAAGTGGCGGGTTACTTGAACGCGTTTTGACCCCTGCTGCAATACCAGGAGTTCCATGACAGTTATAAATAGTTGGATACAACGAGCAGGAAGTTATATTCAAGGTCCAAAATGTTAGACCAAATCACTAAGATTTTATCGCCAGAACACACAAATTTAGGCTCATAGTCAAAAAGTCGACCTTAAAACCATACAAATCTACTCCCATACTCATAAAAGTTAGACACATCAAACAGATAATTACTTCCAAACTCCAAAAAGTTAGAACAAATCACGCCTCGATCGTTCTCTAACATTGCCACGATCGTTCTTTAACACTGCCTCCAGCGTTCTTCGATCGTTCTCTAACATTACCTCGAGCGTTCTCTAACATTGCATCGATCGTTCTCTAACATTACCTCGAGCGTTCTCTAACATTGCCTCCAGCGTTCTCTTCACAAGTTTCGGAAGGGAACCATTTGTCGTACTGGGAGAAAAACTCGTTTACCCTATCCCTTTTAACGACCCCTTCTAATGATGACTCGCTGAGTGCCAAGTACAGACTATCTGTATCCATTTCACAGAGTTGAAAGTCGGACCTCTCTACGAATCTATCCAGGAAGTCATAGTAAAATTCCAACATTCGCAATTTGGCGTACTGGTAGACGAAAAAACCAATCTGTGAAGGAAGATCCCACAGGATACTTCGTTTTCCAAGCGACACCTCATACAGGTCTTCACCAATAGGCGTCATGGTTTTAAACAGGGGGTTATTTACCAACTTTGTTGTATTGGCCCCCTCTTTAACATAGGTCACGTTCACATGTTTCCCCAAATTCGTCAAGGTCTTCCCATAGGCCGAGAAAAATATTACCACCAGATCACAAAAATGTAGGCAGAAACCTAGGAGGCAAGGTCAGAAACCTAGGAGACAAGGTCAGAAACCTAGGAGGCAAGGGCAGAAACCAAAGAGGCAAGGGCAGAAAACTAGGAGGCACGGACAGAAACCTAAGAGGCAAGGGCAGAAACCTAAGAGGTAAAGACAGAAACCTAGGAGGCAAGGTCAGAAACCTAGGAGGCAAGGGCAGAAACCTAGGAGGCAAGGGCAGAAACCTAAGAGGCAAAGACAGAAACCTAGGAGGCAAGGACAGAAAACTAGGAGGGGTCGTGGTTCGTGGTTCGGTAAGTCCGTGGTTCGTTAAGTCCGTGGTTCGTGGGGTTGTGGTTCGTGGTTCGTTAGTTGATGGTTCGTTAAGTCCGTGGTTCGTGGGGTTGTGGTTCGTGGTTCGTTAGTTGATGGTTCGTCAAGTCCATGGTTCGTAGGGGTTGTGGTTCGCGGTTCGTGAGTTGAGGGTTCGTTAAGTCCGTGGTTCGTGGGTTGTGGTTCGTGGTTCGTTAGTTGATAGTTCGTTAAGTCCATGGTTCGTAGGGGTTGTGGTTCCCGGTTCGTGAGTTGAGGGTTCGTTAAGTCCGTGGTTCGTGGGGTTGTGGTTCGTGGTTCGTTAGTTGATGGTTCGTTAAGTCCATGGTTCGTGGGGTTGTGGTTTATTAAGTTTGTAGTTTGTTAAGTGCGTGGTTCGAGAGGTCGTGGGCAAGGGCAGAAACCTAAGAGGCAAGGGCAGAAACCTAGGAGGCAAGGTCAGAAACCTAGGAGGCAAGGGCAGAAACCTAGGAGGCAAGGGCAGAAACCTAAGAGGCAAAGACAGAAACCTAGGAGGCAAGGTCAGAAACCTAGGAGGCAAGGGCAGAAACCTAAGAAGCAAAGGCTGAAAAACACTCGTACTGACTAAGGCTTCCAAGGTGTATTTGATTGTCGCCCTATTTTTGTCTGTATAACCTAATATATCACTTTCATTTAATCTATCGATAAACGTTTCAAAGTCATTTCTGTTGTTAACTAACAAGGGTTTGTCTAATCCTGTCGCGTTATTTGAGCTTGTGTGTGAAAGTAACGCAGCCAAATAGAACTGACCTCTGAGGCAATACCGGATGTGTTACTAAAAAGATTTTGACGTATGATGGCAATTTTATGAGTTTACCCCCTGATCATTTTTTAGGGATACGCCCATGAAATCGGTAAAAATCGTAAATTTTTACTCTAGGCATACCCCAAACTCTATTTTAGACAGCCCCATTGCAAAAATTTACATTAAAAACCACTTTTAGGATTTTACCCCCTTATCATTTTTTGAGGGTTACGCCCATGGAATCGATAAAAATCGTACATACTACGCAGATGTATCGTGCAGCACGATACAAGATTGTGCTGCACGATACATCACAAAATGTTCAAATCCTTGCTCAAACACCCTTGTATACTACTAGTTTTTTGTTGATTTTTTGATGGAGTTTTATATGTAGGGGTGTCAAAAAATATGTTTGGGGTATGCCTTGAGGTTATATTTCAATTTTTTATCGATTTCAGGGGCGTAACCCTAAAAAATGGTAAGGGGGGTTACATTTTCAAAAGTGATTTTTAAGTTAATTTTTGGTGTGGGGATGTCTAAAATAAAGTTTTAGGTAAGTCTACGTGCTAAATTTACGATTTTTATCGATTTCAGGGGCGTAACCCTAAAAATGGTAAGGGGGTTACATTTTCAAAAGTGATTTTTAAGTTAATTTTTGGTGTGGGGATGTCTAAAATAAAGTTTTAGGTAAGCCTACGTGATAAATTTACGATTGTTATCGATTCCATGGGCGTAACCCTCAAAAATGGTAAGGGGGGTTACATTTTCAAAAGTGATTTTTAAGTTAATTTTTGGTGTGGGGATGTCTAAAATAAAGGTTTAGGTAAGTCTACGTGCTAAATTTACGATTTTTATCGATTCCATGGGCGTAACCCTCAAAAAATGATAAGGGGGTAAAATCCTAAAAGTGGTTTTTAATGTAAATTTTTGCAATGGGGCTGTCTAAAATAGAGTTTGGGGTATGCCTAGAGTAAAAATTTACGATTTTTACCGATTTCATGGGCGTATCCCTAAAAAATGATCAGGGGGTAAACTCATAAAATTGCCATCATACGTCAAAATCTTTTTAGTAACACATCCGGTATTGCCTCAGAGGTCAGTTCTATTTGGCTGCGTTACTTTCACACACAAGCTCAAATAACGCGACAGGATTAGACAAACCCTTGTTAGTTAACAACAGAAATGACTTTGAAACGTTTATCGATAGATTAAATGAAAGTGATATATTAGGTTATACAGACAAAAATAGGGCGACAATCAAATACACCTTGGAAGCCTTAGTCAGTACGAGTGTTTTTCAGCCTTTGCTTCTTAGGTTTCTGCCCTTGCCTCCTAGGTTTCTGACCTTGCCTCCTAGGTTTCTGTCTTTGCCTCTTAGGTTTCTGCCCTTGCCTCCTAGGTTTCTGCCCTTGCCTCCTAGGTTTCTGACCTTGCCTCCTAGGTTTCTGCCCTTGCCTCTTAGGTTTCTGCCCTTGCCCACGACCTCTCGAACCACGCACTTAACAAACTACAAACTTAATAAACCACAACCCCACGAACCATGGACTTAACGAACCATCAACTAACGAACCACGAACCACAACCCCACGAACCACGGACTTAACGAACCCTCAACTCACGAACCGGGAACCACAACCCCTACGAACCATGGACTTAAATAACTATCAACTAACGAACCACGAACCACAACCCCACGAACCACGGACTTAACGAACCCTCAACTCACGAACCGCGAACCACAACCCCTACGAACCATGGACTTGACGAACCATCAACTAACGAACCACGAACCACAACCCCACGAACCACGGACTTAACGAACCATCAACTAACGAACCACGAACCACAACCCCACGAACCACGGACTTAACGAACCACGGACTTACCGAACCACGAACCACGACCCCTCCTAGTTTTCTGTCCTTGCCTCCTAGGTTTCTGTCTTTGCCTCTTAGGTTTCTGCCCTTGCCTCCTAGGTTTCTGCCCTTGCCTCCTAGGTTTCTGACCTTGCCTCCTAGGTTTCTGTCTTTACCTCTTAGGTTTCTGCCCTTGCCTCTTAGGTTTCTGTCCGTGCCTCCTAGTTTTCTGCCCTTGCCTCTTTGGTTTCTGCCCTTGCCTCCTAGGTTTCTGACCTTGTCTCCTAGGTTTCTGACCTTGCCTCCTAGGTTTCTGCCTACATTTTTGTGATCTGGTGGTAATATTTTTCTCGGCCTATGGGAAGACCTTGACGAATTTGGGGAAACATGTGAACGTGACCTATGTTAAAGAGGGGGCCAATACAACAAAGTTGGTAAATAACCCCCTGTTTAAAACCATGACGCCTATTGGTGAAGACCTGTATGAGGTGTCGCTTGGAAAACGAAGTATCCTGTGGGATCTTCCTTCACAGATTGGTTTTTTCGTCTACCAGTACGCCAAATTGCGAATGTTGGAATTTTACTATGACTTCCTGGATAGATTCGTAGAGAGGTCCGACTTTCAACTCTGTGAAATGGATACAGATAGTCTGTACTTGGCACTCAGCGAGTCATCATTAGAAGGGGTCGTTAAAAGGGATAGGGTAAACGAGTTTTTCTCCCAGTACGACAAATGGTTCCCTTCCGAAACTTGTGAAGAGAACGCTGGAGGCAATGTTAGAGAACGCTCGAGGTAATGTTAGAGAACGATCGAGGCAATGTTAGAGAACGCTCGAGGTAATGTTAGAGAACGATCGAAGAACGCTGGAGGCAGTGTTAAAGAACGATCGTGGCAATGTTAGAGAACGATCGAGGCGTGATTTGTTCTAACTTTTTGGAGTTTGGAAGTAATTATCTGTTTGATGTGTCTAACTTTTATGAGTATGGGAGTAGATTTGTATGGTTTTAAGGTCGACTTTTTGACTATGAGCCTAAATTTGTGTGTTCTGGCGATAAAATCTTAGTGATTTGGTCTAACATTTTGGACCTTGAATATAACTTCCTGCTCGTTGTATCCAACTATTTATAACTGTCATGGAACTCCTGGTATTGCAGCAGGGGTCAAAACGCGTTCAAGTAACCCGCCACTTGTATTATTTCCCTCACCATTGACCTGCTAGGTGGATTGTATCAGGGGCCGAATCGATTTAAAGTAACCCATGCATCAGAGTCGACAGCACTTCAAGTTGAAAATGAGGTCAGTTATCACGATAACAGTAATCCTCTTCTCTGATTAGTTAATCCAGAGGTCAGTCATTTCGTTGATGGGTGTCCGATAGAAATCTTCTTCTCTGATTGGTTAACCTAGATATTAGTCGAGGGTGGAATAGTATCGTCCAAATTTTATTTACCAGATTATATTTAAACTAGTCGGATGTGAGACTTCGTGTTATAAGCGCGCTTGATTCACGGACGTTTATTTTCATAGTACTGTTCAGTCTAGCGGTCTGTGTTGTAGTGGAATATTTTACGGTGTAAGTTGAATTTTTTTCTGTTTTTCTCTTAGCTCATAACGATGGGATAGGTTATCATTAAAGGAATTTCAGTTGTATTAATGGTGATGTGTATAAAGTACGTCTGTTAAGCCTTGTCGAGTGTATTATTCCTTCGTTTTTCATATGTTTATCTTATTGGTTCTTTAAAAAGTAGATATTTCAAGTCTTTTTGTAATTGATATTCAATGTTAATAATGTGTTACACTGGTGGTAAGGTAAAAATACGAATGAAGGCGGAACGCTAGGCGAGGTAAAGAGAGAGAGAGAGAGAGAGAGAGAGAGAGAGAGAGAGAGAGAGAGAGAGAGGAAGAAATGTGGAATGGTAGGAGAGAAGTCTAGTAGGGGTTAGAAGAGCGAGAGAGAGAGAGAGAGAGAGAGAGAGAGCGAGAGAAGCCTATGAGAAAGAAGGCGAGATGCTATGTATTAATGGTGAGAATAAACAAGTGTTACAATAGGAGGGACGCTAAAAATATGAGGGAGGGCGGGGGAGCTAAAGGGAGAGGCGGGGGGTGGACTGATAGGTTAGAAGTATAAGAGAGGATAGGGGAGAAAGCGAGAGAGAGAGAGAGAGAGAGAGAGAGAGAGGAAGGCACGATGATAGGGATAAATGGAGAGAATGAGTAAGTGTTTCAATGGAGGGAAATCTAGGCTGGAATAGTAGAGAGAGAGAGAGAGATAGCGAACCACTAACACCGAGGAACATATTTACACTACCAGCTTAGACTAACCAGTAATCTCTAACTGTTTCACCCTTATGCTTCATTTACGGTACAACGTTAAGCAGACATCCAACTACATAGCTATAAATATTTTCTAACGTCTACCTGGCGCGATAGCGTCCCACCGAATCGAGATAATCCCCGATCCGATAGCACGCTGTCCGAACCACTCGAGCTAATCTGAAGGGGTCACCCGCTGACACGCGATCCGCCGCGAGGTCACCACGCGCCCGCCGCACGAGGGGTCACGCCGTCGCACGACCGATTAACTCCCCTTGATTCTCGTGTACATTAGGCGCTAAAGGCGCCTCTTATATAGCTTTGTTAATTTACGGAGGAATTCGGTCCAAATGGACCCTTGTATACTACTGACGGCTTACCTCTAGACTATCCATGCACTCTCCCTTCCAATCCCATTTAACAAATGTTTGTAATACTTTTAATTTTTCAGCTGTGACTTATTCTATATACTTCTTTTTTTTTTTGCAAGGAGTTATATTTTTGTTTAAATTTTAATATTTTAATTGCAAATGTTATGTAGACTGTACAGAATTAACTAAACAGTCATTTTCTTTGTTATTCTTATGATTGTATTAATTATTGGTGTTAAAATGTTATGTTACAGTATTGCAGTATATTTGTCGTATCTCACACACCTGAAGTCTATGTGTAATTGTTCATCAGTAGGTAAGGAGGCAAAGGCGCGCCTCACAGCACCAGAGCTGGAAGTTGTCAGCGACCCACAGCTGATGGCTTGCGCCAGGATTGATGAACCAAAACCATCCAGACCCTGCTCCACCTCTACGCGGTGCCTCTAGTAACAGACTAACCTGTCTAGTCTGGCCAAGCGAGCAGGGATCGAAGAGGGAAGACAACCCGGTACTCAAAAAATGTCATGCTGCAGTCGAATGTGTTGGGCCGAAAGGCGCAAATATAACAGTTATACTACAAACCACAACACAACGCAGTCACGCCCACTTAACGTCCTTTTAAGGGCGGATGACGAAGGGGAATTCTACAGTCTACGAATACTCTAGAATACTTTAGTCATCGGGCGAACGTAAGCATGCAAGCAATCAGTAGGTAATACGTCCATTTTATCTCAATAGCATTTTTTTTTCAATACACAAGATTCATAAACCCTTTCCCGGAGAATTCAATATTTTGACAAATTTCCTTTACGCTTTCCATCACCAAATGCAGTTTTGTTTAACCATTGGAGTAGCTAAAAGAATTGTGGTCTTACTTTGTTCCACGTACCTAATATTCAGCGGTATTTCTAATTCGACATATATCCATGTATAGAAATATTTACATTTGCGTGTCTCAAGTATTTATATAGATAGATATGATCCACTCACGGTATTCAGAATCGCACGAGTCGAAAAAATTAACAGTTATTGGTTGAATGAAACGCATATCATCTTTTGGCCAAAAATCATTTTCCTCGTTCATTACATGTTCTTCACTTTCTATCTAGTTTTGTTTATCAATGTCTGAGAGGGCAGTATAAGCGACCGAGTATACATCTTCAGTTTTCAATTTTTTGCATTAGTGTTGTAAGAATGTATTCATATTTCATCTATATAAATAATATTAGTAGAGTCATTGCAGAAGTCCAAAATACGTAAGGTCACCTTTGTCTATGTCTCTGGACATGCGGGAGTACGGGGAAATGAAAGAGCGGACAGGTTGGCTAGCTGCGCTGTCGTTGAGGACGGGCAACCAATGGATCGGGCGGACATCATCAATGCCCTACGAGATGTGGGAAGAGCACAGTACTTCGACAAACACAGATCCACGTCACTTCTTCGGATGATGATGATGATGATGGAGATGAGAGTTAAGATGGGCGCAGCCAGAAATGAGAAACTTAGTGGGCGTGTAAGAAGACTTATCAACCAACACAGAACTGGAGTCGTCAGCCGCTGGACACAGCGGGACTTGTTGAGGAGGGAATCTGAGCACATGTTCGGATTGCAATGATGATGACCCGCAAATAACACAATAATAAATAATATCGTAATTTAATTTTCTTTACGCAATTCCCCAATTGGTCGTAAATATGTACTTCTTAAATCTGCTAGGTATGGCCTTTCAGAAATGACATTTTTACTGCCTGTATTCTTGCGAAATGTTAAGCCAAAGCTCTGATAATTTCCCATAGAGTGGTTTTGGATATGTCAATGTCATACTTATGTCTAAGTACAATTTTAAATTGCTTTGGCATCAACAACTCTCTACCGTCCACAAATCAATATAACTCTCCTTTAATTATTCAACTGATATTTTATAGCTAGCCCCTTCAGGTATCCGCGGTAGCACCGCAGTTTTCATTCAGCCATCTTGACATTGATCGGTCACTAATACCAAGAGCATGTTTTGTTCTTCAACCTCAAATGCAAAATATTTATAACTTCAGCCTCAAATGTAAAATATTTATAACTTCAGCCTCAAATGTAAAATATTTATAACTTCAGCCTCAAATGCAAAATATTTATAACTTCGGCCTCAAATGTAAAATATTTATAACTTCAGCCTCAAATGTAAAATATTTATAACTTCAGCCTCAAATGTAAAATATTTATAACTTCAGCGTCAAATGTAAAATATCTATAAAATGTCAATGTAATGTTCTTTAGAGTAACGATTCTAAGTTTCAACGACATTGCATTGAAAGCACGTATTTAGAATTATGAAACGCAACTGAATATTGCACAAACAGAATCCTGAAACAAAGTAATGACGTAAACACAGCAAGTCCAGAAATTAACTTTCGTTATGTTCTGGTTCGTTCATAATTTTCTTAAAAGAAACGAGACGTGTTATTTTGAACGGCTGGGTGAATGCTACCGCAATATGATCTGTAAAACACAATAATAGTAACCAAACTAGGATTATGACATATTTCGATATATCTTTGAAGCAAAAATCTTTCCTAATTTATAATAGGAGGGAAAGATATTGTGTGATAATGTTGACGATGATATAAATATGTATGTTCAACAATTTTTACTTCGCTAATGCTGAGATATTATTCTTTAAACGACAGCAAACATGTATGAACACGATATGTTTAAGCTACCAGGTGTAATTTGTTGAGAGTGACTGAACAACTTTTGGCTCTTCCCATGTGCATCATGGTCGCGTCTATAAAATTTGCAACACTTCTTAGTGATTTGTTTATTCATACTTGAGACTAGACATTTCTGCTTTTCAGCAACGCATCTTTTTATGTGTTCGCCCCAACGACTACGCATCTTAGTAATCCGTCTCTCTCTCTCTCTCTCTCTCTCTCTCTCTCTCTCCCCCCCCCTCTACACTTAATCTTATACCGCTTCAGATGCCGAGGGAGATATTATAAATTTCTAGTTCTCGCACTTCTTTCTGTAGGCTCAACCATTGTCAACTGATGACGTTATATCGTTTCTCAAATGTTGTCATTCCACCCTTACTCTGGGTCTACAACGGACTCTTCTTCCACCTCCTTTTAAAATATGTTTTGTGTGGTATAGAATCTCTCGGCGCGCTCGGTTTTAAATATGTTTTGTGTGGTATAGAATCTCTCGGCGCGCTCTGTTTTAAATATGTTTTGTGTGGTATAGAACCTCTCGGCGCGCTCTGTTTTAAATATGTTTTGTGTGGTATAGAACCTCTCGGCGCGCTTGGTTTAAAATATGTTTTGTGTGGTACAGAACCTCTCGGCGCGCTCTGTTTTAAATATGTTTTGTGTGGTACAGAATCTCTCGGCGCGCTCTGTTTTAAATATGTTTTGTGTGGTACAGAATCTCTCGGCGCGCTCTGTTTTAAATATGTTTTGTGTGGTACAGAATCTCTCGGCGCGCTCTGTTTTAAATGTTTTGTGTGGTATAGAATCTCTCAGCGCGCTCTGTTTTAAATATGTTTTGTGTGGTATAGAACCTCTCGGCGCACTCTGTTTTAAATATGTTTTGTGTGGTATAGAACCTCTCGGCGCACTCTGTTTTAAATATGTTTTGTGTGGTATAGAACCTCTCGGCGCACTCTGTTTTAAATATGTTTTGTGTGGTATAGAACCTCTCGGCGCACTCTGTTTTAAATATGTTTTGTGTGGTATAGAACCTCTCGGCGCGCTCTGTTTTAATATGTTTTGTGTGGTACAGAATCTCTCGGCGCGCTCTGTTTTAAATATTTTTTGTGTGGTACAGAACCTCTCGGCGCGCTCTGTTTTAAATATTTTTTGTGTGGTACAGAATCTCTGGCGCGCTCTGTTTTAAATATTTTTTGTGTGGTACAGAACCTCTCGGCGCACTATGTTTTCGATATGTTTTGTGTGGTACAGAATCTCTCGGCGCGCTCTGTTTTAAATATGTTTTGTGTGGTATAGAATCTCTCGGCGCGCTCTGTTTTAAATATGTTTTGTGTGGTATAGAACCTCTCGGCGCACTCTGTTTTAAATATGTTTTGTGTGGTATAGAACCTCTCGGCGCGCTCTGTTTTAATATGTTTTGTGTGGTACAGAATCTCTCGGCGCGCTCTGTTTTAAATATTTTTTGTGTGGTACAGAACCTCTCGGCGCGCTCTGTTTTAAATATTTTTTGTGTGGTACAGAATCTCTGGCGCGCTCTGTTTTAAATATTTTTTGTGTGGTACAGAACCTCTCGGCGCACTATGTTTTCGATATGTTTTGTGTGGTACAGAATCTCTCGGCGCGCTCTGTTTTAAATATGTTTTGTGTGGTATAGAATCTCTCGGCGCGCTCTGTTTTAAATATGTTTTGTGTGGTGCAGAATCTCTCGGCGCGCTCTGTTTTGACGAGCAAACCATTTTATTCGTTGTCCCTGTATTTAGGTTATAAGTGTTTCAATACCTAATCTCTCACTTACGACAATATTTCTGATACTGTCTCTTCTGGATGGGGTATGGTCTTGCTCAGTTCTGGGTCGCTAATGCTACCGATGAATATTTAACCGCAATTAGCCCGTATGCTGATTGGCGACTTGATCTCGACAACTAAAATCGAGACTATTCATCACTTCAATGTCTTCTTCTTCCTGTCAACTTCCCGTAAGGACAGATCTTCACCTAACATTTCCTCTCCGTTACGTTTAACTTGACTCTCGTAAGATCGTTCCACCCCTATTTCATTGCTCTTTCTGCTGAGTTATCCAAGTATATTTTGGGCTCCCCTTTGTCTGATATCCATTTTATCAATTGCAAATCCGATGACACACATTGGCCGCGGCAAGAACACTGATATTTGTTTGAACATTGTATAGTTTTTCAAGCTTTCAATAAAATTATAAAAAAAATTATTACTAGCAATTAAAAAAAAATATTTAAATGTTTTTAGATTTTAAAGAAGGAAGTAGTCACCGGTCTCAACATAAGCAGCCTTCAATATGCAGATTGCATAACCTTAAATATTAGCAGAGACTTCTTCTGCGATCATGACTCTTTCAGAGTAGGAGTCCGGACTCACTCACGAAGGCAGCTGTCTAAGTGATTCGGTTGCCCCGTATAGATCCACTCTGACTGATTACATGTTGGAACGTTGCACTGAGTTCCGCGCCATTGGCCCAGTGCATCCAATTTCTGCCAGCTTTTTATTTAGGTTTGCTTTCCTTAGCCTTTGATTGTCCCTAATCTTCCTGCAAGGCAGTAGCTTGTCTTTTCTGTCTGGGGATTCTGCCCTTAGATGGTCTGCCCTCCCGGGTTTACGAGCACCATCTGCCCGAGAATTAGCAGAGACTGAGAATGAACAAGAAAGGATGGACATAAAAGTGAGAGAAACCAACATGACAGATCTCAGCCTCAACGTTAGGAAAACAACAGTAATTGTCATATTGAAGAAACAACCATCACCATCATGAAACATACAAATATGCAAATTTCAGATGAAACAAGTGCAGAGCTTCAAATACTGGGCACAATAATATTAGACGGAAAATGCACCGTAGTAGTGAACACCAGAATAGCACAGACTAAAGTTGCATTTCAGAAATTGAAAAATATATTGTGCAACACGTTCGATTCACAAGATGAGAAATGAGAAAGAATGCATCGATGTTATATAGAGCCATTTCTGACTTATGGAAGTGGATTATGACTGTAGACAAACAAATAAATAGGTGATTAGAGGCGACACAGATGGGATTTCGCAGAAGAATGTTGAAAGTTCCTTGAAAAGCGAAAAAAAAAAAAAAAAAACAAGGAAATATTCAAAGAGGCCAACACAGAAAGAGAGCCACTGAAACATCAGAAAGAAATAGATATTTTTCGAGCACATCATGAGAAGAGAAAAGTTTGAATATTTGATTGCAACAGGCAAAATACAAGGAAAGCGGTTAAGCAGTCGACAAAGAGAGAAAATATTAATTGCTTTGTATTGTGGCACGGTAAAGAGTCAACAACAGAATTGAAATGATGAACTGAGGACAGTGAATTGTGGAAGAACATAACAGACAACATCAACCGGCATGACACATGATGATAATACTGATAAGACTTAATTAACTAGATTGAACGTGATTGCAGCCATTTATTCTTATAATGTCGAAGCTATCACGTTCACCAGATTCCTGAATAAGGTCAAGGCACATATAAACATTCAACCGACATACAACAATCAATCGACGGCTTCCGGTTCACCCAGCCTTTAATGGGTACCGGATTTTTTTCATGGAAAGTAAAGCGGCACGGGCGTAATACCGACCACATTACCCCAAAAATCATGTGCCGAAGGTCTGTAAAATTTATGGTCACTAACACCATATTCCCTATACGCCACTTCGCGTGACGGTGGACCTTTACTTTTTTATTTTTTAAAAATATAATGTTGAAAATCTCAGGGTTACTTCTGACTCCATTCTTATCGCCATCCGCCCCACTCTCCACTTACTCTCCATCGATCTCGCAGGCACAGTAAAAGAAATTATGTGTTTATAAATTAAAAAAAACAATTTGTGGCGTCAGTCTTGTCTGAAAAAGACAACTTAATTAACTATTAGTTTAATATTTTTTTTTACTAATAATTGATTTTGTTTTGTCCCACCATTTTAAACCCATTTTTCGGTTACTTGCCTCGCAAAAATACTCTCTTGAATTAACTCTTTGTTCAATGAGCTCTATTGTTTAATATAATTGTGGAGTCCTAATTAATCAAAAGTCAAATCAAATCTTCGTACAATCAATATTTTGTCTAATAGAATTGCTGCCTAATAAATGTTGTCGTCTTCTCTAATCAGCTCTTTGTTTAATCAATTTTGTGTCTGATAAACTCTGTACCTATCAAATTCTTTATTTAATCAATGTTGTCTGATAAACTCTGCAACTATCAAATCTTTGTTTGATCAATGTTGTGTCTGATAAACTCTGTACCTATCGATTCTTTATTTAATGAATGTTGTCTGATAAACTCTGCAACTATCAAATCTTTGTTTGATCAATGTTATGTCTGATAAACTCTGTACCTATCAATTATTTGTTTAATTCAACTTCTTTTGGAATCAACTGGTTTGCTAGTAGATTCCTTGTCAAATATTCTTCTTGTCTAATAAACTCTAGGTTTAATCAACTCTCTCACTTTCTCTCTCTCTCTCTCTCTCTCTCTCTCTGTCTGTCTGTCTCTCTCTCTCTAATAAACTCGTTTCGTCTAATCAACTATTTCTCTAATAGACTCTAATCAATTATTTGTGAGATCAATGATTTGTCTATTCAATTCTCTCTCTTTCTCTCGCTCGTCCATCAGTGTTGTACACAATAGACTCTCTGTCTAATCAATTATATGTCAGATCAACGCTTTGTTTAATCAAATCTCCCTATAATCAACCTTCTCTACTCAACTCGCTCTCTCTAATCAACTGTATGTCTAATATACTGTATCTAATCGATGGCAGGTCAGATCAACACTTTGTCTAATCAACTCCTTATATAATCAACTCGTTTGTTTAATGAATGACGTTTATCTATTTATTTCTTTGATATAATCAACTCTATCGCTGACACCCGATGAACCAAATGTTCAGAACCCTGGTCCCTGTACATCCTTCCTGAGTTCCAGAACCATCCAGCATTCTGTAAACAGGTGGGTCAGCTCTCTTTGAACGTAACGCACAGTTGCGACCGATCTGGCAAGCAGTCAAGATATGAGACGCTCAGCTCGAATGTAATCATTTTTTTCTCTCCTGTTTTTAAAATATGTAATACACAGGAGGCCGACGCCTGACAGGAGGCCGACGTCTGGAAGTCATGACCCAGGCGGGAGCCGTTTCTCTTAAAGTATCAAGAAGTTAAAGTGCTGCTCGACGTGGGAGGGTGAAGAAAGAGAACTTCAATCTGATGTTCATATTGTTCCCTCTTGCAAACCGCTATACAAAGAGCTACATATCGCCAAGGGAAGGATAGAGTCACTACGTAATGTAGTTGTAGTAGGAGTAGTAGTAGCCTTCATCAGTCATAATTGACTATGGATTTAACAGCGCCCCTAGAAATGTTATCTTTTTTTTCGTATCGTCGTGTATTATCTTTTTCAATAAATCTGTCTGCTTCTTGTTTGAGTTGGAGCTTTAGAGTGTGTTTTCAAAGATTACGGTCTACAGCTATGTCTTCCCAGGCTGTAGGCTTTATTATGATCAGAGTCTCCATGTCACGTTTACACACGTCTACAAATCGAAGTTTTGGGGGCCCCCTACTTCTTTTACCATCTGCTTGTTCTCCAAAAAGTATATCTTTTGGTATGCGGCAAACTTTCATACAGGTGTGCCAATTCAAGCCAGCGTAACCTACGTTGTTTGAGCAGCATGTAGATGAAAGCATGTGCGAGTGAGGACCTCCGCGTTTATCACTTTGTCCTTCTAGGTGATACCAAGAATATAACTCAGACATCGCATGTGGAATGCATTTAGCCTTCCCTCCTTCTTTACATAAGCTGTCCACGAATCGCTGCCATAGAGAAGGATACTAATGGTGTAGGCACTGTAAACTGTGTAATGTAAAATGAACATAAAGTGGTTTACCTTTCAGTGCTTAACTATATGAACCTATCTAGCATAGCGATTTCTTTGCTAACTTCGCTAAAACGTAGCTTCAATCCCAGCCTGACCCTCTCCACTTAATTCAGCTGAAGACAATAATAGGTACCTGACTCACTCAGATAGGGAAGGTAATAACTACGCGCCACACCCCTTTACCTCCAAATACCATGGTGTAGTAAGAAAGTTTTCACTGGTCTAGTAAGAAAGTTTTCAGTGGTCTAGTAAGAAAGTTTTCAGTGGTCTAGTAAGAAAGTTTTCAGTGGTCTAGTAAGAAAGTTTTCAGTGGTCTAGTAAGACAGTTTTAAGTGGTCTGGTAAGAAAGTTTTCACTGGTCTAGTAAGACAGTTTTCACTGGTCTAGTAAGACAGTTTTCAGTGGTCTAGTAAGAAAGTTTTCAGTGGTCTAGTAAGACAGTTTTCAGTGGTCTAGTAAGACAGTTTTCAGTGGTCTAGTAAGAAAGTTTTCACTGGTCTAGTCAGACAGTTTTCAGTGGTCTAGTAAGAAAGTTTTCAGTGGTCTAGTAATAAAGTTTTCACTGGTCTAGTAAGACAGTTTTCAGTGGTCTAGTAAGACAGTTTACACTGGTCTAGTAAGAAAGTTTTCAGTGGTCTAGTAAGAAAGTTTTCAGTTGTCTAGTAAGAAAGTTTTCAGTGGTCTAGTAAGAAAGTTTTCAGTGGTCTAGTAAGAAAGTTTTCAGTGGTCTAGTAAGAAAGTTTTCAGTGGTCTAGTAAGAAAGTTTTCAGTGGTGTAGTAAGAAAGTTTTCAGTGGTCTAGTAAGAAAGCAAAGTTTTCAGTGGTCTAGTAAGACAGTTTTCATGGTCTAGTAAGAAAGCAAAGTTTTCAATGGTCTAGTAAGAAAGTTTTCAGTGGTCTAGTAAGAAAGTTTTCATGGTCTAGTAAGAAAGCAAAGTTTTCATGGTCTAGTAAGAAAGCAAAGTTTTCAGTGGTCTAGTAAGAAAGTTTTCAGTTGTCTAGTAAGAAAGCAAAGTTTTCAATGGTCTAGTAAGAAAGTTTTCAGTGGTCTAGTAAGAAAGTTTTCAGTGGTCTAGTAAGAACGTTTTCAGTGGTCTAGTAAGAAAGTTTTCAGTGGTCTAGTAAGACAGTTTTAAGTGGTCTGGTAAGAAAGCTTTCACTGGTCTAGTAAGACAGTTTTCAGTGGTCTAGTAAGAAAGTTTTCAGTGGTCTAGTAAGAAAGTTTTCAGTGGTCTAGTAAGACAGTTTTCAGTGGTCTAGTAAGACAGTTTTCAGTGGTCTAGTAAGAAAGTTTTCACTGGTCTAGTCAGACAGTTTTCATTGGTCTAGTAAGAAAGTTTTCAGTGGTCTAGTAATAAAGTTTTCACTGGTCTAGTAAGACAGTTTTCAGTGGTCTAGTAAGAAAGTTTACACTGGTCTAGTAAGAAAGTTTTCAGTGGTCTAGTAAGAAAGTTTTCAGTGGTCTAGTAAGAAAGTTTTCAGTGGTCTAGTAAGAAAGTTTTCAGTGGTCTAGTAAGAAAGTTTTCAGTGGTCTAGTAAGAAAGTTTTCAGTGGTCTAGTAAGAAAGTTTTCAGTGGTCTAGTAAGAAAGTTTTCAGTGGTCTAGTAAGAAAGCAAAGTTTTCAGTGGTCTAGTAAGACAGTTTTCATGGTCTAGTAAGAAAGCAAAGTTTTCAATGGTCTAGTAAGAAAGTTTTCAGTGGTCTAGTAAGAAAGTTTTCATGGTCTAGTAAGAAAGCAAAGTTTTCAGTGGTCTAGTAAGAAAGTTTTCAGTTGTCTAGTAAGAAAGCAAAGTTTTCAGTGGTCTAGTAAGAAAGTTTTCAGTTGTCTAGTAAGAAAGCAAAGTTTTCAGTGGTTTAGTAAGAACGTTTTCAGTGGTCTAGTAAGAAAGCAAAAGAAAGTTTTCAGTGCTCTTATAAGGCAGCAAAAGAAAGTTTTCAGTGGTCTAGTAAAAAAGTTTTGAAAGTTTCAGTGGTCTAGTAAGAAAGCAAAATAAAGTTTTTAGTGCTCTAGTAAGACAGCAAAAGAAAGTTTTCAGTGGTCTATTAAGAAAGTTTTGAAAGTTTTCAGTGGTCTAGTAAGAAAGTTTTGAAAGTTTTAAGTGGTCTAGTAAGAAAGCAAAAGAAAGTTTTCAGTGCTCTAGTAAGAAAGTTTTGAAAGTTTTCAGTGCTCTAGTAAGAAAGCAAAAGAAAGTTTTCAGTGGTCTATTAAGAAAGTTTTGAAAGTTTTCAGAGGTCTAGTAAGAAAGCAAAAGAAAGTTTTCTGTGGTTTAGTAAGACAGCAAAAGAAAGTTTTCAGTGGTCTATTAAGAAAGTTTTGAAAGTTTTCAGTGGTCTAGTAAGAAAGTTTTGAAAGTTTTAAGTGGTCTAGTAAGAAAGCAAAAGAAAGTTTTCAGTGGTCTAGTAAGAAAGTTTTGAAAGTTTTCAGAGGTCTAGTAAGAAAGTTTTGAAAGTTTTCAGTGGTCTAGTAAGAAAGCAAAGTTTTCAGTGGTCTAGTAAGACAGTTTTCATGGTCTAGTAAGAAAGCAAAGTTTTCAATGGTCTAGTAAGAAAGTTTTCAGTGGTCTACTAAGAAAGTTTTCATGGTCTAGTAAGAAAGCAAAGTTTTCAGTGGTCTAGTAAGAAAGTTTTCAGTTGTCTAGTAAGAAAGCAAAGTTTTCAATGGTCTAGTAAGAAAGTTTTCAGTGGTCTAGTAAGAAAGTTTTCAGTGGTCTAGTAAGAAAGTTTTCAGTGGTCTAGTAAGAAAGTTTTCAGTGGTCTAGTAAGACAGTTTTAAGTGGTCTGGTAAGAAAGTTTTCACTGGTCTAGTAAGACAGTTTTCAGTGGTCTAGTAAGAAAGTTTTCAGTGGTCTAGTAAGAACGTTTTCAGTGGTCTAGTAAGACAGTTTTCAGTGGTCTAGTAAGACAGTTTTCAGTGGTCTAGTAAGAAAGTTTTCACTGGTCTAGTCAGACAGTTTTCAGTGGTCTAGTAAGAAAGTTTTCAGTGGTCTAGTAATAAAGTTTTCACTGGTCTAGTAAGACAGTTTTCAGTGGTCTAGTAAGAAAGTTTACACTGGTCTAGTAAGAAAGTTTTCAGTGGTCTAGTAAGAAAGTTTTCAGTTGTCTAGTAAGAAAGTTTTCAGTGGTCTAGTAAGAAAGTTTTCAGTGGTCTAGTAAGAAAGTTTTCAGTGGTCTAGTAAGAAAGTTTTCAGTGGTCTAGTAAGAAAGTTTTCAGTGGTCTAGTAAGAAAGCAAAGTTTTCAGTGGTCTAGTAGGACAGTTTTCATGGTCTAGTAAGAAAGCAAAGTTTTCAATGGTCTAGTAAGAAAGTTTTCAGTGGTCTAGTAAGAAAGTTTTCATGGTCTAGTAAGAAAGCAAAGTTTTCAGTGGTCTAGTAAGAAAGTTTTCAGTTGTCTAGTAAGAAAGCAAAGTTTTCAGTGGTCTAGTAAGAAAGTTTTCAGTTGTCTAGTAAGAAAGCAAAGTTTTCAGTGGTTTAGTAAGAACGTTTTCAGTGGTCTAGTAAGAAAGCAAAAGAAAGTTTTCAGTGCTCTTATAAGGCAGCAAAAGAAAGTTTTCAGTGGTCTAGTAAAAAAGTTTTGAAAGTTTCAGTGGTCTAGTAAGAAAGCAAAATAAAGTTTTTAGTGCTCTAGTAAGACAGCAAAAGAAAGTTTTCAGTGGTCTATTAAGAAAGTTTTGAAAGTTTTCAGTGGTCTAGTAAGAAAGTTTTGAAAGTTTTAAGTGGTCTAGTAAGAAAGCAAAAGAAAGTTTTCAGTGCTCTAGTAAGAAAGTTTTGAAAGTTTTCAGTGCTCTAGTAAGAAAGCAAAAGAAAGTTTTCAGTGGTCTATTAAGAAAGTTTTGAAAGTTTTCAGAGGTCTAGTAAGAAAGCAAAAGAAAGTTTTCAGTGGTTTAGTAAGACAGCAAAAGAAAGTTTTCAGTGGTCTATTAAGAAAGTTTTGAAAGTTTTCAGTGGTCTAGTAAGAAAGTTTTGAAAGTTTTAAGTGGTCTAGTAAGAAAGCAAAAGAAAGTTTTCAGTGGTCTAGTAAGAAAGTTTTGAAAGTTTTCAGAGGTCTAGTAAGAAAGTTTTGAAAGTTTTCAGAGGTCTAGTAAGAAAGTTTTGAAAGTTTTCAGAGGTCTAGTAAGAAAGTGAAGAAAGAGTTCAGTGCTCTAGTAAGAAAGTGAAGAAAGAGTTCAGTGCTCTATTAAGAAAGTGAAGAAAGAGTTCAGTGCTCTATTAAGAAAGTGAAGAAAGAGTTCAGTGCTCTAGTAAGAAAGTGAAGAAAGAGTTTATTCATGCATCGAATGTGTTTATTGGTGGGCCAAATACTGAATGAACTCATATACCTTCTTGAAATAAGATAATCCGGTCAGCATTAGGCCAAGTGTGTCCTAGTGCGATGAAGTTTAAAACGCATTTCCCTACTGTATTACGTTTTGGGACATATTGACCAGACATGTAGCATCATGGTAAATGGAGGGGGGAGATCAGGTTGGGAATGCGTAGCAGACTTAGTTTGCTTTCTCTTTACATGGCTACCATTATTGTACTTGGACAGAGCCAATCATTTGTCCTATCTCTTCCCATGGCTACCATTATTGTACCTGGACAGAGCCAATCATTTGTCCTATCTCTTCACAGGGCTACCATTATTGTACTTGGACAGAGCCAATCATTTGTCCTATCTCTTCACATGGCTACCATTATTGTACTTGGACAGAGCCAATCATTTGTCCTATCTCTTCACATGGCTACCATTATTGTACTTGGACAGAGCCAATCATTTGTCCTATCTCTTCACAGGGCTACCATTATTGTACTTGGACAGAGCCAATCATTTGTCCTATCTCTTCACATGGCTACCATTATTGTACTTGGACAGAGCCAATCATTTGTCCTATCTCTTCACAGGGCTACCATTATTGTACTTGGACAGAGCCAATCATTTGTCCTATCTCTTCACAGGGCTACCATTATTGTACTTGGACAGAGCCAATCATTTGTCCTATCTCTTCACAGGGCTACCATTATTGTACTTGGACAGAGCCAATCATTTGTCCTATCTCTTCACAGGGCTACCATTATTGTACTTGGACAGAGCCAATCATTTGTCCTATCTCTTCACAGGGCTACAATTATTGTACTTGGACAGAGCCAATCATTTGTCCTATCTCTTCACAGGGCTACAATTATTGTACTTGGACAGAGCCAATCATTTGTCGTTTCTCACCTTTGTCTACCCAGAAATATCTCCACAGTGTGCACGAACTCGTTACAAAGTTGATTAATACCATTTTGGTCAGGAATGTTCAATAATTTCGGTCATGAATCGTCAATACCTTCAGCCAGGAACTTTCAGTATTTTCAGTCAAAAACTTTCAATATTTTCGGTCAGGAATATTCAGCCATATCGATTACGACCTTCCATTTTCGAAACTTAATCCAGACAACTGCAGTGTGATCTTTTTTTTTTATTTTAAACTGCAGACCTTGAACACTGGACATTCTTTTTATCGTCTCTCTCAGTTAAGACTTGGGGCTTATTGTTTTTTTACATCTGTCTATATCTTTGCCAGTTCCAGATATCACTTTTGGTTTTTTTTTAACAGTTGGGTACATTAATTATCCGACTGTGAAGTAAATCAGGATCTTTGGATAGTTAAAGAAAGTTTACTGGCCAGTGAGTCATTGAAACTAAGTTGTTGTAAGGCTGACGGGTGGAAGAGGTTTGAGAGGAGTCAACCAGGCTGAACTTTAATTTGAATAGTTTTAAGTCAAATTATTATTTTTTAGATGGTACATGAAATAGACAATTGACAAATAGTACATTAGATAGACAGGGAGCAGCGATAGCTCAGTGGTTAGTGAACTGGACTACAAAGGACAAGAGGTAGGGTTCGATCCCAACCGACAGATTCCGGTTTCACCCAGCCTTAAATGATTACCGAATTTTTTTCTGAGAAAGAAAACGACACGGGCGTAATGCCGACCACATTACCCAAGAAATCATGTGCTGAAGGTGTGTAAAATTTATGGTCACTAACACCATATGCTCTATACACCACTTGGCGTGACTGTAGCTCTTTACTTGTTTTTTTTTAAACATTAGATAGACAATTGACAAATAGTACAAGAGACAGACAATTGGCAAATAGTACAAGAGACAGACAATTGCAAATAGTACATTAGACAGACAATTTACTAATAGTACATGAGACAGACAGATTGAGAATTAATTATTTATTACCGGTTCCCTAGGTAGCAGACGGGGCGAGCCCCTAAGAACTTCTTTAGTTTGGTTTTCTATGTCAATCAGATCCGTGATGAAAAATAGGGCATATGAAGTTTCAATGTACGCATCAAAACAGTAGTATAATAATACCTCCTAGCTAACAATAATGATACATTGTAACACTGTAACCATAACATCAATACATTATAACACTGTAACCATAACATCAATACATTATAACACTGTAACCATAACATCAACATTTTAATGTTTCATTTCCTCTTCCACTATTGCTGTTGGCGTCGAGAGGAGACACAATCTGCGATTCTTTGCTCTTCTGTTGGCCTCTTCTGATGTTATTCCTCCTAGTGACCCTAGTATTCCCTTTATCCATCTCTTTCTCAGCGTTCCTCTTAAACTGGCGTTTTGGTAGCGTTTTTTTTTATGGCTCTTTGAGTCATTGTTAGTTCTTTTTGTCTTATGTGCCCTAACCAACTTATCTGTTGTTTCTTTATGTATTCGATGGCTGGTTCAATTTCGAGTTTCTTCCTCAGGTCAGTGTTTCTTACTCTATCCCTTAAGCTGTTTCCTGTCATTCTTCTGACACATTTCATTTCGGTGGTCGTTATCTTTCTTGTTGTTCTAGAGTCCAGCGTCCATTTCTGGCACTGATAGCATAAAATTTGTAGAAAAAATTGATTTTACGTTATGTCTGTATGATTGTGATTGTTTCACCATTATTATGGCTCTCTGTGCACTGTTGTGTGTGTGTGTTACATTTCATGTTTCATTTGTGATAATAATCAACAATCATAATAGTCATCACAATTTTTTTGGTCTAATCTAAAGTTTAGCGGAACTTTTAATCCACCATTACATAAGATAGGACAACCGTAATACACGAGATCTTTGAAGCTCCAATTTCTCGACTGAATTTCCTTTTTATTAAATTATATTATCTTACAATATTTAT
Organism: Megaustenia siamemsis; assembly: GCA_032433765.1. Taxonomy (NCBI): domain Eukaryota; kingdom Metazoa; phylum Mollusca; class Gastropoda; order Stylommatophora; family Ariophantidae; genus Megaustenia; species Megaustenia siamemsis. The sequence continues at coordinate 65,020,705 of JAVIAB010000124.1, forward strand.
ATTGCACTATATCTGATAGAAATTAATTACCGTCAGTCAGTTAGTTGCTAATTTCAGTGACCGTTAAATTCTCTGAAAACTTACCTGAACATGTTCAAAAAACCTTACAGGTTGAAAACAGTCCCGATAATAATAATGATAAATAAAAGTAATAATAACACCTCTGTACTGTAACATGTTACATAAACTGGTGTACTTTTTATCTGAATCCAAATAAACAGAACATAGAGACAAACTAACCCAAACAGTTTAGACAGAAATTATAAGAAACTTTTTTTAGATATGAAAACTCACCAAATGATGGTGGATAAGGCTGAAAAATAAGAAATAATCAAAGGTTGAGAAAGTGAAATCAGTGTTTTGTGCAGCACATAAAAGTGCCACTCTCAGAAGTAACAATATTACTGACCACCTTTGGAGAGATTGGGACCTCATTATTTAGCATTCCCAACGAATACCATGGGGATGAACATTCGCTTGAAAAGGAAAATACGAGGTAGACGAGGTAGGAGCAGACAGAGACTACAGTGCATCTCTTTCATTCAAGAGATTGTTAGAACAACAGTGTTACGGCGTCTACTATCAAAGCAAAAAGTAAAAGCAAAAAACTCCGTCACGCCAAGTGGCGGCATATAGTGAATCTGGTGTTAGTCACCATACATTTTTAGCACATGATTTTTGGGGTAATGTGGTCGGTATTACGCCCGTGCCGCTTTATCTTCCCAGAAAAAAACATCCGGTGCCCATTTCAGGCTGGGTGAACCCGGAAGCCGTCGGTTGGGACCGAACCCTACCTCATGTCCTTTGCAGTCAAGTTCACTGACCACTGAACTATCGCGGCTCCCATCAAAGCAAGAGACAATGTGAAATGCCGATCTATTGTAGATTGCCGAACCTTGAATGGGAAGACAACTCAAGATGAATGTCATATGCAGTTGCGTAGCTAAGAGGAGCAAGGGAGGGGGCATCTGTCTCCAGGCGCAGCATCTGAGGGCGCCAACTTGACCATTATTACCGTAGTAATTTTACTTTTTAAAACCCTCTTCATACCGTAAAAATAAGCCACAAATCTTCATGTCCTCAGACTCAAAAATGTCCTGGAAAGCATGACGGACCCCCTTAAGGCTCACATCTTGTCATGAGGAGCCAGGAGGGGGCGCGAAAACTGAATTTGTCCTCGAGCGCTGTAATCCCTAGTTACGCCTCAAGTCACATCAATGTCTTTTTTGGTTAAAGATAAGTGGATAGGCAGGTTAAGATTAGTGGGATGCTGATGCGGAGAGTGGCTGGTTGAAAACAAGAAGACATTTGTTTACGAATTATTGATGATCATTATGATGTAGTGCTCCGTAACTTGTCTGTAATCCAAAGAAGGTCAGTTTGTATTTATTCTCTCTCTCTCTCTCTCTCTCTCTCTCTCTCTCTCTCTCTCTCATGCACGCACGCACACATGTGATCATTATGAGGTAGTTTAGACGTATCTAAGCGCCGAAACTTGTCATCCGTATTCCAAGGAAAGTCAGTATACATTTATTCTCTCTCTCTCTCTCTCTCTCGCTCTAACACACACACACAAACATACACAAACACACACATAGTGTATTAGTGCGTGTTAGAGCTCCGACTCTACAATCACTACACAACTATCTCACAAGAAAACAAAATAGTATAGACTGAATCTGCCAGTTTCATGCACCGATAAGCTCTCCATTGTCCTTGTATGTCCCCCCCCCCAACCAAAGAATAATTGCTTCTTGTTTTGTAAAATCTCGCCGCCCCCCCCCCCTCCCCTTTTCCCCTACTTACACTTCTTGCTCGCGCTCTCACTCTATTCGCACTCTTCTTATTCTAACATTCTTCCTTCAATCGATGTATTTCTCCTATGTAACAGCTACTAAACGTCAGAGTTTACCCAGGTGCTTCGTTTGCCTAAGCTCTGTAAAGTAAACACCTTTCATGTTATTTATTTATCAAAAGTAAAGAATGTTTTGGTCCATGTTTTTATGCTCTTCTTTTTTTTTTTGCGTTCACCCAGCATTTTGTGGGTTTCGATGCGATATGTCGCTTGTTTACACCAAACTGCGATATTTGCACCTTTCAGCCCGACACATCCGTCCTCGGCGTGGGTAGATTTATAATTAACACATATTTGCCCGGGTTTACTTTGTGTCACTGAAAAAAAAAAGATAAATGAACGAAGACATAACAAATCAGAGATAAAGATTCTTCTACCTACCATAGGGCTAAAAATAACCCCGAAGGAATTGAACAAAAACGTTGAGAGATAACTGAAGACAAATAAGAAGTGAATATTATTATAGAGCGAAACTTCCGAGGCGATAATCAGCGAATCAATTCAGAGGAAGAGGTATGTTTACAGCACTCGGAAAAAATGACAAATAATCAACACCAGAAAAAAAAAAACAAAGAACAATATATGGACCGAAGCAGGATCGAACCCGTACTCAGTGACACAGCGCCTTGCCAAGAAAAGCCAAACGCTAGGGAACACTGGAACTCAGCTATTTGAGAGATAACTGAGTTGAGAACATCTGGCGCTATCTGCGTGATTCAAATAGCAGATATAAGAAAATATGAATGATGTTCCAGTAGCTTGACTTGATAATGACAAGCGGGTAACCCAGATACACAAGAATACGATTTGGGGGCTTCGGTAGATTTGTTGGGAAAACCACTCGACTAGGTTACCGAGGTTCAGACAACCCGTGTTCGATTCTCCCTGGAAGCAGTGTGAGTTGTACTCGTGGTTACAAAAATAAAAATATCCCCGCGGTCGACTCAACCGCCGGCAGAAATGGGTACCAGGGTATTACTCTGGGATGGTGAGGGATGCCGCCTCGCATCGTGAGTTTCGATGCTGGAAGCGACACTGTCCAGAAGTCTTCCGACACTTCTGGATAGGCGGCCGAGCACATATGGGTGAAATCTCGTGTGCTAAGACCCCGATTCAAGTCTCGTACTTTTTACCTCTACACAATAATAATTTCACCAGGTTTATAATGGCAAGTACTAAAAGTTCCACAAACAATTTTTTACGATTTATCGATCAAGCCATGGGACAAATCGCTATATAAAGCAAATCACTTCTGATTAGGGATTATTTCTAGCTATGATTATTCACACGATACATATACAATTCAATGCAAGATGATCTAAGTTTCTACCTGGCGAATTAGTCAGACAAATCAAGGATTTTAATCAGTACATTTCAATAGTAACCGTAGAACTCAGATAGATCAGAAGTGAATTACATAGATATATGAGGTTGTTTGGAAGTGCCTAAATAGTTGTGATGCAGATGTAAGCTTCAATGTAATCGTACATAATAATACAAATAATTTCTCTACTTTTATTGTAGAATAATCTTTGATATTATGTATCAGACTTAGATTAGAACCTAGATTTTTTGTGCATCTCAATGCACATCGTTATTCTGTGCGAGCCTCTCAATCTCGGTAAGAAGTGATGCATGCTGTTGTTGCGATAACGTATATTGTTACTGATAACGTATAATATTACTGACAGGTAAACCGTTTAATGTTACTGATAATGTCAAGAACAAAAACTATCATTAACATCCTGACACTAATTAAAGAGCACACGGGAATAAATTAAGGAACTTTAAAACTCCCCACAAACAAAAGTGTGTGAAATAAGCATTAGATTAAATTTGCGGTTTGTCAATAATTCAGTTGTTTACCTCGACAAGGCAACCATAAAAAAAAAACGAATAAGAAAAAAGAAAATAAAGAACATTTAAAGACAGAAAGTTATTTTGTAGCTTTAATTATATTAATTCATTCATTCATTTACATAGGCGAAACAAGTCCGTGTTTACATACCTTGGCGTAATAGAATTCCCACGCGGCTTCAACAAATGAACAACCATTATGGACTAACAGTAGAACCAAAACTATTGTTTGTTGTATTTACCATCCCTTCGATAGGGTTAGGAGTATTTTTATACTTTAATCTGGGCTCCCATATGAGGCTGTAATAGGTGGCGAGAACAATAGCCGCTAGAGAAACGGCCAGAACGTATGCCAGTACAGTTGCTAGGCGGATCCACTTCTTGTTTGTCTTAGCCGCCATTTTAGTCTTGCTTTTGTCAGAGGTGAATCCAGGACCCTTGGAACCGCCTTGCGTGGCGTTGGCTCGATACGTAGTGTTTGTGTCGTCCTTGTCCATGGTTTATATAGACGGGCGGTTAGCAATTACCCCACACTTGGTATTTGTTGAAGATGGCTGCGATGTGGTACAACAATTGATCCAGGAATGCAGAGTCTATGTGCCACTTTAGCTCAAATCTGATTTCCTGTTTGACGTCGATATTGCTGTAAAGGTTAACGGATAACTCAGTTCGTTCATACGTCAGTGCTCGACAGCGGCTGCACGACTCGGTTATCGACCATATATTGAGCGTGCTCTGGCTTCCAGCGTGCTGGGAACTCACAGATCGATGATAAAACACGAGTGAGTAGAATTTCTAGAGACAACCACGGGAACCATAGCGACTGCTCAGCTCAGCTTAGGCTTGGGTGCGTTTGCGTGCCTCTCACGCTTTTAGCTCACGCGCGCTCAGTGTCAAAGTTATGCCAGCGTTATATATTTCTGGAGATTAATTTTAGAAATGTTAGTGGTGACAGAGAAGTGAATGTGTCAATTATATTGGTACAAAGTGGTGTATCTTATTCGTATAATTGTGGTTGAGTTATAAAGAGAGCTATAAAGTACAGGTAAATAGAACAGGTGCAGTGATACGTTTAGAGGAGGGGGGAAGAAAGGTGAAACCTGGATTGAAAAGGAAGAAGGAAGAGAGAGTGAGTGAAGAAACTGTGGAATGAGAATGAAGGAAAAGAATGGATGAGAGAACTTAGATAGGATAAAGAGAATGTTGAGAGAGACACAGATAGAGAAAGTTCAGGAGAGAGAGAGAAAGTGAGAGAGAGAGAAAAGGTGAGAGAGTCGAACAAAATAAGCAGCATAGAATGAAAATAATAGGAAATAAGAGATTGATAGATAGAGTATAAGAAGGTAGAACAAAAAAATGAGAGAGTAGAATACAGACAAAGGAGTGAACATGGGAAAGAGAGAAGATGAAATTGCGTAAGAAAAAGGAAACCGCCCACTAGAGGTCGGTATCGCACAGACTCAAGAGCGCTTACATAATCATAATATGATATTTTAAATAGCTCGTTGACAACACAGAACGTACGACACACTAAACCAATAGATGTTAAATAGCTCGTTGACAACACAGAACGTCAGACACACTAAACCAATAGATGTTAAATAGCTCGTTGGCAACACAGAACGTCAGACACACTAAACCAATAGATGTTAAATAGCTCGTTGACAACACAGAACGTCAGGCACACTAAACCAATAGATGTTAAATAGCTCGTTGACAACACAGAACGCCAAGCACACTAAACCGATTGATCTTAAATAGCTCGTTGACAACACAGAACGTCAAGCACACTAAACCAATATATGTTAAATAGCTCGTTGACAGCACAGAACGCCAAGCACACTAAACCAATAGGTGTTAAATAGTTCGTTGACATCACAGAACATCAGACAACCTAAACCAATAGATGTTAAATAGCTCGTTGACAGCACAGAACGTCAAGCACACTAAACCGATAGGTGTTAAATAGCTCGTTGACAACACAGCACACTAAACCGATTGATGTTAAATAGCTCGTTGACAGCACAGAACGCCAAGCACACTAAACCAACAGATGTTAAATAGCTCGCTGACAGCACAGAACGCCAAGCACACTAAACCGACAGATGTTAAATAGCTCGTTGACAGCACAGAACGCCAAGCACACTAAACCAACAGATGTTAAATAGCTCGCTGACAGCACAGAACGCCAAGCACACTAAACCGATTAATGTTAAATAGCTCGTTAACAGCACAAAACGCCAAGCACACTAAACTAATAGATGTTAAATAGCTCGTTGACAGCACAGAACGCCAAGCACACTAAACCGATTGATGTTAAATAGCTCGTTGACAGCACAGAACTCCAAGCACACTAAACCAACAGATGTTAAATAGCTTGTTGAAAACACATCATGTCGAGCCAATATATGTTAAATATCATGAAAGCTTGTGTGTTGGTTATGGTCTCTATAGCACGCCGATTATACACGTAGCTATCTGACAGTTGTCTGTCACTGATACATTAATATATTTTCTCAATTGTTGTTTTCCCTCAAATACACGAAGCACATGCTACTATTTTATATTGAAGTTGATTAGAAAAAACTGTATCTTAAAATGTAAAAAAAAAAATGTGATTGCAATTTGAATATTACATTTCACGAACTCTCAGATTTGTAATTTCTTTGACCTTCTTGTTGTGAAAATTAATTATTGGTAGCCTTAACTCCACACGGGAGCCGCGATAGCTCAGTGGTTAGTGAACTGGACTACAAAGGACAAGGGGTAGGGTTCGATCCCAACCGACGGCTCCGGGTTCACCCAGCCTTAAATGGGTACCGGATTTTTTTCTGGGAAAGTAAAGCAGCACGGGCGTAATACCGACCATATTACCCCAAAAATCATGTGCTGAAGGTCTGTAAAATATAGGGTCACTAACACCATATTTCCCTATACGCCACTTGGCGTGACGGGGGTACTTTACTTACTGAACTCCACACATAAATATTGTCTTTAGCTAAAAATCTTATCTTTTGTTTCTGGTGTCACAAATTGAAACCCCTTTCTTGAAATACCAATTTCTAAAATGAAGGGAATGTTTAAATAAAGATCTATCTTTATCCCTTTATCTTGTGCTACCAGTGCCAGATATGGACTTTAGACTCAAGAACTATTAGAAAAATAACCACCACAGAAATAATGTGAGTCAGAAGCATGACATGAAACAGCTTGACAGATAAGATCAGAAATGAAAAGTTACGAAAAAGACTAGGAGCGGAAGAAGCTAATAAATACATCAAGCGACAACAGATCAAGTGGTTCGAGCATGTAATAAGACACAAAGAACTAAATCTAGCACAACGAGTCACCAACAAAAGATACGAGAACACCAGACCAAGAGGCCAATCAAGAAAAAGATTGATAAATTGCATACTAAAAACACACGGAGCTATAAGAGCAGAATAGGCCAATAGAAGAGCAAGAAACTGGAAACCATATCTTTCCTCGATGCCGAAAGGCAAATGAAGAAAAAAAGAAAGGAAGAAAGCGAGGATGGATGCACGGACGGAAGCAAGGACGGACGGAAGCAAGGAAGGACGGAAGGAAGAAAGCAATGACGGAAGGAATTAATGACGAAAGGAAGCAAGGATCGAAGGAAGGAAAGAATAGTAGGTCAGTAATGTTCAGGACTGATGACATCTTCATCTATAGGTGATGCAACATTTCCAAGGTTTCAACTAAAAAGCCGTATTTAGATAAAAACAAGAGCTGTGAACTAGTGCTTCCATGAGGCCATTCCTTCGTGTAGCTTCACGCTGCATCCCAAGTCTCAAGATCACATCGTCAATATCAGTTGTGCAGATTTTCAACATACAGAGGTTAGCATCTTCAAATCTTCACCATTGTCCACATTAGCCATCCCAACCACTTAAGCCCTCAACTCTTTTGTTGTCTGGATAGTGTATCCATTATTTATATAACACATTTAACAAGTAAAGTAAAAAAATGTAACCCGGTTACGCCAAGTGGCGTACAGTGGTTAGTGACCATAAATTTTACAGACCTTCGGCACATGATATTTGGGGTAATGTGGTTGGTATTACGCCAGTGCCGCTTTACTTTCCCAGAAAAAAATCCGGTACCCATTAAAGGCTGGGTGAACCGGAAGCTGTCGGTTGGGATCGAATCCTACCACTTGTCCTTTGTAGTCCAGTTCACTAACCACTGAGCTATCGCGGCTCCCTTCATTTAACAAGGAACTGATAAAATTAACGAAACTTCAGTTTTTAAAATTTTGTATTTTTCCATAGTAATATATTGCCGTGAAACATAGAAAATCGACAGATCTGCTGTAAAATTGACTAATACCTTTGAGTGTAAGTGTTAGACGGATAATTAGATACCATGGACAGAAAAAAAAAACAACAACTTGTCAGTTTTTCAAAATACATAAATGACTATAAAACAGGTTGATAAAGAACTTCATAATGGAAAATAACATATTTCTGTCATGTAAAATTATATAATGGACTATAGAAGATAATTATGGAGGGACAATTTCAGATAAACGAGACAGATAAAGATCTAGAAAAAGGGTGGGTGCAAAATATCACTGACGAGCTGTGATTGATTGCTGAAACTGTTGGACATTTTTAGGAGGTCAGGGAAACCTTCAGACTAGACGTCATGGGAGCCGAGTTCCAACACGGGCTATATTGATGATGATGAGAAACACTTACACGGACGCATGCACCCACACCTTCACACACGCACACATACGTATACACACACGGGGACTGGTTGGTCTCAAGGCAAGACGCCGGCCTCGAGACAGAGAGGTTGTGGGTTCAAATCCCGGCTACACCGGTTGGAATTTTTATTTATGATTTCTTTCTGCGGCAACCACCCCTGGTTCTCAGCAGCGAGGCCCGGCTTGAAACGTCAATTACTCATCGACGGAAAAAATATGAGTACCACCGAAGTCGGAGTTATCAGCCTGTGCGGCGAGGGACCCCTGTGTACACGGCTGCCAGGGAAAATTGGATTAACACGCAAAATTCAGTTCCTAGTTTCTAGGGACTTCGTCAGTGGTAAAGCTGGTGAACGAAAGAAAGGGAGAAAAAAATGTATACACACACGTATACACATACACATAAACATATATTCCTGCATTGACTGCTCTAACGAATACATGTGCTCAAAGTATTTTCTTTTTTTTCGTAATGGACATATGTCGGGCCTGTGTTGAGGAGAAACATTAAGAGAATCTCAAAACAGGCTCTTTTATTGGAAACATCAGGGTACAGAAAAAGAGGAGGACCTAAAGAGATACTCACGGGAACACTTATAAGAGAAGCAAAGTTGGCAGGTAAAGACTCTTGGATAAGATAGAACATCTCACCCAGAATACAGATAGATGGAAAAAACACTACGAGTCCTATGTCTAGCGGTGATGGAGGGATCAGGAATGGATTTGTTAATTCTATAAATTGTTCTATGTCTTGATAGTTCTATAAATTGTTCTATGTCTGTATTAAGTTTGTGTTGAGTAAATAGGTTTAGTCGACAGATCACCTTAGCTGCACTGCGGACAACTCCATAGTGTTCAGATTCCCTCGTCTGCACGTTTCCCATCATGAAGTACGTCCGCCATACACCAACGAAAGCACCGAAGATTGTTTCAGCTAATATGCAGATACTTAGTAGCTCCGGTTATGATCTTGATCCAAACCTCCTTAGTCGTTTCTTACGACTTGCTAGGCAGGTGACAGTTGTTCTCTTCTTTTCTCACCTGATCATGGTCGTGGCCATGTAGCAAAACACGGACTCAAATAAACGATAACGAGCAGTTAATTTATTTTGACCACACAATGATCTGTTCCGAGGCAATATCAGAGAATTATTACAGCAACAAGGAAACAACTAATTCAAACATCACTGTCGTCTTCGTTACGGGTGCACGAAGACTCTAATTGTTTCATAACATTTACCGATTTTTATTTTGTATTTAACTTAGATCGCAAGAAACATGGAGAATATAGTTGGAAGACAAATAATAATAGATGAATATTATTATAGAGGGAAACTTCCGAGGCGATAATCACCGAATCAATTCAGAGGAAGAGGTATGTTTACAGCACTCAGTAAAATGACAAATAATCAATAACAGAAAAAAAAAAAAACAGAGAACAATATATGGACCGAAGCAGAATCCAACCCGTACTCAGTGGCACAGCGCTTTGCCACGAAAAGCCAAACTCAGCTAAGTAAAAAAAAAATAGCTATCGTGGAAGTGTCTTTCATGCAGGTGTTCTCATGACTATAGCATAAGGCTGCGATCACAGCTCGGAAATACATTGTGTATCTGTATTTTTTCCTGTTAAGACAAGTATCTACCGGATAGGGTAGGGCTGAATACTTGCGATGCAGACAAACGTTTAGGACGAAACAGCACCAATAGTAGTTTCCAGTGGTTTAGACTGGCAGGTCAGGGTGTCTTATTAAAAATTTAATTGAACAATTAATTTATTAGAGATTTAATTTAGCAGAATGATCGAGCGTCTGTAATATTGGGTAATTATTTCATTAATTGCTGAAACTCTATATAAATATTACCTGCGCATGACCGGAAGTCATCAACTTTATTGACATTACTTGGTGTGCAGCAGTAGTAGGAGCCGCACGTTATGATCGGACTTGTTTAGTTGACCAAAGAGTAGGGTATACCCTACGAAGTCCAGTACCCTTCAAGTACAAGAGTTATATAGTAGGATACCACCACTTTCCCATGGTGGAAGGTGGTGGTGGTGGTGGTGGACTTCTGTTATGATATATATGTATATATGAATAGGGCTTGTATAGTGCATGAAGAGGGTTGGTGGTTGAGGGGGATAATTAATGAGGCATGTATTGGACATCAGTTTTTCCCGCCAAAGTGACTTCCAATAGGAGCTAGTGTGTGTATGTTGTCCGGCTATAGACCACGCCCACTCCGGAAGTTAAACTACCATATTAGGGAGTAGTGATACGTTAGTTATTTCATACATATGGTGAGTATATATACATATAATAGTAATAAGTTAATAGTTATTATATCCAAGGGACCATAAGGGACCGTAATTAAGATAGATACGGACCATAATCAGTGATATTTAATCAGGTAATTCACGCTGACGACATGAAAGAACGATAGTCTCCTACCGGGTCACATAATGACCCAATCAATAAACCGCTCTCGTGAGAGTAAAGATTTCTTTTTCCCAAGCGGTCTCGCTGCGTCGCTATGCTGACTGGAATTATCGAATTTATAACATAGGTGTAAGAAATATATTAAGATCAAGCTAAGTCCACTAATAGAGGAGATCGAGAGTGTACCCCAACGAGCTTAGGAGGAAAGATAGGCGTAGTACATGTCAGCTGCCTCACAGAGCATGTATATTTGGGAACAGAGCCCCCCCCAAAAAAAAAGACTGTGTGCGTGTTCATGTGTGTGTATGTGCATATTGCTCAGAGAGTAAACAAAAGGACCAGTCTTCGGATAGCTTCGCTGACTGATACAAAATGTAATGTTTATTGATTGATGGAGAGGTACCTGTGTTCGTGTGTGGGTCGTAGAACAAGCGGATGAATAGCAGGGTTTGATGGAGAGATGATTGTGTGTTTGTGTGATTCAGTATACAAATAGCTGTATAAATAAATATTGAAGTGATAAGTAGAACGATCAATCGCTCACCCAATATGTACATACACATTCGTTACATCACTATAAAGTGGTTATCAATATCAACACACCGTAAGCAATAAGAACCACTAAAAGAATCGACCCCAAAACGCGAACTCCACAAACATCTGTACCTATATGATAGTCGTAACTTACCGTTAATGTTATTAATAAAGGTGACGCATACGTGATGTATAACTAAGAGGTCTGCCCTATAGTGGTAGTAAGAGGAATATTATAGATAATCATAGTTGAGCGACGGTATTACGCTAACAAAGGTAAAATGACCGACCTTTCGTATGGTGTACACCGTAACACCCCTACATCTTATACAGTCTGTCATGGTAATGTGATAGAAGAAGAAACTGATGTTTAGGGGTAAGTCCCAAACATATTTTTTGTATTTTCATCATCTAAATAATCGTTTTTAAACCCGGAATTATTATCAGATAGAACGACACATGATAGTGATGGTTAGCTTATTTTTTATTCACATATAGTCGAGTTTGGACTCGTTGTAAAGATAATTTTAAGAGTAGTTATATGTTTAATGTTTAGTTCCTTTAAAAAAAAACAATAAAGCTACTATACTTGTAACTAATCCTGTTTAACATTAAAATAAATACCCCATATTAACAGTATCCAATAGAGCACCCCAGAATGAAACTGTACTAGTACGCTCCAGTGGCCGAAAGAAGGCTATTGTTCCCCACGCGTCCCGGGGATAATTGATATAATTGCTCTCTCGCGAGTGGCGTGTGGCATTGTATAGCACTTGAGGGTTTATTGTGCGTGCACTAAAAAGATGAACACATAGGCGCGTTACTAAATAAACAAGTAATTTACTACTAATAAAAAAAAATATATATATATATAATATACGTTATTTATTTTTAAATCCTTCATCTCGAGACACGCAAATAGATACCAAACAAGATATAGTTTTTAGTATAACAAGTTATTTTCTTTCATCAATGTGCCGGCTTCGTAACTAAGGTATATTTCTGTCTCGCTCTCTCTCTCTCTCTCTGTCTGTTTGTGAGTGTATGTATGTGTGTGTGTATGTATGTATAGCTGTATGTTTATAGATTATTCACTCTAGTTCGCTGTTTGTCTAAACCTATGTTATTAGTATAGGATACAAGTCAACAGACTAATAGAACGAATATCTTAATACCTTTTACAGCTCGATGATTAATGACAACGCTGAAAGACACAAAAAAAAAAACAAAAAAAACAAGGCGACCCGGTTAGTTTTAGTCATATTTAGACGTAATCTATATCAAAATATGCGTATTTTAAACCAGTTTTATACTAAAGCAGTTATTTTATAAATAACATTACAGTGTAAACGTTCAGCCGAGTACATATTTTTGTCTTCTTATATATATATATATATATATATATATATATATATATATATATAAAAGGCGAACTAAAAATCCTAAAAAGCTACTTACATAGTCATTATAGTTAGACACACCGAGCAGGAATTTAGATTCAATGTCCAAAAAGTTAGACCAAATCGCAAAATGTTAGCACCAGAACACAACAATTTAGGGTCATAAGCAAAAAGTCGAGCTGAAAACCTTACAAACCTACTCATATAGGCGTAATAGTTAGACACAATGAACAGGAAGTAATAACAAAAATCCCAAAAGTTACGCCTAAGCGCAAAAAATGTTACCCCAGAACACAAAATATAGGCTCGTATTAAAAAAGTCGACCTAAAAAGCTTAAAATTCTACACACATAGTCATAATAGTTAGATACACCGAGCAGGAATATAGATTCAATGTCCAAAAAGTTAGACCAAATCGCAAAATTTTATCACCAGAACACAAAATTTAGGCTCATAAGCAAAAATCCGATTTGAAAACCATACAAACCTACTTATATTGGCATAATAGTTAGACACAACGAGCAGGAAGGTATATCCAAAAACCCAAAAGTTACGCCAAATCGCAAAAAAAAAAGGTTACCCCTAGAACACAAAAATATAGGTTCGTATTAAAAAAGTCGACCTAAAAAGCCTAAAAATCTACGCATATAGTCATAATAGTTAGACACAACGAGTAGAAAGTTATAGTCAAGGTCCAAAAAGTTAGGCAAAATCGCAAAATTTTACCACCAAAACACAAAAAAAATTTAGGCTCATAAGCAAAGAGTCGATCTCAAACCCTAAAAGCTACCCCCATACTCATACTAGTTAGACGCATCGAACAGATAGTTATATCCAAAGTCCCAAAAGTTACGCCAAAGCGCAAAATATTTACCCTCAGAACACAAAAAATGTAGTCTCATATTAAAAAAGGCGAAGTAAAAAGCTACTCACATAGTCATAATAGTTAGACACAACGACCAGGAATTTAGATTCAATGTCCAAAAAATTAGAACAAAGCGCAAAATTTTAGCACCAGAACACACAAATTTAGGCTCATAACCAAAAAGTCGATCTGAAAACCCTACAAATCTACTCCCATACTCATACTAGTTAGACGTGTCGAACAGATAGTTATATCCGAAGTCCAAAAGGTTAGGCCAAAGCGCTAACATTTTACCACCAGAACACAAAAAAAATGTAGACGCATATTCAAAAAGTCGACCTAAAAACCCTAAAATGCTACTCATATAGTCATAATTGTAAGACACAAAGAGCAGGAAGTTATATCCAAAGTCCCAAAAGTTACGCCAAAGCACAAAAATGTTACCCCCAGAACACAAAAATGTAGGTTCGTATTAAAAAAGTCGACCTAAAAGCCCTAAAAATCTACGCACATAGTCATAATAGTTACACACAACGAGTAGAAAATTATAGTCAAAGTCCAAAAAGTTAGGCCAAATCGCAAAATGTTAGCACCAAAACAGAAAAAAATTTAGGCGCATAAGCATAAAGTCGAGCTGAAAACCCTACAAAGCTACTCCCATACTCATACTAGTTAGACACAACGAGTAGAAAGTTATAGTCAAGATCCAAAAAGTTAGGCCAAAGCGCAAAATTTTAGCACCAAAACACAAAAAATTAGGCTCATAACCATAAAGTCGATCTGAAAACCATACAAAGCTACTCCCATACTCATACTAGTTAGACACAACGAGTAGAAAGTTATATCCAAAGTCACAAAAGTTAGACCATATCGCAAAATTTTAGCACCAGAACAAAAAAAAAATTTAGGCTCGTATTAAAAAAGTCGATCTGAAAATCCTAAAAAGCTACTCATATAGTCATAATAGTTAGACACAAGAGTAGGAAGTTATATCCAAAGGCCCAAAAGTTACACCAAATCGCAAAATGTTAGCACCAAAACACACACAAAAAAATTTAGGCTCATAACCAAAGAGTCGATCTCAAACCCTACAAAGCTACTCCCAAACTCATACTAGTTAGACGCGTCGAACAGATAGTTATATCCAAAGTCCCAAAGGTTACGCCAAATCGCAAAAAATTTTACCCTCATAACACAAAAAATGTAGGCTCATATAAAAAAAGCGATCTAAAAATCCTAAACAGCTACTCACATAGTCATAATAGTTAGACACAACGACCAGGAATTTAGATTCAATGTCCAAAAAGTTAGAACAAATCGCAAAATCTTAGCACCAGAATACACAAATTTAGACCCATAAGTAAAAAGTCGATCTGAAAACCCTACAAATCTACTCCCAAACTCATACTAGTTAGAAACATCGAAAAGATAGTTATATCCAAAGACCAAAAAGTTAGGTCAAAGCGCAAACATTGTACCACCAGAACACAAAAAATGTAGGCACATATTCAAAAAGTCGACCTAAAAACCCTACAAACCTACTCACATTGGCATAATAGTTAGACACAACGAGCAGGAAGGTATATCCAAAATCCCAAAACTT
This sequence comes from Megaustenia siamemsis, assembly GCA_032433765.1. Lineage (NCBI taxonomy): Eukaryota > Metazoa > Mollusca > Gastropoda > Stylommatophora > Ariophantidae > Megaustenia > Megaustenia siamemsis. Next base: position 65,035,989 of record JAVIAB010000124.1, read on the forward strand.
ACGCCAAATAGCAAAATTTTAGCACTAGAACACAAGAATGTAGGCTCGTATTAAAAAAGTCGACATAAAAAGCCTAAAGATCGACGCACATAGTCATAATAGTTAGACACAGCGAGTAGAAAGTTATAGTCAAGGCCCAAAAAGTTAGGCCAAATCGCAACATTTTAGCACCAACACACACACAAAATTTAGGATCATAAGCATAAGTCGATCTGAAAACCCTACAAAGCTACTCCCATACTCATACTAGTTAGACACAACGAGTAGAAAGTTATATCCAAAGTCCCAAAAGTTAGGCCAAATCGCAACATTTTAACACCAAAACACAAAAATTTAGGGTTCATAAGCATAAAGTCGATCTGAAAACCCTACAAAGCTACTCCCATACTCATACTAGTTAGACACAACGAGTAGAAAGTTATATCCAAAGTCCCAAAAGTTAGACCATATCACAAACTTTTAGCACCAGAACACAAAAATTTAGGCTCGTATTAAAAAAGTCGATCTGAAAATCCTTAAAAGCTACTCATATAGTCATAATAGTTAGACACAAAGAGTAGGAAGTTATATCCAAAGTCCCAAAAGTTACACCAAATCGCAAAAATGTTACCCCCAGAACACAAAAATGTAGACTCGTATTAAAAAAGTCGACCTAAAAAGCTTAAAAATCTACCCACATAGTCATAATAGTTAGACACAACGAGTAGAAAGTTATAGTCAAGGTCCAAAAGGTTAGCCACGCTATGTTGAATCATATTCAGGGCGCGTAGACATTACCCTGTTCAATAGACCCACTACTAACTGGATAGTGGAGAACTTTCCCACCCCAAGATTTTTATTTATTTCACCTACATGGCTTCTCGGTTGTCTGTCCTTTGTTAAAGTGACAAAGATATTGAATTCCAAAGAGGTTAGGATAAGTACAAGAATAAAAATTTCCAACGCGCTTGTTAAGTCAGTCCCATAAAACTCGGCCTCTGCTATTTCAAAACTAACTTGAAAGTTGTCCTCTACTATTTCAAAAGTTGTCCTTCTCGATTCAAAAGTTGTCTTTGTCAAATCAAAAGTTGTCCTCTACTATTTCAAAAGTTGTCCTATACTATTTCAAAAGTTGTCCTTTCCAATTCAAAAGTCGACCTTTACTATTTCAAACGTTGTCCTTCTCGATTCAAAAGTTGTCTTTGTCAAAGCAAACGTTGTCCTCTGCTATTTCAAAAGTTGTCCTCTACTATTTCAAAAGTTGTCCGCTACTATTTCAAAACTTGTCCTCGGCTAAACCAAACACATCATCTAACAACTTCCACTAGTACTACTACTACTACTACAACTACTTCGTCTACAACTTCCACAACCAACTACTACTACAACTATTACAACTTCCACAAACAACTACTACTACACCTACTACGGCTACAACAACAACTACTGCTACTACAAAAAGCGTACACCAAACGAACACCAGGGCTTTTTAAACTGGGTAGAATTGGATGGAAGGAAAAGAAAACAAACGAGGATGTCTTAAAACAAGACAAATGAAATTTTTGGAGCATGTTAATAGGTGCTGTCTTGTTTTAAGACATCCTCGTTTGTTTTCTTTTCCTTCCATCCAATTCTACCCAGTTTAAAAAACCCTGGCGTTCGTTTGGTGTACGCTTTTTGTAGTAGCAGTAGTTGTTGTTGTAGCCGTAGTAGGTGTAGTAGTAGTTGTTTGTGGAAGTTGTAATAGTTGTAGTAGTAGTTGGTTGTGGAAGTTGTAGACGAAGTAGTTGTAGAAGTTGTAGTAGTAGTAGTAGTACTAGTGGAAGTTGTTAGATGATGTGTTTGGTTTAGCCGAGGACAAGTTTTGAAATAGTAGCGGACAACTTTTGAAACAGTAGAGGACAACTTTTGAAATAGCAGAGGACAACGTTTGCTTTGACAAAGACAACTTTTGAATCGAGAAGGACAACGTTTGAAATAGTAAAGGTCGACTTTTGAATTGGAAAGGACAACTTTTGAAATAGTATAGGACAACTTTTGAAATAGTAGAGGACAACTTTTGATTTGACAAAGACAACTTTTGAATCGAGAAGGACAACTTTTGAAATAGTAGAGGACAACTTTCAAGTTAGTTTTGAAATAGCAGAGGCCGAGTTTTATGGGACTGACTTAACAAGCGCGTTGGAAATTTTTATTCTTGTACTTATCCTAACCTCTTTGGAATTCAATATCTTTGTCACTTTAACAAAGGACAGACAACCGAGAAGCCATGTAGGTGAAATAAATAAAAATCTTGGGGTGGGAAAGTTCTCCACTATCCAGTTAGTAGTGGGTCTATTGAACAGGGTAATGTCTACGCGCCCTGAATATGATTCAACATAGCGTGGCTAACCTTTTGGACCTTGACTATAACTTTCTACTCGTTGTGTCTAACTATTATGACTATGTGGGTAGATTTTTAAGCTTTTTAGGTCGACTTTTTTAATACGAGTCTACATTTTTGTGTTCTGGGGGTAACATTTTTGCGATTTGGTGTAACTTTTGGGACTTTGGATATAACTTCCTACTCTTTGTGTCTAACTATTATGACTATATGAGTAGCTTTTAAGGATTTTCAGATCGACTTTTTAATACGAGCCTAAATTTTTGTGTTCTGGTGCTAAAAGTTTGTGATATGGTCTAACTTTTGGGACTTTGGATATAACTTTCTACTCGTTGTGTCTAACTAGTATGAGTATGGGAGTAGCTTTGTAGGGTTTTCAGATCGACTTTATGCTTATGAACCCTAAATTTTTGTGTTTTGGTGTTAAAATGTTGCGATTTGGCCTAACTTTTGGGACTTTGGATATAACTTTCTACTCGTTGTGTCTAACTAGTATGAGTATGGGAGTAGCTTTGTAGGGTTTTCAGATCGACTTATGCTTATGATCCTAAATTTTGTGTGTGTGTTGGTGCTAAAATGTTGCGATTTGGCCTAACTTTTTGGGCCTTGACTATAACTTTCTACTCGCTGTGTCTAACTATTATGACTATGTGCGTCGATCTTTAGGCTTTTTATGTCGACTTTTTTAATACGAGCCTACATTCTTGTGTTCTAGTGCTAAAATTTTGCTATTTGGCGTAAGTTTTGGGATTTTGGATATACCTTCCTGCTCGTTGTGTCTAACTATTATGCCAATGTGAGTAGGTTTGTAGGGTTTTTAGGTCGACTTTTTGAATATGTGCCTACATTTTTTGTGTTCTGGTGGTACAATGTTTGCGCTTTGACCTAACTTTTTGGTCTTTGGATATAACTATCTTTTCGATGTTTCTAACTAGTATGAGTTTGGGAGTAGATTTGTAGGGTTTTCAGATCGACTTTTTACTTATGGGTCTAAATTTGTGTATTCTGGTGCTAAGATTTTGCGATTTGTTCTAACTTTTTGGACATTGAATCTAAATTCCTGGTCGTTGTGTCTAACTATTATGACTATGTGAGTAGCTGTTTAGGATTTTTAGATCGCTTTTTTTATATGAGCCTACATTTTTTGTGTTATGAGGGTAAAATTTTTTGCGATTTGGCGTAACCTTTGGGACTTTGGATATAACTATCTGTTCGACGCGTCTAACTAGTATGAGTTTGGGAGTAGCTTTGTAGGGTTTGAGATCGACTCTTTGGTTATGAGCCTAAATTTTTTTGTGTGTGTTTTGGTGCTAACATTTTGCGATTTGGTGTAACTTTTGGGCCTTTGGATATAACTTCCTACTCTTGTGTCTAACTATTATGACTATATGAGTAGCTTTTTAGGATTTTCAGATCGACTTTTTTAATACGAGCCTAAATTTTTTTTTTTGTTCTGGTGCTAAAATTTTGCGATATGGTCTAACTTTTGTGACTTTGGATATAACTTTCTACTCGTTGTGTCTAACTAGTATGAGTATGGGAGTAGCTTTGTATGGTTTTCAGATCGACTTTATGGTTATGAGCCTAATTTTTTGTGTTTTGGTGCTAAAATTTTGCGCTTTGGCCTAACTTTTTGGATCTTGACTATAACTTTCTACTCGTTGTGTCTAACTAGTATGAGTATGGGAGTAGCTTTGTAGGGTTTTCAGCTCGACTTTATGCTTATGCGCCTAAATTTTTTTCTGTTTTGGTGCTAACATTTTGCGATTTGGCCTAACTTTTTGGACTTTGACTATAATTTTCTACTCGTTGTGTGTAACTATTATGACTATGTGCGTAGATTTTTAGGGCTTTTAGGTCGACTTTTTTAATACGAACCTACATTTTTGTGTTCTGGGGGTAACATTTTTGTGCTTTGGCGTAACTTTTGGGACTTTGGATATAACTTCCTGCTCTTTGTGTCTTACAATTATGACTATATGAGTAGCATTTTAGGGTTTTTAGGTCGACTTTTTGAATATGCGTCTACATTTTTTTTGTGTTCTGGTGGTAAAATGTTAGCGCTTTGGCCTAACCTTTTGGACTTCGGATATAACTATCTGTTCGACACGTCTAACTAGTATGAGTATGGGAGTAGATTTGTAGGGTTTTCAGATCGACTTTTTGGTTATGAGCCTAAATTTGTGTGTTCTGGTGCTAAAATTTTGCGCTTTGTTCTAATTTTTTGGACATTGAATCTAAATTCCTGGTCGTTGTGTCTAACTATTATGACTATGTGAGTAGCTTTTTACTTCGCCTTTTTGAATATGAGACTACATTTTTTGTGTTCTGAGGGTAAATATTTTGCGCTTTGGCGTAACTTTTGGGACTTTGGATATAACTATCTGTTCGATGCGTCTAACTAGTATGAGTATGGGGGTAGCTTTTAGGGTTTGAGATCGACTCTTTGCTTATGAGCCTAAATTTTTTTTGTGTTTTGGTGGTAAAATTTTGCGATTTTGCCTAACTTTTTGGACCTTGACTATAACTTTCTACTCGTTGTGTCTAACTATTATGACTATATGCGTAGATTTTTAGGCTTTTTAGGTCGACTTTTTTAATACGAACCTATATTTTTGTGTTCTAGGGGTAACCTTTTTTTTGCGATTTGGCGTAACTTTTGGGTTTTTGGATATACCTTCCTGCTCGTTGTGTCTAACTATTATGCCAATATAAGTAGGTTTGTATGGTTTTCAAATCGGATTTTTGCTTATGAGCCTAAATTTTGTGTTCTGGTGATAAAATTTTGCGATTTGGTCTAACTTTTTGGACATTGAATCTATATTCCTGCTCGGTGTATCTAACTATTATGACTATGTGTGTAGAATTTTAAGCTTTTTAGGTCGACTTTTTTAATACGAGCCTATATTTTGTGTTCTGGGGTAACATTTTTTGCGCTTAGGCGTAACTTTTGGGATTTTTGTTATTACTTCCTGTTCATTGTGTCTAACTATTACGCCTATATGAGTAGGTTTGTAAGGTTTTCAGCTCGACTTTTTGCTTATGACCCTAAATTGTTGTGTTCTGGTGCTAACATTTTGCGATTTGGTCTAACTTTTTGGACATTGAATCTAAATTCCTGCTCGGTGTGTCTAACTATAATGACTATGTAAGTAGCTTTTTAGGATTTTTAGTTCGCCTTTTATATATATATATATATATATATATATATATAAGAAGACAAAAATATGTACTCGGCTGAACGTTTACACTGTAATGTTATTTATAAAATAACTGCTTTAGTATAAAACTGGTTTAAAATACGCATATTTTGATATAGATTACGTCTAAATATGACTAAAACTAACCGGGTCGCCTTGTTTTTTTTGTTTTTTTTTGTGTCTTTCAGCGTTGTCATTAATCATCGAGCTGTAAAAGGTATTAAGATATTCGTTCTATTAGTCTGTTGACTTGTATCCTATACTAATAACATAGGTTTAGACAAACAGCGAACTAGAGTGAATAATCTATAAACATACAGCTATACATACATACACACACACATACATACACTCACAAACAGACAGAGAGAGAGAGAGCGAGACAGAAATATACCTTAGTTACGAAGCCGGCACATTGATGAAAGAAAATAACTTGTTATACTAAAAACTATATCTTGTTTGGTATCTATTTGCGTGTCTCGAGATGAAGGATTTAAAAATAAATAACGTATATTATATATATATATATATATTTTTTTTTATTAGTAGTAAATTACTTGTTTATTTAGTAACGCGCCTATGTGTTCATCTTTTTAGTGCACGCACAATAAACCCTCAAGTGCTATACAATGCCACACGCCACTCGCGAGAGAGCAATTATATCAATTATCCCCGGGACGCGTGGGGAACAATAGCCTTCTTTCGGCCACTGGAGCGTACTAGTACAGTTTCATTCTGGGGTGCTCTATTGGATACTGTTAATATGGGGTATTTATTTTAATGTTAAACAGGATTAGTTACAAGTATAGTAGCTTTATTGTTTTTTTTTAAAGGAACTAAACATTAAACATATAACTACTCTTAAAATTATCTTTACAACGAGTCCAAACTCGACTATATGTGAATAAAAAAAAAGCTAACCATCACTATCATGTGTCGTTCTATCTGATAATAATTCCGGGTTTAAAAACGATTATTTAGATGATGAAAATACAAAAAATATGTTTGGGACTTACCCCTAAACATCAGTTTCTTCTTCTATCACATTACCATGACAGACTGTATAAGATGTAGGGGTGTTACGGTGTACACCATACGAAAGGTCGGTCATTTTACCTTTGTTAGCGTAATACCGTCACTCAACTATGATTATCTATAATATTCCTCTTACTACCACTATAGGGCAGACCTCTTAGTTATACATCATGTATGCGTCACCTTTATTAATAACATTAACGGTAAGTTACGACTATCATATAGGTACAGATGTTTGTGGAGTTCGCGTTTTGGGGTCGATTCTTTTAGTGGTTCTTATTGCTTACGGTGTGTTGATATTGATAACCACTTTATAGTGATGTAACGAATGTGTATGTACATATTGGGTGAGCGATTGATCGTTCTACTTATCACTTCAATATTTATTTATACAGCTATTTGTATACTGAATCACACAAACACACAATCATCTCTCCATCAAACCCTGCTATTCATCCGCTTGTTCTACGACCCACACACGAACACAGGTACCTCTCCATCAATCAATAAACATTACATTTTGTATCAGTCAGCGAAGCTATCCGAAGACTGGTCCTTTTGTTTACTCTCTGAGCAATATGCACATACACACACATGAACACGCACACAGTCTTTTTTTTTTTTTGGGGGGGGGGCTCTGTTCCCAAATATACATGCTCTGTGAGGCAGCTGACATGTACTACACCTATCTTTCCTCCTAAGCTCGTTGGGGTACACTCTCGATCTCCTCTATTAGTGGACTTAGCTTGATCTTAATATATTTCTTACACCTATGTTATAAATTCGATAATTCCAGTCAGCATAGCGACGCAGCGAGACCGCTTGGGAAAAAGAAATCTTTACTCTCACGAGAGCGGTTTATTGATTGGGTCATTATGTGACCCGGTAGGAGACTATCGTTCTTTCATGTCGTCAGCGTGAATTACCTGATTAAATATCACTGATTATGGTCCGTATCTATCTTAATTACGGTCCCTTATGGTCCCTTGGATATAATAACTATTAACTTATTACTATTATATGTATATATACTCACCATATGTATGAAATAACTAACGTATCACTACTCCCTAATATGGTAGTTTAACTTCCGGAGTGGGCGTGGTCTATAGCCGGACAACATACACACACTAGCTCCTATTGGAAGTCACTTTGGCGGGAAAAACTGATGTCCAATACATGCCTCATTAATTATCCCCCTCAACCACCAACCCTCTTCATGCACTATACAAGCCCTATTCATATATACATATATATCATAACAGAAGTCCACCACCACCACCACCACCTTCCACCATGGGAAAGTGGTGGTATCCTACTATATAACTCTTGTACTTGAAGGGTACTGGACTTCGTAGGGTATACCCTACTCTTTGGTCAACTAAACAAGTCCGATCATAACGTGCGGCTCCTACTACTTGCAGCACCCAAAGATATGAAACGTTTGTTTTATCTTCCTTTGATTTCAGCCGCAATATTTTGGTCGCATAACTCATGTTTGATTTGGTCGAAACATTTTAATTTCTTAACTTGACCGATAGCAGATCAGACACATTTCTCATCCTTACAGTATCTTTAACTGGAATATATTGGAACAACTAGTAAAATTGAGGGACGAAGAGATAGAGGAAAGCAAAGAGAAAAAAATACCAGACTGCTTGATAGAATGGCTTGACAGAAGGTCAACAACAGAAATGATAAATAACTGTCGAGATCGAAAGTTTTGGAGTGACATGATCACCTACGCCAGCAGGCCCGGTACTTGATGATGGTGACAGTATCTTTAACGGTAACGAAACTCACACACGTAGGCTTTCATTCAACACGTGCACTGTAGTCACTGTGACATGCACTCCGTGCGAATACTCAGCCCAGCTTTCGATCGCCGACACAATATACTGCTGGTACATAATTAAACTAGAACTTACTACGCTTTGGCACCTGCAATTCTGTTGATGAATCATCATCATCGTCATCATCATCATCAATTACCAAGCCTCCTGGCGTAGGCGACCTTGTTTCTCCATAACGTTCGATCATGACAGTTGTTTATCATTTCTGTTGTTGACCATTCGCTAAGCCATTCTCTTAAGCTGTCTAGTATCATTTCTCTTTGCTTCCCTCTATATCGTCGTCCCTCAATTTCCCTAGTTGTTACACTTTATTTAAGCTGTTCTCTTCTCAATATATTGACAAAAAATAAGGATCGTTTCTTCCTAATATTGGAAGTTAACTCTCTTTTTGCTTTGGCCTCTTTCAGAACGGATCATTATTCTTCTTAGCTGTCCATGGTATTCTCTTCATTCTTCTGTAAAACCACATTTCTACAGCCTCCAGTGATTTTCTTTTCTTTTGTCCATGATTCACATCCATGTATTAATATTGGCTCTAATTAACATTTAAGAACTCTTTTTTTTGTTTCTATTGTCAAAAATGGATTGCACAGTATCTTCCACATTTTTTTGGAAAGCTGCCTTTGCCTGAGTTATTCTGCATCTCACCGCTGTTGTACATCTACCATCTGAAGTTAACATTGTTCCCATATATTTAAATTCTTTTACCTGTTTTAATATTGTTCCACGTGTATTTTTTGTGCGCGCATTGCGGTGAAGTGTTTTCTATGTTGCTAGCATTACATCTGCCTGATGATAAATACATGATCTCTTTACCATCTCCCTGTACGCTGTATGGTTATTATAAGCAAAACTTAAACAAATAACTCGTCACAATATTGTATTTAGATTTTATTTTCTATGAAATCTTACAGAGCATCAACAATTAAACTAAAATGCAATTCTATTAAGATGTTTCTAAAAAAATGTTCAAATATTTACAATGAAACTGATAATCCGAACTCTAGTTCTCACGAATTGGTGATAGTCAGAAGAAGGTTAAAGTACAACACATACAACTTGGTAAACTATAACCATCATCATCAAGTACCGGGCCTGCTGGCGTTGGTGAGCATGTCTCTCCACAATTTTCGATCTCGACAGTTATTTATCATTTCTGTTGTTGACCTTCTGCCAAGCCATTCTCTTAAGCTGTCTGGTATTTTTTCTCTTTGCTTTCCTCTATCTCTTCGTCCCTCAATTTTCCCAGTTGTTACAATATATTCCAGCTGTTCTCTTCTCATTACATTGCCAAAAATGTATGGTTTCTTCCTAAAATATAACATTTATATTTTTTAAAAAGTAGGTCTACAAAATATAATATGAAAGGAATATCTATAAAAGACAAACATACATTTACGGCAATTATCCTATTTCTGGGGTTGTCGGGAGTGGGACACTAATAGGATTATAGAGCCGTACGTCCAGTGCAGTCGCTACGAGATGTACCGGTTCCAGTTTTTATTTCATCCCAGGTAGAAAAAAATATAACGTTGTCCCTACCTTGACTCGGACCCTCGTTCTCCTGGTTTAGAGAACTGGCTCATCCGAATCAAAATCTCATCTCCCAAACAAAGAAAAGTAGCTGCAGTCCCCATCATAGCATTTCTTAGCACACGCCAAAAGTCAGCTATAAAAAAAAAAAAAAAAAAACATCTTTACGACACATAGTACCATTGCTGGCGTATGTCGGGGGGTGGGGGGGGGGCAAACGATAGAACCAGAGGGATAAAGGCCGCTTGGTCAAGCAGTCGCCACGACTCAGCTATAAATGGTTTAAAACAAGACTGACTGTGGATTTAGATACGAGAAATATGTCACATTAATTTGTTGGTATATGAAAACAACTAGGCAATAGCAGGAACTATTTTTAATTTTGGTCAACATAATGACTACTTGGACAGGAAGAGAACTGGCTATAATATCTTGTAAATGTAAGGAGGGGGTGAATCTATAGATGCAAACTTAATTTAGGGAATGTTAAACATATAATTATTGGGCAAGTTAAATTAAAACAAAAATAGAACATTAGGATAATTATGGAATGTTACAAAAAAAAAAGGAATGGCTTTTTCTTTATTTTTTTCTTAATAGTAGTAGTAGCCTCCGTAAGTCATATTTGACTATATTTTTCAACGCCCCTAGAAATGTTATTTTTTCCTTTTCTTTCGCCGTGTATTATCTTTTTATATGAATCTGTCTACTTCTTGTTTGAGTTGGGGCTTTAGAGTGTGTTTCCAAAAATTGCGGTCTGCAGCTATTTCTTCCCAATCTGCAGGGTTTATGTTCAGAGTCTTCATATCACGTTTACACAAGTGACAAATCGAAGTTTTGGGCGCCCCTAGTTCGTTTGCCATCTGCTAGTAGCCCATAGAGTATATTTTTTTGTTTGCGGCCGTCTTTCATACGTCTTACTTAAAACCCCCTCGAATATCGAGGGAAGTTCAAAGTCTCACTCTTCTGCAGCCTCAGATATCACTAAGTCATACTGTTGTAGAGTTTCATTGAAGTAGTCGGAGGAAAGGCGTTCGACATCAACAGAGCTGGAAGCTGTCAGCGACTCATAGCTGATGGTTTGCTCCAGGATCGATGAAACAGAACCGCCCAGACTCTAATCCACCTCTTCGCGGTGCCTCCAGTAAGGACTAAGCAGTCTAGTCTGGCCAAGCCAGTAGGGATCAAAGATGGAAGGCAACCAGGTACTACAAAATCCCGTGCTGAAATCAGATGTGTTTAGCCGAAACGTGCAAATAATCCACAAATAACGCATTACGTCTAATTACGCCTACTATTTTAAGGACGGATGATGAAGAAGGCTATTAATTTAGCAGTCACCGGGTAAACACAGAAAGAAGAATTGAAGTAACCATCACTTCTTACTCTGGGCCCGCCTGGTGTCCCTCTCTTCTTTTTGTACATTCCTTGCTCGCTATAGGAGATCACATGACAATCTCACTAGTTCAAGATTGGCTCTATCTTTCTGTAATGTTTTTAATTTCTATTGGGGTTTTCATTTGGTCACTTCAGCTGCTGGGGGTCTCGATATTGGTTGGAAAAACAACTTTTGTTGTTGACTGTTCTATGGACGTTCGGAGAACCCGTGTTCGATTCCCGCTGGAGCAGCGTGAGTTGTACTCGTGGTTGGAAAAAAAATACCCCTGTAGTCGACCCAGGAAATGGCAGAAATGGGTACCTGGGTAACACCCTGGGAAGGAGAACAATGCCGACTCGCATCGTGTGATTCTATGCTTGAAGCGAGACTATCCAGAAGTCTCCGAACACTTCTGGATAGGCGGACGAACATATATGGGTGAAAACTCTTGTGCTCAGACGCCAATTCAAGTCTCCTGCTTTATCTTAAGCTAACTTCTGTTCTTAATTAAATATCTTATTTCTGTGGTGACTGTCTCCCGCTTCTGACTTGTGAGCTAAAGTGTTTGGTACTCGTAGCACGTAATGGATAAGAAAATGGTTAGCTTGAAATGTTTCTTTCAGTGCAATTAGATCAGATATTTGCGAGCTAGACTATATAATATATAATGCTGGAAGAAGATAATGATGAAGTATTTGGAGATAATATTCATTGCAGAAATGTTTGCTAAAAAAGGGTATAATTATGTATTTATGATGTTGTGTTGGAAGAAAATCAAGAATTTCAGGCTCGTTGATTAGATTGTAGTGAATGGGTTTATAAACTATATCCAATCAAACAGAAGTAAACTGGGGAAAGAAATCAGTGTCATGATTGTAGTTTGAGTGAAATAAGATGTAAATCGCAAGGATTGGGGAGGATGGGGCACTGATTGAGAATTGAAGTGAAATGATGATTCTGTTCATGAATTAAACATTAGTAGATGGATGACCTTGACTGCTATCGTCCTGTCGACTCGGCCCCGCGCTGTATCTTTTAAACTCTTCAACTACGTCATCGCATTTCTCGTGGTCGTGATTGGGATGGCTGTGACCACTACGAGGATTGCGATCTTCATCGTCTTGATCATCATAATTATCGTTGTAGCGGGGCTCCTGATGCTGTCGGCTGTTTTGTTTGCGATCGTCGGCGTGTCGATCGTCATAGTCTTCGCTCTGACGGGGGTCTTGACGAAGTCGGCTATTCTGTTTTCGATCGTCGACCTCTCGATCGTCATAGTTTTCGTTGTGGCGGGATGTCTGATGACGTCGGTTATTCTGCTCGCGTTCGTCGGCGTATCGATCATCAAAGCTGTCGTTACGACGAGAATCCTCACGATGTCCGTTCTGCTGTCGATCACCACGTCGGCGGGAGTTCTTAGGATCGGTACGGTTCTGTCGACGACCAACAGGATAATTCTCATTCTGTCTGCGGTTGTCAGTTTCTCGTCGACGATCTCTGTATTCATCATCATCATAGTCCCTGGAGCGAGCCTGCAAGTTTAGCAGTTTTGAAAACATTATCATTTATACAGCCATTAAACATTGATTAAAATTGTATCACCATATTATCACACACATTCAGCTTTTGAGATAAGCCATAGATTTACATAAACAAATGCAATAAGAGCTCCCTTATGCAACTATGTTCTTCCCAAAAGGAAAACAAAACGGTTTGGCCACGCAATCGTCTGACCTGACAACGACCATTTTACAAGGAACTGCAAAAGAAGAAAAAAAGAGAGGGAGAAAGAGATGGAAAGATAATATTATAGAATGGACAGGACAAGGCTTTGCAGAGTACCAAAGAATGACTAAAGGTAGAAATATATGAAGACGTTTGTCGAAGTCTGTCACGCCAGTGGTCCTCTAATGACGTCCGGGGTTATAGGAAGAAGTAGAAGAAGAAGGTTCCCTATCTTTATGAGCTATGGAAATTTTGTTTGCTGAATTTTAATTGATGAAATGCTCCTGTTATTGGTGTTGTGTCACGTCCGATCGCCCTTCATTTCCAGTAAAAAGAAAATTTTAATACAAATTTTCAGTTTGTGACCAAGAACCAACGGAGAGGCTCAGTAACTGAGTACATGACGGTCCTTTCGTTTATAACTAAACATGCTAGGAGCCTTGGAAAAAATCGGTGGAATTAGTTGATAATTTATGACGAGAAAGAGCACAGTGTAAATTGTCGTAGGTATCACTGGTCACTTAGAGCCGTGCAAAACAGAAACCATATCTCACATATAGGAGAAGCAGTCCTGAAGGCAGACCTTAATGAAGAGTCATTTAGAGTAGACACCCCAACGTAAGAAAAGTCATTTGTTTTAATAATCAAAATTATAGAGACATGTTGTTTACATCATTAACTAACCAACCAGTCAATAAACCAACTAAGCAAAGAAGAAACCGATCAATAAATCGATCACTAGCGAAACAAATCGATCAACTAGCCAAAAAACCGACCAACTAACTAACTCGTAAAACAACAAACCAATCAACCAAGCAGATAAAAGTTCGATCAATCAACCAGCCAACAAACGAAATGATCAACCATTCTATCAACAAACCAATAAAGAACCAAAACAACCAGTCAACAAATAAACTAACCAATAACCAGGCAACCAGTATATTAATCAACCATCCAGTCAACAAATAAATTAATCAACCAACCATCCAACCAATGAACAGATTAATCAAAAATTCAGCCAACAAACAAACTAATCAACCATCCAGTCAACTATCAATTTAATCCAACATCCAGCCAATAAACAAACTAATCAACCTTTGAGGCAACAAATAAATTAATCATCCAGCATTCAAGCATACTAATCAACCATCAAGCCAACAATCAAATAAATTAACTATCCAGTCAACAATGAAATTAATCAACCATCAACTCAAAAAATAAACTAAGCAATCATTCAGCCAACAAAATAATTAATCAATAATCTAGCCAACAAACAAACTAAGCAAACATTCAGCCAACAAAATAATTAATCAATAAACCAGCCAACAAACAAACTAAGCAAACATTCAGCCAACAACAAAATTAATCAATAATCCAGCCAACAAACAAACTAAGCAATCATGCGGCCAACCAAAAAAAAATGAATCAACCATCCAGCCAACAAACAAACTAAGCAATCATTCAGCCAACAAAAGAATTAATCAACCATCCAGCCAACAAACAAACTAAGCAATCATGCGGCCAACCAAAAAAAAAAAAATGAATCAACCATCCAGCCAACAAACAAACTAAGCAATTATTCAGCCAACAAAAGAATTAATCAACCATCCAGCCAACAAACATACTAAGCAATCATGCGGCCAACCAAAAAAAAATGAATCAACCATCCAGCCAACAAACAAACTAAGCAATCATTCAGCCAACAAAGAAACTCTTCAACAATCTAGGCAACAAACAAATTAACCAATAACCAGTCAATAAACAAATGAATCAACCACCCAGTCAACGACTGAAGTAACCAACCATCCAATCAGCAAACCAATTAACAACCAATGAGGCAGTCAATGAAACCAACCAGCCGTCCCAAAAAATTGGATATTCATTGACAGATCAAAGGGAAACAAGTTAAAGAAGAACATGTTTAAATTTCATGGAGTTACCTCTCTTTGGGTATCCCTTCTCTCATCACTAAGGTTTCCCTGTTGGTAACGATCTCTCTGACCTTTAACCTCGGAGTTATCCGTGTCAGAACGCTCAGACTGTTCATGAGAGTATGTGGAATATCATTTATCCGTTTATTAAAGCAGCAGCCAGTAATATATTTATTATGTCGCAGATGTTTAATGATAGAACATAACGCGTTGATCATGTTTATATATCAAATGGAATTGGTGTTAGCATAATGTATTAATGTTAATAGAAATGTGTTAAATGAAGATACTAACGTAAGTGTGACAAATCAGGTTTGTTAGTGATGATGATGATCCTTGAGATTACGATAGTGTTGTTAGTTAAATGATGATATAAACAATACGAATGATAATTTGTATATAAAAAATATATAACCAATATATGCCTGCTTTATAGACTACACCAAAGCTTTCGATAGAATACACCATAACCAACTTATAGACTGCCTAAAGGATATAAATCTAGACGACGCAGACATACGACTATAATGTAATTTGTACTGGGAGCAAACAACAATAATAAGATATAACAAGGAGAACTCTACACCCATGGACATAACAAGAGAAGTAAGACAAGGATGCATCCTATCACCAAGCTTGTTCAATCTATACAATGAGCAAATCTTTAACAATATCTCAGAGATACCAGGTCTAAACATTAATGGAAAGATAATCAATAACCGGAGATATGCTGATGATACTGTTCTACTAGCAGTAAATCCTAAAGACCTACAACAATTGCTTAATGTGATAAACACAACAAGCAAAAAATATGGACTAGAAATGAATATCAAAAGGACTAAAACTATGATCATAAACAAAGAAAATTCTCAAGACCTACAATTAAATATCACAGTTGAGGGAACACATCTGGAGACAGTCCAGAGTTACAACTACCTAGGACATACTATAACCAATGATGGAAAATGCAAAACTGAAATAAACAAAAGAATAGGTATGGCAAAAAGTAATTTTAATGCCATGAAAAATATACTAACAACAAAACAAATATCAGCAGGGCTGAAACTAAGAATGGCAAAATGTTACATCTTCTCAATATTCCTATATGGTGCAGAAACATGGGCATTAGACAAGAAAACAGAACAGAAAATTGAAGCCTTTGAAATGTGGATTTATAGAAGAATAGGTAGAATTGGATGGAAACAAAAGATAACAAACGATGAAGTTTTAAAACAACTGAAAATAAAAAGAGAACTACTGAACACAATTAAGACAAGACAAATTAAATTTTTGGGGCATGTTAAAAGACACAACAGCCTACTAAAAGTAATATTGGAAGGAAAAATACAAGGCAAAAGAGGCAGATGCAGACCAAGACTAACATGGACGAGTAACATCAAAAGATGGACAAGTCAATCTATTTCAGCCTGCACCATCAAAGCAAGAAATAGAGTAGAATGGCGATCCATGGTAGCGAACCTTCGTTGCGGAGAGGGCACACGATGATGATGATGATGATAACATAAAAAAAAAATATATATATATTCACATCATCAAGGCAAATGACACCACAAATAAAACTTCGATGTTTATTCAACATTCCCTTATGGTGCAGAAACATGGACACTAAATAGAAGAAAAACAGAGCAGAAAATCGGAGCTTTGAAATGTGGACTTATAGATAAATGGGGAGGAGAATTGGGTGAAAGGAAAATAAGACATGAGAATAAAAAAGGAACTATTATCACAATTCGATAAAAAGACAACTAAAATGTGTAGGACATGTGAAGAGACACAATACTCTACTAAATGTCATCTTGGGAGGTAAGGTACAAGGTAGACGAGGCAGAGTCAGATTATAGGTACAAGGTAGACGAGGCAGAGTCAGATCATAGGTACAAGGTAGACGAGGCAGAGTCAGATTATAGGTACAAGGTAGACGAGGCAGAGTCAGATTATAGGTGCAAGGTAGACGAGGCAGAGTCAGATTATAGGTACAAGGTAGACGAGGCAGAGTCAGATTATAGGTACAAGGTAGACGAGGCAGAGTCAGATTATAGGTACAAGGTAGACGAGGCAGAGTCAGATTATAGGTACAAGGTAGACGAGGCAGAGTCAGATTATAGGTACAAGGTAGACGAGGCAGAGTCAGATTATAGGTACAAGGTAGACGAGGCAGAGTCAGATCATGGTACAAGGTAGACGAGGCAGAGTCAGATCATAGGTACAAGGTAGACGAGGCAGTCAGATTATAGGTACAAGGTAGACGAGGCAGAGTCAGACCAAAAGTACAAGGTAGACGAGGCAGAGTCAGATCATGGTACAAGGTAGACGAGGCAGAGTCAGATCATAGGTACAAGGTAGACGAGGCAGAGTCAGATCATAGGTACAAGGTAGACGAGGCAGAGTCAGATTATAGGTACAAGGTAGACGAGGCAGAGTCAGATTATAGGTACAAGGTAGACGAGGCAGAGTCAGATTATAGGTACAAGGTAGACGAGACAGAGTCAGATCATAGGTACAAGGTAGACGAGGCAGAGTCAGATCATAGGTACAAGGTAGACGAGGCAGAGTCAGATCATAGGTACAAGGTAGACGAGGCAGAGTCAGATCATAGGTACAAGGTAGACGAGGCAGAGTCAGATCATAGGTACAAGGTAGACGAGGCAGAGTCAGACCAAAAGTACAAGGTAGACGAGGCAGAGTCAGATTATAGGTACAAGGTAGACGAGGCAGAGTCAGATTATAGGTACAAGGTAGACGAGGCAGAGTCAGATTATAGGTACAAGGTAGACGAGGCAGAGTCAGATCATAGGTACAAGGTAGACGAGGCAGAGTCAGATCATAGATACAAGGTAGACGAGGCAGAGTCAGATCATAGGTACAAGGTAGACGAGGCAGAGTCAGATTATAGGTACAAGGTAGACGAGGCAGAGTCAGATTATAGGTACAAGGTCGACGAGGCAGAGTCAGATCATAGGTACAAGGTAGACGAGGCAGAGTCAGATCATGGTACAAGGTAGACGAGGCAGAGTCAGATTATAGGTACAAGGTAGACGAGGCAGAGTCAGATTATAGGTACAAGGTAGACGAGGCAGAGTCAGATTATAGGTACAAGGTAGACGAGGCAGAGTCAGATCATAGGTACAAGGTAGACGAGGCAGAGTCAGATCATAGGTACAAGGTAGACGAGGCAGAGTCAGATCATGGTACAAGGTAGACGAGGCAGAGTCAGATCATAGGTACAAGGTAGACGAGGCAGAGTCAGATTATAGGTACAAGGTAAACGAGGCAGAGTCAGATCATGGTACAAGGTAGACGAGGCAGAGTCAGATCATAGGTACAAGGTAGACGAGGCAGAGTCAGATCATAGGTACAAGGTAGACGAGGCATAGTCAGATTATAGGTACAAGGTAGACGAGGCAGAGTCAGATTATAGGTACAAGATAGACGAGGCAGAGTCAGATCATAGGTACAAGGTAGTCGAGGCAGAGTCAGATCATAGGTACAAGGTAGACGAGGCAGAGTCAGATTATAGGTACAAGGTAGACGAGGCAGAGTCAGATTATAGGTACAAGGTAGACGAGGCAGAGTCAGATTATAGGTACAAGGTAGACGAGGCAGAGTCAGATTATAGGTACAAGGTAGACGAGGCAGAGTCAGATCATAGGTACAAGGTAGACGAGGCAGAGTCAGATTATAGGTACAAGCTAGACGAGGCAGAGTCAGATTATAGGTACAAGGTAGACGAGGCAGAGTCAGATCATGGTACAAGGTAGACGAGGCAGAGTCAGATCATAGGTACAAGGTAGACGAGGCAGAGTCAGATTATAGGTACAAGGTAGACGAGGCAGAGTCAGACCAAAAGTACAAGGTAGACGAGGCAGAGTCAGATCATGGTACAAGGTAGACGAGGCAGAGTCAGATCATAGGTACAAGGTAGACGAGGCAGAGTCAGATCATAGGTACAAGGTAGACGAGGCAGAGTCAGATTATAGGTAAAAGGTAGACGAGGCAGAGTCAGATTATAGGTACAAGGTTGACGAGGCAGAATCAGATTATAGGTACAAGGTAGACGAGGCAGAGTCAGATTATAGGTACAAGGTAGACGAGACAGAGTCAGATCATAGGTACAAGGTAGACGAGGCAGAGTCAGATCATAGGTACAAGGTAGACGAGGCAGAGTCAGATCATAGGTACAAGGTAGACGAGGCAGAGTCAGATCATAGGTACAAGGTAGACGAGGCAGAGTCAGATCATAGGTACAAGGTAGACGAGGCAGAGTCAGACCAAAAGTACAAGGTAGACGAGGCAGAGTCAGATTATAGGTACAAGGTAGACGAGGCAGAGTCAGATTATAGGTACAAGGTAGACGAGGCAGAGTCAGATTATAGGTACAAGGTAGACGAGGCAGAGTCAGATCATAGGTACAAGGTAGACGAGGCAGAGTCAGATCATAGATACAAGGTAGACGAGGCAGAGTCAGATCATAGGTACAAGGTAGACGAGGCAGAGTCAGATTATAGGTACAAGGTAGACGAGGCAGAGTCAGATTATAGGTACAAGGTCGACGAGGCAGAGTCAGATCATAGGTACAAGGTAGACGAGGCAGAGTCAGATCATGGTACAAGGTAGACGAGGCAGAGTCAGATTATAGGTACAAGGTAGACGAGGCAGAGTCAGATTATAGGTACAAGGTAGACGAGGCAGAGTCAGATTATAGGTACAAGGTAGACGAGGCAGAGTCAGATCATAGGTACAAGGTAGACGAGGCAGAGTCAGATCATAGGTACAAGGTAGACGAGGCAGAGTCAGATCATGGTACAAGGTAGACGAGGCAGAGTCAGATCATAGGTACAAGGTAGACGAGGCAGAGTCAGATTATAGGTACAAGGTAAACGAGGCAGAGTCAGATCATGGTACAAGGTAGACGAGGCAGAGTCAGATCATAGGTACAAGGTAGACGAGGCAGAGTCAGATCATAGGTACAAGGTAGACGAGGCATAGTCAGATTATAGGTACAAGGTAGACGAGGCAGAGTCAGATTATAGGTACAAGATAGACGAGGCAGAGTCAGATCATAGGTACAAGGTAGTCGAGGCAGAGTCAGATCATAGGTACAAGGTAGACGAGGCAGAGTCAGATTATAGGTACAAGGTAGACGAGGCAGAGTCAGATTATAGGTACAAGGTAGACGAGGCAGAGTCAGATTATAGGTACAAGGTAGACGAGGCAGAGTCAGCTTATAGGTACAAGGTAGACGAGGCAGAGTCAGATCATAGGTACAAGGTAGACGAGGCAGAGTCAGATTATAGGTACAAGCTAGACGAGCCAGAGTCAGATTATAGGTACAAGGTAGACGAGGCAGAGTCAGATTATAGGTACAAGGTAGACGAGGCAGAGTCAGATCATGGGTACAAGGTAGACGAGGCAGAGTCAGATCATAGGTACAAGGTAGATGAGGCAGAGTCAGATCATAGGTACAAGGTAGACGAGGCAGAGTCAGATCATGGTACAAGGTAGACGAGGCAGAGTCAGATCATAGGTACAAGGTAGACGAGGCAGAGTCAGATCATGGTACAAGGTAGACGAGGCAGAGTCAGATCATGGTACAAGGTAGACGAGGCAGAGTCAGATCATGGTACAAGGTAGACGAGGCAGAGTCAGATTATAGGTACAAGGTAGACGAGGCAGAGTCAGATTATAGGTACAAGGTAGACGAGGCAGAGTCAGATTATAGGTACAAGGTAGACGAGGCAGAGTCAGATTATAGGTACAAGGTAGACGAGACAGAGTCAGATCATAGGTACAAGGTAGACGAGGCAGAGTCAGATCATAGGTACAAGGTAGACGAGGCAGAGTCAGATCATAGGTACAAGGTAGACGAGGCAGAGTCAGATCATAGGTACAAGGTAGACGAGGCAGAGTCAGATCATAGGTACAAGGTAGACGAGGCAGAGTCAGACCAAAAGTACAAGGTAGACGAGGCAGAGTCAGATTATAGGTACAAGGTAGACGAGGCAGAGTCAGATTATAGGTACAAGGTAGACGAGGCAGAGTTAGATTATAGGTACAAGGTAGACGAGGCAGAGTCAGATCATAGGTACAAGGTAGACGAGGCAGAGTCAGATCATAGGTACAAGGTAGACGAGGCAGAGTCAGATCATAGGTACAAGGTAGACGAGGCAGAGTCAGATTATAGGTACAAGGTAGACGAGGCAGAGTCAGATTATAGGTACAAGGTAGACGAGGCAGAGTCAGATCATAGGTACAAGGTAGACGAGGCAGAGTCAGATCATGGTACAAGGTAGACGAGGCAGAGTCAGATTATAGGTACAAGGTAGACGAGGCAGAGTCAGATTATAGGTACAAGGTAGACGAGGCAGAGTCAGATTATAGGTACAAGGTAGACGAGGCAGAGTCAGATTATAGGTACAAGGTAGACGAGGCAGAGTCAGACCAAAAGTACAAGGTAGACGAGGCAGAGTCAGATCATAGGTACAAGGTAGACGAGGCAGAGTCAGATCATAGGTACAAGGTAGACGAGGCAGAGTCAGATCATAGGTACAAGGTAGACGAGGCAGAGTCAGATTATAGGTACAAGGTAGACGAGGCAGAGTCAGATTATAGGTACAAGGTAGACGAGGCAGAGTCAGATTATAGGTACAAGGTAGACGAGGCAGAGTCAGATTATAGGTACAAGGTAGACGAGGCAGAGTCAGATTATAGGTACAAGGTAGACGAGGCAGAGTCAGATCATGGGTACAAGGTAGACGAGGCAGAGTCAGATCATAGGTACAAGGTAGATGAGGCAGAGTCAGATCATAGGTACAAGGTAGACGAGGCAGAGTCAGATCATGGTACAAGGTAGACGAGGCAGAGTCAGATCATAGGTACAAGGTAGACGAGGCAGAGTCAGATCATAGGTACAAGGTAGACGAGGCAGAGTCAGATCATGGTACAAGGTAGACGAGGCAGAGTCAGATCATGGTACAAGGTAGACGAGGCAGAGTCAGATCATAGGTACAAGGTAGACGAGGCAGAGTCAGATTATAGGTACAAGGTAGACGAGGCAGAGTCAGATCATAGGTACAAGGTAGACGAGGCAGAGTCAGATCATAGGTACAAGGTAGACGAGGCAGAGTCAGATCATAGGTACAAGGTAGACGAGGCAGAGTCAGATTATAGGTACAAGGTAGACGAGGCAGAGTCAGACCAAAAGTACAAGGTAGACGAGGCAGAGTCAGATCATGGTACAAGGTAGACGAGGCAGAGTCAGATCATAGGTACAAGGTAGACGAGCCAGAGTCAGATCATAGGTACAAGGTAGACGAGGCAGAGTCAGATTATAGGTACAAGGTAGACGAGGCAGAGTCAGATTATAGGTACAAGGTAGACGAGGCAGAGTCAGATTATAGGTACAAGGTAGACGAGACAGAGTCAGATCATAGGTACAAGGTAGACGAGGCAGAGTCAGATCATAGGTACAAGGTAGACGAGGCAGAGTCAGATCATAGGTACAAGGTAGACGAGGCAGAGTCAGATCATAGGTACAAGGTAGACGAGGCAGAGTCAGATCATAGGTACAAGGTAGACGAGGCAGAGTCAGACCAAAAGTACAAGGTAGACGAGGCAGAGTCAGATTATAGGTACAAGGTAGACGAGGCAGAGTCAGATTATAGGTACAAGGTAGACGAGGCAGAGTTAGATTATAGGTACAAGGTAGACGAGGCAGAGTCAGATCATAGGTACAAGGTAGACGAGGCAGAGTCAGATCATAGGTACAAGGTAGACGAGGCAGAGTCAGATCATAGGTACAAGGTAGACGAGGCAGAGTCAGATTATAGGTACAAGGTAGACGAGGCAGAGTCAGATTATAGGTACAAGGTAGACGAGGCAGAGTCAGATCATAGGTACAAGGTAGACGAGGCAGAGTCAGATCATGGTACAAGGTAGACGAGGCAGAGTCAGATTATAGGTACAAGGTAGACGAGGCAGAGTCAGATTATAGGTACAAGGTAGACGAGGCAGAGTCAGATTATAGGTACAAGGTAGACGAGGCAGAGTCAGATTATAGGTACAAGGTAGACGAGGCAGAGTCAGACCAAAAGTACAAGGTAGACGAGGCAGAGTCACATCATGGTACAAGGTAGACGAGGCAGAGTCAGATCATAGGTACAAGGTAGACGAGGCAGAGTCAGATCATAGGTACAAGGTAGACGAGGCAGAGTCAGATTATAGGTACAAGGTAGACGAGGCAGAGTCAGATTATAGGTACAAGGTAGACGAGGCAGAGTCAGATTATAGGTACAAGGTAGACGAGGCAGAGTCAGATTATAGGTACAAGGTAGACGAGACAGAGTCAGATCATAGGTACAAGGTAGACGAGGCAGAGTCAGATCATAGGTACAAGGTAGACGAGGCAGAGTCAGATCATAGGTACAAGGTAGACGAGGCAGAGTCAGATCATAGGTACAAGGTAGACGAGGCAGAGTCAGATCATAGGTACAAGGTAGACGAGGCAGAGTCAGACCAAAAGTACAAGGTAGACGAGGCAGAGTCAGATTATAGGTACAAGGTAGACGAGGCAGAGTCAGATTATAGGTACAAGGTAGACGAGGCAGAGTTAGATTATAGGTACAAGGTAGACGAGGCAGAGTCAGATCATAGGTACAAGGTAGACGAGGCAGAGTCAGATCATAGGTACAAGGTAGACGAGGCAGAGTCAGATCATAGGTACAAGGTAGACGAGGCAGAGTCAGATTATAGGTACAAGGTAGACGAGGCAGAGTCAGATTATAGGTACAAGGTAGACGAGGCAGAGTCAGATCATAGGTACAAGGTAGACGAGGCAGAGTCAGATCATGGTACAAGGTAGACGAGGCAGAGTCAGATTATAGGTACAAGGTAGACGAGGCAGAGTCAGATTATAGGTACAAGGTAGACGAGGCAGAGTCAGATTATAGGTACAAGGTAGACGAGGCAGAGTCAGATCATAGGTACAAGGTAGACGAGGCAGAGTCAGATCATAGGTACAAGGTAGACGAGGCAGAGTCAGATCATGGTACAAGGTAGACGAGGCAGAGTCAGATCATAGGTACAAGGTAGACGAGGCAGTGTCAGATTATAGGTACAAGGTAAACGAGGCAGAGTCAGATCATGGTACAAGGTAGACGAGGCAGAGTCAGATCATAGGTACAAGGTAGACGAGGCAGAGTCAGATCATAGGTACAAGGTAGACGAGGCAGAGTCAGATTATAGGTACAAGGTAGACGAGGCAGAGTCAGATTATAGGTACAAGATAGACGAGGCAGAGTCAGATCATAGGTACAAGGTAGACGAGGCAGAGTCAGATCATAGGTACAAGGTAGACGAGGCAGAGTCAGATTATAGGTACAAGCTAGACGAGCCAGAGTCAGATTATAGGTACAAGGTAGACGAGGCAGAGTCAGATTATAGGTACAAGGTAGACGAGGCAGAGTCAGATCATGGGTACAAGGTAGACGAGGCAGAGTCAGATCATAGGTACAAGGTAGATGAGGCAGAGTCAGATCATAGGTACAAGGTAGACGAGGCAGAGTCAGATCATGGTACAAGGTAGACGAGGCAGAGTCAGATCATAGGTACAAGGTAGACGAGGCAGAGTCAGATCATAGGTACAAGGTAGACGAGGCAGAGTCAGATCATGGTACAAGGTAGACGAGGCAGAGTCAGATCACGGTACAAGGTAGACGAGGCAGAGTCAGATCATAGGTACAAGGTAGACGAGGCAGAGTCAGATTATAGGTACAAGGTAGACGAGGCAGAGTCAGATCATAGGTACAAGGTAGACGAGGCAGAGTCAGATCATAGGTACAAGGTAGACGAGGCAGAGTCAGATCATAGGTACAAGGTAGACGAGGCAGAGTCAGATTATAGGTACAAGGTAGACGAGGCAGAGTCAGATCATGGTACAAGGTAGACGAGGCAGAGTCAGATCATGGTACAAGGTAGACGAGGCAGAGTCAGATTATAGGTACAAGGTAGACGAGGCAGAGTCAGATCATAGGTACAAGGTAGACGAGGCAGAGTCAGATTATAGGTACAAGGTAGACGAGGCAGAGTCAGATCATAGGTACAAGGTAGACCAGGCAGAGTCAGATTATAGGTACAAGGTAGACGAGGCAGAGTCAGATCATAGGTACAAGGTAGACGAGGCAGAGTCAGATCATGGTACAAGGTAGACGAGGCAGAGTCAGATTATAGGTATAAGGTAGACGAGGCAGAGTCAGATTATAGGTACAAGGTAGACGAGGCAGAGTCAGATCATAGGTACAAGGTAGACGAGGCAGAGTCAGATCATGGTACAAGGTAGACGAGGCAGAGTCAGATCATGGTACAAGGTTGACGAGGCAGAGTCAGATCATGATACAAGGTAGACGAGGCAGAGTCAGATCATAGGTACAAGGTAGACGAGGCAGAGTCAGATCATGGTACAAGGTAGACGAGGCAGAGTCAGATCAAGGTACAAGGTAGACGAGGCAGAGTCAGATTATGGTACAAGGTAGACGAGGCAGAGTCAGATCATGGTACAAGGTAGACGAGGCAGAGTCAGATCAAGGTACAAGGTAGACGAGGCAGAGTCAGATCATGGTACAAGGTAGACGAGGCAGAGTCAGATCATAGGTACAAGGTAGACGAGGCAGAGTCAGATCATGGTACAAGGTAGACGAGGCAGAGTCAGATCATAGGTGCAAGGTATACGAGGCAGAGTCAGATCATAGGTACAAGGTAGACGAGGCAGAGTCAGATTATAGGTACAAGGTAGACGAGGCAGAGTCAGATTATAGGTACAAGGTAGACGAGGCAGAGTCAGACCATATGTACAAGGTAGACGAGGCAGAGTCAGATTATAGGTACAAGGTAGACGAGGCAGAGTCAGATCATAGGTACAAGGTAGACGAGGCAGAGTCAGAACGAAGGTACAAGGTAGACGAGGCAGAGTCAGATTATAGGTACAAGGTAGACGAGGCAGAGTCAGATTATAGGTACAAGGTAGACGAGGCAGAGTCAGATCATAGGTACAAGGTAGACGAGGCAGAGTCAGATCATAGGTACAAGGTAGACGAGGCAGAGTCAGATTATAGGTACAAGGTAGACGAGGCAGAGTCAGATCATAGGTACAAGGTAGACGAGGCAGAGTCAGATCATGGTACAAGGTAGACGAGGCAGAGTCAGATTATAGGTACAAGGTAGACGAGGCAGAGTCAGAACATAGGTACAAGGTAGACGAGGCAGAGTCAGATCATAGGTACAAGGTAGACGAGGCAGAGTCAGATCATAGGTACAAGGTAGACGAGGCAGAGTCAGATTATAGGTACAAGGTAGACGAGGCAGAGTCAGATTATAGGTACAAGGTAGACGAGGCAGAGTCAGATCATAGATACAAGGTAGACGAGACAGAGTCAGATTATAGGTACAAGGTAGACGAGGCAGAGTCAGATCATAGGTACAAGGTAGACGAGGCAGAGTCAGACCAAAGGTACAAGGTAGACGAGGCAGAGTCAGATTATAGGTACAAGGTAGACGAGACAGAGTCAGATTATAGGTACAAGGTAGACGAGGCAGAGTCAGATCATAGGTACAAGGTAGACGAGGCAGAGTCAGATCATAGGTACAAGGTAGACGAGGCAGAGTCAGACCAAAGGTACAGGTAGACGAGGCAGAGTCAGACCAAAACTGATGATTCTGATTTCCAGAAAAAATTATGCCTACTACCAGCTTAACAGAAAAGAACAAACGTGGCCACAAGAGATCGAAGTATTATCTTTAGAACACATTCAGAATTAGAACCACTGATGAATGTGGCTGTGGCACAGACAAAATAATTGCTGAACATCTGGTACAATTATGCACAAAATATAATGAACAGAGAAAGTTATTGTCGTCATCATCGGTACAACAAATTGTATAGACATGCCACTAGCATTGAGCTGACAAACACTTTATTTGAACTTATAAGTTGGCGTTTAGAGGTGCACACAGAAGACATCTATATTTTATTGATCAAAACTGAAATTAAACAGCCAATAAATGAGTTGTGAAGTGAGTGTTTTGTAAGTTCCTAAAAGTTTTCCACAACGCGGAACGACAATTACGGCTGCAAAAAGCTCTGATTATAGCGGTTAAAATATTGAAAAATAATAAAAGTAATATTAATCTAAACAGTTAGTGTACCTTCCTGCATGTTCAAAAGTGGACGAGATATATAGAAGAGCACTCAAACAGATAGCTGACTTTCATGAGAGAGTCTGGAATCCTACTCAGATTGAGTCTTGATCGCAGAGAGAGATATAGACGAGAGAATGAGACAGACATGGAGAGAAATAGGTTTCGAGCGAGTAAGAGAAATATACACAGCGATTAAAGAATATATAACTAGGGTGGGGTAGTAAAAGTAAAAACGTTAAGTACCCCCGTCACGCCAAGTAGCGTATAGGGAATATGGTGTTAGTGACCATACATTTTACAGGGTTTCGGCACATGATTCTTGGGGTAATGTGGTCGGTATTACGCCCGTGCCGCTTTACTGTCCCAGAAAAAAATCAGGTGCCCATTAAAGGCTGGGTGAACCGGAGCCGTCGATTGGGATCGAACCCTACCTCTTGTCCTTTGTAGTCCAGTTCACTAACCACTGAGCTATCGCGGCTAGAGTGGGGTAGAGTGTGGTATAAATATAAAAGACAGCTTAAGACAAAGAAACACAAATAGAGTGAATTAGAGAAAGGCGAATATTCGTTAAACTGAGATATATTTGGTAGTGTATGATTCAGCTTGAGAAGGAATGAGTGAAGAGGAGTGACAGAGCCAAAAAGAAACAAAAAGATAATCGTCGAACCTTGTTATAGGAAGTGTCCCTTGGACCTCGCATGTTGTAATCCTCATAGTCATGGCTCGTAGCGCCAACATTTTCTTGTGAGCCTTCACCTCTCCTGTAGAGGAGGAACAAATGGCCTGTCTTTATTTGTTTCTTGTTTTCACTTACGTGTTAATTAATTTTTTTTTTCGTCTGCTAGAGTTTGCTTGATTCCGTGTTCGAGGATTTGTTTGATTTTATGTGTAACAATTTATTTGATTTCCTATCAAAGGAATTATTTGATTTCATCTGTGAGAATCTACATGATTTTGACTGTAGGGATTTGTCAGATTGGTATCCAAGGATTTGCCAGATTGCATATTCAAGGATTTGTTAGATTGTATATTCAAGGATTTGTCTGACTGCATATTCAAGGATTTGTTTGATTGTATATTCAAGGATTTGTCTGACTGCATATTCAAGGATTTGTCAGATTGCATATTCAATGATTTTTTTCATGCCATTTGCGACGAATTATTTTATTTCATTCGTGAGGATTAATTTGATTTCACATGTGAAGATTTGTTTGATTCTACAAGTAAGAATGTTTTTGATATTATGCTTAAGGATCTGTTTGATAGCACGTATGAGAATGTGTTTTTCTATGTGGGGATTTGATTGACATTATTTGTTTAAAACGCTTTTAATTTATTTTATGTGAAGACATTTCGTATGAGTTTGAGATTGCGGGATTGTATGTGTGAAATTTATTTTCATTTTCACATTTCGTTATTAAAAGAAAACATTTCATTTCCACGGATCTCTTTGAACTGAATTGTAGAGATTTGTATAAATGTAATCGCAATAAGAGGAAATGTGTGTATATATATATATATATATATATATATATATATATATATATATGTATATATATATAAGACGGTTGAATCAGGACTGGCAGAAATGGGTATATGGGTATTACTCTGGGGAGGTGAGGAATGCCGCCTCACATCGTGAGTTTCGATGCTTGAAACGACATTATCCAGAAGTCTCCGAACATTTTTGAATAGGCGTCCGAGCAGATATGGGTGAAAATTAGCGCGCTAAGACAGAGATTCAGGTCTCGTACTTTACCTCTATCTTTAATCATGATAAGTCAGTAGTTTGGTAAAAAAAAAAATAGTTTCTTATGCTGGATGCTGCTTTGCTGAACAGCCTCTGTGGCGATTCATGATTGTACAAATAAATTACGACGGTGGTTTTCTGTTGCCTTCCGTCGGTTTGTTTACGGTTGGCTCCGCTAGCCTTTGACTAAAAAGTCTCACCCACAAGGCAGTGGGGTTGTTTTACTTCGGGGTATCCTCCCTTAGCCTTTTACTCTCCCGAGCTTACCTGCAAGGTAGCAGGGCAGCCACAGGTTGTACTGTTTACTGCATACAGTAGCAGGTAAAATTACCTGTCCTGACTAATCATGTCTAAATCTGCCAATATTGGATAGACAGATCCGGCCACAGAAGAAACAAGATGTATTCGTGGTGCCTGGCCTCGTCTCCTTTCTCCTGCGCCTTTCATCTTCTGAGTTTAATATCAGGACAGCCTCGAAAGTTGCTGTGCCACTAATTGTTTTTGTTTTCCATGTGCTACGATCTACATCCAGATTTTCCCAGTATTTTTTTCACTAATAAAGTCTTCACTCAAGGAAGGCCTGCAAACATCTCATCTCAGGACATTCCATTGGTCTCTGTCCGTCATTAAGTTCGTCATACAATATTTGTTTGGGAGTCAGATTGTTTGTCATCTTTCTGACATGACCCAATCACCTTAGTCTCCGACTCCCAAGTGTTGCCATATATATATATATATATATATATATATATATATATATATATATATATATATGTAGCCCTTTTCGTCTTGTCAGATGGTCTAGTGGAGGCTATTGTGTATTATTTTTGAGGTTTTATTTTTGTCGAACAGCTTCTCTCGTGGCTAATTCTACCAATGTTTGACAAACACACGGCCACATAATGAACAAGTCAGGCCCACTGATCCACAGGGTTATCCATCCTTTTTCATAAGTCTTTTCACTTCTATGTTTTGCCTTAGCACAGTCTCAAATGATGTTATACCATTCCTTATACATGCTCTCCATGATGTGCGATCACTTGCCAGATGTTCCCAGTCATTTTCACAGATGAAGTCATTCAGAGATGATTTACAGATATCTCTATATCGTAGTTTAGGTATGCCGATTTGTCTTTTACCGTGTGTTAGTTTGCCATATAGTATTTGCCCGAGGATGCGTTTTTATTTCATTCGCTGGACATGCCCCAGCCATCTTAGTCTTCGACATCTGAGCATCGACATGATTGTTGGGGGTCTTAGCACGTTGCAGAACAGTTAAGTTGGTTATTTTGTCCTTCCATTTGATGTGCATTATTCTGCGGAGATATCGCATGTGGAAGACATTTAGTCTTTTTTTTTTTTTTTTTGTGATTTGAGTATGTTGTCCAGGTTTCAGATCCATATAATAGTATGCTAAGCACACAAGTTTGATATATTAAGAGTTTGGTCTTTAGTGTTAGTTTCGTGTTGTTCCGGGCCCTTTCTGTGAGTTTGCCGAAAGTCGTAGCTGCCTTACCAATATATACATATTTAGGGGGGGGGGGGGGGGGGGGAAAGAAGGATTGTGCAAATGATTATTTATTTAGTTACATCAATGGAAAATTATGCTGATATGTTTGATGATATGTGTGTTTGTATCTAAGATTGTATGTATGATAACGTGTGCTACAAACACACACATGATGATATATTAAAAAATTTGCTGACCTATAAATGTCTTGTGCTCTCTCCCCATGTTGGGAATTATCTAGCGCTCCTCTGTCCCAGTCGTGGTATCTGCTGCTACCATCGTCGTACTGATTCGTTCCGTCAAATTCGTCCTC
This sequence comes from Megaustenia siamemsis, assembly GCA_032433765.1. Taxonomy (NCBI): domain Eukaryota; kingdom Metazoa; phylum Mollusca; class Gastropoda; order Stylommatophora; family Ariophantidae; genus Megaustenia; species Megaustenia siamemsis. Next base: position 65,066,789 of record JAVIAB010000124.1, read on the forward strand.
ATCATATTCATCGCTGTAGCTGAAGTAAATAAGAAAGATATACATATACTGCTAAGCAAATGTAAAAATATTAATAATGTAATTATTGTCAATATGTTCCTCTCAGGCCGAAGATGGTACATAGGGCTGAAGTTATAGTTTTCCAGATTTGCTGTTAGTTCTTGGTTGTTTCCTAGTCCCATGGTTGAGTCATCCCTAGTAATTGTTCTGCACACCGATTCTCTCGGTCTGTCTTGTTTTCTTTTACTAGATGGCTTCTACATAAATAGCAAATGGGAAAATCTTTATTCACTCATTCTCAGCACATGACCGATGTATTTCCAACGCATTAATTTTTGTATAAAGTTCGACACCTATTTTAGTTTTAATTTGTTTCTTATCTGTTTGTTTGAAATGTATACTTTCACGTTTTTATTTGAGATTCTACGAAGACATTTGTTTTTAAAGGCATTTAATTTCCTATGTAAAGTGTTGGTGGATTTCAAACTTTCGCATCTATATGTTAGCACTGACATCATATCCATATGTTAGCACTGATATCACATCCACATATTATCTTTGGTATCACATCCAAATGTTAGCATTGATATCACATCCATATATTATCTTTGGTATCACATGCAAATGTTAGCGTTAGTTACCATAACGTCAGTTTGTTGTAAGCACTTTAGGCTAGTGGTGCGTGTCATGATTTTTTAATTATGTCTCCATCTCTAGATATTTTGCTGAATATGAGAATACATTTTTGAAAAATGTAACGGTACTGAAGTAATGTTTCTTTCTTCACTTCCTCTTGCGCCCATTGGGATGTCGAGGGAAAATGTGGTTCTTCTCCTTGCAAGAAATAAGGATAGTTTCAAAAGACAAGATTTCACTCAAGTGCAGTATTAAGTGCAAATTGTATAAAGTTTAGACAAATAGATCGTTTAAAATTTCTGGTAACAGCGTTTACATCAGATGGAAGAAGTACTGAAGTAAAAAGTTGAAACACACAGGCCAAGAAAAGATAAAATGAGGAATATGTAATGCAACAATTCACTATCATTAAAAGTTGGAAAGAGAGTCTGACAAGTCCATATAGAACCAGTGCTGTTTTACGGTTGCGAATCATGGACAGTAAACAGATAGAATTGTAGATAGAATAGATAGATTTATTAGAAAGATGCTAAAGATACCGTGGACAGTCAAAAAGCTGTGGAAAAGCTGTTAAAAGAAGCTGATAAAAAGTGGAAGATTATAAACATATTAGAAAAAGGCAGTCCAGATTTGTGGGACAAGTTTGTAGAAGAGCCGTGTATGTATATACTTAGTGACAACGAGAAAAAATAGAGGGCAGCAGAGAAAGACAATAAGAAAAAATTTTGGATGGTTCGATGGCATGGCACAAGATCAACGGTTAAACAGCGCCCAAGATTGAGGGTAGTGGAAGAACATGATATCGAGCGCCTCTAGGCATGGACCAAGAATGAAGACATGTGCCAGTTAATGAGTTAATTTCACCAACAAACAATAACACCATAGAGTGATGTTAACATGTAAGCCAACAATGTAGGAAACTTAACATAGACAACATTCGGGCTCACCGATCTTTGTACATATCGTTAATGTAGCCACCAGGTTCAGGACCAAAGTCATTAGATGCCGTCTGGATCTCCTCTTTGTCTACAAGCATAGAGTAAACGTTTATATATGCAGCACACTATACGGCACAATAAATTGTAAGCAGTGACATGCAATACAATAAAATGAAATGAAAGTCAGTACTGTTCAATAGACTGTCAACAGTGACATGCAATACAATAAAATGAAATGAAAGTCAGTACTGTTCAATAGACTGTCAACAGTGACATGCAATACAATAAAATGAAATGAAAGTCAGTACTGTTCAATAGACTGTCAACAGTGACATGCAATACAATAAAATGAAATGAAAGTCAGTACTGTTCAATAGACTGTCAGCAGTGACATGCAATACAATAAAATGAAATGAAAGTCAGTACTGTTCAATAGACTGTCAACAGTGACATGCAATACAATAAAATGAAATGAAAGTCAGTACTGTTCAATAGACTGTCAATAGTGACATGCAATCAAATGAAATGAAACTCAATACGGTAAAAATAATAACTAATTAGTAGCTATATTCACCTCCATGTCTGGGAATACACAAGTAGTTGTAATAATCGTTACAATCAACAATGTCACCATTGCGGGTAGCGTTACAATAAACGAAGTTACCAATGGGGTTGTATTATAGAAGACAGTCACCATTTGGGGGGGAGGGGGGGTTGCATTGCAATCCACAAAGTTACCATTGGAGATTATATTACAATCCAGAAAGTTACCATTGGAGATTATATTACAATCCACAAAGTTACCATTGAAGATTATATTACAATCCACAAAGTTACCATTGGAGATTATATTACAATCCAGAAAGTTACCATGGGAGATTATATTACAATCCACAAATTACCATTGAAAATTATATAACAATCCACAAAGTTACCATTGAAGATTATATTACAATCCACAAAGTTACCATTGGAGATTATATTACAATCTACAAAGTTACCATTGGAGATTATATTACAATCCACAAATTACCATTGAAAATTATATAACAATCCACAAAGTTACCATTGAAGATTATATTACAATCCACAAAGTTACCATTGGAGATTATATTACAATCCACAAAGCTACCATTGGAGATTATATTACAATCCACAAAATTACCATTGAAAATTATATTACAATCCACAAAATTACCATTGAAGATTATATTACAATCCAGAAAGTTGCCATTGAAGATTATATTACAATCCACAAAGTTACAATTGAAGATTATATTGCAATCCACAAAGTTACCATTGGAGATTATATTACAATCCACAAAGCTACCATTGGAGATTATATTACAATCCACAAAATTACCATTGAAAATTATATTATAATCCACAAAGTTACCATTGGAGATTATATTGCAATCCACAAAGTTACCATTGGAGATTATATTACAATTCACAAAGTTACCATTGAAGATTATATTACAATCCACAAAGTTACAATTGAAGATTAGATTGCAATCCACAAAGTTACCATTGGAGATTATATTACAATCCACAAAGCTACCATTGGAGATTATATTACAATCCAGAAAGTTACCATTGAAGATTATATTACAATTCACAAAGTTACCATTGAAGATTATATTACAATCCACAAAGTTACCATTGGAGATTATATTACAATCAACAAAGTTACAATGTGACATTATTGTGAAAACACCAACGTTATCAATAGTGGTTATTTTCTAATTAACAACGTTATCATGTTACATAGTATTATGTTGCAATCAATACTGTTATTGTGTTATGTTCCATACAAGAAAATAATTATTTCTATGTTTACGCTACACATTTATCATTGGAGCAGTAAGTTTAAGTAACGTGATCTGCCCAGTCACGCCAAGTGGCGCATAGTCAATATGGTGTTAGTGACCATCATTTTTACAGACCCTCAACACATGATTTTTGGGGTAATGTGGTCGGCATTACGCCCGTGCCGCTTTACTTTCCCAGAAAAAAAAATCAGGTACCCATTACAGGCTTGGTGAACCGGAAGCCGTCGGTTGGAACCGAACCCTACCTCTTGTCCTTTGTAGTCCAGTTCACAAACCACTGAGCTATTGCGGCGCCTCGGCTTACTGGATGGAGTGCATAAAATAAATGTAGCAAAGCAAGGCATAGTGAATGCAAATGGCAATTTATCCTTAGACACCGAGAACAATTATAAAGGAGTGTAAGAAATGGTCATGTGAGAACAGGGATGTATAGATGAGGAGTTGTAGTCAGTCTTCGAGAATTCTTCGAAATCCAGATATAGACTAAATAAGGTGGAGACCTTTAGTTGTCTTACAAGCTGTAAGTGACAAGTGAACACTGATTTATTAAACGATGGCCAAAGCCAAGATGAAAATTAAGAGGAAGAAGAAGAGGAGGAGATGAAAGAAGACGATGAAGATTAGAAGTAAGATAAGGAAGATGATAAGTAGATGCAAAGAAGAGAAAAAAAGGAAGAATGGGGGGGGGGGGAGAGGAGAAAGAAAATTATTAATAGAAAGTAAAGGTTGAAACATTGAGGGAGCAGAAAGAAGAGGAGAAAAATAGTGGAAAAAAAAGAGATAGAAGAAAATTAGAACAGAAAAAACAGGAGGGAGAAAGTAGAAAAATAAGGAAATAAAGGAAGAAAATGAGAAAATAATGAGTAAGAATATTAGGTGGGGAAAAGGAGGATAACAATGGGAATAAGGAATAATAGAAAAAGGAGGATAACAATAGGAATAAGGAATAATCGAAAAAGGATAACAATGGGAATATGGAATAATAGGGAAAAAAGGAAAGGATGAGAAAGATGAGGGCAAGTAAGAAAACGAGGAGGATCCAGAAAATGAAGAAGAGGTGAACAGGAAAACATAGAAGGACAATTATTTTTTAAAAGAGAAGGAAATAGAATGGGAAAAGGAAAAAAAAAAAATTTAAGAAGATGAGCTGGCGAAGCAGATGAAGAAGAGGAGGTGGAGGAGAATATGAAGAAGAGGAGATGGACGAAGAGGAGATAGATTAGAATGTGGAAGAAGAGTAGAAGTAAAAGAAGCTAGGAATGAAGTAGAGGTGAAGGGGAAACAGAAAAAAAATGAGGAAAGGAAAAGAAGAAAGAGCAAGAAGAAGAGAAGAAATAAGAGCTGAACGAGAAGGTAGAAGAAAATAAACATGGAGCTTGGGTAGGAGAATAAGAGTGTAGGTCGGGTGAAGAGCGGGTTGAAAGTCAAGATTGCGGTAGTCAGGCATTTCTCAACCCAAAGACAACATCAACATCCATAATGCACATGGAGTAACCATTATATGAAATTGATACAAGTCTTACTATAATGTGTACCAGTATATGTTTCCGTTCCGTCCTTGTAGGTCGTGATCTCCCGCTTGTCGCTGTGGAATCTAAACCCTTTTCTGTAGCAGATCACGAACACGGTGACCAGCACAATCTCCAAAACAATGGAGAAGAGCATGCCCAGAAACCAACCGAGGTTAGCTACTACGTCATACGCCTTGGCTGAAGATAAACAACAAGGCGAGTTCATGCGAGTAACAAACATGATACACTCATGAAGCTAGTACTCAGACAAATATAAAACTTAAAACAAAGCTCTTTTTATTTTATTTATTTTTTTTTTCCGTTCGCCAGCTTTTACCTCTGACGAAGTCCCTAGAGACTAGGAACTGAATTTTGCGTGTTAATCCGTTTTTCCCTGGCAGCCGTGTGCACAGGGGTCCCTCGCCGCACAGGCAGATAACTCCGTCTTCGGAGGTACTCATATTTTTTTCCGTCCATAAGTAACTGCTGTTTTAAGCCGTGCCTTGCTCTTGAGACCAGGGGTGGTTGCCGCATAGAGAAATCATAAATAAAAATCCCAACTGGTGCAGCCGGAATTTGAACCCACAACCTCTCTGTCTTGATGCCGGAGTCTTGCCTCGAAACCAACCAGTCCCCTACTCTTATATACATTTGTTTATTACTCTTCATTACTTCCGCTCGTTTTTTTCCCCCAATATAAACATAGTCATCCTTTACTTTCCTTACAATTTCTCATTATTCACATTCCTCTTTCATTCCAACCGTCACATTTCTCTTTCATTCTTCGTCACTCTCTATTTGTTCTTACTCTACTTACTTTTTTCTCCCCATTTTGTTTCTCCCACTCCTTTCATATTTTCCCTCTCATATTTGTTATCTCTTCCTCTTTTCTTTAATTCCGTCGCTTTTAATTTTTTTTTTCACTTTGACTTCTTGTTAATTTCTAAAACTGTTTCCTTTTTTTTATTTCTATATTTGTTTCCTTTCTATCTATGAATCAGTTCCTTTCTATTTCTACGTTGGTTTCATTTCTATTTCTATATTTTTTTCCTTTCTTTTTCTGCATCGGTTTATTTTTTATTTCTACATCTGTTTCCTTTATATTTCTACATCTGTTTCCTTTATATTTCTACATCTGTTTCCTTTCTATTTCTACATCTGTTTCCTTTCTATTTCTACATCTGTTTCCTTTCTATTTCTACATCTGTTTCCTTCTCATTCCTATATCTTTACACCTTATTGTATTCTTCTAGTTTTTGCTTATGCCTCCCCTCCCCTTTCTCTTTCCTTTTATGCGTTATTAAGTTGGCTGGCCTTCATTCTGATCAGTTTTCCAACATATGTAATTCTTTTATGTTCAATGCAATCACCTACAAGCACTGTCACTATGATATTTTTTTCAGAATCTTATGTTTATACATGTTTTTTGTGTGTATTTTTTTAAAAATGAATTCCATTCCGTATGACTATAAAGATAAAGGGGGCAGATGACACATTCAGTAACAACTGAAATGGGGGGAACACTATTCTATGTCATCAGGTTGTAACAAATGTCATCTTGACACGGAAGATTAGCTCCCCTCTCATCTACATCTTGTGGTGCGCGATGTATCTGACCTTGTCGATTTTGCAGGGCCAATGACCAAGAACTGATCATGACCTTATTCTGCGTTCTCCCTACGATTTTTGAAAAAAAAAAAGCTTTAAAAGGAAGTAGTTAATGTGTGTCCATGGTTTACATCGACGAGCGGTATCTGCGCGCGCACACCGGATTTGACATCTCACTTCGATCTCTATTCACTTTGCAGATTGGCAAGTCAACTTCCAGAGTGACGGCGAGAAGGTGAAGAAGTGATGTCATCTGTTCTTGTTCAGTGATCTTGACTCCAAAAGCCATTTATGAGTTGCTGACCGCTTTAAGCCCATGCACTGTCCGGTTTATAAAAGTCTATGAAGACCTCACTTCACCTCTTCCTTTGGCCTCCCTTGAAATAGTCAGGTCCACACATGTTGGTAAACTAGGTACGGAACGCCGTCGAATCTTCAGTGGTCATATTTGATAATTCAGAAGATCTAGATGCATTCCTCTCCAGAATGAACAAGTAGTTCCAACGTATCCAGCTAGGCTCTAGAGGTAAACAAATAAAGCCATTACAGTCTTCCACATTGACGGTCATCTTGAGCTGACGGCTCGGAGTTACAAGACATCCCATGATATATCCTTCACATTATCAACATTCCTCTGTAGTCCTCTTAACCAGCTTGTATTCAAATTTCCTATTAATTGCGACCTCTGCCATAGTGGGCTCTATTGTACGCGGAGCTTGTAGATGGGAAGATATGCAATCAGCCATGTATTATCAACATCATCAAGTACCACGCCTGCTGACATAGGTGATTATGTTTCTCCACAACTTTCGATCTCGACAGTTATTTCTGTTGTGGACCTTCTGCCAAGCCATTCTCTAAAGCTGCCTGGTATCTTTTCTATTTGTTTCCCTCTGTCTCTTCGTCTCTCAACTTTCCCTGTTGTCACAATATATTCCAGCTGTTACCTTTTCATTACATGGCCAAAATATTATGATTGTTTCTTCATAATATTATAAATTAGCTTTCTATTTGCTTTGACCTCTTTCAGAACGTTGTCATTAAATTTTTTAGATGTCCATGGTATTCTCAACATTCTTCTGTAAAGCCACATTAATACAGCCTCCAGTGATTTTCTTGTCTATTATCTTATTTTCCATGATTCACATCCATATGTTAATACTGGCTTTACATTATATTTAAGAACTCTTCTTCTTGTTTCTATTGTCAAAAATGGATTTCACAATATCTTCCTCAATTTTTGGAAAGCTGCTTTTGTTTGAGCCATGCTGCATCTCACTTCTGTTGTACATCTAACATCGCTTGTTTACGATGAATGATGATATCGTATGACAGGGAACAGTTGGCTGTGTTCACTTTCTGCGCGGTTTCGCCTTATGTCTTTTGGCGTGTGCTGAGACTGCTACGATGGGGACTACAGTTACCTTTCTTTGTTTGGGAGATGAGTTAATAATTCGGATGATTCCACTGGCACGGGCGGTTGAGCAATTATAGATTTTAATTCGTTTGCAGTGATACCGAGGCCTTCCATAACCAATAACCAATCTACCATCTGAGGTTAACATTGTATTTTACACATATCATCATCATCATCATTATCATCATCATCATCATCGAGTACCATCTCCGCAACGAAGGTTGGCTACCATGGAGTGTCATTTTGCTCTGTCTCTTGCTTTGATGGTGCAGGTTGTCATAGGCTGGTTTGTCCATCTTTTGATGTTACTCGTCCATGTTAGTCTTGGTCTGCCTCTGCCTCTGCCTCTTTTACTTTGTATTTTCCTCTCCAGGATTACTTTTAATAGGCTGTTGTGTCTTTTAACATGGCCCAAAAAACGCATTTGTCTGAATTGTGTTTAGTAGTTCTCTTTTCATTTTTAGTTGTTTTAAGACTTCATTGTTTGTTTGTTTTTCCTTCCATCCAATTCTACCTATTCTTCTACATATCCACATTTCAACGGCTTCAATTCTTTGTTCTGTTTTCTTGTTTAATGTCCATGTTTCTGCACCACATAGGAATGTTCAGAAGACATAACATTTTGCTATTTTTAGTTTTAGCCCAGGTGTTATTTGTTTTGATGTTAGTATGTTCTTCATGACATTAAAATTACTTTTTGCCATTCTTATTATTTTGTTTATTTATACACATATTACTATACTATACTATGCTACGCCACGTCACGTACGTTACGTTACGCTACGCTACGATATGATATAATATGCTATGCTATGTTATTGTTATGTTATGTTATGCTATGCTATGCTACGCCACGCCACACCGCGTCACGTCACGTGACGTCACGTCACGTCACGAGACGTGACGTGATTTTACACGATGTGACGTGACGTGACGTAACGTAACATAACATATGTTATGTTATGTTTTATATATATATACATATATATATAAATTTATATATATATATTATACACATATACTAATACTCAAAATATGTCACGAGCATACCTACAATTTCATTTAACTTACCAGTTCCGTCAGTTCTGACATCCTCTATCTGGGACAGTCTGGTCGTCTCGCCGTTAGTGACAACTAACCGAACGTTATACTTCATGCCGGCCTCTAGGAAACCAAGCTTGACCCAATCTCGACTCACGTCTGCGGTGGTACTAAACCATTCGGCGCTGTCTTTGGACAAATAAAAGCATAGCTACAGCATTAGATGCCTCCAGCATATTACTATAGTCCGTTCAGAAATTCATAATCACACCTGAATTAGTTTTGCGTGATAAACGCTTGTTATTTTGGTTTCAAATTTTGCATGCAATCTTAGAATATTGATGACGTTATAGAAACATTTTTGCTCTTTGAAATTTGATCTAGTTTAAAAGTTTTCTTCTTTAGGCTATATTAAATTCACCCTGTTCGAATTTGACACCATTTTAGGATATATACATTAATTTGGTGCGGTCGTTCACGTAAAATAGTTTGGCTATTGCAGAAACACTAATTTCAGGAAAATCCCGTGCACAAAACTGAATATTGAACGACATGACGTACCACGGCCTTGGCATTAATTACCGAAGGGAAGGCGTATCTTTATTAATTTTGTGAAGACTCAGTAGACAATTTGTTGACTTTAAATACCAACATTTATATCTAAATTACAATGAGTTTGAAATGCAAATTTATAACTATGCAAAAGGTTACTTTTTTACTATATCAGCACTTCCTTAGGGAATCCAAGATGGGGCATTTATATTGTGATATTCATGACCCAGAGAGACGAACGCAACTCACGCTTGGTCTTAATAGATCGTCATTTTCTCGTTGGATTAAACAAGACTCAGAGTGCACTCATGTCAATCAAGGAAGGAAAAGGAAAGTCGACAGATTTGACATGGATGTTATAAAACGTGAGATATTGAAAATGTTTGCTAATAATGTACTTGTTACTCTCAGGAATTTGAAATTAAAATTGCATGCAGGCTGCAATATTGACATTTCTAAAAGTACTCTATGGAAGATTGTGCGAGGAGCCGGCTTCACTTTCAGAAAAAACTGTTGGGGGCAGGAATATTATTTGTGAAAAACCACACTTGGTCATTGCTCGAAGCAAATACCTGAGACAGATCCGTGAGCGGCGGAGTGAACGGTATGATATTGTATATTTGGACGAATCATGGGTCAGCGTACACCACACCTATGCTAAAGAATGGCAGTCAGTAAATGGCAAACTCAAAAGAACAATTCCGAGCAGCAAAGGCATTATATTAACGCATGCTGGAAGCACTGAAAACGGCCTTGTCCATGATGCGGGACATATTTTCCAATCAAAAAGTACCGACAGTAGGGACTAGCATACTGAAATGAATGGAAACATTTTCAGGCACTGGTTGGAGAACGATCTTTTACCAATCCTGGAGAGACCTTCATGCATAGTCATGGATAATGCATCATACCACAATGTCGTATCAGAGGAAGACAAAGTGCCTACTGCATCAAATACAAAAGAGCAAATTAGGACATGGCTTGCGAATGAAAATGTCAAATTTGACTACACATATTTAAAACCCGAATTGTTACAACTTGTGAAGAATACGAATAAGAAAAAGGTGTACCATGTTGACAAAATCATTGAAATACGGCCACACCTCTCTTCGACTCCTTGCATATCATGCGCACCTTAATCCAAACGAACTTGTCTGGGCTCACGTCAAAGAAAAAGTTGCAGAACAGAACAGGACGTTTAAAATGTGTGATGTTGAAGTTCTGACACGAGAGTCTCTCTCAGAAATAGACATTCCGTTCTGGAAGAAGTGTGTTGAACATGTGCTGCGGGTGGAAGATGAGTACTGGAAACGAGATGGATTACTATTTGTGCAGGCAGTAATGATTATCAACCTCTTGGAATCGTCAGATTCGGAATGATTAAAATTAAGATGAATTCAATTCCAGCTGCAGTTAGGACGTCCTGGGGTCTAATGGTGACCGAAGGACAAGACTAATTGTAACCAATTGAATTCATGTTTGCAAATACACATTACGAACAACACCCACAATTAAGCACTATGTAGATACGCCTCTGACAAGAATTGCAGTAAACTGGAAAATTTAACACGATTACTGTAAACTCTAAAATTTGAATCAACTTGTGTGATATCGTCATAAAAGATCAAAGGAATTCGCTGATGTGCAAAATCTGTTGTGTTTGTGGAATAAAAAATACCAAAATCTTTGCGTCATCAATATTCTAAGATTGCATGCAAAATTTGAAACCAAAATAACAAGCGGTAATCACGCAAAACTAATTCAGGTGTGATTATGAATTTCTGAACGGACTATAACGTCAGAAGAAAACAATTTTAATTTTTATTTTGCGCTCGCCAGTTTTCACCTTTGGCGAAGTCAAGAGAGTAGGACTTGAATTTTGCGTGTTAATCCGTTTTCTCTGACAGCCGTGTACACAAGGGTCCCTGGGTCGCACAGGCAGATAACTCTGTCTTCGGAAGTACACTTTTTCCCGTCCATGAGTAACTGACGTTTCAAGCCAGGCCTCGCTACTGAGACCAGGGGTGGTTGCAGCATAGTGTAATCACAAATAAAAATCCCAACTGATGCAGCCGAGATTTGAGCTAACAACCTCTCTGTCTCGAGACCAGTGTCTTGTTCTCGATACCAACTAGTCATTTGTTGCCCATGTAAGAAAAATGGTATTATACACAAACAATTGAAGGAAACAGGAAAATAAAAGGAAAAGTTACCGGGCAGCTTAAGAGAATAGATAATTAGGAAGTCAGCAGAATTATAAATAACTACTGAGACAAAACATTTTACAAAGACATGATCTTGTATTCTTACAGACTTCTTGATAAAATATACGTTATAATTGCAACTTTTAAAATATATCAGCTAAAATAACGGGACATTTAATTCAATTCAGTTCTAAAAAATGTCCTCTTGAAATGAGAAACAGTTATTTAGAAATGCGCCTAGCATCAGCTAGGAAAAGTCTTCCACTTGAGGGTGGTTGTGTTTTTAGTTGTAGCTTTCACGTTATAGTATTCGTCTCGCGCCCAAAAAAGTTTCGGCAAAAAAGGCCATCAACTGGAACAACGAAAAACGACGCTGAAATATATATCTAGGGATATACACAGAAGTAGAACTACCTGGGATATACTATAACCAGTGATGGAAAATGTACAACTGAAATATATATCTAGGGATATACACAGATTGGCCTAAACGTTGTTCCACTTTTGTTTTGTTTCTCAGCTACGTAAAGCTGTTTCCAAACCACTTTTTAATTTTTTAAATTGTCATTATATCATAAGGTATAACGACCAGCACAAAATCACCCTAAAGGGTACAGTGAAGGGTGAAAAACCACAACATATGAGAACTATTTATTAAAAATAAAAAAAATAATAAAACATCCATATAACTGTATCTTGTTGTGCTGGTGCTATAGAGACTTGCAATGGAACCAATCGTTGAGGACAGGACAATGTGAGATTTATTGCCGTTCTCATCTTTATATTTTTGGCATTATTAATCTCATATCTCACTCATAATTAGTGGCATTTGTTGCCAGTATAATAAATAATATCCCGTATAATATAATGACAAATTATGGGATTTAACATTTAAAATAAATTTCTATAGCAGCTAAACAGCAAATGATAAATAAATAGCATTTTCATACCAACTTTGTGCTATGAAAATCATACATGGACCCTTTCTAAATCACATTTAAGAAAGATCAATACATGTGAGGTAAACCATAAGAAAAATCGTAGGAATAAAACCCTGCCAAGAATATATAGAACAAAAATAACTTAAATGGTTGGGTTACCCGGTCAGAATGAATCCTCACCAATCACCATCAAGGGCGTTCTTCTCGAAAATGCGTGGGAAAAGACCAAAAGGAAGACCTAGAAGAAGATGGATAGATGTAGTGATAGAGACATGTAACAACAAAGGAAAATAACTAATTCAGACAGTTCGAACAGCTCAAGAACGACAAATTATTTAACCACGACACTTTTTCGGTATCAGTGAGAAAGAGAAAATAAGAAAGAAGAAGATTTAAGATAAACCTAGTAAGTGACAACATTTGGATGGGGGGAAGGGGGCGTGTATGCTCTTCCTCGCTACCAGTAATGACTCTAACAACTCAAAGATATGTCTCAGTTATGTTTAGTGCTCTTGGTATTTCGCCTCCTCATCGTGATACAACACAAACAAAATAGCACAGACAACAAATGAGATATACCCTCCTTCATGTACTGGACATAGACAACGCTGCCGGAACGCTGGTAGGCATCCCTCCACCAGGTGATGTTGATATAATTTGTTCCAACGCTGGATATCGTGAACCGTGGTATCATTGGAACTAGAATTGATCACAAATAAGAAAATATACAGATAATTAATTGCCGTAATCTGTAAACAATATCAAGTTATGTAATAATAATTATAAAACAATCGTCTCTACGATGTTACTACACCTTCACCGTAAAGTCTATAGGACGCTGTTATGACCTCATCGTTAAGTCTATAGGATGCTATTATGCCCTCATCATTAAGTCTATAGGACGCTATTATGCCCTCATCGTTAAGTCTATAGGATGCTATTATGCCCTCATCTTTAAGTCTATAGGACGCTATTATGCCCTCATCGTTAAGTCTATAGGACGCTATTATGCCCTCACCGTTAAGTCTACAGAATGCTACTACGCCCTCACCGTTAAGTCTATAGGATGCTATTACGCCCTCACCGTTAAGTCTATAGGATACTATTACGCCCTCACCGTTAAGTCTATAGGATGCTATTACGCCCTCACCGTTAAGTCTATAGGATGCTATTACGCCCTCACCGTTAAGTCTATAGGATGCTATTACGCCCTCACCGTTAAGTCTATAGGATGCTATTACGCCCTCACCGTTAAGTCTATAGGATGCTATTACGCCCTCACCGTTAAGTCTATAGGATGCTATTACGCCCTCACCGTTAAGTCTATAGGATGCTACTACACCCTCACCGTTAAGTCTATAGGATGCTATTACGCCCTCATCATGAAGTCTATAGGATGTTACTAGACCCTCAGCGTTAAGTCTATACGATGCTACTACGCTCGTATAGTAAAGACTATAGGATGTTACTAGACCCTCAGCGTTAAGTCTATACGATGCTACTGCGCCCTCATGGCGTAGACGATAGGATTCTATCACGTCATCATCGCTTGTTTGTTGGGCAAGTCATCACTAGATGTTCACAAGAACATATCCAACATGTGCACCTTTCTTGGAGTATGTACACATGGTACAAACCATGCTAGTTTGTCAAAGGCACATTTGGAAGATGTTAATTTAAATATTTCTGAACAGTTTTAGCCTGAGTCATTATTTTTAATGCGACCAGAAAATTGTATTTCTCATTTTGATTTGAAAGTGGTAAGTCTCTTAAATTAGTTTTACCCACTTATTTAGTTTTCTTATAAATCCAACTTTAGGCAAGCCTCTTCTTCTGTGTTTATCTCTGTATTTATTACCCGAAATGTTTCAAATGAATGCATCTTTTTTTTAACAATTGGATCAAATTGTCATGCAATTTAATTTAATTCATTGGCTGCAATCTTCGCATCGAAGAGAGGCCTCCATGAAGCGCCATTTTACAAGTCTCTTATTGTGATAGTACAGGTTGTCATAGGTTCACATGTGCATCCTTTGATGTTTTCAGTCCATTTTAATCTTGGTCTGCCTCGTCTTACATGTATTTTCCCCTTCAAGATGCCCCTTAATAGGGTATTATATATGTCCACATGTCCCACAAATCCATAGTTCTTGTTTCGTTTTCATCGGTTTCAAAGCTTGATCATTTTTGTCTTCTTTTCATTACACTCAATTCTTCTCATGTTCTACAAATCCACAATAAAGAACGACTTACAATTGAATTTACATTTAATTATTCCAAGTTTATATTATTATATATTTAAAAAAATAATTAATTAAAATTAATATGAATTATATTATAATTGTAATGCTATATATATCCTGCTATTTCGGCAACATCGGTTTCGCCGCATAGCGCGCCACGCTCAATTTGATTAGTGTGAACGCCATCAAACTATATGCTTTTTACATGTCTTGTATCATCTTGATATTGGTGAAATCTTGTTAAATTTTCTAAACATTCATATATAGTATGTTATATATTTATCATCATGTACCATACCGGTTGGCGTAGGCGATCATGTCCTTCCACAATCTTCTTTCTACAGTGTATCGTATCAGTTCTGTTGTTGACTGTTTTCCATGCCATGACACATAGCTATCCAGTATTTTCTCTCTTTGTCGTCCGCGATCTCTCTTTCCTTTTATTTTGCCAGTTGTAACCATATATTCCAACTTTCCTCTTCTCATGATGTGCCCGAAAAATGATTGTTTCTTCCTGATGTTTTTTAGGAGCTGCCTTTTTGTGTTGGATGTTAAATATTAGATAAATATAAATATGTAGATTGATTCTTAAAACCATGAACAATTTTGTTTCTGAAATCTCTTCCGTTGCGTCGATAAAAAGCTTCCGAACGGAAAGAATTCTTAAGTAAGTGAGAAGAGTTACCTCCAGGATAAGTAGTTCTTCTCTCAATGAAGAAACCCTCGCCTCTTCCTCCGACTGTCCTAGCCCATATGTAGATTCTGTAGTTGGTGTTGGGCAGCAGACCGCTCAGCATTGCTGTCGAGGCGTACGGGTCATCGATTTGGGGCATGCGGTCCTGCATTTCTCCAACGTGGAGACCATTTACTGCATTTGAGTATATACGAATACGTTTTAAGACGGGCATTACGAACATCCTAAGTATCACGCAAAGTAAATTACTATTTTAACATAATTTGCAAACAGTGGTATATCAGTTAATAGTGAGTTGGTCTACAGTGGACAAGAGGCAGTGTTCGTTCCTCGACAATGGGCATCTAGGTTCATCCACGGTAAATGGGTATCGAAGATTTTTTTCCTCGCAAACGGACGACATAGCGTTGTGCTGACCAAATGATCCGAAAATGTGCCTATGTATAAAGTAATATGAGGTTGCTTGCATTCATTTCAACCACACTCTGCGTCACGGATTTCTTTCTTCCTTTCTTTCTTTCTTTCTTTCTTTCTTTCTTTCTTTCTTTCTTTCTTTCTTTCTTTCTTTCTTTCTTTCTTTCTTTCTTTCTTTCTTTCTTTCTTTCTTTCTTTCTTTCTTTTTTTCTTTCTTTCTTTATTTCTTTCTTTCTCTCTTTCTTTCTCAGTTACTTTTTTTCAACTTAGTCAACTAACATTTACTTATTACTGTAGAACTCAAACACATGGCAGCACATTGTAATGCGCTGTCTGCCTTGCGACCATTGACCATTTTCTTGTACATTAACTTTGATCCCTGTTATTTGTTTTCCTTGTGTTTCCTGATTGTACATATTTTCGTATTCTCCAGACACAATTAAGCACAATCACATATGAGATTGTTCTATTACAACCTTCACGGTGGTACTTCCTTTATTAACAAAAATGTGGTCTTATTAGTGGGCCTTTTGTGCCTTGCATTTGTGTGTTTATACCAGCATGAGACAAGAACAGGTAGAGACGTCTGAGGCTTTTGCCGGTCCCTAATGGCATGTCGTGCAGTGTAATTTGTGTGGGACATATATATATATATATATATATATATATATATATATATATATATATATATATATGTGTGTGTGTGTGTGTGTATGGCCCACAATATATATATATATATATATATATATATATATATATATATATATATATGGCACTGTTCATCAATACTTTGCATACAAAGCATTGATGATGATGAACAGTGGGAAATGCTAAAAGAATCAATGCAACAAACATCAAAAGAGTTCAATCAACCAGTGAGGACAAATTCAAGAAAGAAATGGATGACAGATGACATTTTGCAGCTAATAGATACAAGAAGACGAAATAAAGAAAATAAAGATGAGTATAAGAGATTAAATAAAGAAATTGTAGTAAAATGCAATGAAGCAAAAGAAGCATAACTAAAAGAGAGAAGCAAAGAGATTAAATGCAACAAAAAGGAGATGCTAAAGCTATATACAACCAAATTGAAGAATTAACAGTAAGAAAAACGCAATCAAAAACTGGATGTTTAAGATCAAATGAAGGAGAACTGTTGATTAAACAAGAAAACATAAGGGAACGATGGACAGAATACATTAAAGATCTTTATAATGATGAACGAACAGAAGTAAATATTAAGGATAATGGAGAAGGACCAGAAATACTCAGAGAAGTAGTGGAAGACGCCTTGCGCAATATGAAAGCAGGCAAAGCTCCTGGACCAGATAATATAACTAAAGAAGCTATTGAAGCCATGGGTGATTTTGGAATAGGAATAATAACAAAAATATTGAATTATATCTACAACAGCGGATATATACCAGACGACCTGCTCAAATCAATATTCATAGCCCTACCAAAGAAATCGGGTGCGATTGAATGCGATGATCATCGCACAATAAGCCTTATGAGTCACATGACTAAGATATTACTCAGAATCATCATGCGAAGAATGCGAAACAAAATCAGTCCAGAAATTAGCGAAGAACAGTGTGGTTTTGTTGGGGGTAAAGAAACGAGCAATGCCAAATATATCTCATAAGATCTGTAGTAGAAAGAGCCATAGAGGTGAAAACAGATCTATACCTATGTTTCATAGATTATACCAAAGCATTTGACAAAGTAAAGCACCAAGAGATAATCAAAATTGTAGAAAGCATAAACGTAGACAGCAAAGAACTAAGAATAATAAAGAACATGTACTGGCAACAAACAGCGGCCATAAGAACTGGAAACCAATTGGGAATGTTTCAACAAATAAATCAGGGTGTTAGACAAGGTTGTGTGCTGTCACCAGATTTGTTTAATATTTATAGTGAGATTATTTTAAGATCCATAAGGGGCATGCCTGGAATAACAATTGGAGGTCATAATATAAATAATCTAAATTATGCTGATGATGCAGTATTAATCGCTAAGAGTGAAAATGAGTTACAAGAAATGTTGGACATTATAGTGAAAGAAAGCAAAAATAAAGGACTCAGCCTTAATAGCAAAAAGACAGAAGTAATGGTAACAACAAAGAAAAAGACATCACCTCAGTGCAAAATAAAGACAAGTGGAACAATATTAAAACAGGTAAATGAATTTAAATATTCGGGAACTTTGTTAACCTCAAACGGAAGATGTACAAAAGAGGTAAGATGCAGAATGGCTCAGACAAAAGCAGCTTTCCAGAAAATGAGGAAGATACTATGCAATCCATTTCTAACAATAGAAACAAGAAAAAGAGTTCTTAAATGTTATGTAGAGCCAGTCTTAACATATGGATGCGAATCATGGACAATAGGACAACAGACAAGAAAATCTTTGGAGTCTGTAGAAATGTGGTTTTACAGAGGAATGTTGAGAATTCCAAGGACAGCTAAGAAGAGTAATGAAAATGTCCTGAGAGAGGTCAAAGCAAAAAGAGGGCTAATTTCCAATATTAGGAAGAAACAATCATCATTTTTGGTCATGTAATGAGGAAACAACTGGAATATATTGTAACAACTGGAAAAATTGGGGTACGAAGAGATAGAGGGAAGTAAAGAGAAAAAATACCAGACAGCTTAAGAGAATGGCTTGGCAGAAGGTCAACAACTGAAATGATAAAGAAATGTCGAGATCGAAAGTTGTGGAGAGACATAATCACCTACGCCAATTGGCCCGGTACTTGACGATGATGATGATGATATATATATATATATATATATATATATATATATATATATATATATATATATATATATATACATACATACATACATACATACACAAACACATATATATATATATTGTGTGTTGAGAGCGATACTTCAACTACTTGGCATAATCGATGTCATTACATACAAGACATCTCAATGTGCACTCAATTCTATTTAACACATGACGAAGGACACGGAAAATGGTGGTCTCTGTTGCTGGCTGGTTAAACAATCCTCTTTTTTAACATCTCAGTTAGTCCTTTTTAGTCTTCCTTTTTTATTTCTAATACTTTTCTCTTATATCTAAATTTTGATTGTGTCTTATCTTTTTTTTTCTTCTCTATCTTCATGCCAGTGTTGAACCGAGAAATATAGTCAATAATCGACAACACTTTAAGGAGTCTTAAAGGGCAGTAATAAATGTTATCCACAATGCATGCCAGATATATGATCATTTTTCACGACATAACAGTAGACAGGTACGCCTAATTATTTAAGTCGTGTTGTTTTTGGTCTACATCTTCTTTTTAATATCTTGATCTTCATGTTGGTGTGGTTGGTCAAAATGGTCGCCTTGTTAAATCAGGTTAAGAACTGGTGGCATTTTTGTTGTGTGAGACTTCAAATAATTCTTTCTGGTCTGGATTTTCTTTTGTGGAGACAGCAGTAGTCTGGTCACATTTACCTAACCACAAAGGGAAAATGGTTCTGGAGTACGCGCGCGGAGGTACGTGCTGCAGACAACCCACCGTTGATTGAAGTGGAACGGTACCAAGACCTGGCTTTGCTCTGGAACGGGGTGTATTTTCGACTGCAAATTCACCAGCAGCTGAAAGAAGTCACTAAGCACGAAGTCTACATATTTTTGGCACGAGACGCATGAAGGTCGTGCTGCTCACGTAGGTCGTTACAGCGTGCCAGATTTCAAAAACGTTCACTAGAACCATACGAACGATCACGATAAACACTTTGTTGTTAGTTGCAGGAAAGGGGAATCAACAGATATGGGAATGTCCTGCCTCCATTCCGATCTAAATTCTAAGACTTCTTAATAAATACAATGTCAACGATTGTAAGCAAGTCATCTATATTACAGATTTCAGTCATAAAATAAGTGTGTGCTGGCCATCGCTCATATCTTGGTGTGTGTCATGTTAGTCATATCTCAAATCTTGGTGTGTCCGTGTTAATCATGTCTCATATCTTTATGTGAGTCTGTGTTTAGTTATATCTCATATCTTAGTGTGTATCTGTGTTAGTAACGTGTCAAATCTTTGTGTGTGCATGTCTGGGTTAGTGATATCTCATATCTTTGTGTGCATGTTTATTTTAGTCATATCTCATATCTTTGTGTGTGCATGTCTGTGTATGTCACATCTCATATCCTTGGGTGTGCATGGCTATGTTAGTCATATCTCATATCTTTGTGTGCATGTCTATGTTAGGCATGTGTCATATCTTTGTGTGTGCATGTCTATGTCAGTCATATCTCATATCTTTATGCGCATGTTTATGTTAGGCATGTGTCATATATCTTGGTGTGTGTCAGTGTTAGTCATGCCTCGTATCGCTGTGTGCATGTCTGTGTTAGTCACATCTCATATCTTTGTGTGTGCATGTCTGTGTTAGTCACCTCTAGTGACTCGGGCAGATGGTGCTCGTAAACCTGGGAGGGCCGACCATCTAAGGGCAGAATCCCCCTACAGAAAAGATCATCTGTTGCCTTGCAGGAAGATTGGGGACAATAAAAGGCTAAGGAAAGCAAACCTGAATAAAATGCTGGCTGAAATCGGATGCACTGGGCCACTGGCGCAGAACACAGTGCAACGTTTTAACGGGTGTTCAATCAAAGTGGATCTGGCAGACTCTAATTGTGATGTTCTGTCTGTGGGGTCGATCAACACACTTAACCTGACAGTTGACTTCATGTGGAAGTCTGAAATCCTACTCTGATTGAGCCCTGATCGCAGACAGAGAGAGAGAGAAATAAGTAGATGGTTGTCTTTGTGAGATGTGATTCTAGAGAATTATTCCCTCGCTTTTTCCTCTTTGGATCACCTGTTGAACGGCTTCAATACGTGTCTTATTTATTTCGATAATCTGCATTTGTGTGCACCTTTTATAGAATATCAGTTCTTACTATTACCTTTCTCTGCCTCTGGTTCCTTTCAGGAGCGAGGAAAAATGAAATATTATTTTGGTTATAATGTTCGTTGTGTTTCTACTAATTGTGAGTGCTCATCGCTATGTCTACCAGTACGACGGAGATCTTACTGCACCCATTTTATTGGCAATTGATTTAGCATCAACATGCACAGGACAGACTTTCTGTAATTCATGTCTTATCAGCGATTACAGTGTCACGTTGACTATACCTTCACAATAATTTGATGCAATAGCAAAATGATTCTACTTACTTAGTACTGACGTATCATAAAAATATTTATACTCACTCTAAATTCTTAGTAACTGATGTATCATCACATATTTCATCAATAATTCTACCATCTTAGTAACTGATGTATCATCACATATTTCATCAATAATTCTACCATCTTAGTAACTGATGTATCATCACATGTTTCATCAGACTACTACCTTCTTAGTAACTGATGTATCATCACATATTTCATCAGACTACTACCTTCTTAGTAACTGATGTATCATCATGCATGTTATCATTAATTTTACTTTCTCAGTAATTGATGTATCATCACACATTTCATCAATAGTTCTACCTATTAGTAACAGATGCACAATGACCTTAATACACTGAACCTACCTTTTTGATAACCGATGTCGTAGCCAATAACATCGCCTCTGTTGTCCAAAGGTGACCGCCATTGTAGGTTCACGTGATTGTCTCCAACGTTAAGATCTTGCAAAAGTTCGACAGGACCTGGGACTGTGCGGTAATTTAAAACAAAAGTTCGTATATTATCCTCATAGCCTCATTAACTCAAATTATTTAGTCAGCTTCAGTAGAGACAGGAGACAGACATATAGTAGCTGTTAAAGTACAAAATGTTATATATTCTCAACATTCCGATATGGTGCAGAAACATGGACATTAGACAAGAAAACAGAACAGAGAATTTAAGCCTTTGAAATGTGGGTATATAGAAGAATAGGTAGATTTGGATGGAAAGAAAAGAAAGCAAACAATGAAGTTTTAAAACAACTAAAAATGAAAAGAGAACTACTAAATACAATTCAAACAAGACAAATGCAATTTTTGGACCATGTTAAATGACACAACAGCCTACTAAAAGTAATCTTGGAGGGGAAAATACAGGGTAAAAGAGGCAGAGGCAGACCAAGACTAACATGGACGAGTAACATCAAAAGGTGGACAAGTCAGCCTATGACAACCTGCACCATCAAAGCAAGAGACAGAGCAGAATGGCGCTCCATGGTAGCCAACCTTCGTTGCGGAGACGGCACTCGATGATGATGATGATGAAATACATAAACTTTGGTTATGGAAGGCCCCGGTATCACTGCAAACGAATTAAAATTTATAATTGCTCAACCGCCCGCGCCAGTGGAATCATCCGAATTAACTGAACTGAATGAATTGTGGAATAGATGTCAATTACATAAACTGCTGACAATAAGCGAACGTCACTTTTAACAAGGAAATAAAGGACTTTGTATGTAGTTTACAGCACTTGGGAAAATTCAACATACAAAATCAACATATAAAATCAACATACAAAATCAACATATAAAATCAACATACAAAATCAGCATACAAAATCAGCATACAAAATCAGCATACAAAATCAACATACAAAATCAGCATACAAAATCAGCATACAAAATCAACATACAAAATCAACATACAAAATCAACATACAAAACCAGCATACAAAATCAACATACAAAATCAACAGAAATCACAGAGAACAGCTGGCAGCCCGAAATAAGATCGAAAATAGAATATTCATCTAGGAGAAAGAAAACTGATTTCAAACCTATGTTTGTTGGGGGCTGTGTGGTCCAGAGGTAGGACGTCGGCCATTTATTAGATAATGACTTTAACAAGGGCATCAGTGGTGAGGCCGCGATCGGTAAGATTAGTCACGTGCGACAGGTGATACCTGAGCGTCATGGGGGTTCTACAAGTATGCAACTTGAAATACAAGTCTAATAACCAAAAAATATCTAACGACCCTACAATTTTTGGAAGATGGAAACTAGAAAACATAAAGGTAACTTGATTGAAAAGTGTAACACAAGGAAAACATAAGACAAGGAATACATAACACAAGGAAAATGTAACACATAGAAAATGTAACATACACATAGAAAATGTAACACATGGAAAATGTAACACAAGGAAAATGTAACACAAGAAAAATGCAACACGTTTAAATTATAACACGTTTAAATTGTAACACATGTAAAATGTAACACAAGGAAAATGTAACACATGTAAAATGTAACACAAGGAAAATGTAACACATGTAAAATAGAACACATGTACAATGGAACACATGTACAATGGAACACATGTAAACTGGAACACATGTAAACTGGAACACATGTAAAATGTAACACATGTAAAATGTAACACAAGGTAAATGGAACACAAGACATAAAGAGAATAGAAATGAAGGTTTCAGTGATTTAAGCGTTGTGGGTACACCCAATACTGACATGTTATACATAAAGTGTCATTATGGAATAGATGTCATTGCGATGGACAGAATAGCTGTCAACTTATGAGGGCTAGATGAAGATCTCGGTGATGTTCTTGATTAATCTGCAGCCTTAGTGCGACTGCTGGATCTTCAAGTCAAGTGGGATGGTTGTCTACATTCAAGAAAGGTACAGCGGAAACAGGGGAGGTCTACATACTCCACCACATTATGTCATCATTGGCGTATTCTTAATTACATACTCCACCACATTATGTCATCATTGGCGTATTCTTAATTACATACTCCACCACATTATGTCATCATTGGCGTATTTTTTATTACATACTTCACCACATTCTATCATCATTGGCGTATTCTTAATTACATACTCCACCACATTCTATCATCATTGGCGTATTCTTAATTACATACTCCACCACATTATGTCATCATTGGCGTATTCATAATAACATACTCCAACACATTCTATCATTAGCGTATTTTTAATTACATATTCCATCACATTCTATCATTAGCGTATTCCTAATTACATATTCCACCAAATTCTTTCTATCATTATCGTATTCTTAATTACATATTCCATCATATTCTATCGTTAGCGTATTCCTAATTACATATTCCACCAAATTCTTTCTATCATTAGCGTATTTTTAAGTACATATTCCATCACATTCTATCATTAGCGTATTCCTAATTACATATTCCACCAAATTCTTTCTATCATAAGCGTATTTTTAATTACATATTCCATCACATTCTATCATTAGCGTATTCCTAATTACATATTCCACCAAATTCTTTCTATCATTAGCGTATTTTTAATTACATATTCTATCACATTTTATCATTAGCGTATTCCTAATTACATATTCCACCAAATTCTTTCTATCATAAGCGTATTTTTAATTACATATTCCATCACATTCTATCATTAGCGTATTCCTAATTACATATTCCACCAAATTCTTTCTATCATTAGCGTATTCTTAATTACATACTCCACCACATTCTATCATAACTGGCGCATTCATAATTACATACTCCACCACATTCTATCATTGGCGTATTCTTAATTACATACTCCACCACATATAGAAACAAAGTTGAACGCATTCGAAAATAAATGTCTAAGGAAAATACTTGGTATAGCATGGAACGAATTCAAAACAAACGAGGAAATTAGAGAAATCGCCAATCAACCACTAATATCTTCAGTAATAAAGAAAAGACGATGGTCATACGTTGGACATGTGATGAGAAGAGATAATAACCGAATAGCAAAGCAAGCCCTCATATGGGAAACAACAGGTAAAAGAAAAAAGAGGAAGACCCAGGGAGACACTGAGAAGAACATTGATGAGAGAGGCAAGAGCAGCAGGAATCGGCTCCCTCAATGAGATAGAGTTGCTTGCACAGAACAGAGACAGATGGCGAGATTTGATAAAATATCTTTAAAAGAAAACTGCTAGAACAAAAAAATTCATATAGGAGAAGGTGTATCTTGGTCTACGCCCTATGGGCCGGTTACGGCTCGAAAGGTCAATAGATAGATAGAATTTCTGCTTTGCTTGTCTTTAATTACTTTTCTATTGTTTATTCAGACTGTAATTTCTGCTTTGTTTGTCTTTAATTACTTTTCTATTGTTTATTCAGACTGTAATTTCTGCTTTGTTTGTCTTTAATTACTTTTCTATTGTTTATTCAGACTGTAATTTCTGCACTTTTGTCTAGTGTAGCAGTCGCTCAGTCATTACATCTTCTCTTACCAGTAAACACTTGATTACTTAATATCGTGGTATTTACGTTATGTTTATGGAAGGCCCCGGTATCACTGCAAACGAATTAAAATCCATAATTACTCAACCGCCCGCGCCAGTGGAATTATCCGAATTAATATGTCAACTCCCAAATAAAGAAAGTAGCCGCAGTCCCCGTCATAGCAGTCTCATCACACACCAAGAGACATAAGGCGAAACCGCATAGAAAGTGAACACAGCCATCTGTTCCCCATCATACGATATCATCATTCATTGTAAGCAATCGGAATATCTAAACTGTCATTATCCATCTCAATATTATTAACTAATTCCAATACTACTTTCTAACAGTAACAATACTGCTATGGGGACTACAGTTATCTTTCTTTGTTTGGGAGATGAGATATTAATTCTGATGATTCCGCTGGCATGGGCGGTTGAGCAATTATGGATTTTAATTCGTTTGCAGTGATACCGGGGCCTTCCATAACCAAATAACCAAATATCGAAACACGATCAAAACAGATGAAACACACAACTCACGGATATACATTCTCTTGCTGAACCTAAATATTTTTATTTTCTGTCGGTCTTACTTTATTTGTTTTGTCAGTCTATTGAAATGTGAGATCTACGGCTGTATATAGGCTTTGATATAGGTACAGCTTTTGCATCAGGAGACAATTTGAACATTAGGTTCTTAGTGGAGCAAGTTTCTCTGTTCTTTAGCTTCCTTGATACTTTAAGAGAGAGAGGGGGGGGGGGGGCCGAGGGTGGAGATGAATACAGTTTTGTGGTAATGACTCCCAGGCATTAGCTTCCTTCTGTATTCTGTGAGCTCGTGAAAGGTCCTGACTAAATGTATCTGTGAGAATTTAGAACAATGACATAAGAAGGGTCTGATTCACGTGCCAACGCTGTGTCTGACTTTAGTGCTATAAACTAAAGTACCCCGGTCACACCAAGTGGCGTATAGGGAATATGGTGTTAGTGACCATACATTTTACAGACCTTCGGCACATGATTTTTGAGGTAATGTGGTCGGTATTACGCCCGTGCCGTGTTTACTTTCCCATAAAAAAATCCGGTACCCATTAAAGGCTGGGTGAACCGGAAGCCGTCGGTTGGGATCGAACCCTACTCTTGTTCTTTGTAGTCCAGTTCACTAGCCACTTACTTTAGCGCTATCTTCAGTGCTTAGGATTTTTTTTTATATTGCTTTCTATATTATTCATTCACTTCTATAATCTCGTGCACGCTGACTCTCTCTTTCTTTCTCTCTCTTTCTTTCTCTCTCTATCTATCACTCTCTTCTTTTTTTTTCATTTGAATTCTTGATTGCACTCTTTTTCGTTCCGCATCTTTGTCACTTTTGCTGTCTCTTTCAAATTGTGAGTTGGTTGCTCTCTACATTCCATGTCTCTCGTAACTGCATGCCTCCTCAGTTACAATGATTTTCTATATCGAGATGCCCCATCTTGATAATCCCTGACAGATATTGATCTAAATCATTATATGTTTCCTTACTAACTTTCTCTATATATAACTCTGGTCCCTCCATTTCCCAATTTGTTTTCTCCACTATGGCCTTTCTATCAGTTTGCCTTACTTCTTGCCTGCTTTTCTTTCTGTATATCGATTTTAACCGATCTGATCTATTTATCGTGTCTGTCTGTCAGTCTTGTTTGTCTTACTTGACTTGTATATCTGTTCTGTCAGTGCAATCTGTCTCTGTATCAGTCTGTCTAATCTATCTTACTGTCCGCTCGTACGTCCGTATGATTACCTTTAAAAATTATATCTTTAGCCTGCTCTTTATGTTAATCCATTATCTCCCTCATTCCCTTAAACTTTCTCTATCTCATTTTCTTATATATATATATATATATATATATATATATATATATATATATATATATATATATATATATATCACATATTCTTTTTTTGACAATAGAAACAAGAAAAAGAGTTCTTAAATGTTATGTAAAGCCAGTCTTAACATATGGATGTGAATCATGGACAATTGGAAATAAGACAACAGACAAGAAAATCACTAGTCTGAAGAAATGTGGTTTTACAGAAGAATGTTGAGAATACCATGTACAGCTGAGAAGAGTAGTGAAAACGTTCTAAAAGAGGCCAAAGAAAAAAGAGAGCTAATTCCAAATATTTCCAATATTAGGAAGAGGCAATCATCATTTTTTGGCCATGTAATGAGAAGAGAACAGCTGGAATATATTTACCAACTGGGAAAATTGAGGGACGAAGAGATAGAGGGAAGCAAAGAGAAAAGATACCAGACAGCTTAAGAGAATGGCTTGGCAGAAGGTCAACAACAGAAATGATAAATAACTGTCGAGATTGAAAGTTGTGGAGAGACATGATCACCTACACTAGCAGGCTTGGTACTTGATGATGATGATGATGGTGATGATGATGATAATGTATAAAACTCACGTCCTGGAGGAGTGACAAAAGAGAACACATCTGACGGCTTGCTCACGTAGAAGTTGTTAAGGACAGCCACACGAGCCTGCAGTCGAGTGTTTGGAGTTAGATAGGGCACTCGGGCACTGAAGGTATTGGGTGTTGAATTTATTAGAAAGAGCTCTGGGGACACCTCGTACTCTCTTATAGTCTCAGCTTGGCGACCTTGTTCCCAGAACTGGATCTGAAATATCAAGGAGGTTGAAGTGAGTAGCTATAGTTGAGAGACTATGCCACTTTAAATATATATTTTATTTCTTAATGGAATACGGCAAGAAAAAAATATTTAATGGTTTCTCATCATCATCATCATCATCATCATCATCGACGTGTATGTCTTTTGAAGAACTCTGCACTCATCGCAGCATGTCGGAAAGAATTTCTGTTTCCGTCCAGATCTCTCACTTTCTCTGTTGTCACGTTCTAGGTCTCTTTCATGCCTTTAAGCCACCTTCAGATATTGGGACGGCTATCCATTACACTTCAACACAAAGCAAGACGTATTACCACCACGAAACATCTTATACCGAGTATATTCATTTCAACGTTGTGCTACCTATGTCAAACATGGTCACTTACGCTTTAAGCTTACATGAAAGCTTGTAACCAATTAAATGAGATGTTTGAAAAAAGCGCTTGGAGTGACCGGAAAAGACAGAATCAGAAATATTATAAGAGAAAGAGTGAGCATTGAACCAGTCCTAAGCTACATACAGAATCAACAAATAAACTTGTTTGCCTATCTAGAAAGAATGCTGCGCAATTCCTTACTGTACAAAACATATAAAGAGGAGATGGCAGAAGAGCAAGAGGCAGACCTAGAGTAAGATGGACAAACAATATCGAAAAAGCGTTACCACTTCAACAATGTGTGAAGCCGCGAAAATGACGAGAAGCAGAACTTTGTATCACCATCGACAACCGAAAGCATACAAGAGATACAAGAGGAAGTGAAGAAAGAAAGAAAGATAGAAAGAGAAAAGAAAGAAAAATAAAGAAAGAAAGAGAGAGAGGGAGGGAGAGTGGATCTTCTTTACCTATCACTGAGCGGAGAGTAATACAATGATTGAAAGGGGGTGAGTATAATGCTTACAAATTCAGGAGCCAAACCAGGCACGAGTAGGATAAGGCGATTCAAGGCCTATGTTATGTTGTGTAGTTGGCTCATTCTCCTTTGCTGGTTGCTATAAGTCTGGCTCATAATATGCAAATATAATCACGGTTACTGATTGATGGTAAGACTCACTAACATGGTGTTAATACAAGCAAAATAAATCAATGAAACCTTGAGGAAAGTGGTGGTGGTTATAACATCAGCTATTGACCACATGGATCAACAAAGAATGAAATGGTTTGGACACCTCAACGGAATGAATTCCAGCAAACCTGCAGCTGGAGCGTTTTATATTAAAACATCCCGTTACAAACAAAATGACAAACTCAAACCCATAGAGAGATAAAAGTAAAACAAAAAGTAAAGAGCCCCCGTCACGCCAAGTGACGTATAGGGAATATGGTGTTAGTGACCATAAATTTTACAGACCTTCAGCACATGATTTTTGGGGTAATGTGGTCGGTATTACGCCCGTGCCGCTTTACTTCCCTGAAAAAAAATCCGACCCATTTGAGGCTGGGTGAACCCGGAAGCCGTCGGTTGGGATCGAACCCTACCCCTTGTCCTTTGTACTCCAGTTCACTAACCACTGAGCTATCGCGGCTCCAAATTAAATAGTGACGATTAATTAATTTAATGAAGTGATTGGTGAAGACGAGGTGAAACAAATTAAAAACGTGGTTCCAAAAATGGTTTGAGAACCACTGCGACCGCCATCTTACCATGAACCCTCTGAATTCTCCACGAATGTTGCTGTCTACTTTCCCGATCTCACTGCCGTCAAAGTGCCAGGAAAATAAAGCGTTGTCTGACCGGATGTCCGTAACAATAAGGTTTGTAGGCCAAATAAGCGGAGCTGTGGCAGCAATAAAACATTTTGGTTAATCATAAAAAAACAAAACACGGTACTAGCTCAGCCAAGTAATGAATTTAATTAGACGTTATTATAAGTGCTGCTAATGAATTAATTTAACTACACATTACTATATACTCTACCAATTAATAAATTTAAGTGCACATTACTATATACTCTACCAATTAATTAATTAATTTAAGTGAACATTACTATATACTCTACCAATTAATTCATTTAAGTGCACATTACTATATCTATCTATCTATCTATTGACCTTTCGAGCCGTAACCGGCCCATAGGGCGTAGACCAAGATACACCTTCTCCTATATGAATTTTTGTTCTAGCAGTTTTCTTTTAAAGATATTTTATCAAATCTCGCCATCTGTCTCTGTTCTGTGCAAGCAGTTCTATCTCATTGAGGGAGCCGATTCCTGCTGCTCTTGCCTCTCTCATCAATGTTCTTCTCAGTGTCTCCCTGGGTCTTCCTCTTTTTCTTTTACCTGTTGTTTCCCATATGAGGGCTTGCTTTGCTATTCGATTATTATCTCTTCTCATCACATGTCCAACGTATGACCATCGTCTTTTCTTTATTACTGAAGATATTAGTGGTTGATTGGCGATTTCTCTAATTTCCTCGTTTGTTTTGAATTCGTTCCATTCTATACCAAGTATTTTCCTTAGACATTTATTTTCGAATGCGTTCAACTTTGTTTCTATATCTCTTGTTGTTTTCCAGCTTTCACACGCATACGTAAGGGTTGATAGTACATTTGATTTGAATAGCCTAAGTTTTGTGTTTGTGCTAATGAGTTTTGATTTCCACAACTTTTCAAGGCTTCTGAAAGACATTGCTGCTTTAGCCAGTCTGATTCTAATTTCTTTGCTCGTATCCCCTTCTCGATCAATGTGACTTCCAAGATAGATGAAGTGATCGATCTCTTCTACTGGTTTGTTTTCCATGTATATTTTGTCACTTGTTGGAATTAAACTTTTCATGACTTTAGTCTTTTCATGATTGACCTCAAGCCCAATTTTGCTGGCTATTGATGATAGTTCATTTGTGTTTTCCTGCATCGTTTTTATCTGATTGCTGATGAGAACTATGTCATCAGCAAAGTCCAGGTCCTCCAAATGGTCTCCTTGTATCCATTCGATGCCTTTATTACCAGTGCAGCATTTCTTCATTATGAAGTCCATAACAATTCCAAATAACAAGGGCGATAAAATACATCCTTGTTTAACCCCAGTTTCTATTGGGAAACATTCGCTCAGTCCTTCCTCTGTTCGAACTGCACATGTGTAACCATCATACATGTCTTTGATAATATTTATGATTTTTGATGGTAAGCCATATTGCTTCAGAATTTTCCACAAAGAATCTCTATGAATACTATCAAATGCTTTTTTGAAGTCGATGAAGTTAAGTACAAAAGGTTTTTGCTTTTCAATGTGTTCCTCCAATATAAGTCGTAGAGTGAAAATGTGGTCAAGACAGCTTCTCCCTTTTCTAAACCCATGCTAATTTACACATTCTGTATCAGGTCTACGTTTCATTAACAACATCGTTTTTACGATAGCGGCTTGTTAAACCTCTGATCAACGGTTCTATACCAAGCCGGAGAAAAATAATTCCTCCATTTTGGAAACAACCGGAAACGGTTACTATATACTCTACCAATTAATTAATTTAAGTGCTCATTACTATGGCTATGGTTATGGAAGGCCCCAGTATCATTGCAAACGAATTAAAATCCATAATTGCTCCACCGCCCGTGCCAGTGGAATCATCTGAATTACTGTCTCATATTCCAAACAAAGAAAGGTAGATGTTCTCCATCATAGCAGTCTCAGCACACGCCAAAAGTCATAAAGCAAAACCTCACAGAAAGTGAACACAGCCATCTGTTCTCCATCATACGATATCATCATTCATCGTAAACAATCGGAATATTGAAACACGATCAAAACATGAAACGCACAGCTCACAGTGTGCACAGAGCACTTAACTCAGTAGCTCCTGCAACAAGCCGGACTTGGAATATGAGGAAACTGCAACAAGGAACACTTTTTATCTATCTATCTAATGTCCTTTCGAGCCGAAGACGGCACATAGGGCAGAACCACAATCTCAAAAACAGAAACCTTGCGTGCCAAAATGGCACTAATTGCAGAAATCGCTGCTTAACACTTTTTATACATAGCCTTTAATGGTTCCTGCCGGCTATCCACCATATTGACCGGAAGTTCACATTCTCCTGAGAATGGTAATCGTCATAAAAAAGTAAGTAAAGTACCCCCGTCACGCCAAGTGGCGTATAGGGAATATGGTGTTAGTGACCCTATATTTTACAGACCTTCAGCACATGATTTTTGGGGTAATGTGGTCGGTATTATGCCCGTGCTGCTTTACTTTCCCAGAAAAAAAATCCGGTACCCATTTAAGGCTGGGTGTACCCGAAAGCCGTCGGTTGGGATCGAACCCTACCCCTTGTCCTTTGTAGTCCAGTTCACTAACCACTGAGCTATTGCGGCTCCGATAATCGTCATATTTTTTTTTAATGTATAGCGCTTCATAATGTTAGGAAATAATTTTGACTCCAAATCCGAACATATGAAACACAGTTAGTCATCGGATTATCCCCGTCGCACATCAAACAACAAACTGTAAGATCTCCCTGCATTGTGAAATTATAAATCAGCTCACATGTCCACCCTCGATCTCACCGTAGCCTTTTGAATCTAGACAACATCCCTCCTGACTAGCATGAACCTCCGGGAGTCACCCCGGTGCTGCAAAGTCATGAACGAAACTCTTATCTCGCCTTTCCCTATCAGCGTACGACAGCTTTAGGGATATACAGTCAACCATTATGATGACGTAGTAACCTTACTATATACACTGCCAATGAATTAATTTAAGTGCACTTTATTATATATGCTCTACCAATGTGTTAATTCATTTGAAGTTATGCTGCCCGTGATCTACTATGCGGTCAAACATTATTGACTTGTGTTTTATTGTTTCATTAACAAATCAGCTCAAGATTTCACCGCATTGACGATTTCTTACTGTTGAATATCTTAATATTCTGTGTGTTTGTCTTCATGGGACTAGTCTAAGAGATTAATATGGAACATAATGAAAGAAATGGAGCTGGATAGGTTGCTCATTGGGAGATTAATTCACTTTTCGATTATTACCTCCGTCTATTTTTTTTTTTAACAAAAAAAATATTTCTTAAATATTATGCAGAGCCAGTCTTAACATATGGACGTGAATCATGGACAATATGACAACAGACAAGAAAATCACTGTAGAAATGTGGTTTTACAGAAGAATGTTGAGAATACCATGGACAGCTAAGAAGAGTAATCATGAGGTTCTGAGAGAGGTCAAAGCAAAAAGAGAGCTAATTTCCAATATTAGGAAGAAAGAATTATCATTTTTTGGCCATGTAATGAGAAGAGAACAACTTGAATATATTGTAACAACTGGAAAAATTGAGGGACGAAGAGATAGAGGAAAGCAAAGAGAAAAAATAACAGACTGCTTAAGAGAATGGCTTGGCAGAAGGTCAACAACTGAAATTATAAATAACTGTCGAGATCGAAAGTTGTGGAGAGACATGATCACCTACGTCAGCAGGCCCGGTACTTGATGATGATGATTTTTATGTTGCTCATAAAAATACATAATTGCAACATAATGTATACTTCAATGTATTAAAATCACAATATCAAGGGGAGATAAACAGTACAATTTACTTGTTTCTGATGAGTAACCATACACTATAGGGAGTGCTTCTCCACTGTCGCCCTCGTTATTCCTCGACCGGACTGTGATCTTGTAACGAGTGTACAGAAAGCCCTGGCACGATAGAGAACACATAATATAGTTAGGAAACAAATAGTAGTTCATATTGTCAAAATAAGTGTCATTCAGTTATCTAATGACCTGATCATACTATCCCTTGGTTTCTTTCAAAGAGCGATACAATCTTGATACAAACTCTTACTAATTTTACCTGAGATATCCCGTGGAGCACATTGCTTTTATTCGTGATTCACACCTATCTCAATATCCACCTTCTCTATAACTATCGGCTGAGTGATCTCACAAGTTGAGACATCTGTTCACATTAAAGACCAGTTGATATCTTTATTTTATGATTTCTCTCTGCGGCAACTACCCTTGGTCTCAACAGTGGGGCCAGGCTTGAAACGTCAATTACTCATCGACTAAAAAAAATATGAGTACCTCCGAAGACGGGCGGAGTTATTTGCCTGCGTGACGAGGGATTCTGTGGGCTGCCAGGAAAAAACGGATTAGCACGCAAAATTCAGTTCCTAGTCTCTAGGGAGTTCGCCAGAGGTAAAAGCTGCCGAAAGCAAAAAAAAAATTATTTTTTAAAATTACTATTAATCCATTTATTAATTTCCTCGCTTACATCTTACACATTTCATGTCTACACGCTTACACCGGAGATAATCTCTGGGAAGAGAAGGCAGCGAGCGAGGTAGGGAACTGGCTAACCCACCTCATGAAGCTGAGGTTTAATACAATGAAATCACTAAAGTTTCATTACCCAACAGTAACTGCTATGGGACTATCTCTACCTTCAGCAGATACAATAGCATAGAAGTAGGGAAAAAACCGACCTAGAAGAAAATAATGTAAATCCAATGCGGCGCCCACATTTGCCATGGCGCCCTCAAAGGGTGAAGTGAGAGTGAAGTACAGAACAGTTCCAACGGAGACTACATAAAATAAAAGAGAAAAATATTGCGTAACCAAAATTTGTCAATGGAAGTAAGCAAAAGAGTTTCTCAGTAGAGCCAGTCATGACGTATGGTCAGGAATGCTTAACAATTACATAGCAACAGGTGAATGTTTGAAGGCCACATTTGTATGGTCTTTACACAGGAATGTTTATTCAAGCCCACAGCTCCTAAAATAGTACATAGAGCATTCCAAAAGAGTTCAAGGTTAGAAGGAAGCTACTGATAGCAACCAACATCAAGATGGAGAAGTAGATCCCCGGTCGTGCAACATAGTTGAGGGTCAGCGCTTTTCTCGAAGGTTCTCCGTATTTTGCGAAGAATATCAAGTGTCCGTAGTACAGTGATGACGATCTTTAACTAATTTAGCATACGGAATAAACAACTATAATGTTTGGTCACATAGAAGGAAGCTGTAGGAACATATTGTGACAGCTGAAAAAACTCGAGGGATGATGAGATACTGGGCAACAGAAAAAAGATACACAATAACTTAAGAAGGTGTTATAATAGGTTATCAACGGTAAAATTGATCTACATCAGTACGCATGGAAATTGAAGGTGATTCATTTTATTTCAAATTTACTAAACTTAGCTAATACAACGAATATGGTGCTGCTTGTATTTTATCAGAGGCTTCATTTGTAGTAGTAAAATGATGCATAATGATTCCATTAATATTACTCATCATAATGTGCCATACCGGTTGGCGTGGACGATCATGTCCTTCCACAATCTTCTATTTACAGTGCATCGTATCAGTTCTGTTGTTGACTGTTTTCCATGCCATGACACCAAGCTATCTAGTATTTTCTCTCTTTGTCGCCCGCGATCTCTCTTTCCTTTTATTTTGCCAGTTGTAAACCAAGTATTCCAACTTTCCTCTTCTCATGATGTGCCCGAAAAATGTCGATTGCTTTTTTTCTGATGTTTTTAAGTAGTTCCCTTTTTGTGTTGACCTCTGAGAATTTCCTCATTGGTCTTTTTAGCTGCCCAGGGAACTTTTAACATTCTTCTGAGAAATCCCATCTCTGTGGCCTCCAGTCGTCTTTTCATTTGTTTGTCTACTGTCCATGACTCGCTTCCATAGGTCAGAATTGGTTCTATATAGCACCGGTGAACTCTCTTTTAATATTACTAGCGGTCCATTTTTTTAAAGTGTCGTCATACAAACAATTGTACACCCTCCAGCCTAGTAGCGACCCTAGCACCGCGTCATACAAAAACTCTTACTTTCACAATCTACTAGCGAGACGATCACTTACTGGACTTAAA
The DNA here is from genome assembly GCA_032433765.1 of Megaustenia siamemsis. Classification (NCBI taxonomy): domain Eukaryota; kingdom Metazoa; phylum Mollusca; class Gastropoda; order Stylommatophora; family Ariophantidae; genus Megaustenia; species Megaustenia siamemsis. The sequence continues at coordinate 65,102,548 of JAVIAB010000124.1, forward strand.
CAAACTCTTACTTTCACAATCTACTAGCGACACGATCACTTACTGGACATAAACAAACACTTACATTCACAATCTTCTAGCGACACGATCACGTACTGGACGTAAACAAACTCTTACTTTCACAATCTACAAGCGACAGGATCACCTACTGGACATAAACAAACTCTTACTCACAATCTACTAGCGATCTACTAGCGACACGATCACCTACTGGACATAAACAAACTCTTACTTTCACAATCTACTAGCGACACGATCACTTACAGGACATAAACAAACTCTTACTTTCACAATCTACTAGCGACACGATCGCCTACTGGACATAAACAAACTCTTATACCTACAATCTAGTAGCGACACGATCACTTAATGGACATCAACAAACTCGAACACTCACAATCATCTAGCGACCCTGTCACTAACTGCGTCTTACAAAAACTTAAACATTCACAACCTAGTAGGGACCCAATCACTTACTGGACATAAACAAACTCTTACTTTCAGAATCTACTAGCGACAGGATCACTTACTGGACATAAACAAACTCTTACTTTCACAATCTACTAGCGACACGATCACGTACTGGACGTAAACAAACTCTTACTTTCACAATCTACAAGCGACAGAATCACCTACTGGACATAAACAAACTCTTACTTTCACAATCTACTAGCGACACGATCACCTACTGGACATAAAAAAACTCTTACACTTACAATCTAGTAGCGACACGATTACTTATTGGACATCAACAAACTCGAACACTCACAATCATCTAGCGACCCTGTCACTAACTGCGTCTTACAAAAACTTAAACACTCACAATCTAGTAGCGACCCAATCACTTACTGGACATAAACAAACTCTTACTTTCAGAATCTACTAGCGACACGATCACTTACTGGACATAAACAAACACTTACTTTCACAATCTAGTAGCGAACCAATCACTTACTGGACATAAACAAACTCTTACACTTACAATCTAGTAGCGACACGATCGCTTACTGGACATAAACAAACTTTTACTTTCACAATCTACTAGCGACACGATCACTTACTGGACATAAACAAACTCTTACACTTACAATCTAGTAGCGACACGATCACTTATAGGACATCAACAAACTCGATCACTCAAAATCAACTAGCGACCCAGTCACTAACTGCGTCTTACAAAAACTTAAACACTCACAATCTAGTATCGACCCAATCACTTACCGCGTCATACAAAAACTCATACACCTTCCAGTCTAGTATCTTTTTGGTGAACACAATGTTGTCATTGTCTCCCACTTTTTGTATCGTGATGACGTAGGTAAAGTTACTGCCACCCTGGTGCTCTGGAGGAACGGGCTGCGGAAAGAGACGGAACATAATTATATATATAGACAAAGAGGGAGCTAGGTGGCATTACATGAAATGAATGTTCATAATATATGAAGATACAAAAAAACGCACATGATGTCCCCTACCGAACGAAGGTTTTCCATTGGAATCCCCCCTTAACGTTGTTGTCGTGATTTATATTATTGTGGCGATTCATGATTGTACAAAGAAATTACGACGGTGGTTTTCTGTTACCTTCCGTCGGTTTGTTTACGGCTGGCTCCGCTAGCCTTTGACTAAAAGTCTCACCCACAAACAGTAGGGATATTTTACTTCGGGGTACCCTCCCTTAGCCTTTTAATTCCCCCGAGCATACCTGCAAGGCAGGAGGGTGCAAGATTTCTTAAATGTTATGTAGAGCCAGTCTTAACATATGGATGTGAATCATGGACAATAGGACAACAGACAAGAAAATCACTGGAGTCTGTATAAATGTGGTTTTACAGAAGAATGTTGAGAATACCATAGACAGCTAAGAAGGGTAATGAAAACGTTTTGAAAGAGTCCAAAGCAAAAAGACTAATTTCTAATATTAGGAAGAAACACTCATCATTTTGTGGCATATAATGAGAAGAGAACAACTGGAATATATTGTAAAAACTAGGAAAATTGAGGGACGAAGAGCGAGAGAGAAGCAAAGAAAAAAGATAACAGACAGATTAAGAGAATGGCTTGGCAGAAGGTCAACAACAGAAATGATAAATAACTGTCGAGATCGAAAGTTGTGGAGAGACATGATCACCTACTCCAGCAGGCTTGGTACTTGATGATGATGATGACAATAAGACGCAACTAAAAGATGCGATATATGATTGCTGTAGGAGACAAACAGAGGAGAGGTGGACTAAAGAGATACGGGAAAACAAAAGAATAGTCCATAGCTTAAAGTAGCATACAGGTGAACAGCTACGAAGAACGAGGATTTCTGCCCGTTATGTTCTTCCCTACCCCCTTCCCATTTATACAGCAGCTTGCATACCTTTATGCCTACCCCAAGCAAAATGTAAATAGATTGGTGAGTGATTATACAAATTGTTGAATAGCTTGTATATGTTACCGTTTAATATAGATTGCTGAGTAATTTGCATAGACTACTGAGTAATTTATACAAATAGGTGAGTAATTAATATAGATTGCCGAGTAATTTAAATAGATTGCTGATTAATATGTATATATAGGTGAGCAACCAATATAAATTATGATTAATTTATATAGACCGGTTAGTAATTTATATAGATCCATGAGAAGTGTATATGAATTAGTAAGTAATTTATATTGATCTGTGAGAAATGTTTCAGCATTAGTGGGTAATTTATATAGACCTGCGAGTAGTTTATGTGTTAGTAATTTATATAGACCTGCGAGTAGTTTATGTGTTAGTAATTTATATAGACTTGCGAGTAGTTTATGTGTTAGTAATGTATATAGACTTGCGAGTAGTTTATGTGTTAGTAATTTATATAGACTTGCGAGTAGCTTATGTGTTAGTAATTTATATAGACCTGCGAGTAGTTTATGTGTTAGTAATTTATATAGACCTGCGAGTAGTTTATGTGTTAGTAATTTATATAGACCTGCGAGTAGTTTATGTGTTAGTAATTTATAGAGATTTAGAAAGCAGTTAATATATTTATTAATTCCTGGTCCATGCTGAAAGCTTTTGGTTATCGTGCTCCTTAAAACACTCGATCTTGTGCACTGTGTAAGTTCCACATTTGATCATTTCACATGCTACGCCATCAAACCAACCATCCTTTTATTTATCTCTGTCTTTTCGACCTTCTATATACCCTGTTGTTACTAAGCATTTCAACCTGCCTCTTCTTCACACATGGCCCAAAAATCTGAGCTTTCTTTTCATGATTTCTTTTACAATATCCATATTAATATTCCTATCTTCATCTGCCAATTTAGTACTTTCTCATTTGATGCTTTGGTTGTTCAATGTATCTTTAGTTTACTTCTATAAAAAAAAAAAAAAGGAACACCTCAGCTGATTCAATCCGATGTTGTATCTCTTTGTTTATTGTCCATAATTCGCAATCATACAATCATAAAGTAGAACTGGATCGAAATAGCATTGTAAGAATCCCTAACTTTAAATGGTGACAATTTGTTGGAAAACACATTTTTTTTCATTTTTATTAAAAGAATATTCTTGGCTTGTGCATTTCTACCTCATTTTACCACAGTAAGACACCCTTAATGTTAGCATTGTACTCATATATTTAAAACAAATTACTTGTCTCAGCTTCTTACTATTTGTGTATATATGTTTTCTTTTTCTGGCAGTACGCAACGGTACACAGTACCGGCACTTTAAAAAAAAATCAAATTTACTAACAGTAAAAGCTTACTCTCTCTGTTGTAAAGAAGTGGACATTCAGGACAATACTACAGTATGTCTCATCAAAGTCAGAAGATCTTGAAGTTCAAAGGGACTGAACTCCACACAAATGACAGGCACAGTCCTGCAAAAAGTTCTTTTTATAAAAGTCTGAAAGAAACTGTTGGAAAGTGTCTGCTGGATGTAGAGGATGCTGGTTTAACTGAATGTGCCAAGATTTTAGGTTCTAAGCACTGGCCAGAAAATCCTGGTAATCACCTGACATTTGGTGAAACTGAGATTAGAAAGTTAGCACGCAAAATCCCCTCAAATGAAAGAGAAGCAGTTCGTTGTTTTCATGAATATCTTCAAGAAAATCAATTCTCAGACATACAACTTCCTCTAAAGCTCACATTGGACACATCTGCAGTATCTTCCAGTGAATGTGAAAGTGGCTTCTCTCAGATGAACCTTATAGTAACTTTATCTAGGTTATCTCTGCTTGTACGCACAACCTCTGCACTGATGTCCATCAGGATAGTAGCGCCCCCCCCCCCGCTCACCAAATTCGTTCCTAGCAAATGCCTAAGTATATAGAGGGGCAGATATAGCTTCTGATCATCATCTTCTGTTAGCCAAACTTAAAATTAAATTAAAAAGGTATACTACAACGAATAAGGGCAGAACGTATTTCAATGTAGGGTTTCTTAAAGAACAAGGAATTAAAGATAAATTCGCAGTCACAATATCAAACAAATACCAAGTCCTCCAACAACTAGAAAATACAATAAATATAGAAGATCATTGGAAACAGGTAAAAAATATATGGAAAGAGACATGCGAAGAAACACTGGGGAAAAGAGAACGCCAGAATAAGGCATGGATGACAGCAGAGACCCTGGATAAAATTAAAGAAAGAAAGAACAAGAAAGCAGACATAAATAAAAGCAAAACAAGAAGTAATAAAGCCAAGACACAGGAAGCTTACACAGAGGTGAACAAAGAAGTGAGAAGATGCATTAAAAGGGATAAGAGGAAATATATAGATGAATTAGCTAAAGAGGCAGAAGAAGCAGCAAATAAAGGGAATATGAAAGAACTGTACAACAGCACAAAGAAATTAGGTGGAAAATACAAACAGATCAACGCCTTTATCAAAGATAAGAAAGGAAATCTGCTTAGTAATATAAAGGAACAAATGGAGAGATGGAAGGAGCACTTTGAAGAACTTTTGAACAGACCTGGCTCAAATAATCCTCCAGATATACTACCAGCAGAAGAAGAATTACACGTTAACTGCGGAAAACCAAGCAAAGAAGAAATAATGAAAGCCATCAAACTGTTAAAAGATGGTAAAGCCACAGGACCAGATGAAATTCCTTCGGAAGCCATCAAAGCAGATATTATCACCTCTACCAAGATGTTACATAATCTATTGGATAAAATTTGGGAGAGGGAAGAAATACCTAAAGACTGGAGAGAAGGTTATATGATCAAACTACCAAAGAAAGGAAGTTTACAGGAGTGCACAAATTATAGGGGAATTATGCTACTATCAGTGCCAGGAAAAATATTAGGCAGAATCATTCTGGAGAGACTAAAAGAGGCTATAGAGAAACACTTGAGAGATGAACAAGCAGGTTTTAGGAAGAACAGATCATGTGCTGATCAAATAACTACTCTACGTATAATAGTTGAACAAAGTTTGGAACTAAAATCCCCACTTTATATTGGATTCATAGATTACGAAAAGGCATTTGATAGTTTAGACAGAAGAATGCTTTGGAAGTTGCTGAGTCATTATGGAATCCCCATAAAGTTTATTAACCTGATAAAAACAATGTATGAAGGAACAAAATGTAGTGTGGTGCATGAAGGACAGCTTACAGAAGCATTTGAAATAAGAACAGGAGTAAGGCAAGGATGCCTTCTGTCTCCATTTCTCTTTCTACTGGCCATAGATTGGATTATGAAAATAACTCAAAACAACAGAAATGGGATCCAGTGGTCACTGACCAAACAACTTGATGATTTAGACTTTGCTGATGACATAGCTCTCCTATCACACAGCCACCAACAGATGCAAGATAAAATGAGTATATTAGATGAGAGATCACAACAGCTAGGACTAAAGATTAATAGAAATAAGACCAACATTATGAGAATTAATGCAGTTGGCAATAACCAAATAAAACTAGGAGAAATACCTCTACTAGACGTACAATCTTATATATATCTGGGCAGTAATATAGATAAAGAGGGAGGAACAGAAAACGATACCAAAATAAGGATATCAAAAGCAAGAGGAGCTTTCATTGCACTGGGAAACATATGGAAATCCAAAGAAATTAGGCTAAATACAAAAATACAAATTTTCAACTCCAATGTTAAGTCGGTTCTATTATATGGCTGTGAAACATGGAGAATAACAAAATTGACAATCACGAAGGTACAGACTTTCATTAATGCATGCTTGCGCAGAATAAAGGGATGGAAATGGCAGGACAAAGTCACAAACGTGGAATTATGGAAATGTACCGGTCAAATACCAGTGGATAAAGAAATACAGCGAAGACGATGGCGATGGATAGGACACACACTACGGAAACCAACTGAGAGTATTACACAACAGGCCCTTTTTTGGAATCCCCAGGGGAAAAGACAAAGAGGAAGACCAAGGAATTCTTGGAGAAGACAGATTGAAGCAGAGATGAAGATGATGGGGAAGACATGGAATGATCTTAAAAGAATTGCAAAAAACAGAACGACTTGGAAAGTGTTTGTTGAAGACCTATGCTCCACTGGGAGCTAAAAGGTAGAAGAAGAAATGCCTGGATTTATGACTGCTCTGAGGTCGCCACTTTGCAGTTGATACACAAAACACGAAGCGATCTAGAGACGAGATAGGTGTATAAGGGGATTTGTTTAATGTGTAGAAGTAGATATGATATCATAACATCTTCAGTGTGTGTACCGGTAGCTTTTTTCCTGGAAAAAATATATGTACATAATATATGTTTTGCTCTTGGTTAAAAATTCATCTTTTGCAACCACCTTTGTTTCTGCTCACTTTTCTTTGAAACTGTGGCCATTTCTCTCACTTTCTTCAATAATTATGTCGATTAATGATTTAAATTATTGTTGGCTCTTGGATATAGCTACCGTTTCACGTGCATACTGACATCAAAACAAATAACACTAGGGCTTAAACTAAGAATAGAAAAATATTATGTCTTCTCAATATTCCTATATGGTGCAGAAACATGGATATTAGACAAGAAAACAAAACAGAAAATTGAAGCCTTTGAAATGTGGATTATAGAAAAATAAGTAGAATTGAATGGAAAGAAAATAAAACAAACGATGAAGTCTTAAAACAACTAAAAATGAAAAGACAACTACTAAATACAATTCAAACAAGACAAATTAGATTTTTGGGCTATGTTAAAAACACAACAGCCTACTAAAAGTAATCTTGGAGAGGAAAATACAAGGTAAAAGAGGTAGAGGCAGACCAAGATTAAAACGGACGAGTAACATCAAAAGATGGACAGATCAGTCTGTGACAACCTGCACCATCAAAGCAAGAGACAGAGCAGAATGGCGCTCCATGGTAGCCAACCTTCGTTGCGGAGATGGTACTCGATGATGATGATGATAATGATTCACGTGCATATCTCAAGTTAACATTGGAATCCCGCACTGTTATTCAAGTTATGTTTTCTCTGTGTCTAATGATGCTTTCTCTGTGTCTAATGATGCTTTCTCTGTGTCTAATGATCCTTTCTCTGTGTCTAATGATGCTTTCTCTGTGTCTAATGATGCTTTCTCTGTGTCTAATGATCCTTTCTCTGTGTCTAATGATGCTTTCTCTGTGTCTAATGATGCTTTCTCTGTGTCTAATGATCCTTTCTCTGTGTCTAATAGTCCTTTCTCTGTGTCTAATGATGCTTTCTCTGTGTCTAATGATCCTTTCTCTGTGTCTAATAGTCCTTTCTCTGTGTCTAATGATCCTTTCTCTGTGTCTAATAGTCCTTTCTCTGTGTCTAATGATCCTTTCTCTGTGTCTAATGATCCTTTCTCTGTGTCTAATGATCCTTTCTCGGTGTCTAATGATCATTTCTCTGTGTCTAATGATCCTTTCTCTGTGTCTAATAGTCCTTTCTCTGTGTCTAATGATCATTTCTCTGTGTCTAATGATCATTTCTCTGTGTCTAATGATCTTTTCTCTGTGTCTAATGATCCTTTCTCTGTGTCTAATAGTCCTTTCTCTGTGTCTAATGATCATTTCTCTGTGTCTAATAGTCCTTTCTCGGTGTCTAATGATCATTTCTCTGTGTCTAATGATCATTTTTTCTCTGTGTCTAATGATCTTTTCTCTGTGTCTAATGATCCTTTCGCTGTAAAATTACAAGTTCAGGCGCTAAGCATTTTCCAAGAAAATATTAATTTAATATTACTACATATATTTAGATATATATATATATATATATATATATATATTTATATATATATATATATATCATCATCATCATCAAGTACTGGGCCTGCTGGCGTAGGTGATCATGTCTCTCCACAACTTTCTATCACGACAGTTATTTATCATTTCTGTTGTTGACCTTCTGCCAAGCCATTCCCTTAAGCTGTCTGGTATCTTTTCTCTTTGCCCCCCTCTATCTCCTCATTCCTAAATTTTCCCAGTTGTTACAATATATTTATATACAGGTGAGTAATTCTAACAGATTAGTGCGTTTAATAGACAGGATAAGAGTACCATTTTTTGCATACACTACACTTAAATCAATGCGTCATTGTTGCTCAGTTGTCTAATGTTTCTAATGAACTCAACTAAAATATAACTTCTTGAATCTATCTTTATAGTTAACTCTATCAGCATAGTTGACTATGTATTACGATTAACTCTACACAAAAATAAATAGCTGTTAGTTTTGTCCTGTTCCTACTCCTATTTATATTTTTGTTAAAAAAAACTCTCTGTAAAACATAAGAATTCAGTCTTCTACCAAGGTCTAGAGTGTTTGTCCCAATTGTTATTGTTTTATTTCGTGTTGATGGAGGATTTTATTATTTTATATTGACTTCCAAGTGAAGCTACATTTGTCTCCTCAAAGCAGATCTTTAATTGTTTTAGTCGACTCGTCTTAGTTAGATAGGAATTATTCTGGTGGGACATTGGCGCAGCCGTAGAACTTTGGTTAATGAACCTATTTGCTATGACAAGAATTTGGGTTCAGACTCAATCGATTGCTTGTAGGTTCACTCAGCCTGAAATGGGTACCAACGATTTTTTTTTTCTGAGAAAGAGAGACACACTAACATACTGCTGCCCACACTGAACAGAAAAGTGTAATGGTGGTCGAATAGTATGGACACTAACATCATAATCACTGTAGACAGGATTCGTCGGCTTTATTTCCATTTTCTTTTATGAGATGTTCAGATAAAACGAACAAAACCTTTATTTTCCTTCCCGCTGTTGGATACAAGTTATAGTTTTATAGATTTTGTATTTGTCTCTTAATTTCTCACTTAACATCTTTTGACGGGTCTAAATCTGATTAAACAAAATTCGGTCATTACAAAATGTGAGATCTGGGGACAATAGACGTCAGTAACAGGTTGAAGAAATTCATTGAATCAATTCAGAGGAAGAGGTATGTTTACAGCACTCGGAAAAATGACAAATAATCAACAACAGAAAAAAATATGGACCAAGTTTCCCTCTATAATAATATTCATTTATTATTATTTGTCTCCAGTCTAAACCACTGGAAACTACTATTCGTGCTGTTTCGTCCTAAATGTTTGTCTGCAACGCAAGTATTCAGCCCTACCCTATCCGGGAGATACTTGTCTTAACAGGAAAAAATATTAGCTGAGTGGCAGAGTTCCTAAGCGTTTGGCTTTTCGTGGCAAGGCGCTGTGCCACTGAGTACGGGTTCGATCCTGCCTTGGTCCATATTTTTTTCTGTTGTTGATTATTTGTCATTTTTCCGAGTGCTGTAAACATACCTCTTCCTCTGAATTGATTCACTGATTATTGCCTCGGAGGTTTCCCTCTATAATAATATTCATTTATTATTATTTGTCTCCTGAAGAAATTCATGCTTGGAGATAATGATCTAGGCATGTAAGACGGGAGAACACACTCTATAGATATGTATCATAAACATTTCAGTTCTGGGACACATTATTACTGTGAGGAAGCCTTAAGAGACAAGATCTTGGCTCGTGTGAGAAACTATGGATCACCGGGAAATAGATTACGTAACATTCTAAAAATATCTATCAGGTAAGAGAACTATGAGTCATTTTAAAAAATGTAAAGTACCCCCGTCACACCAAGTTGCGTATATGGAATATGGTGTTAGTGACCATAAATTTTACAGACCTTCGGCACATGATTTTTGGGATAATGTGGTCGGTATTACGCCCATGCCGCTTTACTTTCCCAGAAAAAAAATCCGGTACCCATTAAAGCCTGGGTGAACCCGGAAGCCATCGGTTGGGATCGAACCCTACCTCTTGTCCTTTGTAGTCCAGTTCACTAACCACTGAGCTATCGCGGCTAGAGTCACTTATAGAGACTAATATTTTTACAAAATGTCTTCTCACTTTCATCATTTTATCTTCCAACTCTATTTACATTAGGACAAATTTTGTCGTCGGAACAGAGAGGTGGCAAAACTGTATTTGTGGTCACTTGTGTTTTTGTGCTATTTTGATGTTTAGACATTTCATTAACAACAACAACAATTGTTATGAAAAGATTAACGTGTATAACAGAAAAATGGCCCCACTTTCATTCCTTGCTGATTGTAGTGTCTGTTCTATAATGCAATGCTACTTTTATTTATTTAATCTATAATTTGTTTATTGATCACTACATTAGGTTAGTTTCTTTTCCATCCATTTATTTCATTTTTTGTGTCAAGAGACAAAGTAACGAAGAGTTTAAATAATAGTTGAATACAAACAAAGCTTGAACTCACAGTCCAGACTATGTGCAGCTTTCCTTGCTTATCCCCAATGGTTCTCACGTTTCGTGGGTTCTGACTTGGGATGCTACTTTTTGTCACACAAGTCGTGTTGGTCGGAATGCTGGGGTTACTTGCCCCTATTTTGTTAGACGCGGTGACCCTGCAACAGTACAACTCGTCAGTGCCAGCCGTTTATGCAAAAATGCAATTAATACAAATTTGTCAACTTTTACATTATTTCCACCTATTAATGTTACGGTGCAAACAAAAATAAAAATGTGCAACAAGATTGTCACCGTTTACATTTCAGAAGCTGAAAATCGGGCCTACCTAGACTTGTTTTGATCGTTGGCCAAATTGTAACTCATTTTTTATTTTGCAAACGAATTTGTTTAGCTCGTCCAACCGAAAAAATGGATGAAAGAAAACAATGAATGCTCTATTGGTCAGTATCATCCGACTCTGAATTCTGAACCACGTGATGTTATTAAGTTCAAAAGTATGTAAATGTCTTGTTCCTAATGTAACAGTATATGGAGTGGGATAGATTAAATTACATAATGGAAGATAAAGATATAACATGGGTCGGATAGCTTAGTCGGTACCCATTTCTCAACACATTATAACAGTAATATAAGAATACCACTTGCCAGTAGTTAGTGAACGAGTTGAAGGTAATATGAATGTTTCTATCTGTTATTGCAAAAGGGCGTGGGGATGGTAACATGACTACTCGTCAACATGTCCAGGAATTAGGTTGACAAACAAATTTGGGATAGGTCAAATTGACCAGAGAGATGTTACTTTTAATAGTCATGGTAACGTTGCTTTGAATCAAGCTAGTAAAGTCAATTAGGTGTCAAGATCGCACCTTGTTTTGACAATTTTCATACAAAGTTCATATATATTATAGACTTCGTGGATTTTGATTTGTCGCAAAGAATAAACCAAAAAATTATGCAAATCAGACTTGAGTATTTAGCCTTACGCACAAGCAAGTTTTGAGGATATAGATAGATCTTGGGAAAAGAGGAGCAGTCAGAAGCAAGATCAGAGAGGTTAGTTAGTTAGTAAAGGAAGAACAGAAGTTAGTAAAGGACGAACAGAAGTTAGTAAAGGAAGAACAGAAGTTAGTAAAGGACGAACAGAAGTTAGTAAAGGACGAACAGAAGTTAGTAAAGGAAGAACAGAAGTTAGTAAAGGAAGAACAGAAGTTAGTAAAGGAAGAACAGAAGTTAGTAAAGGACGAACAGAAGTTAGTAAAGGAAGAACAGAAGTTAGTAAAGGAAGAACAGAAGTTAGTAAAGGAAGAACAGAAGTTAGTAAAGGAAGAACAGAAGTTAGTAAAGGACGAACAGAAGTTAGTAAAGGACGAACAGAAGTTTGTAAAGGACGAACAGAAGTTAGTAAAGGAAGAACAGAAGCTAGTAAAGGAAGAACAGAGATTAGTTAGTAAAGGAAGAATAGCACTTAGTTAGTAAAGGAAGAGCAGCAGTTAGTTAGTAAAAGAAGAACAAAAGTTAGTTAATAAAGGAAGAACAGCAGTTAGTTAGTAAAAGAAGAACAAAAGTTAGTTAATAAAGGAAGAACAAAAGTTAGTTAATAAAGGAAGAACAAAAGTTAGTTAATAAAGGAAGAACAAAAGTTAGTTAATAAAGGAAGAACTGCAGTTAGTTAATAAAGGAAAAACAGCAGTTAGTTAATAAAGGAAGAACAGCAGTTAGTTAATAAAGGAAGAACAGCAGTTAGTTAATAAAGGAAGAACAAAAGTTAGTTAATAAAGGAAGAACAGAAGTTAGTTAATAAAGGAAGAACAGAAGTTAGTTAATAAAGGAAGAATAGAAGTTAGTTAGTTGACAAATAGATAGAACAAGAACAGCACAATTATAACTAGAAACATAAAGAACAAGTCCAATATAGATAAGTCAATCAGTAATAACATAGTTCATTTGTGAAGTGTTTTCAAGTGAGATGCAGTAGTTTGTGCTCCAGAGACAATAGTAAAAAGTAAAGTACCCCGGTCACGCCAAGTGGCGTATAGGGAAATATGGTGTTAGTGACCCTATATTTTACAGACCTTCAGCACATGATTTTTGGGGTAATGTGGTCGGTATTACGCCCGTGCTGCTTTACTTTCCTATAAAAAAAATCCGGTACCCATTTAAGACTGGGTGAACCCGGAAGCCGTCGGTTGGGATCGAACCCTACCTCTTGTCGTTTGTAGTCCATTTCACTAACCACTGAGCTATCGCGGCTCCCCAGAGACAATAGTAAGTAGATTAAATATAATAGAAGAGTAACACAAGACAGTTGTGAATATAAAAGATAGAATTGTAATTGTTGCAGGCATTAAGTACTAGAGTTAGCTGCATCATGACCGGCGTGTGTCTAGAGAGTTAATCTCAATAAAGAACATGAAAGATAATTGAAGCACTCCACTAATAATCACGTCCCAAGAGAATAATTCAATAAACTTGAATGAACATGATTTGCATAGTCTGTGATTGTTGAATACGTCAAGACTTTGTTAAAACGTTGTACTGTTTTATAGGTGTGATCTATATCTGATCAAAACAGTTAGAGTATCATGAAGGACTATACATAAGAAGTAAAATATATAACACTCTGGAACACTAAGTGAAACGTTACACTTTACTTCACTTTCATTTGCCTCTTCTGCCTTCCAGCGACCAGTGAAAATAGAATGTTCGCATCAGTGCTCTGTCTCATGTATGATACTCCAGCTATTTCACTTAACCAGTCGTCTTGTAGATCTACCTTATACTCACTGACACTGCCTTATGCATGATACTGCAGCTACTTCATCTAACCAGTCGTCTTGTAGATCTACCTTATACTCACTGACTCTGCCTTATGCATGATACTGCAGCTACTTCATCTAACCAGTCGTCTTGTAGATCTACCTTATACTCACTGACTCTGTCTTATGCATGATACTTCTGCTACTTCATCTAACCAGTCGTCTTGTAGATCTACCTTACACTCACTGACTCTGCCTTATGCATGATACTTCTGCTACGTCATCTAACTAGTCGTCTTCTGTTTCTTCCTTGTACTCACTGACTCTGCCTTATGCATGATACTTCTGCTACTTCATCTAACTAGTCGTCTTGTAGATCTACCTTGTACTCACTGACTCTGCCTTATGCATGATACTTCTGCTACTTCATTTAACCAGTCGTCTTCCAGATCTACTTTATACTCACTGACTCTGTCCTATGCATGATGCCTTCTGCTACTTCATTTAACCAGTCGTCTTCCAGATCTACTTTGTACTCACTGACTCTGTCTTATGCATGATACCTTCTGCTACTTCATTTAACCAGTCGTCTTCCAGATCTACTTTGTACTCACTGACTCTGTCTTATGCATGATACCTTCTGCTACTTCATTTAACCAGTCGTCTTCCAGACCTACTTTATACTCACTGACTCTGTCTTATGCATGATAACTTCTGCTACTTCATTTAACCAGTCGTCTTCCAGATCTACTTTATACTCACTAACTCTGTCTTATGCATGATAACTTCTGCTACTTCATCTAACCAGTCAACTTGTAGATCTACCTTATTCTCACTGACTGTCTTATGCATGATACCTTCTGCTACTTCATTTAACCAGTCGTCTTCCAGATCTACTTTATACTCACTGACTCTGTCTTCTGGGTATTTGTTATCTCTGAGGGATGCTGTCTCGTGCTGGTCGTGGTGCTGGTCGTGGACAAACTCGTTAACACCTTCCCAGAGTCACCATGTGAAGGTGAAATAAGTTCCCAATTCGCTTTGACTCACGGATCCTGACGCCGCAAGTTGTCAATTATGAGTAATTGGCCACCTTAAGCTCATGTGCTGTGCAGCGTATCGTCTCCTTTGAAAGCCTATACAATTCCTTTTCACCTAAACCTGCTGCCGAAACGTTTGTTAGTTTACCTGAATGAATAATCCATTCCAGCGTCGAGCGTGATCAAAGCTGTGTCCTTCCTGTAGTCGACATGAGCAGCAAATACCCAGCGGTTAGAGTCAATTCTCGTCATGTATTCTGATAGGGAAGAACAAAATAGTTTTGTTTTACTTTCGATAGTGTTCTGTATCGTTATTGATAACTGATATCGACATACAGTGGCGTTGCGTGGGTTGCTAGCATCCGGGGTAAGGCAAATATGTGGGTTACCATCGCCCGGGGCAAGACAAGAATTGTACCTGTATAACATTATATTATTTTATATATATATATATATATCTACATATATATCTTCCTCTTCTTTCCTTCCTCATCTGCCTTTCAGTGTCGAGGAGAGATATAATTTGCGGTTTTTTGCTCTTTTGTTCGCCTCTGCCGCTGTTATGTTTCCTAGTGCTTCTAAGATTCCATCGATCTATCTTTTTCGTGTCTGGTGTCCTCACAACGTTTGCTGAATGCTCGTTGTTGTGTTTTGATCTTTCTGCCTTGTCACGTGGCAAGCCATTTTATCTTTTGTTTCCTTGTATATTCTATGGCGGGGGCTATTACTAGCTTTTTTCTCCATTGTTCATTTCTGATCTTATCTCTCAGACTGTTTCCTGTCATTCGTCTAACACATTTAATCTCTGTAGAGGTTATTTTTCTTATTGTTCTTGCATCTATATATATATATATATATTACTGCTTCTTCTCACCTGACATTTTGTGCTCCCGAAGTACTTCAAACCAACAAACACCAAACAACAACACTGACTTAGAGTCAATCTTGAGCTATATAACAAAGTCAACAGATATAGTGGTTTGTCCATCTGTACAGAATGCCTTATGACTATATATAATAAAAGACGCTTTCGTAAAGAGGAGAAGCGCACAAACATCAAGGCAGAATGAATAAGATGGCGTGCGATCATCAAGGAAACGCTACATGAGCTAGAGCTTTATATCTTCACCGACACCCAAAATAAAGAGAGCGAAGAAGAAAATAAATCAAATATCGTTCATATTTGTTGGTGAAGATTTGGCACACATCTTTGTTAACAGTACAAGACTATATAGTTCGTTCAGAAATTCGTGCCCACAGAGTTGATCAATTATCTCGGAAACTGTTTGATGAATTTCTGTAATTCTTTTTCATGAAAAAAAAAAAGTAACGTCACGCCAAGTGGCGTATAGGGAAATATGGTGTTAGTGACCCTATATTTTACAGACCTTCAGCACATGATTTTTGGGGTAATGTGGTCGGTATTACGCCCGTGCTGCTTTACTTTCCCAGAAAAAAATCCGGTACCCAATTAAGGCTGGGTGAACCCGGAAGCCGTCGGTTGGGATCGAACTTTGTCCTTTGTAGTCCAGTTCACTAACCACTGAGCTATCGCGGCTCCCTTCTTTTTCATGAAATCTTATTTATTCATCGACCTTAAGATTTTATAACATTTTAAGACAAAGGTAGTCTAAATTTTGCACAAATCGTTTTTTGTTATATAATTTTAGGAAAATATCAAACCGTGTGCTAGGAACATTTGATTTTACTGTAAATTATGTTAATTTTCTAAAAAAAAAAAAACCTCTCAGTGGATTGCGTCTTACAAGTTACGGTTCAGTGAGTGCGATATGGTGCTAAGATTGTGTGGTGAGGACGTGAAATTTGCCTTTCTAAACGGTGAGTTGATTACAACAAATGTGGATATTGTAAAATCCTTAATAAAAAATTAGGACAACCAAGAAAATCATATTCATATTTGTATATACCAGAAAGAAGCAACAATCTTTCCTAAATACATGACAGTAGCGGAAAAAATCAGACTTAAGGTCGGTGAAAATAATACGATTTCAAGGAAAAGAATTACAGAAATTCATCAAACAGTTTCCGATATAATTAATAAACTCTGTGGGCACGAATTTCTGAATGAACTATACCAATCATTCATAGCCTATCCAGGAAAATCTCCAGAACTGGCACCTGGGACAAGGTAAAGGAAGAAAAAGTGGAAGACCAAAAGAATGGTGAAAGCAGATATGAAGAGGATGTGGAAGACATAGAATGATATTAAGAGAATGGTACTAAACAGGACGGCTTGTAAAGCTATATTGAAGACCTATAATGCTCAAAAGGGAGTTGAGAGAAAGAAGAATCAGATGAAGAAAAAATATTGCAGTGATGTTTTTTTTATATATCAAGAGTTACGCTTTGGAAGTTAACAGAGATATGGGAAGATATAGAAGAAGATATAGAAGGGAAAAAAGAAACAACAAAAAATATTTAATGAACATCCCAGGGTATGACGGCATCAGAAATATACTTTCTTTAGAGACAATCAACACAAACGTGAAATGTGAATGTAAAGAATTAAACATTGTGACATCATGCCAATAGGTTCATCTTTTTTAACCAACATTGTTCCCCCTAGTTCTATTACCTTCATTGATGTCATCACAAATTGTGCAATGAATTTATTGCAAAAATATTAACTGTTCTACATCTGATAGAGAAAAGTCGCGGTTCCGAATAACGTTTTGCAATCGTGTGCATATGAAGTCGTTGGGATTCGAATCATTGCTGCTACGAATCTAGCCCCCCTCCACCCCCACTATCCTCACCCCTCCCAAGATGGACTCACAAGTTCCCTGCTCCCACATTTTCCATCGAGCACAACTTTAGAGTTTACCCAGAGTTTAAAATTGGTTAGCAACGATTTTCCTCGGGGAAAGGCGAAGGCCTGCTCTGTTCCTAGCCATTTAACTGACACATCTGTCAATGAACGTGAAAAGTCTTAACACCATCATGTTCCAGTGGTGCTTGTACCTGTAATTTAAATTTGTCAAACTTTACTTTTCCCTCGTTGGAAACCAAAATGAGATATCTTAAATGTAAGCTTTTATTATTCGATTAACTTTTTAAACTGTACTTTGAACTATAAATATAGCCAAAGCCATTAGTTTCGCACATTTTCATAACAAGTTATAATTCGCCTTCATGTACTTCATTTAAACAAAACTTCATTGCTTTAACTTTTGTTCTTTTTATTACTTGAATTTTGTTACTGAATTGTTCTAGCAAAGACAAAAGACAGGGTTAATTCCGTCCACTGATGGGCTTTTAGGTCCATAATGGGTAAAAAAAAAAAAAAAAGTAAAGTACTCACGTCACGCCAAGTGGCGTATAGGGAATATGGTTTTAGTGACCATAAATTTTACAGACCTTCGGCACATGATTTTTGGGGTAATGTGGTCGGTATTATGCCCGTGCCGATTTACTTTTCCAGAAAAAAATCCGGTACCCATTAAAGGATGGGTGAATCGGAAGTCGTCGGTTGGGATCGAACCCTACTTCTTGTCCTTTGTAGTCCAGTTCACTAACCACTGAGCTATCGCGGCTCCCTATTCATAATGGGTGCTGCAGATTTTTGTTTGTCTGGGAAAGAAAAGACGACTACTAACCACATCACTGAAACACGTGCAAATGGTAAAGAAAGAATACATGAGAGGCAATAAGACCAAATTATCTGCATGTTAAGCTGCTTTCAATGCATGGCGTAGTTCTTGACTTTTCCCTCCTTCCTTGCCGCCCTCCCTCCCTCCTTCTTTCCTTCCTCTCTGAAAACCTTCTTCCCTTACTTCTTTCTTTCTCTCTCTGTTGGTCTGTATCTCTGTCTGTCTGTTTCTCTTTCTCTCGCTCACTCTCTCTCACAATACCATTCGAACGTGTCAAACATCAAACTCACCAATGACAAAAAATTCAATTGGAGCATTGTTGAAGCTCCCAGCTATCCAGTTTATTTCCGCGGTCTTGTCTGACAAACATTTGTTGTCCTTGATCTGCACGCTGTACGGAGCATCCGGGATATCTGTTCATTGAAAGATTTTCTAGTCAGGCACTGAACTTCTGATTACATTGTGAATGAACATAGTTCAATGTTTTCTTGGAGCTGCAAACTTTAGTTTTAATTTGATTTGGGTGTAAATTTTAAAATGCTCTTTTCATTTTAGTTTTATTTTGGTTTATGTTTATGTGTTTGGTCTATGTTCATACACTCGTATGTATATCCTGTCACATCACATAACCCCCTTTGATATATAGATATTTAACCACATATTGGGTTACACTTTTCACCTTCATTTCGTCTGCCATTTTTAGTTTGTACTTGGTCGATTTCGACTTCACCCCGAAGTAGGATAGACATAAGTCTTGTTTTGAACAGGACAATACCGATTATTTTATTTATATTTTCTGGCCGTCCCTGTTTTCTAATAAGAGATTCAGTTTTATACCGTTTAATATATAAAAATGTAATATTTTTTCCCTAAATTAATGGTGGTGAACAGCACCATATATTTTAGAGCAGTGATCTCTGCAATATGTGCCACTTTGGCATGCAAGGTTTCTGGTTTTGAGATTGTGGTTCTGCCCTATGTGCCGTCTTCGGCTCGAAAGGACAATAGATAGATAGATAGAAATTAATGAGAAAATATAATTATACATTAATAATGAGCTATAATAAAAACAGACAGGATAACTACACATCAATATAATGGGCAACATTATTTTGTAGAATCGTGGATTATAATAAAGTTGTGTCATGATGTGTGAGAAGTTTTATGACAATATGACGTAGAGAGAAACATGTTGTGTAAGATTACGTCATTGATACATAATCCTGGCACGATCGCGATGAATACGGTTCTAATCACCACACCAAGCTAACTTTGCGTACACGGTCTGTAGTTGAACAATAATGGTTAGCTAAATATGTTTATGCAATTCAACTTTTTAAATCTCTTTATTTGTCTTTATATTTATAAAGAATATAACATAACCCCTATCCATCGTGTTCATGCCTTCAGATTACACCAATTTTGACTCTATGAAACATGACCAGCCTACTCATACGGGTCCTCTGTAGTGCAGCGCTAGCGATTGTCTCCACATCTATTATGATACCCTCAGTTGGCTTCCGCAGTGTGTGTCCTTATCCAGCGCCATCGTCTTCGCTGTAAATCCGGCTCCCTAGTTTGCTTGTTATTACTGTGCACACTGCCTGTCTTAGATAGCTCTTGGGCAGCTCTTATTTTGTTGGAACATATATTAATAGAATTGTCGCCACGCAGCTGCAGCCGTAGTGTGATTACATCTCCAATGTATTGTTTTCATTTTTGTTCCCCAGCATTTATCATCATCAAGTACCGGGCCTAGTGGCGTAGGTGATCATGTCTCTCCACAACTTTCGATCTCGGCAGCTATTTATCATTTCTGTTGTTGACCTTCTGCCAAGCCATTCTCTTAAGCTGTCTGTTATTTTTTTCTCTTTGCTTCCCTCTATCTCTTCGTCCCTCAATTTTTCCAGTTGTTACAATATATTCAAGTTGTTCTCTTCTCATTACATGGCCAAAAAATGATGATTGTTTCTTCCTAATATTGGAAATTAGCTCTCTTTTTGCTTTGACCTCTCTCAGAACCTCTTCATTACTCTTCTTAGCTGTCCAGCATTTATAGCCACATAATATCTTTGAAAATGTACATTTATTAAAAAAAATGAACATGATATAATCCAAAGTAAATGGTATAAGAATTAAAAGAGACGAATACATTTTTGGTATGTTTGTAGTCGGAACATTAGTCAGCATTTTTTTTTACAATAAATGCGAAAATCACTTTGTTTCATTTTAATATATAGCAATGCCAAAAAATACATTGCCAACCAAAAGAGGGGGAACAAAAACAAATGTACTATTTGAAATGTATTTTATGTGTACTGTGGTTGTTCAAGTGAAATTAGTTAAATGAAGCCCTCAACATCTTGAGCAATAATAGAAACATGCACCTGTCACCACAAGACGTGCCGAGGCTGAATCACTGTCAAGGCCGTTGCTAACAATGCAGGTGTACGTTCCTGTGTCTCGCTGCTCGCTTCCGCTGATAGTGAGTGAATGGTCCTGTCAGGAAATAGAGGAGATGTATGAGACAACAATAGGGAATGGATTATATGAGACAACACTGTCTTGATAAGGAGATGAGATATATGAGACAACACTGTGGAATGGATTATATGGGACAACACTGTCTTGATAAGGAGATGAGATATATGAGACAACACTGTGGGATGAGATATATGAGACAACACTGTGGAATGGATTATATGGGACAACACTGTCTTGATAAGGAGATGAGATATATGAGACAACACTGTGGAATGGATTATATGAGACAACACTGTCTTGATTAGGAGATGAGATATATGAGACAACACTGTCTTGATAAGGAGATGAGATATATGAGACAACACTGTGGAATGGATTATATGAGACAACACTGTGGGATGAGATATATGAGAGAACAATGTGGAATGGATTATATGAGACAACACTGTGGGATGAAATATATGAGACAACACTGTGGAATGGATTTTATGATACAACAATGTGGAATGAGTTATATGAGACAACACTGTCTTGATATGGAGATGAGATATATGAGACGCACTGTTTTGATAAGGAGATGAGGAGATATTTGAGGCGGCACTTTTTGATAAGGAGATGAGGAGATATTTGAGGCGGCACTTTTTTGATAAAGAGATGAGGAGATATTTGAGGCGCCACTGTTTTGATAAGGAGATGAGGAGATATTTGAGACGGCACTGTTTTGATAAGGAGATGAGGAGATATTTGAGGCGGCACTGTTTTGATAAGGAGATGAGGAGATATTTGAGGCGGCACTGTTTTGATAAGGAGATGAGGAGATATTTGAGGCGGCACTTTTTTGATAAGGAGATGAGGAGATATTTGAGGCGGCACTGTTTTGATAAGGAGATGAGGAGATATTTGAGGCGGCACTGTTTTGATAAGGAGATATTTGAGACGACACTGTTTTGATAAGGAGATGAGGAGATATTTGAGGCGGCACTGTTTTGATAAGGAGATATTTGAGACGGAACTGTTTTGATAAGGAGATGAGGAGATATTTGAGGCGGCACTTTTTGATAAGGAGATGAGGAGATATTTGAGGCGGCACTTTTTTGATAAGGAAATGAGGAGATATTTGAGGCGGCACTGTTTTGATAAGGAGATGAGGAGATATATGAGACAGCACTGTTTTGATAAGGAGATGAGGAGATATATGAGACGACACTGTTTTGATACAGAGATGAGAAGATGTTCAGATTTCTAAAGTGAATAATAAAGGAATGTAAATGTATATAAGGAAAATACTTGGTATAGAATGGAACGAATTCAAAACAAACGAGGAAATTAGAGAAATCGCCAATCAACCACTAATATCTTCAGTAATAAAGAAAAGACGATGGTCATACGTTGGACATGTGATGAGAAGAGATAATAATCGAATAGCAAAGCAAGCCTCATATGGGAAACAACAGGTAAAAGAAAAAGAGGAAGACCCAGGGAGACACTGAGAAGAACATTGATGAGAGAGGCAAGAGCAGCAGGAATCGGCTCCCTCAATGAGATAGAACTGCTTGCACAGAACAGAGACAGATGGCGAGATTTGATAAAATATCTTTAAAAGAAAACTGCTAGAACAAAAATTCATATAGGAGAAGGTGTATCTTGGTCTACGCCCTATGGGCCGGTTACGGCTCGAAAGGTCAATAGATAGATAGATAGATAGAAATGTATATAATTATTGGCAGAAACTCAGCAATCAGGCGACTTTGTTTATTACCCCTCATATCATCAATATTATTTTAAGTTTTATAAGTTACGAATTTACGCGCTGATAAGGTTGAAAATGTACTAAATGGCTGTGAGCTTATGTAGTGTTAACGAAATCAAGGGTAGATTAAAGTATAAGGTTTTACGAAATCACAAGTTTGCCTACTGTATAATCATTGACATAATTAAAAGAGCTGAATAAAAGTTTATTAAGTACAGTGGATATTCATACTTCTAACGAGCATAGACAGAGATAGATATAAGGTGTAACAAAGCATGCCAAGTTATAGGCCAAGTATCAACACTATTGAAAAACAAAGCAATAACTACGGAAGCAAAAAGGGCAATATACAAATCAATTTTTCTAACAACTCTGTGCTATCAGTGCCAGAATTGGACGCTGGACTCTAGAACAATAAGAAAGATAACGACCACCGAAATGAAATGTGTCAGAAGAATGACAGGAAACAGCTTAAGGGACAGAGTAAGAAACACTGACCTGAGGAAGAAACTCGAAATTGAACCAGCCATCGAATACATAAAGAAACAACAGATAAATTGGTTCGGCCACATAACAAGACAAAAAGAACTAAAAATGACTCAAAGAGCCTTAAATAAACGCTACGAAAACGCCAGATTAAGAGGAAGACCGAGAAAGAGATGGATAAAGGGAATACTAGAGTCACTAGGAGGGATAACATCAGAAGAGGCCAACAGAAGAGCAAAGAATCGCAGATTGTTTCTCCCCTCGACGCCAACGGCAGCAGAGGAAGGATAGAAGTAGAAGAGGAAGAAGAAGAAGAAGAACGAGCATAACTTCGAAAATTCAGATTTTCGAACGCTAAATTCGATATAATTTCGCTCTAGAGTTTAAATGATGTTGCAATGTTCGAACTGCGCGTGTGTAAGCCCAATGAAAAAAAAAAATCATCTGTGAACGTCATTGAGTGACCAATATCATCTCTTGGCTTATCCCCGTGTGTTGTTGGTGTATTTTTTTGCATGTATTTGTATGCGTGTATTTTTGGTTATAAATATAACCCCCTCTTTGTTGACATTAAAATACAAGAAAAGTGTTGAAGAGGAATGACGTAGATTCGATGGCTGCAGTGGATAAAGAAAGGTATCATTGCTCCTCATTAAGTTACAATAATAGCAAGTGTTCATTTTACTATATAAGATTCATCATAATTGAGTACCGCCTCATTACATCGAAGGTTGACTACCATGGAGCGCCATTCCGCTCTGACTCTTGCTTTGATTGTGCAGGTTGTCATAGGTTGACTTGACTTTGGGGGCCTCGGTAGCCTAGTTGGGAAAACCACCCGACTAGACTACCGACGTTCGGACAACCCGTGTTCAATTCCCGCTGGGAGCAGTGTGAATTGTACTCGTGGTTGGAATAAAAAAAAAATACCCCCACGGGCGACCCAGCCGTTGGCAGAAATGGGTACCAGGGTATATTATCCTGGGAAGGTGAGGAATGTCGCTTCGCATCTGAGTTTCGATGCTTGAGGCTACACTATACAGAAATATCCGAACATTTCTGGATAGGCGGCCGAGCACATATACTCGCGTGCTAAGACGCCGGTTCAAGTCTCGTACTTTACCTTTACCTTTAGGTTGACTTGTCCATCTTTTGATGTTACACGTCCATGTAGTCTTGGCCTGCCTCTGCATCTGTTACCTTATATTTTCCCTTCCAATATTACTTTTAGCAAGCTGCTGTTTCTTTTAACATGCCCTAAAAATCTTATTTGTCTTATTTGTATTATGTTTAGTAGTTCTCGTTTCAATGTAGTTGTTTTAAGACTCCATAATTTGTTTTCTTTTCTTTCCATCCAATTTTTCCTTTTCTTTTACAAATCCACATTTTAAAGGCTTCCATTTTCTGTTATGTTTTTGTGTCTAATGCCCGTGTTATTATATAACATTAAGGTGTTTTACTCATTGTTTTCATGTTTTAATTTATTACTTAGGACCTTTGTGCTAATCTTATCTTAAATTGTATGTATTTGTTGATTCAGCTTATTGAACCCGATATTTATTGTAAAGGGTCTGGAAACGGATTAATTCATTTTCTATTGTTTCTAATGGAGAAAAATCGTTCGGACTTCGAATAATTCAGAGCTCGAACGGCCTTCTGGTACAAATTAAGTTCGAAGTACAAGGCACCACCGTATTTCTAAACGTTATAGTATAGTTATACTATATTATTATACGCTATATACAGTTATAATATAATTCAAGCACCTGCAAATTTAAAAACATTCTATTTCCTAGCTCGACGAGGTCACCATCTTTCAGCCATGTTGTCTTCAGCTCCGTTGTTTCTTCGGGGTCTGTTGTCCCCGAGCAGGTAAACTTGGCGTTCACACCTCGCTGAACCTGGTGGAGAAAGTGGACACTTAACTGTAGCTTTTATCATGAGTTAGGTTAGGAATTCCAGCTATTAAGTTCTACTTCTTCGTCTGCTTTCTAACTCTTCTTCCTCTTCTTCTTCATTTTCTTCTCTCCCGTCAGCTTTAATTTTCTCTTCCCTCTACATTCTTCTTCTTCCTTCTTTTTTCTTTATTTCGTTTCGGCCTCCTTGTCTTCTTTATTACCCTCTTAACTCTCTTCTTCTTATCCTGCTTCACCTTCGTTCGCCGCTTTCTTCTTCTCTTTTCTTCTGCTACACACTTACTTCTTCTTTCTGTTTTACCTTTTGCTTATGTGCATGACAATATATCAGTGATATTTTCATGATAGAAGTCTTGAAAATTAGGAGTATGGTGGTTGTATACGTGAGCATCCAAAAAAAAAAAAAAAACCCAGAAATACTCTGTAGGCTACTTTTATGGTAGTTTGGAATAACTAGTCTCCTTTAAGTAATTCTTCATGCGATTTGAAGCACTATTCTTAAAGTTGCAGTTTCCTCATATCCCAAGTCCGGCTTGTTGCAGGAGCTACTGAGTTAAGTGCTCTGTGCACACCGTGAGCTGTGTGTCTCATCCGTTTTGATCATGTTTCGATATACCAATTATTTACGATGAGTGATGATATCTTATGATAGGGAACAGTTGGCTGTGTTCACTTTCTGCGCGGTTTCGCCTTATGTCTTTTGGCGTGTGCTGAGACTGCTACGATGGGGACAACAGTTACCTTTCTTTGTTTGGGAGATGAGATATTAATTTGGATGATTACGCTGGCACGGGCGGTTGAGCAATTATGGATTTTAATTCGTTTGCAGTGATACCGGGGCCTTCCATAACCAGATAACCAAATCTGTTTTACTTTTCCTGCTTCATAATCCCCCACCTACCCCACTTACTTTAAATTCTACTACTTCTTTTTCCTTCTCTTTTATTTCTTCTGGTTCATTTTACTCCAATTAAATTCTTTTCTTCTTCCCCTTTAACTTCTTCCTTTGCTTCCCCACACTTCACTTTTATTCATCTTCAACCACCCTAACCTTTTCCCTCCACTACTTTCTCTTTCTTCTTCATCTTTTTCTCCACGATTAATAAGAGAATATTGTGCAATAAATCGCCTCATGCAATCTGCGGCCACCCGCTTCCCATCTCACCTGTAACAATCCAGCTAATGTAAAGTACCTGTGTGTTACATAAAATCAACTATTTTCTTTAATTTAAGCGCTCACCAACGATTGAAGAATCATTGGTTCATTGAAGAATTCATTGTCCGTTCTTACAAGGACGTTAATTGTGTAAAGACGTTGTATTATAGTTTGCAGCATAACTTTGACTGAGATATTCGTGGGTTATCATCATTGCACTCAGAACGTGTCTATAGGTGCACAGATCCCCTCCTCAGCATGTCCCGCAGCGTCCAGGGACTGACGACTCCAGTTCTGTATTGGTTGATATGTCATTTTATGCTCCCATTAAGCCTCTCGTGTCTGGATGTGCCCATCTTTACTCCCATCTTTACTTCCATATCTTTTAAGGAATAATCTCTTTCATTCGGAGACTTTGACTCGTGGTTTTTAAAGTCACGTGTCCTTCCCACATCTGAGAGGCACTAAAGATGGCTGCCTGATTCATTAGTGACCGTCTTCGACTACAGAACAGCTTGATAGTCAGTTCGCTCTTTAATTTCCATGGACTCCCGTATGTCCACAAACGTAGGCAAAGGTGACTTTGCATATCGTTTTATTCCTGCTCTCACTCGACCCATTTACTGCGTACAGAGCCCGTCTCAATTTTTCTTATCATGCTCATTGTATCATCTAGTATGCAGGCTTCGGGGTAGTCTTGTGACTCCAACCAGATGAGTGCCATGATCACTGTCATCACATCCATCGTCACATACCTCATGGTCATAACGTACTCACCACTGTCTCCATTGACTGTTCTGCCTACAGAGCGTGCTGTAAATAACTTCGATATGTGCGTCTTTCGGCCTAAACATCAGACTTCAATACGACATTTTTTAGTGTCGAGTTACCCTCTTCCTTCGATCCCTATTTGCCAGGACTCTCTATATTGTCTTTTTTTCCAGGAACACCACAGGGTGGTCGAGTAGGATCTTGAACAGTTCTGTTGCTCGTCGATCCTGACGGAAACACCATTGACCCCTCTCTGATTGCACGTGAGAGTGTTAAACTCCTCTCCACCTCTCCCCCCCCCCCCCACCCTTCAGTCAATTATTGGATCCTGTTGTCAGAGACGCTCATTGCACCAAACCATTACCCCACCCCTTAAAGCCAGTCTTACCTCCAAATCCATAGGCATCCACTCAATGACAGTCTTTCTCCTCACGATGAGCTTTGCCTGGGCATCCACAATGCCGTACGTGTTGCGGGCCTCACACCTGAATTGACCAGCGTCAGACAACACTGCGGTCTGTAAAAATGAATAAATAAATGATTTCTCACCAAATTGACCACACTAATAAGATTGAAGAGGAAAAGCAACACAATCATAAAAAATACAGCGCTTACTTTTTTTGGGTTCATTTCTGACTAAAGGAATAAATAGTTAGACCTCTTTGAAATCCGTTGTTAAAAGGACGTCGAGTGGTCGTACATGCGTTGTAATAGGGTTTGCCTTAGAACTGTGATATTTGGGTCTTTCGGTCCAAAAAAATCCGACTTCATTATGACATTTTTTGTTACGGGGTTGCATTCCCTCTTCATCCCTACTCACTTGGCCTGGCTAGACTGGTCAGTCTGTTTCTAGGCCGCTGCGAAGAGAGTCAGATCTGGGTTATTCGGGTTCACCAATCCTGGAGCAAGCCATCAGCTATAATTCGCTGACAGGTTTTAGCTTTGTTGCTGAACGTCTTAGCTCCCATACGCCGTGCTAAAGTCGGGCGTGTTGTGACGACAGGCGCTGTTATCACAATCTGCTGTAAATAACGGTTCAACGTAACTACGCCAATTTAAAGGTCCCTTTAAGGACGAAATTTGGACAAAGGACAACTATGGAAGAAAGACTAACAATGGAAGAAGGACGAACTTTGGACGAATGACTACTATGGAAGAAAGACTAACAATGGAAGAAGGACGAACTATGGAAGAAGGACGAACTTTGGACGAAGGACTACTATGGAAGAAAGACTAACAATGGAAGAAGGACGAACTATGGAAGAAGGACGAACTTTGGACGAAGGACTACTATGGAAGAAAGACTAACAATGGAAGAAGGACGAACTATGGAAGAAGGACGAACTTTGGACGAAGGACTACTATGGAAGAAAGACTAACAATGGAAGAAGGACGAACTATGGAAGAAGGACAACTATGGGAGATATGGACGAAGGACAAACTAATACGGACAATAAAATGGAGGTTCCGCTAAAAATGCATGGCAGTTAAAAAATCGTAAGAGAAAGCAAGTGCCTTTGTGAGGGTCAAAGTTAAAATAAAAAGAAGTTAAACATTCAAAAATTCCTAAAATCTTTGACAATAATTTTAAAGGTTTTTTTTTTAAATTACCATGACGTTCGTTGCTGTGCTAGGGAGTTTGTCAAACTATTCTGAGATCCTGTTTTATCAGGAAGTATATGAGAACGTTAATAAACATTGTGTATACTTAGATGTTATTTTTCTACACAAATGCTAACATGTCCTTGCAATTTTAGGTCAATTTTACGTAGACTCTTAAAACTTTTGCCGGAGACGCGATAGCTGTGTGTTAGGGAACTTGACTACTAATTACAAGAGGTCAGGTTCGATTTTTATCAACGGCTTAAAGGTTCACCGAGCTTTAAATGAGTGTCCGGTTTTTTTATGGTGAAGAAATATGGCACTGGCATAATACTGAACACATTATCCCTACAAATAATGTGGCGATGGCCTATAAAAAAATATGGTTACTAACACCATATTCTCTATGTGCTATCGCATAGCGTGACATAGATTCTATTTCTTGAAAAGTATTCGGATAAGAAATGTGTGCTTCCTCTCTTGTTATGAGACATACAATTTCAACATGAAATGCGTTATGACGGAGCATAGAACGAAGACGATGGATAAATTGTATAACTAGTGTTAAGTTATATAATGTGCACCATCTCTAGAGCAGACATGTTAACACTGAATAAAAGTAGTAACCTTTATTGTGGAGAAATAGAACAATCTTTAATAGGGTTATTTGGTCACTTCCAAAATCAGATAAGGTGTTTCTCCAGCAGCAGTGTTAGATGTAGTATGGTTGTGACGTGACGTCTCTACAGTTTAATTTAGTCGACGGATCATCCTCAATGCACATAAGACGTTCAAGGTAATGACAACAATATGACATTCATTTGTTATCTTCTAAAAATCACTGCTCGCAAATGAAAGAGCGTTACAACAAAGAAAACAAATTATTGTGGACATTTGTGAAGATATAATGTTCTAGAGAGATAATTATGGGGTGGGGGAAGGTGGAGGTGAAAAGGGGGTGGGGTTACATGTATAGGTAAAGGGGAAAACTCGGAAGAAGGTGGGTGTAAGATATCACATCATCATCGTCAAGTACCGGGCCTGCTGGCGTAGGTGATCATGTCTCAACAAATCTCGATCTCGTCAGTTATTTATCATTTCTGTTGTTGACCGTCTGCCAAGCCATTCTCTTAAGCTGTCTGGTATATTTTCTCTTTGCTTCCCTCTATCTCTTCGTCCCTCAATTTTCTCAGTTGTTACAATATATTCCGGCTGTTCTCTTCTCATTACATGGCCAAAAAATGATGATTGCTTCTTCCTAATATTGGAAATTAGCTATCACATCATCATCGAGTGCCGTCTCCGCAACGGATGTTGGCTACCATGGAGCGCCATTCTGCTCTGTTTCTTGCTTTGATGGTGCAGGTTGTCATAGGCTGATTAGTCCATCTTTTGATGTTACTCGTCCATGTTAGTCTTGGTCTGCCTCTGTCTCTTTTCCCTTGTATTTTCCCCTCCAGGATTACTTTTACTAAGCTGTTGTGTCTTTTAACATGGCTCAAAAAATCGCATTTGTCTTGATTGAATTGTGCTTAGTAGTTCTATTTTTATTTTTAGTTGTTTTAAGACTTAATCGTTTGTTTTCTTTTCCTTCCATCAAATTTTACCTATTCTTCTATATATCAACATTTCAAAGGCTTCAATACTCTGTTCTATTTTCTTGTCTAATGTCCATGTTTCTGCACCATTAGGAATATTGAGAAGATGTAACATTTTGCTATTCTTAGTTTTAGCCCTGGTGTTATTTGTTTTGATGTTAGTATGTTCTTCATGACATTAAAATTACTTTTTGCCATTCCTATTCTTTTGTTTATTTCAGTTGTACATTTTCCATCACTGGTTATAATCAATAATATATGTCCATATAATGTAAATTATATGTCCAAAGTAGTTGTAGTTCTGAACTGTCTCCAGGTCTATTCCTTCAATTTTGATATCCACTTGTGGGTTTTGAGTATTTTCTTTGTTTATGATAATAGTTTTTGTCTTTTTGATATTCATATCTGGTCCACATTTTTGCTTGTCATATTTATTTCATTAAGTAAATGTTGTAGATCTTTAGGATTTTCTGCTAGTAGTACAGTATCGTCAGCATATCTTAGGTTATTGATTATCTTTCCATTAATTTGTAGGTCTGGCATCTCTATGATTTTTTAACAGATTTGCTCAGTGTATAGATTGAACAAGCTTGGTGATAAGATGCATGCCTGTCTTACTCCTCTTTTTTATATCAATGGGTGTAGAGGTCACTGTGTTATATTTTATTATCGCTGTTTGCTCCCAGTATAGATTACATATTAGTTGTATGTCCATGTCATCTAGATGTATCTCCTTTAGGCATTCTATAAGTTGTTTGTGATGTACTCTATCAAAAGTTTTGGTGTAGTCTATGAAGCAGGCATATATTGGTTTGTTTTACTTATGTGTACTTTTCGATTAATGTTTTCATGCAGAATGTGGCTTCTTTTGTCTCGTAATTTTCCTAAATTCAAATTGCTGCTCATCTAATTCAATATTGATTTTATTCTGAATCCTTCCTTGTATAAATTTTAGCAAGATTTTTGTAACATGGCTCATTAGGCTTATCGTTCTAAAGTCACTGCATTCAACTGCACTATTCTTTTTAGGCAATGCAATGAAAGTTGATGTTTTTAGTTCATTTGGTATGTATCCTGTATGGTATATGTCGTTGCATAAGTCTGTAATCACTTCAATGCCAAAATCCTCTAGTGCCTGTATCATCTATAACTGTATGCTGTCAGGTCCTGCTGCGTTCCCCTTTTTTAATTGTTTTATAGCTTTTTCTGCCTCGGATTTTAAGATTTTATAGCCTGATGTATATTTTATAACTGGTTTCTTGTCCCTTTGATCATGCAATAGTTCTGTTATATATTCTTGCCATATATCTATAATATCTTTATTGTCTGTTAGCATTTTTCCTTTTTTGTCTGCAATGCATCCACCTTCTGTGGCTTTTTTTTTTATTAGTCATTCTCTCATTAGTCATTTATTTCTGTGTGCATTCCTCTTAAGTCTTGTTTGCTTTCCATAGTTTCTATTTCTATACATTTTTGGCTGAGCCAGTCTTCTTTAGCCTTTCTGCACATTTTGCGTATTTCATTATCTATTTTATTGTATTGGGCAGTGTTCTTCATTTGTCTCCTTTCTTCCATTTTTTCTAAGATGGTGTTAGTTATCCATTTTTGTTTTTTTGTTCTTTTCTCTTTTGGGTAAGGTGTCGCAGGTTTCTTGTATGTTTTTCTTTAAGCATTGCCATTTAGTTGTTACTCTTTCATCAGGATTTTCCCTTCTGTAATGTTCAATTCCTTCTTCTAGCAGCTTCTGGTATGTGTTCTTTACTTGTATTGTATAGGTATCTATAATAATCTTTTTGATTTAAAGCTGTTATATCTAATGGAATTGTTGATGAATTAGACTTTTGCTTGTTTCTCTTTAGTTTGATTTTCATTTTAATCATCACAGGATTGTGATCTGAATTAATATCTGCTCCTGGGTAGGTTTTGGCTTTCTTTACGCTATTATGTAATCTTTTTTTTATCATTATGTAATCGATTTGATTTCTCTTCTTGTCTCCAGGGCTTTTCCATGTGTAGAATTTCCTTTTCTCTTGCTCAAAGTACGTGTTACATATTATCAGCCTGTTTTCTTCACAGAATTGTATTCATCTTTCTCCTCTGTCATTTCCTTTTCCTAAATCATGATTTCCTATAATGGTCTTATATCTACCCTTTCCTACTTTAGTGTTCA
Organism: Megaustenia siamemsis; assembly: GCA_032433765.1. Classification (NCBI taxonomy): domain Eukaryota; kingdom Metazoa; phylum Mollusca; class Gastropoda; order Stylommatophora; family Ariophantidae; genus Megaustenia; species Megaustenia siamemsis. The sequence continues at coordinate 65,134,609 of JAVIAB010000124.1, forward strand.
TGTCACCCATTGCAATCAAGATGTCTGAAGATTTCACTTGCTTCATAACTTTATCTAGGTCTCCATAGTGTGCCTCTATTTGTTCATCTGTAGTCTTGAGTAGGTGCATATATCTGCATTATTGCTATGTCGAATGGTTTTGCTTTTAACTTGAATTGTATAATTCTATCACTGTATGTCCAGTGGGTACTTATATATTTTTATAGCTCTCTTTTTATCAGTATTCCTACCCCCCATTGATGTTCTGTTGTGTGTTTCCTGAGTATATAAATGTATATTTTTCGTCCTCTATGTACCCACATTATTTCCATCTTGTCTTTGATATGCCTAAAATATCTATGTTTATTCGTCCTAATTCTTGAATCAGATTTTCCAAATTTCCCTTCTTGATATAGAGTCCTTACATTCCAAGTACTTATTTTAAGATCTTTCCTCCGACATAAGTTCGAATTTCTCTCCATGGCTTCCTCTGGACTAGTACGTGATTCCAATCTCTGTCACGGTGGTCAGCCATATTCGTCTTTGGTGTTCTGAATAGCTATCACATACGAGCTGGGGAATTGACTCCCGCAGACGCTGGACAGAGAAAACTTGATAGCAGCTAAATAAGAGCTAAGGTTCAACAGAGACAAACTAGAAAGTGTTGCTCGAAAAGCATTTTGTACACCAGTACTGTCAATCAAACAGCGCACGATTTAATGAAAACATGGCTATTATTAGTGTAGACTGTCATGTTGGAGTGTATGTTCCGAATAATGTTTGTTTTTTAATTTAGTTTTAAAAATAACAAACAACAATCTTTAACTGAAAACATTGACTTACTTGCACGTGCAGACTGCCAGTGTCGTTGATAATAAATCGTCCTCCAGTCACGTGTTGATCGTTCCAGTACCATGTGATGATAGGGTCTGGTTTCCCAGTCACCTCGCACGCTATTTCAAACGGTTGACCCTCGGCCACTTTCATACTGTTGGGCCTTTTAAGGATAGATGGTGCTTCCGCTGTTGAGTCACAACGTCACAAATAAAACACAACACTCATCATAATAAGTTCACAATACAAATGTATGCTGACGCATTATTCTGATGGTGCGATAGTTTCATCACAAAGTAAGAAAGTAAAGTAAAGAGCCCCCGTCACGCTAAGTGGTGTATAGGGAATATGGTGTTAATGACCATAAATTTTACAGACCTTCAGCACATGATCTTTGGGGTAATGTGGTCGGTATTACGCCAGTGCCGCTTTACTTTCCCAGAAAAAATCCGGTACCTATTTAAGGCTGGGTGAACCCGGAAGCCGTCGATTGGGATCGAACCCTACCCCTTGTCCTTTGTAGTCCAGTTCACTAACCACTGAGCTATCGCGACTAGAGCAGTAAGTGGCGCTGACAAAATGGTAACGTTAGTTCAACGAGATCGTGACAAACAGCACTTGCATGTCCATGAAGCAAAACAAACATTTGTACAACAGATGAAACAAATGTAAATAATGTTATATGTATTAATGGACACGAACTGGAAATAGTAAACAACTTTGAATATCTTGAATAATTGCTATCAAAAGATTACAAATGAGATTTTTTAAAAACCCACTGAAAATGACATTATATAAAGCAAAACAACTGCATAACATACAGAGAAGAATAGATAAAGTGCCTTAACTAGATTTCTAATAGTCTATATTGAGTTACTTGTGGGTCATCATCATTGCACTCCGACAACAAGTCCATAGGTGCTCAGATCCCCGCCTCAGTAAGCCATGTAGTGTCCAGCGACAAACGACTCCAGTTCTGTGTTGGTTGATAAGTCTTCTTATACGCCCACTAAGTTTCTCTGGCTGTGCCCATCTTAACTCCCATCTCTCTCATCCGAAGGAGTGACGTGGACTCATGGTTGTCGAAGTCCTGTGTCCATCTTAACTCCCATCTCTCTCATCCGAAGGATTGACGTGGACTCATGGTTGTCGAAGTCCTGTGCCCTTCCCACATCTCGGAGGGCATTGATGATGTCCGCCCGAACTATTGATTGACCGTCTTCAACAACAGCGCAACTAGCCAAACTGTCAACTCTTTCATTTCTCTGTACATTCGCATGTCCAGGGACGTAGACAAAGGTGACCTTAAGTATTTTTGACTGCTGCAATGACTCGTTGCGTGCGTACAAAACCGGCCTCCACTTTACTTTTTGTTGTCATGCTCATAGAATCACTCAGTATACATGCGTGGGTGTAGGCTTGTGACTCTAACCAGATTAATGCCCTCTGTCACTGCCATCACCTCCATCGTCATACTATTCGTGGTCATAACGTATGCATCACTGTCTTCATTGACAATTCTGCCTGCCGAGTCTGCTGTAAATGCCAATACACTTCTTTGGTGTCGTATTACAGATCCGCCTGCATATATGACTGCATCATTCTCATCGGTGTTATCCCAGATGAGACCGTTGACCTCCGCATTGACCACGACTGAGTTCTGTTCCCTACATTTCCTGCCAAGTGTGACAATACAGGAGAATGTCACCCTGAATGACGTAGGCACCGGTATTCACCCCTTGCCGGCGTTGATATTGGTAAGCTCACAGACCTGTTTGATGACATCTGGTCGGCCCACCATTGGATATGCCTCTTTTTAGCCTGACACCTTTCTCTGTGTTGAGATCGTAGTGCAATGGATGCCGCGCGATAAGCGCAGATTTTATCTGAACTTATCTTCATGTATGCTCGTGCCCTCCATATCTTGATCTTGTCATCCATGGTTGGAAAGTCAAGAAGATATCTCATTGCTACACAGGGAGTGTCCCTCATACACCCCAAGATAATGCGCATAGCTTCATTCTGTATTTTCACCAGCCTGTCAATCTGCGTTGTACTGACAGTTAGGATTGCTAGAGCGTACTCGATTGGTGCGAGGACTAGTCCACTGGAACAGAAGGGTAAGTAGCCTCTGCTCCATGTTGGCAGCTGCCTTGACCTTCAAGGCGGCTAATGCTTTGTGGGATTTTGTTATCACATGGTCGAAGTGGTCCCGAAAACACAGGCAGGGATCAAACTTAAAGGTGAGTGGATTGTTGATTAATGAATGGATGTTTGGTAGATTAATAGATGGTTGACTGACGAGTGGATTGTTGATATATGAGTGGATTGTTGATATATGAGTGGATTGTTGATATATGTGAGTGGATTGTTGATACGTGAGTGAATTGTTGATAGATGAATGAATTGCTCATTGACGAGTGGATTGTTGATTGACGAGTGGATTGTTCATAGATGAGTGTGCTGTTGATCGATGAGTAGATGATTGATAGATGAATGAATGGTTGGTAGATGAGTGAATTGTTGATACATGAGTGGATTATTTATATATTAGTGGGTTGTTGACTGATGAGTGGATTGTGTTTAGTTGCTTCTGTCACATCACGTCACCAAGCCAATCAACTTGCTGCTTTTTAGATGTTCTTTTGAAGTGGTCACCCCTGACCTCTAAGTTGTTGATTTCTGATTTTGTCTTTAAAGCTGGTTGCTAACATTACGTCAGACACTTCTCATTTCGGTGTGCTTGTCCTTGCTGATTGTTCTAGAACCTAACTTCAACGCTTGACAATGGTAACACAACGGTGGGAACAAGACTGTCTCGACAAGTGACATTTTCAATTTATATTAACTTCTTTGTTGGAAAAGAATAGTGTCATTTGACGAAACATCTGGCATGCTTTATTACATCTTGACTCTGTTTTTGCTGTTCAGTTTGGTTTCACATGTCACAAAACTCCACGTCTTTTTGGTACCGCAAATGTTGACGGTTGCTTTTATTTTCTACTCCCTGTTGTGGCTTTCCTGTCAGTTTCATTCTTCCCGTCCTTGATCTACGTTATACTTGCCGGACGGAACATCATTACCATTTTTGGCAACGGTGATGAGAAGGTAACAGCTGGAATAGCAAATGCCAATAGGGAGAAAAAGTAAGCAAATAAAGTGATAGCTGAACACTAAGAGAAAAGAAGCTAGAAAATATAAGAGAATTGTTTGGTAGGAATTCATTATTCAACACCAGCATTAATAATCTATAGTACAAATATAAATTTGTCAAGAGAAACGAACGCTCACGTCAACAAGAACTGCACTTGATAGTGATGAAACTGGAAGCCGTAAATTGGGATCGAACCCTACCTTTTGTATTTAGTACATCGGTTCACCAACTGCTGCTCAATCGCAGATTAATGGACAGAGATAGAAAAACATTTTCCTCACTCATTTTAACGTTATATGATCGATTGTATGTGAATATTAAATGTGAAGACTTACATTGAACATTAAGGTAGGCCTCTGCCCATATATATCCGTGAAGATTGGTCACGTTGCACTGAAAGACCATGGTGTCCTGCTTCGTGACTTGCTGTAGCACGATTTTTCCTTCTGTCAGGTGCTGGAATCGGCTGTCCAAACGCTTATCGTGCTTGAGGGCAGCTTGTAAAGTACATCAACATACATTTTTATTTAGGAAGAAACAACAAACACTGAAATACAATAAGAGGTCAAGAACAGCTTCTCCCACCATGGCCTTATGATAGTTGTTGGTTAGAGCATGAACAAAGAAGACATCAATCAATCAAAGAACTTCAGGGAGTTATGGGCAAAATAGCCACGGCCTCTCCCTCCTTGACAATTTTTGAACAATTTCTCTATTTCTTTCATATATGGACCAATTTCCTCGAGGGTTTCCAGCACTTTCTTTCTCCTTGTATTCCTCGGTCTTCCTGGTTTTGCACTTTTCATGGGGCTTCCATGGAATTTACTGTCTTGCTGTGCAGGTTTTTTTTTTTTGTATGTATACTTTGTTCATCTGTATTTCTGGTCATCATACTTTCTGCTTTTTCATAGAAGAAAAGAGGACATTTCAACTTCAAACAAAATAAATAAATAAAACGCCAAGCACTGAATATATTCCCTCTTGAAAATCTCTTTACTCTCCTCTGTAAAACACGAGAAAAACAATCCTTACAAATTTGTGTTTTTTCTAACTTTCGTGATGGTTCAGAGAATTCAAATCTTTCACTTGTCAGTCACGTGAACACAGTCACAGGATCTATTCTAAGTGAGATCAAGAAGTTCATTTATATATTTTTAACTTTTAAAAGTGTTGAACTGATTGCAAGGTACAATCTTACCTGACCATTACGATGCTACAGCGCTGAAGGTGCGTCTGTTATTCTCCGCTCTCATAGAAACTTACTTCCAGTCTAGGACATTAAATAGCTATCCACATGATGTACATTTTTTTAAAATTATTAATTTAATTTCTATTCCCAAGAATGATTGAGATTAATCTAATTCTTAGTTCATGACGCGGGTTGTACTGCACTTGTTTTAATTCCGCCAATCGCGACAGGTGTTTCGTCATCGTTATCAAATACTGTGCCTGCTACTAAAGGTTAAAAAAAAAAAAAAGTAAAGTGCCCCGTCACGTTTACAGACCTTCGGCATATGATTTTTGGGGTAATGTGGTCGGTATTATGCCCATGCCGCTTTACTTTTCCAGAAAAAAAATCCGATACCCATTAAAGCTGGGTGAACCCGGAAGCCATCGGTTGGGATCGAACCCTACCTCTTGTCCTTTGTAGTCCAGTTCACTAACTACTGAGCTATCGCGTCTCCCTGCTACTATAGGTAATCATGTTTTTTTTCACAATTTTCTACCTCTTCCGTTTTTTTTTTAAACCAGTTCTGTTGCTGACTTCTTACCTAACTATTCTCTTAAACTTTCTTATATCTTTTCTCTGTTTCTTTCTATTTTTTCTTCCTCATTGATTCCAGGTGTCGCAATATATTGCAGATGTTACTTTCTCATAATGTGGATAACAGATATTGTTTTCCCTGATGTGGCTATAAGTTAACTCTTTGTATAATCATGTATCGTCACAACTTTTAGAAAAAAAATCTCGGACAGGATTTTTTATAAAATTATTTATCAAGAAAATCCTCAAGGTTTTAACTATTACTATTTATTTAGAAAATGAGACAAATTTTTACAGTTACAGTTGTTTATATAGAAAGTAAGACCAGTTTATACAGTTACTGTTGTTTATATAGAAAGTAAGACCAGTTTATACAGCTACTGTTGTTTATATAGAAAGTAAGACCAGTTTATACAACTACTGTTGTTTATATAGAAAGTAAGACCAGTTTATACAGTTACTGTTGTTTATATAGAAAGTAAGACCAGTTTATACAACTACTGTTGTTTATATAGAAAGTAAGACCAGTTTATACAGTTACTGTTGTTTATATAGAAAGTAAGACCAGTTTATACAGCTACTGTTGTTTATATAGAAAGTAAGACCAGTTTATACAGTTACTGTTGTTTATATAGAAAGTAAGACCAGTTTATACAGTTACTGTTGTTTATATAGAAAGTAAGACCAGTTTATACAGTTACAGTTGTTTATATAGAAAGTAAGACCAATTTATACAGCTACTGTTGTTTATATAGAAAGTAAGACCAGTTTATACAGCTACTGTTGTTTATATAGAAAGTAAGACCAGTTTATACAGCTACTGTTCTTTATATAGAAAGTAAGACCAGTTTATACAGCTACTGTTGTTTATATAGAAAGTAAGACCAGTTTATACAGCTACTGTTGTTTATATAGAAAGTAAGACCAGTTTATACAGCTACTGTTGTTTATTTAGAAAGTAAGACAAGTTTATACAGCTACTGTTGTTTATATAGAAAGTAAGACCAGTTTATACAGCTACTGTTGTTTA